>OY728122.1:1895006286-1896206286 GCA_963277665.1 Viscum album
TGTTTTATCTTTATAAATAGAAGCTGAACACTATAATAAGTTGACAACAATTTGTTCATTGAATAATCTAATAATCATCAATATTATTAATCTTATGAGACCAATGTTTTTTTATGAAAATCATAATTGACCTTAAAAGGAAATAAATGAGAATTGTATTATGATGGAATCAAAATATGAGTTTTTGAAAAGGAAAAAAGTCTATTTTAAATTCTAATTAGGAATAGGCTAATTTAAAGTGGACTGGAAGAAATATATATCAGAATTAAAAATCATGAATAAAGATATATATGTAATCATATGTTTAACATGAATATTGAATTGAAATGCATCGAAAGGAATTTCATGTAAATAAATATTGTTCTAGTGTTTTCAATGAAATTGAAAATTATTGAAACTGAATTCTTGTACATAATATAGATCATTAAAGTAAATTTTTAATAGGAATATAAGTTTATAATTGATGATTTTATGAAAAATATTTGTTTCCTTGTATTATAAACAAGAATATTATTAAAATTAAATGTTCTAATTTTATACAGTTAAGACATTATTATATAATTTTTTTTATAAATACTCAATTATATGGAATGAAAAATTATTTTCTTTCAAGAAAATTATGAAATTTTAGTGAATGAGTTTTTGGAAAGAGAAAAAAACGTTTGGGATCCCAAATTTTTAGTTTATAACATTATTGGACCCAAGAAAATATACTCACCAAAACAATTTATTGTTTGATTTATTTTTGAAGGAAAAATATTAAAGATCATAAATGAGAAATGGAAAACAAAAATTGGATTTTAATGAAATAGGAGTGGATATTTATAAAACTTTCACTGCTTATTAATAGTTTAGAGAGATTATATTACTTTTGGTGTAAATTATAAAGGAAAAATAATTGTAGCTGTAACTTTTGGAAATTGAATCTCGTTACTCATCAACAGATTTCTTTATGAGTTATGGTTATGAAACATCCTATTAATTAACTATCAACATTATGATGATAGTTATTTTTTTGATTTTTCAAATAATGGATATTTTGTTTTTAAAAATAACATTCTTAAATTTGAGGATCCTATTAATGATAATTTTAACACTCTGGATTTAATTTTTTGTGTTGAGAAATGTAACCTATTTATACAATGAAACATATGAATATTTGATATGGCATAGAATTTATGAACATAATTTTTTTAAAATTTAGGAAACTTTTAAAATAGAATTTATTTTCATATTTACCTCAATGTGGTTTGGAAGAAATTATTTCATATAATAATTTTAAATGTTTTTGATAACTAATTCAAAAAGATAAAGACGGTAAAATTATTTTTGAAGAAGTGACCATAAAGGATAATTTGCAATCCATATTTTCAATGACTGTTACTATATACATGATATCATGTATATTTTTTCTTCCATAAGAAAACCTCAGTAAAATAGATTTCATTAGAGTACAAATAGGACATTATAATAAATTCCACGAAAATATTTGTGTAAATATAAATTGCTTACTCAATTTTGGCTTGAACATTGGAATAGAGCACGTTATTCCAAAAATAGAGATCAAAATAGATCTATTTTAAGTAAAAAACCAAATAATATATGTAATAACAAAATAGAAAATTTATATACAATAAGGTATTATTATGGATGTTTTATATACTAAAAAACATGGATAATATTTTTGATTTTTATCAAAAAGTTGGTGAAGGAATATTTCATAATTATTCTACTATTTACAAATCATATGTTGGTTTCAGTAAAATATTAATGGATTTCAAAGAAATAACTCATGTGAAATTTGATAAAAGTTATCTATTTGATCACAAGATGACTTAAATTTTTTAACTAAGTGATTATTTTACAAACATGAAACCTAATCGACTATTTTAAAGTAAAATGGATGATGAAATTGAACATGATATCCTAGAACTAAATCATGAAATTTTACACACTAGTAAACCTATTGGAATATATGGAAGGCACCCCAGAAACCCTGAGAACCATCCAATTGAAACAATTATTGGAATCATAGATAATGAAATTATTACTCGATAGAGTGCATAAAATCATAGGGAGTTTTCTTCCATTTTATCTCATTTAAAACTATTGTCTATAGGTTAATCCTTAGTTGAAGAGAGTTTGGATGTATTAATTCAAGAGAAATTAACCCAATTCAATTGTAACATGTGTTTGAAATTTCATGATATACACTATGAAAACCATATAATATGAAAAAATTAATTTTTAACTAAATTGGATGATAAATCCATTATCACTATAAATAATTCAACGTTATTATCAAAATGATACAATAATGAATAATGTATAGATTATGAGGACACCTTTGCATCGGTAGCTAGATTATAATCTATTAGGATACTCATGGCTTATGTATCATATGTGAATTTTATGTTACATCATATGTAAGTAGAATATTCTTTTATAAATGGATTTCAAATGGAGAAGGTCTATGCTGAACAACCTCTAGGTTTTAAAAATGCAGATTTTCCAAATTCGGTTTTTAAACATTATAAAATTTATTATGGAATCAAACCAGAGCATATTCCATGGTATGAATGACAGAATTATTTTATTTTATTACATGAATTTTAATTAGGTAAGTAATATCCCACATTATTTATTAAAACATTGTGTTTATATATTTTATTAGTACATTAATTTTTCGATGATGTAATCTTTTGATCTATAAATAAAAAATTCTGTAACAAATTTTCAAAACTCGTGAAAAATTAATTTGAAATGACCATAATGGGGGATTAATATTATAATATAATTCTTCAAATTAATCAAAAATAAATTGGTATTGTGGTTAATTAATGAAAATATATAATAAAAATACTTGAAATATTTCTCCTCAAAAGTGTTAATGTATATAATAATTTTTTGAATTCTAATTGAAAATATTGACTTGTATGAAGATGGAAAAATAGATGAAAACTAACATTATAAGGGAATAAATAAAATTTTATTGTATTTGACTACCATTAGACCATACCTTTTGTTTAAATTATGTATTTGTGAAATATTTCAAGATAAAAATAAAGAATATCATTTGAAAGCTCAAAAAATAATTTTATGGTATTTTATAGGAACAATTTCTCTTTCCTTTTTTTCCAAAAGATTATCACATCAAATTAACTACATATTATAGACTAACATTGATTGTTTTAGAACATATATATATATATACTATATTAGGAACCTTCCATTTTTATGATATATAACTACTACAATAGTCTATATAAAAACAACACTTTGATTTATTGTTTACTATTGAATTAAAATATATTACTATCGGTAGTTGTTGTTCATACGTATTGTGGATGAAACAAACTGTGATGGATTTTTGAATCAATTATAATGAATTATCAAATAAATGAGACAAAACAAGTGATATCAATAAAAATTAGAATACGATATATCATTTGAGAACTATGCATATTGTTTTTAGGCATTATTTCTCGACGGAATACAATCAAAATGGTGATAATACTCATGGATTTATCTCTAATGAAAATCTTTTCTAAGATTTTTTTCTTAACCCCTTTTTTGTGAATTTTTTTTAACTTATTAGATTATAATTATGATTGTTCTAATTTAAATGATATATTTTTTATTTTATTAATATTACTTTTTAATATGATAAATTTATTATATGTTGAGTATTAAGGAATTCAAATTTTATTTTGTTAAAATTATCATATTATCCTTATTTATTATTCTTAATCAATTTGAAATCCATTTGGGTATATAAAAATAAAGGGATTCGGGCTTGTGACCCAAAAGAAAAATTACTCTAAATTAATTATCCATCATCATACATATAATATTCATGAAACATAACTATGTTACAGAATCATAATAATTTTTTTCTTGTCTAAAATTTCATCTGAAACTGTTAGACATGGGAATTTAGAATCACACATATAACAAATGATATAGATCATAAAATAAATCCAAAAGTGGTGGCACATAAGTTTTAATTTCTAGAAAATCTAGTGATTTGGAATTGATGAATTCAACATATATGTTTCTTAATAAGGTTCATCAGTTTCATGGATGAGAGTTTCTGTTTCATAAGAATACTTTAGGTTCTCTATTTCAGGAAGATGTTAATTGATTGAAAAATAAATTTATGATCACAGATATAAATTTTCACTCAGTTAAAGGAATAATTATTAAAATTGAATTTTTAGTAGAACAAGTTATGAGGATACTTTTCTAGTACATTCAATTAGATCATACAACTACAGATATTGCTTCCATTATCCAATATTATGAATTCATCACTTCTTCAAGTTTCACATTAGGTCAGGTTTAAAAACTTATGGGGAATCTCATGAGTGATTTATCTCCAGGTTCTAAAATGTATTGGAAATCCTCTATTATTATTATTTAAATATACACATAAAATATTATTCTTATAATCGACATGTGTGATAATTATATGTTTTAAATGATAACAAGGAGACCTCCCATCACAGATCCCCCTAAATCTCATCACAGTGATACGAATATTGTAGAATTGGTTTATGATCCATCATCTCTAAATCAGAAAGAACATGAAAATTATATTTCTATTTTAGATTATGTGAGTTGTCATGTAAAACACTTTTCTTACTATAAAATCAAGAACTTCACCTTTTAGGATGCCAAAACCTTTGACCTTAGTCTATGTAAAATTAATTTGAAAATTATTTTTAATAATCTTGTTCAAGGATTAAATGTAAGATCATCAATAAGATAAATAATTAGCACTAATTTTTCCAGTGGAGAAAGAAGAAAATCAACCAAAAAATCCTACTCTACCACCTTAAAATAAAAACCTACTTTTAATATACCTTCATCCACATTAACGTCTATGTGTGAACCCATTCCTAAATATAGTTCTTTGGACTAAAATTTTCAATTTTTAATGATTGAATGAATTTTTTATATTCATTTAATAATAAATGAGTAATTCATTTATGGTGTGTTTATAAATTACTATTATCAGTTTACATCTCTAATTTATCTTCCATTCATCATTATTGTTTTCAATTGATGTTATTCATTTACATTAATTTCTTAGTGATTGTATTGATTTTACTTTTTTCATTTAATTTCCTTTATTTATTATTTCTTTTAATTTCCTATTTAATCTATAAAATTTTTTTCACTAAATTTCATTCCTTCCATATTTCACTAATTAGTTTTAGCATAGAAATAAAAATTTTCATTGCTATCATAGGCTAGATTACAAGTTTTTTTTCTTTCCCTACCCTTACATTTTAATGATACAAAAAAGTGTAGAATTTATATATTTTTTACCAAAAAACGAGATATGATTTCATCTAACATGTTAAATGTTTCAAATTATAGAGGAGAAATAAAGGATAAGATCTTAATTTAAAAAAATACATTATAAGTATCACTATGTTAAAAAACAAGATTATACAATTTAAAACTATATGTTTAATTTCCAATAGGTTTGGTGATCAACAAATGGATGGATATTGTTGGAATATGAATTTTGGGCTAGAAAATTCCATATACCTTAGGTTTTGGGGATCTCAAATTAAAATTTTAATTTAATATTGTTTTTATGTGTTTTCATTAGGTTTTATCATATTTCTATGTGTTTAAGCTGTTTATTTCATTACTTTTGAAATTTTAGATGATTGAATGAAATTGTCTTAAGTCTAGAAAAATCAATCATATATAGATTTTGGCTGTGTGGAGATATGGATATGTGGGAATTAAGATATGTAGATAACCTATATCATGGATACAAATATTTTTATTGTCTACATTGTGTAATTTCCTACATGGAAATTCCCTACGCTAAAAACATTTCATACATAGTAATTTGACTACGTAGTTCAATATACTACATAAATGGTATATTAAATAATCATCTACATAAAATAGTTTTGTGAAGTAAAAAATATTTAAATTGTTTAGGTTGTTGAATATGTTACATTGTCATAATATGATACATTATATTTAGGAATGTGATTAAAAACCCTAAAATATTCATTTGGTCAACTTGATTCAAATAAACAATTCGGATTCCAAAGTGTCAATTGGTTAGGAGATAATATATAATGTACTACATTGAGTAGAAATCTATATTTATTATTGTTGAATCACTTGAGTGAGATTTTAAGGATATAATATGACCATTATGTGTTTTATTATATCTTAGTAGATAAATCAATTAAAATAAGATCTAAGTATGGTGACATGAGAAAAGTACAAGTATAATTTATTTTTATTTATTGTTACCAAGGAAGTTTTTAAGGAAATGATGTATCAAAAAATCAGGATTCTAGGGATCATGTGTTCTGTAGATAGAAGAGACGTTTTTCATGAATTTTTTGGGTTTGTTATGTTTTTTAGAATACAAAAATAGACCTCATGTGAAAAATAATAGTAATATTGATAAAACTAGAAGATTATATACTCTTACCATTTTTTGAAATCATAGAAGAAGTTTCATTTTCTACAGTAGTGAAAAAAATTCGATCTATGTTTTCACATTGAATACATTTCTCAAGATGTATTATTTTCCTATTATATCTCATGGATTATTATTCGTTCAGAAATTTTTTTCTTACAACTATACATTTCATCTATAAACACTTTGTTTTCTTTTCATTAGTTGTAAATAATCCTATTAAAAGAAAATAAATGTTGTTTTTTGTAAATCCTTGTAGTAAACCGATTGAAAAATCATTTTCATTTGTAAAGAGAATAAAATTATTGAAATTATTCATGACTTCATTAGAGAAAAGACATGAAATCTCCATAATTAGGAATGAAATATTGAAAATCACCAAAAACGTGGGGAAGAGGGTTGGTTGAGTGTACAAGGGGACTTCTATTCATTAAACCAATTTAAATATCCTTGTCTATTTATCATTTATATGATCAAATTTTCCACTATTTCTTAAGGTAATGAAAGAACATATTAATAGTCATTACTAAATAGGGTGGTTTTCTAATTAATAATTTTTTAACAAAATGAATTCACCACCCACTCATGAGTATTTTGAGAGCCTTAACCGGAATTATAGATTGTAATAAGTATTATAAAATATTAATGTACTATATTAGAACCTAGTTATATGATTTACTATTTATCTAGAAAATTCTTGAGAAATATTAATCCACATCCTAATCGATTAGATACTAAATTATCAGTGAAATCCCAAAATGGTATGATGATCTTATCTCAATTCTATGATTCTTATATGTTTGATGTTTTCGGGAATGTGCTTTCTAAAAATCATGCTCTTCTCTCTAAGGTTGAATTTCATTATATCACAAGAATTGTAATGATTTTTCTACACAAAGCATTCAACAATTTGCATGTAAGGGATGTCCTATTAGATATTCCACAGAAACCTATGATCATCAATCAGTGTGATGATAAATATGAACATCTAATTAGAATATCATATATTTTATGAGAAATGATTCCTATTAAAAAGGGGTGGTTATCTTATTTTAGTATGGAGTAACTCAATATCGATGTTATGCATTTTATTTTAGTGTTCGATGATTGTTTTCCTAAAGTGTTACCTAGTATTCCATCGAACTGTGATGTGGGTTTCTATATTGAACTAATACCTAGTGACACACCTATTTCAAATACTCCATATATAATGACATTGATTGAGTTACATGAAATGAAGGAGAAGCTATAGTATAATCAAGAAAGGGGGTTTATTCTACTAGGTGTGAAACCGTATAGTGTACCTTTACTTTTATTTAATATGATAGATGGATCAATGAGACTCTACATAGATTATCAAGAACTAATAATATAAAAATAAAGAACTTATATATTATAGAACATATTGATGAATCATTTGATCAAATAGATAAAGATTAATAATATTGACAAGATGAACCTTAATTCTAGATATCATAAATTGGGGGTTAAGTTGGAGGATATACCCAATACAAGATTATATACAATGGATGCACATTATACAAATAATGCAATGCCATTTGGTCTTACTATTTACCCCAATATCATCACAGATTTAATGAATAGAGTCTTTAGATATTTCCATTATTAGTTTTTTGTAGTCATTATAGGTTATTTAATAATCTATCCAAATATAAATTGTGAGTGGACAATTACTGGTGGATTTTAATAATTTCCTTAGGGAAGGAAATTTGGTATGTGAAATTTACCAAGTGAAAATTTTGTCTAGAAAAAGATTAATTTTTTGTTCATAATGTATCAAATATTGGGTTTATTTTTGGATTTATCAATGACTAAAGTTATAAAAAATTATCTTTGAACAATGAATATGATTGAGATCCAATGTTTTCCAAATTTTCTGTATATTATTAGCACCTTATTGAGAATTTACCATGATTATCTAATCAATTATCTAAGTTAACTTTGATGGAACCAAGGATCATTAGACAAATGAATGTGAATAGAATTCCATGGAACCAAAATTAAGGGATATTAAATTACCATATAGTAGAGAACGTTTTTTAATATATATTATCACCTCAAAGTATCAATTGTGATTCAATCTCATGAAAATGATTTGGTTAAAAATTATTCTTCCTGGAAATTTCATGTTCACAGACAAAATTACCCAAGTCAAGATTTAGAGTCAACTATATTGAATTTTATGTTATAGATAGAGAGGAATTATCTTTACAATGAAATGTGTAATATATATACTAATCATAACTTTTTAAAGTATATATTCACATTTAAGGAGATTAATATGTACCATAAAATTTGGAAGGAAATGACTAATGATTATAAATACCCAGAACATTACAATCATGGTAAAGAAAACCTGGTGGATGTTACCTTGAGTTGAAAGGATCATTCTATATTATCTATGATAAGGATCACAAAATATCCAATATTTATTGATTTTAAAATTATGCATGAGGAAATAATGAAATATGGGGATAAATATTATCTTTATCAAATGTGTGTTCAATCATAGATCTATGTGAATTTTATTGATACATAAATGGAGGATGTAGAGATTCTAAATAAGGATATAAATTCTTAAGAGTTTAACCATCATTTTCATTGAATGAAAAGAATTAAGAACTATGTCTATGTTCATTCTAAACCAGGATTTTTTGGATGAGGCACATGGTTTTCCCTTATCTATTAATTTTATAATTAAAATGACATATAAATATTTTAATGAGTGTTTCTGGTGGGAAAATATTTAGCAATATATTTTTGATCATGTAACAAGGTGATTGGCATGTTATGAAGTTATGGATGTGAGAAAAAACTCAAAGTCAATGTTATAACAATTACCCTTACTAGAATGGAAATAGGAAAACAATACTAGGTATTATTTCTTGAGAATCATGAAAATGAAAAAACTATATAATTAAATTTGTGGTATGTTTGAAAACTATAATAATTCTGTACACATCATTAATATATGAGTATATTTATCATTTTATATGATATTAGGGATATACATTAAGGAAGTTGTCAGGTTTCATTTAGTACCACATTCTGTTATATATGATTGAGATTCAAGGTTTACATTGATGGGATATTAAAGATTTTAGAATGATATGTATACAGTGTTGAGTTTCAAAATTATGTATGATCCTCATTCTGATAGTTACTCATATTGAACCATTCAAACCATAGAGGATAAACTGATATCATACTCAATGTATTTCAAAATTCCTTGGGATCAACACCTTTCTATAGTCTTGTATTCATAAAATAATAATTTTCACTCCTGAAATCAGATGGATTATTATGAATCCCTCTCAGAAAAGAAGTATTGCACTATAATGTGTTGAGAAAATGTTAGATAAGGAAATATATTTTGACTAAAAAAGGTTAGAAAATTATAGTTAATGTTGGAACTATTCAACAACATATCAAGGCATAAAAAATTCAATAGAAATTTTTTTGGATAATAATTTTTTAGATCTGGAGTATGATGTCGGTGAAAATTTGATGAAATTAATTTCTCATTGGAAGAAGCATATTATATTTGATGTAAAAGGAATTTTGGGGCCTATATATATTGGACCCTTTTAAATTAATGATTGAATAGGGATTATATCTTATTGATCGGTTCTCAAACCAATCCTCCCTCAATTTCATGATGTGTTCAACGTATCTCTCGTAATGAAGAAAATTCCAAAAAATTAATATATATTAAACTTATAGGCCATAATAACGGATATAATCCTCCCTCATGAGGAAATAATAGCAGAGATTCTATATTATGGATATAATTTTCAATGAAATAACAGAATATACCTAGCCATAATCTTGACTTGAGACCACCAATTTGATGATGTTATATGGGAACCCAAGTATATGTTGAGGTGGATGAATCCCCTTTTATTTATATCAAAGATATGATATTTTTAGGGCGATATTAATTTTAAGGTTTTAGAATCTAACACCCTGGTTTTTTATGAAAAATATAATTTTCAAATAAATTTAATTTCATTTATCATTTGTGTTTCACGCACAACTCCGTTCAAACAAACCATGATATACAATTAAAATGTTATTTTTTCTAAGCACATTATAACACAATAATTAAATTGGAGGGTATAAATTAGAATAACAAAATCATAAAAATTAATTTTTTGATTGTTTTTTTAAAATAACTTCATTCGGTATCATATGATTAAAAATTAAAATAAAAAAATTGAAATTAAATGAAATATATTTCGGTGTTCCAATTTATAGTGTTAGAATCAAGAGGGATCTTATTGATGACATCTTGAATAGTATAACGGGGTGGATACGTAACTGGAAAAGTAAATTACTTTCCATTGGAAGTAGGATAATGCGGATCAACATGGTTCTAGCGTCGATTCCAATGAATGCTCTCTTCCTTATCAAACCCCCCAAAAGTACTATTGTCAAGCTAGAGAATATCATGAACTATTTTCTATGGGTCTAAAATCATGTAGGAGGGTGACATTAAGATTTATGGAAATAGCTCTCCAAAAATATTGAGTAGGGTGGTATAAGGTTGTAGAGTGTGGTTGAAACTATGAAGTCCATGTACGCTCAATTTGCATGAGAGTTTATTGGCGGAAATTCATTATGGGAAAATTTCATTAAAAATTGGTTTGGGGATGACTGGAGAAGTTGGGATGATCACAATAGTAGGATGTCAAACATTTTTCGATGCATGAGTGATCATTGGATGATCTTGCAGTACCATGTATGATGGATTTTTGGAAATGGTGACATTAACTTATAGACGAACAACTGGGCTGGAAAGGAGCTATTTTTTCCAAGATGTATGGCACCAAACATCACTTTCAAAGAGGCCACCAGGTATCCATATTTTCTTAATACTATATTATGTTCTGATTTGAATGACATCTACAATCCCATTAGGCTAGTGGAGTTTGGAGACATAGATATCAGGAAATTCCTATGGAGGATAGCAGTTAAATGAAGGGGGTGGAACATTTATCTCATTGTTAATGATGTACTTATCCCCAAAATGAATCTGTTAAACACGTTTTTTTCAAAGGGGAATGGGAGAGAGTGATCTGGGACTTATTGAGGCAGTGTATACACAATAGTGGGCCCTGGGATTCACTTCAATATTTTTAAGATGATTTATTTCTATGTATTGGAAAGGTGGATATTGAACTCAAGGTCCATGGTATGATTTTTTTCATTGGCTTGTATGACTCTATGGTAACGAAAGAATATGGATAGAGAAGGCATAAAAAAATCTCGCGACATTCTTAATATGAATGTTAGGATAATGGTGACAAAGCTGGGTGCCCTCATTAAATGGGGAACATATACTGATACCTTTGGAAGATCATTCCATTGGTCTTCATGAATGGAGTTTCAAATATTTAGAAGGGGTGATGGGTACACTAGAATACCCCTTTATTTGGTTCTAATAGTAATGTGGATTGATCATTTATGGATGGTGTTTTAAGGGTGAGGCTGTATAAGGAACCATAGGGGATCTGTTCTTATTGCCTTCAGATCATTTTACGATGAAGGCACGTCTATTGGAGCTGAAGAATGTGACATGGAAATTAGGATGTCACATTTTATGATCTTTAACATTCAAATATTCAAAGTGGAGTCTGATTCAATAGTTATGGTTGGGCTGTTAAAAAATGAGGGTAATTTACCATGGGACTTAACTTATTTTATCAGGAAATGAAGAACCCTCAATAGTCAGTGCAGTTCTATTCTTCACATGTGGAGGGAGGGGAACAACACAGCTGACACTCTTTACAACGGTGTTATGCCAGAGGAAAGGTTGATTTTGTACACCATTTTGGGTTCATTACCCAATGATTGTAAGATTATTTCTAATGGAGATGCGCTATGACATCATCATTTTCAGCCTCCTTGAGGTGGGACTGTACCTGATTTTATTTCAACAAAAATATTACAGTTATTCAGTCAGTGAATGATTCTAAGGAAATTTATGTACTATAGATTAAATAAAACTTTTTATCATTCCTATAATATTTTTTATTCATCTGATAATAATAAATCTATTTTAGTTCTTAAGAAATCATTTAAAAAAATTGGATTTGTCACGTTTCCACAATTATTTTATAAAATTTCCATCCAATTTTGGAAAAAAAATTGAAAAAATGAAATTTATTTTGGAAATTAAAATTTCTAAATTTTTATATACATAGTTTTTTTGAGAATTCTACAAAGATATTTTTTCAATAAATAGATAAAATTGAATATTTTAAAAAAAAAATATTATTTGTAAAACATTTATAAAGTTGAATTTTTTTTAAAAATGTTTAAAAGAAAAATTAGTTCAATTATATTACTATTAATCCAATTTATGTCATTAATTTTAGTTTTGTGTCAAATTTTAATTAATTGTTTTTATAATTTTTTATTTTTTTGTAAAAAAAAGTTTTAATTGTGTCTATGGGTTTATTTTTAAAGTATATGTTTCAAGTAATGTTTACTGAAATTTTCAAAACTGATTCCATATTTTGAATTAGAATAATTAGTATGGTATAATCAATTTAACCTCATTATTCTTCATAATGACGAGTAAAATATTTAAAAAATTATAAACATGGTTAAGGTTAAAATAGGTTTACCAGGGTCTAAACGAATGGATAAGGATATGTTGTCCAATTAAACATGTATAAATTCTATTTTAGAGAAATATCTCATCATTTTTATTTAAATAATATATATATAATTTTTTTGAATATTTTTCATTAGGAATGACTTTTTTTATTCTTTTAGGAAGCCTATAGGTGGTTTACCTCCCCCACATATAAAAGTATGTTTCCTTCCTATATTTTTCAAAATTCATGATAATTATAGTTCATCCATAACCTATAGAAAACACTATATTAATTTCCTCTCCATTTCCAATATTATTTTTTTAATTTTTCCCTTTTAGTAATCATTTTGGGGATAACATACAGAGTTTGTCTAAAGAAGAGCTATCATTATTAACCATGTGTTTTACTGAATTCCTTCTTCAACCAAATTAAAATATTATAAATCCATTATGATAAATAATTTTAGTATATCCAATATAATTATATTCATTTATGTTAATTTCATACCAAATACAAATTTCCTCTTCCATCTAATGGGATATGAAATTATCGATCATGTATATGGAGGACTACAGCCTAAAAAACCGATATAATATATTTTCAATCAACGCCTTTGAGGGATGGATATAAATGTCCATTTATTTTATATATATGTGTGTGTGTGTGTTATTTTTGTCATAATTATACGTGAGTAATTTTAATATCACATCTTACTTTTTTAATTCTAAATCTCTGGAAAAATGACAACATCTCTTGTGCATATGTGTGGACCACCACCACCACAAAGATATGCGATAAAATTTTCATTTTATATTTAAATTAATGTAAAAAATTATATATTTATCTAATATATATGATTTTTAATATATAAAAATGATTCTAGAAATGTTAATTCATATTTAACTCCCTTTTGATCCATTATTCAAAAAAATGAAAATATTGTTCATGCATTCATACTACATATCGTCCCAATGAATGATGTAATTCATTTTTCTATATATAAAATAATGTGTGAAAATAAATTTGAATATAATGAATTTTTATGAATTTTATTTCAGAAATAAAATTATTTAGATAATTTATCCATAATAAATATATAATGAGAAAAACTAACAAAACAAAAGACACACAAAAAACGAACTTGTAATCATCTATAATAGTTATTTTAATTAATAACTATAAATTAATGGGAGGTAAAAAGTTATTTAAAATAATATATGAAATGAAAATATGAGTTTTTATCAATGATATATGTGGAATAATCCTATATTTACTATAAAATATTTTTGTTTGTGTATTAAGAATTTTGATACCTGATGTACTGGATTTTCGTCACACATCTCCATTTGTGAGTCACATGCCATATTCTAATATTTTTTCTATGGGGTATATAATTCTTCTGAATTTATATATTTATTATTTTAAAAAAATAGTGGGATACTAATATCCATATATGGTTCTCTATTTTTTGAGGTTTTGATTCAAAAGATAATAAATGTTTATTTTTTTTATAATCTCACAAATTATAAAGATTATTTATGGTTATGATTCGACAATAAAATTATAGGATGTGTTCCTCAATAATATCATATCTCTTTCTTCTCCAATATTTATTTCTAGAAAATAATAGATTTTTCTTTTTATTTTCCACTATGTCTTCAAGATAGTAATAAATGTTTTTATAGAAAACTGATATTATTTATTAATTCATTCAAAAATACATTTTCATTCATATCCATGTTTTATAAAAAAAATTTAGTTTTTTCTAAAATTACTATTTGATTTTTAAATTCATCATTACCCATATTTTCCTTGAAATTATTTTAAAAGGAATCTTCTTTTCATTTTCCAAATGATGTATTATTGAGTTTTTACAAAAATTGTAAAAGTAATATCTCTTTTAACCTGTTTGACATGTAAAAATTATCTTCATAGATTACCACTCAATGATACATTTTTTATTTTCCAAATGTGGCATGATTAGGTTAACATAATTTTTATGAAACCCTCTTTCAATCCATGTGTTATTATATGATGAATGAATGAAATGCTTATGAATACTATATTTTTATAACAGGTTATTATATGATGAAATGGTGATAAAACACATTTTATTTTCATGGGTACCATATGATGAAGTATTTATGAATTTTTTTACACACATATGTATAATTTGAATTAAATGAGGTTTGTTCATATAGTTATATATCCCTAAAATTAATTGTGTAATGATAATTATATCATGTGAAAAAATTAATTGGAATGAGGTGTGAACCAAACTCAGTATGAGAAGTTATCTACTATTTAGTATTCAGGTGATTCTTGAAAAATAATATGGTATTGTGAGTTAAATCATTCAAGTATAATATTATTGTTAAATCTCTCTGACTAATAAGGAAATGATTTTTTTTCTCTGTTTTATACCATAAATATATTTCTTATGTAAATATTTTTCTCTCTTGGATTGCATACATTAATTAATTTAGGATTAATGTCTTATGAACTACCAATAGTTATTCCATGAATCATGATTATGATATATTATATGATGGATATGTTTTTAAAATTACTATTTTTTATTTATCATACCCTTAATACCATGTTATGTTTAAGTGATAGTTGATAACTTCATTGTTTACCCTTAGTAAGCATCTGAGCTCACCCTTTATTATGTTTCCTTACCATATATTATGAAGAACTGTATTAATTGTAACATGTTAGTGAATGGTTCTAGATAAGAAGAACTATGTGGAAAATTAGGTATATGCCTTTTAAAGAAACTATTTATGTAATCAGGATTCCAATTGAACTAGATATATATGATTTTGTAGTGGATCATATTGTTATGTAATTAATATTAATCTATTATTATGAAATATATTTGTATAGAAAGTAATAATCTATATAAACAATATCTATGAATTTGGATAACCAAATAAAATATCAAAACTGGCACCTAAACATGCCCAAAACTGACCTGAGGGTTCCTCAAGATCCTCATGAGATTGTAACAAGTTCCTATGAATCTGAGATATATAGTGGAAATGATTCCACCTTAAAATTATAGTAAATTAATAATATATTTTCTCAAACAAAATCGAGCATGATCCATATATAATTTGTCCATCCATGCAAGAAATAGTAAAATTATAAAATAAATAAACAACATATGAAAGATAAAGAAATAAACTATTAGTTTACCCTCAAAATTCCCTCCTTATAAGAAAATAATCTAATATTTCTTTTCCCAATACACCATAATAATAGTGTACCTACACCTTTATAAAGAAGTATAAAATATAACACAGCCAATTTAAATAGTTTAACAAGACACACATATTACTTTCTATAAATGGGATGGAAGGTCTAAAATATAATGTATTATTCACACATTCCAAAATGTGACAATATAAAACTAACCTCAATGACCTAATGCAAATCAATGCTCCAAGAGTGTTCAAAATATGTTTTGATGCATTAAAATGATATGGTAATATATTTATGATCATAACAATAATTAGAATTCCAACACTAGCCTTTCAACATGATGAAATTATAATAATAAATCAATTTTAAACAAATAATGGAATACAATTCCAAAATAGGGTTTTCATTTGAATTTCATTAAATGAATAATCACATAAAATATATTACACTCAACATATGTCTCCATAAAAAATGTTAACATGTATATAAATTTGAAAATACATCAAAATTATTTACTCTAAAATAGATTCGATGAAAATACAAAATACACAATTTCGGAAATGGTAATAAAATATAACAATAAAATCATGCTAGAAATAACACTAATATTTGAAGTAGGTAATAAAATAAAAAAGAATAATTAAAGGGTAACCGAAGAAATAAAAACATGACATAAATAAATCATTCACAACATTTTTATCCCTTATATCAACCACCAACCAAAAATGATGTTTCATGGGATCTAATATAGAAAATCTTGTAATATTATCCTGATTTAGAAAAATGTACTTTATGTATACCTAAAAGAACTAGATTGTCAACGTAATCTGATGAAACTAATAAAGACTTTATCTTAACCATGTATAACATAGCCACCATGTTTATACATTAGAGATCACTCAAAAACATGATACCACTATAGCTAGGCACACAATCTAATCATGAGTTTTCACACATTGATGATTCTAAATAGTGACCTAGCATCCTTGTGACCAATATAAAAGTGATTTTGAGAAATCTTAAAAGGGGATGTTTTGTGAAAATACAAGTAGTTTATCCACACTTTATAAAACCTCCAATAAGAACAGTCGCATCCCTCGAACATTGTTCACTGAATACATTAAATACCACATATTTAAGGGATCCAGGAAAATGGTTAAAAGGAAGGTCTCATGTAGAAAAACTATTTTGAAAATAATTACTCTTATAAATATTCGTTCCCAAAACTCTATAAAGGTTATTAGGTCATTTTATAATAATTTGAAAAATATTATAAATTAATATTAAAAAATAAAACTTATTAAACTTACTTGAAATAAAGTTTAAATGAATGATCCAATTTTAAAAAATATCCCACAAATTTTTAAATATTTTTATTTTCTAACTAAATGATTTAAATGAGGTTTTTTTAAACAACCTAAATTATTTGAAATATTTTTTTGGATAATTTGTTTATAATTTCCATTTTACAATCAACTTGAAGTACCAAATAAAAAGAACTTGTAAATAAATTTTAGAATAACAAACAACATTATCACATTTTAACACCATTTTGAAAATAACATGGGTAATTAAACAAACACCAATTGTGATCAGTTAACAATGTATTTTAAAAATCACAATAAAAATTAATAAATAAATTTTAATTTATGAAATAAAAAGAACAATTAATTCAATAATATTAGTTAATAATTAAAAATCTAATTTATATATCATGTAATCAATAGTTCAAATTGTTTTATGGTTTTCCTTGGAAAATATACTATGTATCAACTTTAGGAGAGTCTTCATGAATCAACATCGTTGGTGATGATTTTCACAATCACTAGGAAGAAGAATTAATAAAACTGATAAAAATATGTAAGACATAGTGTTTTTCTAAAAAAATCATAGGGAATGGTGAAACTAAATTGATATAAAATGTTAATGAGATGGAATCATAGACCATACCAAGGAAATTAGACAACATATATTAAATATAATGCCAAAAATAATTAATATTTAAGGATATTGATTGAGTGGTATGTGTGTCCAATAGGGGGGTTATCCTGGGGTTTCATGTGTGAGCGAGATGGGAGGACAGAGGGAGGAGGTTGTATGAGTGAGGTGGCCACATGAGGGAGGGTGCATAATAGAGGCTGTCTTAGTGAGGAGTAAGGTAGGATATAAATGGGATCAATCTAGTGGGTATAATTTTATGTGAAGAGAGTGATTGTGGGAGATGTGGTTGTAGGGGGGATTGAAAATGGAATAAATAAACAAAATATAAATGAAAATAGAATAAAATTTTATTTTGTGAAGAACACAGTTTTTTACAAATGGTTCTATGATAGGATTGCACCTAATATAATCCCATAAACTATTACACATGGTTAACCCTAAAAACCACATAGTTCTATGAAACATTCCCTAGCTATTCCAAATTTTCTTTTTGATGGGATGGACCAAATCACATGTTCACTACATGATTTAAAAAATGTTTTAGCTAAATATGTCCCTTTTTAAAACTCTTAAATTTTAATTTGTCCAAGAATAAAATAATATTAAATAAAATTAATAAATACTCATGACACAAGATGTCAAAACAAACAAACCAAAATGATTTGTGTCCCCATAAATCCATTGGTAATGGATGGAAGGGAAAAAAATAAAAACACAGAAATATTAAAAGATGGGTAGGAGGGTGTATAAATTGGGAGATATTATAAACAAAAGGAAACAAAAACCGAACCCATTCCTCATGTTTATCAAAGAACATCCTTGAACAAAATCTTTCCACTAAGTGTGGGAATAACTCCATTAAAAGGGAAAAAGGATTCAATAACATTTAAGACATATCATGGCCTCCTCAAAATTTGGACATCTTGAAAATGGTAGAAGAATTAGACACCACTGCCATGGGAATTCACTATATAATGTTACCTGAGACTGCTATTCACAATAAGGTGATTAATCTCACATAGAGGAATGGACCAATGAAAAATAGAAGTAACCATAATTAAATTCACAATGTCTTATGAGATTAAAACCAAGATAGAATAATTTCATTGGTTTTACCCTATGAATCCAAACTCTATTGGTAAATAATGACCTTAAAACCGGGACACCATTCAATAGTGAACCTATAAATGGAATACTGGGAACCTCAACAGCCCACTAACTAAAAAAAATGCTCATCCTAGTTACTTATATGGCATCCCAAATTATCCTCATAATGAACCCATCAAAATTGAAAATTCCCATTATACCAATTCCAAAACACAAACTATAATAAAATAATTAACCCCAAGGCCTAATCATAAAAAAAAAACATCTAGCTAACACTCTCATATAATAATATTGAGAAACAAAAACTCTTAATGGATAATATGGATCAAATCAACCTCAAAATTATTCACCAAACTAAAACATGAAGAATAAAACTAACAAAACCAAAAATAATCAAAATAATAAAATTTATAAAAACTCAAAAAATGAAACCTGAGTTATCATTAAAACTGAAGGAAATGATTAGTAAAGCCTTGAACAAGATTCCAAATAAAAGGAAATAATCATTACCATGTGACTCTATGTCTGGGTAAGGACCTAAACTACAGGAATTATTTCTAATGGGGAAGAGATGCACTAGTATATTAATCTGTAGGATTAGACAATCCATCCTTTATATAACCATTCAGATATATAGAATTGAAATAAAATGAAACATGAACTCAAATTGTTCATGTTTAACATTATCGACATAAACGTTTACCCACAATAAGGGAAATTGTAAAAAAATCAAACAAAATAAAACTAAAATAATTAACAATATATCATGAAATTCTATTTAATTTAATTTCCTCACACTTTTTAAAATATTTAAAATGAATATTTTCTGTAATCAAACAAAATATTACTTACTTTTCCATTAAAAAATTTCAAATTATAAAAAATGACATAAAACGATTGTAATCCAAAACATATTTTAATAAAAGTTTTAATAAAACATTCCATTTCAAACCAGTCAAATCCGATAATAAAATTCAAAATTTTATTAAAACATTACACATTATAGAACAAAATCTCCAAACACCCATTTTTTTAACAAAACATAAAACATCCACTCTGTAAATAATTTACCAATGCTATTTTATGATCCATTTTTAAAAAAAAAATTTCAAAAAATGATTTTTAAAATACACACATAAATTAAGGCACACTAAAAAACCAAACAACATCATTATAGTTTTAGAAGCCTATATTTCATTATCCACCAACACATGGTATCATTCTATGGAAACCTAAATGTCAAGAAAAAGTTGTGAAACATGAACACATTTTTTGAGGGACCATGGGTCAGTCACATAATTATTACAATGATGTCAATGGAACAATTATTCAGTCACTACCAAGTTTCTTAGATCACGCAAGACAACCTCACACAAAATATTCATCTTACATTTTCACCATAAAGTTTAAATAAAACACCAAAGAATCATATACTTCATATGGAGATAGAAATATAATTAAAAATAATTATATATGAATACAAAACTATTGACAAAAATCATAACTATCCATGGTTCCTCATGTGTCATTATGATTAGTGGTGAGTAAGCACTCACTCATGAAAAAATTCCCATGTCCCAATGAAAAATTCTAACTAGATCTTTTCATGAAACCCCCCAAAAAAGTGATAATAAAGAGTTTGGTATCCCAACACAGAACTATAACATATGATACCATTTTTAATTACTCATCCATGGATACCATCTAAATAGATATGAAAAATGACATTCCACTGACCAAAGGTGGAATACTGATCCCCAAAGTCTAGTGAAAAGTGCCACAGAATTAGAAACATACAATGGAAGATATTTCACACGTAAATCAGGGATAACATGTAACACAATTTATATTTAAACCCAATGATGACCCATTCATATTTCATACATTCATTAAAAAACTAAAACTGTATAAAATAATAAAAAAAATATTACTAATGCATCATAAATAAACTCTAAACTCAGTATGAAATTTCCATCCTCTATAAAAACACTTCCAATAAGTTCATATCATCAGCCACAAAAAAATAGTACACCTCCTATGGACTAATGTAGTAAAACCCTTTATGGAAAGGGAAAATAATTTAAAGTGATACACATTAGACATTTCATGATTGTAAATATTAGTCCAACACAATTTTTCAATTGGCACACTTTTTCGAATGTGATAAAACAAAACTAACATCAAATCCCCCAATGAAATCAATACTCTTTGACTAGTCGTTGGATTAATAAAAGAATGAACCCAAGATGATAATATTGGAATGGTCATAGAAATAAATAGTAGGATGTAACCTTCTTTACAACATTCCACATATTTATTTATTATCCAATTTCTATGAGAATTTGAAATAAATTTAAAAAATATGGAATCCAATTGATTTTTCATAAGGAAAATAATAAATTCAAATATGGTCTTCTCAAACTAAGAATCCTTTGGCCACCCAAAAACACATTTCCAAATCCATTTTAAACACCATCAAGATATATTTCATTAAAAATATTTCATAAATTACTTTTTAAAAAATATTAAATGAAAAAAGAATAAAATATCAATATAAAAAAAGTATAATCTAGAACCACATATCAAAGAATGAAATAAATAAAATAATAAAAAGGTAAGATATCCAAAAGTATTACTATAAGGGTAGAAAACATCAAAAACAAATACTGATTCAATATATTAACAACCAATATACAATGCAGGTTTCATGAGATCCAATCTAAGAAATTGTTTAGTACAGTCATGTACTATAGATGAGTAACATAGTTCAACCAACACGAACATGTTAGACCTGTTTGTTCAATCAATAGAGACAGACCACCAACATCACTATAGGCCAAAAAATTGAATTTTAAATCATTAGAATGCACTCAAAAACAATATATATATAAACAGAATATACTATATTTTCCACTCACTTATGACTATACTCAAAGACTAGAATCCCCAAGTAATATAAAAAATTGAATGTGAGAAATAATTTACAATGAAATGTCATGTGATTAAGATTAACTCACCCTTACTCCCAACAAACACATATAAGAACAACCCATTTTCCACTATCAATATTCAACAAATACCTTATGTACCACTCCTTTGATTGAGATAATCAGATGGGCATGCAGTGGGTATCACACACACATGCCAACTGTAAATCATTTGACAGTCCAAAATGGGAATATCAATAATGTCCCTCTAAGGATGGTTCCCTATAATATAATTTGAATAAAATTATAAAATGTTCATAAAAAATCATAACCAAAATCCACCTTTCAAAACTATATATATGTCAAGTTCATTTTTATAAAATATCTCATAAAGATTAAACTATTTTTCTTCAATTCACCACATGACCTAAATGAGGTTAATTTTTTTAGTCACCAAAAATATGTAAAATTGTTTTTAGAACTATTTATCAATACTTATAAATTTAAATTTTACATGTAATATCAAGTCAAAACCATTTTGAATAATTTTAAAAATAATAATTCTTTTATAAATTTCAAACTTATTCTGAAAATAAGTTGGACAATTTCTCAGTACATTATCTTCCTAGTATATCAAAGGATATTTAAAACTCAATTAAAAATTTAACAATACTTGTTATCTCATTTGAATATAATAAAAATTTATTTATCAATCCCATTAAATAATAAAAACACAAATTTAAACATGATGAAATGGATGGTTAGAAAATTAAAAGTATGGCCTCAGGATAACCTACCTGAAATCATTTTTGTGTGAGCTAAATTATGCTTCCATTGATAGTGAATAATCTATGAAAAAAAACAACTCTATGAGCACTAGAACTATGATTTTTTTTAAAATGTGATCAATATAAGCACATAGAGGGTTCATCCAAAGTACATTTTAGAGCACCTAAAAACAAATTACATAGAAAATATAAAGGTGAAGGAAGAAGGGAACAAACCTAGGTGACTTGAACATAAACCGGGAAGATGAAACCAATTAACATATTTAAAATGTAGATTCAAGAGGGGGACGCTCGATCAGCTAATGGGGTTCATCTTGGAGTTTTATGCATGAATAATTGGGGAGATGAGTATAGAGAAAAAATATGAGGGATAAGGATATTTGATGGATTCACATGAGGGAGGAGATATTGAGGATTAAATATAGATTAGCCTTAGGCGTCTCCTATGACATAGAATGAGTGATTATGGTGAAATGATGGAAAATGGAAAAAGATTAAAATTAATTAAAGTAAAAAAGAAATAATAATAATAAATTTATTTCTTTCAACCTGGATGGTTTTACATCATGGTTTTCCAATCTATTTATCACCAAATAGACTCCCAAAAACATTGATTCAAGGTTCATCTTATGTCCCAACATAGATCAATGGGTCGTTCATTTAAAAGCTCAAATTGAACTATCACTTGATAGAGCCAAATATCATGGTTGTCTCATTTTTTTCTAAAAATTGATGGATAACCATGTACCACATTAAAATTCAAAAATGCTAAATGTATAATCCCATAAATATTAAAAAATTTAAAAAATAAATTTGACATAAGTTTTAGCCTCTTTATATTCTCTTCTACTCTCTAATACGAATAATATCATAGTAACCTTTTCGGATGTATTATAATCATTAAATATTAAATTTCTCCTCTAGAAAGGTCACCGATTTCTTGTATAATATCAATAGAAAACTGGTTAAGGGATATTCGTTATAAGAATTATAGAGCAGTTATACAATTCGTGGGAGCATAAAAACATAGTTCAATAAACTTATTCATAAAATGAAATCCACTTTATGATTATAATTAGATTCAGTTTACTAAAAAGGACTATAAATACATCAGCCACAATGATTGACCTTTTTTTTCTCTATTTAATATAGTAGTTCAATAGTTTTTTACAATATTTATTTCTCCATTATTAATTCTACATAATGTTTAAAATTTATTCATTATTATTTTTAAATTTAAATGAATAATATTTATATAATAGTGTATGGACTTTATTGCTTTATATTCGTTAATGTTATATTTCATTTCATTAATTTTTTTACCAATTACATATTTATTACTCCTCTTTTGACTATGGTATTGAATTTAAAATATTTTCATTTGAAATTAAAAAAATATCACTCCATGATATTCTAATTTAATTGTCCAAAATTATCATCATGAATAAAAGATTTACAATCATCATGTGATGTTTTAGGATTTTAATTCTATCTTAGAATCATTAGGTTTAAATTTTAGGGAATGATTTATAATCACAGACATACAAAATATAAAATATGACTCTATTTAAATCTTGATATTACTCCTGAAAAATTAGGAACATTTCTTAAAAAAATCATTAAATATATATGTAATTACTTGGAAATTTCAAGTAAAATTTTTTATTAATTTTATTTGGGATTTTACAAGAATGCAGTTTCTGACGGCGCCTAATTCCGAGCCCCGGTGTGCCCGGAATCATTTTCTGAACTTTAGCTCGGGTACGTTCAGGGAACGAACGAGTGGGTTTTTCTAACTTGTGAACCGGTGCTCGGAATTGAAATCCGAGGGAACCGATTGAACTGCAGGGCTGGTAATTACTTAAGAAGACCTTTTTTGGGGTTTTGTTTTCACGAGAGAAGTTGATAAAAATTGTGGAAGTTAAAATAAAAATTTAACTACAATTTTTATTTTCTAAATGGTTAAAACCTTGGGGTGGAAGTTGGGGGAAGCCACCCAACTTCCCATGGGAGGTTATGAGGGTGGTGGGGCCCACACGAACCCTACCCCTTCATATTCTCTAACTCCTTCAACTCACCATTAATTTGATAACTTAAGTTATTTAATTAAGTGATTTTAATTTGAATGTTTGAAATTCAAAAGATTAAGTTTTGTTAATAAAATAATTGTTGAACTTATTTTAATTTTTTGGAAGTCTTGTTGCTTGAGATGTTTGGGAGAAACGCTAAGGGAGGCTTAAAGATATTTATCTTCTTCATCGAAGAACACGAAGAACACGAAGAGCGCCAGATTCCTCGGAGATCGACGACGCGATGCCGTCCCCGCAACGCGACTTCCTCCTTCCGCGACATCTTCTTCCGCGACAGTTATCTCCATGATGAACCCTCGCTCACCATGTTCGACGAGGTAGTGGTTTTATGCTTTTCTATTTTGTGATTACTTCCGTCGTTTTCTTCCTTCCAAATTGTACTGCCTCTTATCGCAATAACGGGAGGAGGTCAGATTGCACGAACATGGCAGACACTCCTCCCCTTTTTGGTTGTTGATATTGATGTGGCTCAAGCAAGGAAATGCGGTGCCGAAGCACCACGCGGGAATTGTTAAAGGAAGGGCGGTGAAGCGGGCGCCCTCACACCGCACCGTTGGAAACTAACAAATCCGTGACGCCGCTGCGCCACGCCGTAGAAGACGAACCAAAGACGCGGGGCCGTCGCGCCGTGCCAGAGGACCTCTAAAGCACCACAGCCAGAGCGGGGCCACGGAAGAGGGTAGCGGCACCGTCTCGCCACGCCGGACGAACCAAGCCGCGGGCGGTTCCGGGCCGCGGCGGAGCAGGGGAACCGGTGGCCGGTACCGGGCCACCGGCGTCGGAGCAGGGGGACCGACACTCGTCGGTCCCGTGGCGGTAGATGTCGGCCGGCCGGAGCGGGTCGGACGGTCAGGGGGAGAGTTGGGGGGTTACGACCCCCTGCTGGCCAGCAAAGAGCGACCCCCATTATGGGGGGTCGTAGTTACAAACGGCGGGGGGCAGCCCCCCCCCCCCCCCCGTACTCCCGAATGGCTCGGCCGTTCGGCAGACCCACCTGGACAGTGCATCGGGCCGCGCCGCGCCTTCTGGGCCGGACCCGAACCTGGGTCGGGTCGCCCCGGTTCAGGCCGACCCAGGGGGTGTTGGGCCGGGTCGGTTCGGGCCCGAAACCCCCACTTTCGGACCTCTTTCGATCTTTTTCCCATAACATTGGCTACGGACCTCCGATCGATGCACTGTTATCTGCGATGCGATCCTTGGATCAAGATGGTCGTTTCAGTATATTACACTCAAGGTTTCAGAGAACATTGATTACGGTCGGGTTGGTTCGGATACGAAACCAACCGGGCCCTCGGAGCAGAAACGCTTATATCTTGAGCTTCGGATGACTGATTGATGTGCCATAAACTTTGTTGGATTACTCATGATGAGATGAAACTTTTGGCACTCTTTTCGCGTGGTTTGGATGTAGTTGTATAGTGGTCGGGTTGGATTGTACCTGAAATCCAACTGGGCCCATAGAACAGAAAAGCTGATAACTTTCAGACCGGACGTCTGTTTGATGAACTGTTTGAGGCATTGGTGATCTTGTTGAGAAACGGTCCCTATGAGTATACACTATGAGACTTCAGGGTACAGTTGAGTTATGGCCGGGTTGGTTCGTACCCGAAACCAACCGGGCCCCTGGGACGGAAGGGCTAATAACTCACAGATCGGGTGTCCGATTGACGCGCCATCTGTTGCATTGAGACCCCAATGACGAGGCGGTCCATTGAGATACTTCTTTATGGGACTTTGTGATACATGGAGTATCGACCTGTAGCTCGTGGATCAGACCCTCCCAGAGACGAGAAAAAGGAGTACGGAGACCGTGTAGCTGGCTGTGACCTAATGACAGCATGTCCGATTCGATTCTAAGTGTCTAACATAGCCCAGTGGTGAGGAATAATTTGTGAGGTGGCAGACCCATAGCGTAGGAGCACTACTTTGTGAGGTGGCAGACCCGCAGTACTCGACAGGAGGAGTACCTCTGTAGGCTCTGAGGGGGAGCACTACTGTGTGAGGTGGCAGACCCATGGCGGAGGAGCACTACTGTGTGAGGTGGCAGACTCGCGGTACTCGACAGGAGGAGTACCTCAACAGTCATAGGTTGGTGAGCAGTACCTCAGAGTCGTGACAGGATCACTGTACTCATCAGAGATGAGGGTCTTCAGCAGTTACAGTTTCGATAATGAAAATCCTTGTTTGAGCTGAGTCTATGACCTTTGGGTTTACCTCTTGATTGAGATGGGTCACTTGGTCACTTAGGTATATGTATGGGCATATACCTGGGTAGTGGTTATCCATTGATTTTATAACCTTTGTGTTTCCTCGTGATTGATATGGGTTACATTATAACTTAGGTATAAGTATGGGCTTATACCTAAGTAAGGGTTATCTGTTGAGATCCTTCTTCGTGGTTATCCTTGTAGGATTTAGTGAGACCTTGAGGATCTCAGGGTCCCTAATAAGTATCGTATACTAACCCTGCATGGGCTATGCCCACACCTCTTTGTGTTTGTTGCAGATGACATGCAGTGCTGACAGAGGCCGAGTGTTCGAGGACTGGACGGTACCCGGATGTGGACCACACGACGAGTCAGTATCAGGAGGTGAACTTCACGATGAGACGACACACAGAGGAGGTCGATGGGCGAGAGCGTTGTGAAGGTTATCTGTACCTACCCTTTAGGTAGGATATGTGGTGGATGATCCAAGAGCTGTGTCATCTGTACCTACCCTTCAGGTAGGATCTGACGAGGACGACCCAGAAGCCGCTTCCGTTCTTCCAACTGTTGTCTTTGTTGTACTTTCTTTCAGTTGTAGATTTACTTACGATTGGGTTTGTATTCTGGCCCATTTACTTTTCCTCACTTCCTTTTGTATTTAGTGTTTTACTTCCGCTTGTACTCTATGGTGTTTTGTTTACTTTTATAAAGGAAATGACTTCCCAGTTATCGGGAATTATGCCTTTGGTGCTAGTCACCAGCCCCTGGCCTATGGAAGGTGGGCTTCGGGTAGTCACGGCATGGGCCCCAAGGACGGGTCATGAAAAATTGGTATCAGAGGAGTCGGTTCTACCGCATAACTTATAACTCTTATATTTTCTTCTATAAAGCAATAGTGATAAGGGTACTGAGTGCGGTTTTCAGATTAGGGAGTCCAGTGTTGGTGCGGGAGGCCGACGTATCCATACACCAGGACCCTGAAAACTGATTTTCAACTTTGGGCACGAAAACAATGATTGTGTGTGTGTTTTCACAGGTTTTCCATTAAAACAGCTCAAACCAGGTTATCTCACCAGGTATAAATCTTTTGACCATGTCATGTTTGATTCCTTCAGGATGCCTCCCTGCGGACGACCAACTAGAGCCCCGAGAGTTGTACGTACTGATAGCCCACCGAGCGATGTGGCGTCAGTACATGGCCCTTTCCCAGTTGAGGCACCAGTGGAACTACTACCCGTTGGGCCACCGATGCCACCAGCCCCAACAGCAGAGGGTGCACGTCGCTTGAGCGCACTGCATGAGTTCCAGCGCCAGAGGCCACCCAGGTTCAAGGGAGAGACAGACCCGCAGGTGGCTGAGGATTGGCTGGATGTTGTGGGGAGAGTCTTCAGGCTAGTGGGGACGCCAGCAGACTTCATGGTGATCTGTGCTTCCAGCCTTCTTCAGGCAGTATCAGGCAGATGGTGGAGCCTGATGCTCCAGATGCATGACGAGGCGACACTTCTGTGGGCAGACTTTGAGAGCCTGTTCCGGGAAGAGTTTGTACCAGCCACCCTTTGAGCGGTGCCTATACAGGAGCTGATGCATCTACAGCAGGGTAGCATGATGGTGGGGTTGTACTCAGCGAGGTTCACAGACCTCTCACGCTACTCCTCAGATATGGTACGAGAACCGTTCTTCAGGGCCCGAACCTTCGAGCAGGGGCTCAGGAGAGAGATTAGAGCTTCTGTTGTTTCTCATAGCATCCCGATGAAGATAGGGGTGTTGGAGCGAGCCCTCTTAGTGGAGAGTTTCCTTTCTGAGCAGTCTAAAGCAGCAGGACCCACCACTAGCCGGCATGTGGCAGAGTCTTCTGTAGCAGGCAATAGACATATGACGCAGAGGTCCAAGAGGACCAGACCTACAGGTGGTTGACCGCATGACTCAGGGTCGGTAGCGCGAGGCACCAAGGGGAATGACAGATCCAGACCTTCTATACAGTGTTACTCCTGCGGCGGGATTGGTCACATGGCACGTGACTGTCCGACCCACCATGCAGATGACCAGAAGTTAAATGAAGAACCTCCCAGGCAGAGGTAGAGGTTCGATCGAGGTGGACCGCAAGGAGCTGAAGGCTGAGGGAGGGGAGCTGGCCGTGCAGTTGGAGGTGGACGACGCTCGAGGTGTTTCCACCACCACCACCAGGAGGTCCACCCCGACTGCAAGGAACAGGTGGACATGGGAGAGCTCAGCTTCAGGCAGCAGAAGCATACGACTATGGAGCTCTAGAAGAAAGTGGACAGGAGAAAAAATAGCGGTTTCCTTTTGTTCTTCGTACTTCTAGTTCCATCTTGTTGTTACATTTGTGTCTTTGTACTATGAGCTAAATTAATATAAAGACACTTACCTTTGTGACATTTTCTTCCTTCCTTTTTTTGTACTACGAGGTTCCGGTTTAAACTGTTGACTTGACCATCACTTTCGAGATTCCTACCGGAGGAGACCCAATTACCTCATGCTGATGCCGATAGTGTGACTCTACCCTTAGAGGTGAGAGTGATGGTTGGATCTCATGGTTGCAATGTTGAGGCCTTACGATGTCTTCCATGGCATGAAAACATCATTCATGTCCGGATTGACTGTATTAGGAAAAAAATGTGGTTCAACCAGGGGATGAGACCAGATTTCTCTTATCGGAAAAGAAGGATTCATAGCAGCTCTTGTGGGACCAGAGATGGTCTAGGCCATGACAGAGAAGGTCCAGGTCATCCAAGAGTGGATAAGGACAGATCAGAGCTGACAGAGGCCTTATGCCGACAAGAGGCAGAGACCACTAAAGTTTGAGGACGGTGACCACGTTTCCTTACGGGTCTCACCTTCATGTGTAATTACAGATATTTGGCTGAGGTGGAAAGTTATATCCGTGCTTCATCAGACCCTTCAAGTTCCTCAGCAGGGTAGGTGAGGTGGTTTAACGCTTGACCTTTCCACCTCAGTTGCACCGGGTGCATGAAATCATCCATATACCTCGGCTGAGGAGATACGTGCATGATCCTTCACACATCATCGACCTAAGGGAGTTGGATGTCGATGACAAGGCGACTTGAGTGGAGATTCCAGAGGAGATCGAGGATCGACAAGAGCAGGTCCTATGTGAATGATCGATTCCTCAGGTGTGCTTCACTGGAGGCACATGAACCTCTAGGGGATCACCTTGGAGCAGAAGGCTTAGATGCGTACTCAGTACCACTTTTGTATCCCTAGTTTGTGTTAAAGCTTTACGGGGATGTAAAGCCCTGATGTGTGAGTAATTTAATGACCTGGAAATTTCAAGGTAAATTTTTTCTTAATTTTCTTTGGGATTTTACAAGAACGCAGTTTCTGACGGTGCCTGATTCTGAGCCCCGGTGGGCCCGGAATCATTTTCCAAACATTAGCTCGGGTATATTCAGTGAACGAATGAGCGGGTTTTTCTAACTTTTGAACCGGTGCTCGGAATTTAAATCCGAGGGCACTGATGTAACCAGAACACTGGTAATTTCTTAAGAAGACCTTTTCTTGGGCTGCCTTTTCACGAGAGAAGTTGATAAAAATATTGGAAGTTAAAATAAAAATTTATCTACATTTTTTATTTTCTAAATGGTTAAAACCTTGGGGTGGAAGTTGGGGGAAACCACCCAACTTCCCATGGGAGGTTATGAGGGTAGTGGGGCCCACATGAACCCCACCCCTACATATTCTCTAACTCCTTCAACTCACCATTAATTTGATAACTTAAGTTATTTAATTAAGTGAGTTTAATTTGAATGTTTGAAATTCAAAAGCTTAAGTTATGTTAATAAAATAAGTGTTGAACTTATTTTATTTTGTTGGAAGTCTTGTTGCTTGAGATGTTTGGAAGAAAATCAAAGCGAGGCTTAAAGATCATCATCTTCTTCGTCGAAGAACACGAAGAACGTGAAGAGTGTCGGATTCCTCGGAGATCGATGACGCGACGCTGTCCTTACAACGCGACTTCCTCCTTCTGCAACGTCTTCTTCCGCGACAGTTATCTCCACGACGAACCCTCGCTCACTGTGTTCGACGAGGTAGGGGTTTTATGCTTTTCTATTTGTTGATTACTTCCGTCGTTTTCTTCCTTCCAAATTGTACTGCCTGTTATCGCAATAACGGGAGGAGGTTGGACTGTAGGAACACGGACGACACTCCTCCCCTTTTTGGTTGTTGATATTGATGTGGCTCAAGCAAGGAAACGCGGTGTCGATGCACCATGCAGGAATTGTTAAAGGAAGGGCGGAGAAGCACGGTGCTGTCGAACCATGCCGTTGGAAACTAACAAATCTGCGACGTCGTCGTGTCGCGCCGTAGAAAATGATCCAAAGACACGGCGCCATCGCGCCGTGTCGGAGGACCTCTATAGAACCGCGGCTGGAGCGGGGCCGCGATGGGGGGGTGCGGCGGAGCAGGGTAACCGACGGCCCGTACCTGGCCGCCGGCGTCGGAGCAGGGGGACCGGCCCTCACCAGTCCCGTGGCGGCAGAAGCCGGCCGGCCGGAGCAGGCCGGCCGTTCAGGGGGAGAGCCGGGGGTTACGACCCCCGGCTGGCCAGCAAAGAGCGTCCCCCATTATGGGGGGCCGCAGTTACAAACGACGGGGGGCAGCGCACCCCCCCGCACTCTCGAACGGCTCAGCCGTTCGGCAGAGCCGCCCGGCTAGTGCGCCGGCCCACTGAGCCGGGCCACGCCCAGGCCGCACCGCACTTGCCGGGCCGGACCCGGACCTGGGTCGGGTCGACCCTGTTCGGGCCGACCCAGGGGGGGTCTCGGGCCGGGTCGGTCGGGGCCCGAAACCCCCACTTTCGGACCTCTTTCGGTCTTTTTCCCATAACTTGGGCTATGGACCTCCGATCAACCCACCGTCAGCTGCGATGCGATCCTTGGTTTGATATGGTCGTTTAGATACATTACACTCAAGGTTTAAGAGAACTTTGTGTATGGCCGGGTTGGTTCAGATACGAAACCAACCGGGCCCTCGGAGCGGAAACGCTTATATCTTGAGCTCCGGACGCCCGATTGACATGTCATCGACTTTGTTGGATTCCTCTTGATGAGACAAAACGTTTGGCATACTTTGCCCGTGGTTTGGATGCAGTTGGATAGTTTCCAGGTTGGATTATACCTAAAATCTAACTGGACCACTGGAACGGAAAAGCTGATAACTTTTAGACCGGACGTCCGTTTGACGAACCGTTAGCGGCATTAGTGATCTTGTTGAGAACCTGTCCCTATGAGTATGCCCTATGAGAGTTCAGGGTACATTTGAGTTATGGCTGGGTTGGTTTGCACCCGAAACCAACCGGACCCCTAGGACGAAAAGGCTAATAACTCACAGACCGGGCATCCGATTGACACACTGTCTGTTGCATTGAGACCCCAATGACGAGGCGGTCCATTGAGATACTTCTTCGTGGGACTTTGTGATAATTGGAGTATCGACTTGTAGATCGTGGAGAGGACCCTCCCGGAGACGAGAAAACAGTGTACAGAGATTGTGTAGCTAGCTGTGACCTGATGACTACTTGTCCGATTAGATTCGGAGTGACTAGCATAGCCTAGTGGGGAGCACTATTTTGTGAGGCGGCAGACTCATGGAGTAGGAGCACTACTTTGTGACGTGGAATACCCGTGGTACTCGACAGGAGTAGTACCTCTATAGGCTATGAGGGGGAGCACTACTGTGTGAGGTGGAAGACCCACGGCGGAGGAGCACTACTATGTGAAGTGGCAGACCCGCAGTACTCGACAGGAGGAGTACCTCAGCAGTCATAGGTTGGTGAGAAGTACCTCGGAGTCGTGACAGGATCACTGTACTCATCAGAGGTGAGGCTCTTTAACAGTTATGGTTTCGATAATGAAAATCCTTGTTTGAGCTGAGTCTATGACCTTTGTGTTTACCTCTTGATTGAGATGGGTCACTTGATAACTTAGGTATATGTATGGGCATATACCTTGGTAGTGGTTCCGTTGATTTCATAACCTTTGTGTTTCCTCATGATTCAGATGGGTTACTTGATAACTTAGGCATAAGTATGGGCTTATACCTAAGTAAGGGTTATCTGTTGAGATCCTTCTTCGTGGTTATCCTTGTAGGATTTAGTGAGACCTTGATGGTCTCGGGGTCTCTACTGAGTATCGTATATCACCCCTGCGCGGGCTATGTCCGAACCTCTTTGTGTTTGTTGCAGACGACGAGCAGTGCTGACGGAGGCTGAGTGTTCGAGGACTGGACGGTACCCAGAGTTGGACCACACAACAAGTCAGTATCCAGAGGTGAACTTCATGACGAGATGACACACGGAGGAGGTCGACGGGCGAGAGCATTGTGAAGGCTATCTGTACCTACCCTTTAGGTAGGATCCGTGGTGGACAATCCAGGAGTTGCGTCATCTGTACCTACCCTTTAGGAAGGATCCGAGGAGGAAGACCCAGGAGCCGCTTCCGTTCTTCCAGCTATTGTCATTGTTGTACTTTCTTTCAGTTGTAGTTGTATTTACGATTGGGTTTGTATTCTGGCCCATTTACATTTCAGCACTTCCTTTTGTACTTAGTGTTTTACATCCGCTTATACTCTGTGGTGTTTCGTTTACTTTTATAAAGGCAATGCCTTCCCAGTTATCGGGAATTACACCTTTTGGTGCTAGTCTCCTGGCCCTTTCCTATGGATGGCGAGCTTGGGGTAGTCATGGCACGGGCCCCGAGGACAGGTCGTGACAATATATTTCATAAGAGTAAATTCATTACTATAAAAATTTTATTGCTCTTTTAATATTCTCGATGACCCTTATGGGTTTTCAAATGACTCTTAGACTTTCCAGAAAACCCTAATGATATCATAATTTAATAAATTTTCATAAATTATATGAAAATCGCAATTAACAAAATTCAAATAACACATTCTAAAAATAAATTTACTATTATGAAGTCTCAATGAACCTTATGAAATGTCTTGAAAATGATATATTATTATCATGAATTTTTTCATTCATCATTCTTGAGAATAAATTACTCTAATGAAATATAAAATGGAAATTTTGAAAAATTTCTTATCAAATTTTCAAAAAAAATTACTTATCATACTAAATAAGGAATATCTTATATTTTTTTAAAACAATTCTTATCGAATGGTGTCTTTTTTAAAACATTATAAAACCTCAAATATGTTTCCATAATATATTAAAACAATTTATAATTTTTTTAATGTATAAAAAACTTCATCATTTCTATTAGGTTCTTCAATATCACCAAATGTATTTCTTTAACGTCATTATATCACTGTAAAAAAATAGTCATATCCCTTATCAAGTATAATAATATTGAAAAAACTACACAATAAAATTAGTGTACTATAGGGAATTCTATAACACGAGGACATGAAATTATTCACAATGTGACACTGATTACTCCCCCTTAATCTAAACACCCGGTAATGTATTTCACCTCATTTATACAATAAAAATATCATCAGATTCAAAAAATAATATTATTTATTTTGGACTATATATTACAAATTTGAAATTTTAATACTTGAATAGTTGGGGTATTACCTGATGTACCTTAGTTGAATAGAATGGGATAAGCATACATTCTCAACCTTAGAGACTCAATATTCTCATATGGAATTAATGTTTTGAAGATATATACAAGCAAAAATATTTTATTAATAAATTATTCCTTTTTCCCCTTTCGATAAAATTTATTTTAATAAAATTAAATATATTGTTTATATAATTATTCTATAATTTTTTTTACAGGATTCAAATAGAGTTCCATTCAATTTGTAATTTCACAAGATATTCTAAGTGGTTTATCAACCATCACCCTTAATTAAACAATTTTTTCTTTCATTCAGGTCACCTGAAAATATAAACTTATATCTAAATCATATTTTTCCTCTATGAATATTTATGTTAATCAATTATGCTTCTTATATTACCATCTCACCCAATATCTTCCTATGAAAATCATTCCTGTAGAAGATGACATTTTGTCATCACTATAAAAATCCATGTCAAAATCAGTAAATATATATAGATTCGTATACTCACCTCCATTACACATCAGCCAAATTTTTAATTTTCTTTTGATATATATAAAAAATCATTTTATATCAATGGAATTTTATTCTTTAGGATCAATTTAGTTTCATACACATAGTGTCATTGAATAGATAGTCTCTTCTTCTCATACTATGAGATATTTTAATTTACTGGTTAGTATTATAAATAATTTTATATTCATACATTCTCTATGATCATCCTTTCCAAGATTCATCCCATTATGTATATGTGGGGACACCAATTTATATAATTTAATTATCAATTTCAAATAATAATTCTCATGAAAACCTTTCTCAAAAAATACAAATAAATTCAAATTTTTGATACATTTTTAATACTATAAAATATTAATTTTCTCCTCGAGTATAAATATAATAATAAGAAGTCATTATTCCAGAAAAAAACATTCATGAACTTTCTTGTTCTCTTGTAAAAAAACCCTCAGAATATAAAATTTTAAGTGACTTACATTCATCAATTTCATTTATATAATGTTTATTCCCTACTTTTCCATTTGAAAAATTTATTTCATCCAGGAATCCAAATATATTTTACTAATCAAATATGTGATATTGTTTTAACCCATGGAGATAATTATTTAAAATGAAAATACATGTTCCTTAATTTTCTATAACAAATCCATTAGGATTATCAATATAAAATATTCTTTTAACTCTCCATTCAGGAAATAAAAGTTTACATCTATATGGTTTATTTTTTTACTATAGATGAGATACAAAAAAATGCATATTAAAATGGTATCACTTATAAATATAGGAGAACTGGTTTCTTCAAAATATACTCTTTAATTATGATTATAGCTTTCAAAAAACTCATGTGTTTTTCTATAAATATTCCCCTTCATTATTCATCTTATTTATGAATACCCACTTTTTCAAATTATATTTTTTCATTTCAGTATAGGAAAGTGATCCCAAATGGAATTATTATCTATTTGATCCACCTATACATTTAATTAAATATTCCTTTATTAATGATTAATAGCCTTAGAAACATAATGTGTATCAATATATTAGATATGATCTATATGGTTTTTAATCTGTAGTCACTTTTTGGTTGGTACTAGGGAAGTTTAATATCCTATTATATTTTATACCTATAAATTCATTTTTAGAATCTAATACAACAATTTTTCAACATTAGTATTATCTTAATCATTAATGGTCTGATCATAATAAATATTTTAAATACTATGTTCATTTGATACTTGCTGCCCAGTTATCTTTTTTCAAAACTGTGTTCACTATTTTCATCACATTTGTCATAAACTCCTTTATTTGGAACATTATCAATCAGTTTGTTTTCAAAAACATTTATATCATAACTCTCAGTTATCATATTAATCATCTTGTTCTAGAACCCATATCGAATTACATTGGTCAATTATCCAAATAAGATACCTTTATTTATCTTTTCAAAAACAATTCACATATTTATGTTCTCAAAGTTATTTATATAAGGGATGTAAATTTCTTTATAGTATTTAACTATCGGATTAATTTTATACCACATCTGATAAGAAGTTTTGATTGATTTAGGACTTCAGAAACACTTGTTCTTAATAAGAAAATCTATTTATACATATTTTCTCTATAAAAACACTAACCATTTTTAACACAGTGAGTATTTTTATTCCAATTTCAACCATAATTATATTAATTATTTAACTAATATTATTCCTCTATAGTGTAATGAACAAGCCTGAGTAAACCTAATATGTTACCCACCAAATCTAAAGCTTGGACTAAATGGGTTATGGGATTTCAATTAGTTCTTGGTGATCATTAATACACTAATGGGACTGATTTCTCCATTGAGTAATAAAATAAAATAAAAAAAGAAACTTTTGAGAATTTTTCATGATTTTTTCCAATGGTGGACATAAATTAATATAAAATATATTATAGAAGTTAATGAATGCACATAAAGTTTCCCAAATAAATAATATCACATAAAACCACACATCAAAACAAGAAAAAAATATATTGTAGATGTGAAGAGTCAAATAAAACTAGTCAAAGTTGACCATAAAACTCCCAAAGATATATAGAACCCATATATCTTGAACATGAACCTCCCTGTGACCCATAACTAGCAAGAAAAACTGATCATGTCCAATTATATAAAAAATTAGATTTAATGAATAATATCAATACTTTTAATATGAATAGAAAACAAAAGATATTTATACAGAGAAACACAAGTGTACGTACTATGTGTAATCCAAATACACTCAGTAGGATCTCACCAATGATTTTATGTTGTTACATTCTTATAACATTCTATAAAAATTAACATGAAATAATATTAAAAAATAATATTTCACATGGATAACATAATAAAAACCAATATCTTGTGTCATAATTTTTATTCCAAAAATTGTGTAAAAATATTTCAAAAAATTTGTATAATATGGAATAAAAAATAAGTTTTAAATCATATAAATAATTCAATTCATTATTTTAAAAAAAATATTCGTCACAAAAAACTGGAAATTTTAATTTTAAATCAAAGAACCAAATTCTCTCTATCTTCCCATATAAAAACCAAATAAATTATTTAAAACAATTCACATTTTCCTTTTTAAATCTTAAAATTTGAAACCACATATATATATATATATATCAGTTTAATAAAACATTACCATCAAAATAATGCATAACTCAATGGAACTAATATATGTCAATGAAATATAATAAAACTACTAATAACCGAACCAATGAGACATGGAATCAAGAGAGATGGGATAAAATCCATGTGTATGTATTGTAATCCCTTAAATCATCATCAAATTTATATTATCAACAATGTAATTTAATTGGGTTCTATAATCAATAATTATGGGCTTGGTCTCCTAAAATCACATCACTCTAGGTTCTTTCTATGTGAAACTGAAACAAACATCCCATCACCCCTTGAGCTCAATATTTATAAAAAACCCTTAGAGGGTGTGACATTACTTGAGTTATAATTATCCTACACCATGTGATCTATCATAACATGAATCCATACTTTTCACATATTTATATAATGGTTCAATTTAGTAAATAATATAGTTCATAATCAATTAATTATTATCTTAAGAAATATTCAACACAAACAAAATTATAAATCTATTGTCAACTCGAACACCCTCTCCAAAAATAGATTCATTCACATCAATGAATAAGAATGAAATGTAAATAATATAAACCATCTCAATCACGAAAAAAATTAAATAATATGAATAATATAATCAATATTCCTCAATAATGATGGTATTTATTTTAATTAAACCAATTTTAAATATATTTCCAATAAGTAATTTTAAAGCATTCATGATATTTAGAGAAATTTTATCCTCATTTCATACCAACCAATTAAATATTTCTTGAACTCCTCAAGTTCCACGAATCAATTCAGATCACCCATTTCCTTTTAAATCACATAGATAATATAATATTAAATAGTTTTAAATTTTTTTGGGATAAATAACCCTTTTTCAAAAAACCAAGATAGTTAAAAAAAGTGTCCCTCATCCAAAATCGTCATGTGTTAAATACCCTTAAAGAACATTAAATTATTTTGAAATAGGACATTTGGATTTTTAACAAACAATCTATATAAGACTAGCCCATGAAATGTGTTAAAATAGCATGTAAACCATTTCAATAAACTCTCAAAGAATACATATAAGTGTCGTTTGTGCGAACAACTATGTATAGTTTAAACCATATCCCAGCTTTAAAAAAAATTAATTCTATAAAATTATTAACCAATGGAAGAGTAAACAAATTTCCATATTTCTCATTCAATGGTGAATTCCCAACCTAGAAATAATATTATATGAAAAAACCCTTATCCTAAAAATACCATGGAAGATAAATTATCTAAACCCTAAAATACTATTTCAAAGTGATTAGGGTTTGTAGATGAATGAAAAAATTGGGGAAAATGAAAAATATAATTAGAAGAGAAGAGAATGGAATATATTACCTCTTAAAACCCATATAAATCGATTGAAGGAGGAAACAAAATCAACTGAATGGGAGAAAAGAACTTCATGGGTTATGAAATGTGGTCTTCTAAATAATTATGGGGATAGAAAGGAAAAAAGGTGGGTTCAACACCCATGTGAATAAGTGAGAGCTCAGTTATATATAAAAATTATTAGCTCATGAGGTTTGTCCACACAATTTGAAAATTTATTCTTTAACCATGTGATATCAACTTGGTTGTCACAACACATTAAAAGAGTTTTCCACACTATTCACCATCTATGTGACAACCATGAAAAATAGATCTTAAATGAACTATAAAAATAGACATACTTATTACACACCTTCAATAATCCATGAAAATCTATGTCTCAACACCCTTATGAAAATGGGAATAAAATTTCTATAAAAACTCACTGGGATTGATAAAACCACATACTTATGGTATAAGATAAATCATTCAGGGAAAATATAAACTTTAAATTACCATTAAATAAGTAAAACCCATTACAGTTCACATAAAACCATGCCTTGAAGAGTCCCCTAATTAAACATCATCTGCCTAAATTAAAAAACCATATAGTATTTGTAATTAATCCATTATGTTAATCTTTTTGTAGGGTAAAATAAAAAAAAATATGAACCTTGAAACCAATAAATATTTATAATACCTAAATATAAGATAAAATTATATAAAATAGTCCCAAAGTTACATTGTAGTTCCACATTTATCCCAACTCTATCTAATTTCTCCAAAATATAGACATCAAAAATATAGAACTATGTTTAAATTGAAAACCATAACTCTTGTAAAATAGGTTGGAGGGTTAAAGGGAAATAAAGAAACTAAACCTTTAAAAAATGAAATTTTACAAAAACAACCACTCCATAAAACAATCATTTAGGATACTCTAGAATAAAAAAAATGAAAAATATAGGGATAATCATAACTATCAAATATGATGATCTAAGTGAAATGGAGTTGAAGTGGGCTAAGAGTGTGTTACCACAGTATAGAGATCATTGGGCCATTGATGAGATTTTTTGGTTGACGAGATCCTCTTACAGCACCAATTATGTTTTGAATATTTGTTTTTGGTATTTGAATTTCACTGTTTACTGTTGAAATTTGTGTGATTTTTAATTAGGTGTGTTTTGTGGATGTATTGGTTTCCACTAATACCATAAAAGTGGTTTTATGAAAATTAAAAAAATGATTTCATGGAATACAAATAGAGACATATCATAAATAACCCCACCACTCAATGTTCATCTAAAATGATGAAATAATCAATATTAACACCCAATATTATAAAGGTTCAAAAAACACCACATTTAAACTAATCTTTAGTTGAAATAAAAATACATACTCCAAAAATCGGAATCTAAATTTATAACAATTTCAAAATATCACATTGGGGAACCAGCCAACATTGTATAATAAAATTAATAAATGAAACAATCACCAAACCTTTGAATCCTAAAATATTTGAAAAAACTACTGAACGTAATCATGAATAAATATAAAATAACATGGTTCTAACATCGTATCATGGAATAGTGAATTAGAAAATTCTAGGGCCCATTCATGAATCATATAAGCATAGTGATCCCTAGCGAAAATAAAATCCCATTAATTACTAAGGTCTAATCCAGAACAAAATCTAAACCCATGTTATTTCATCCTGCATTCAAGGAATTCTCATGTTACTCATCGAACAATCCCCATGAATACATCTCAACACCAGTGTAGAATCCCCATCCAACTGTAAAATCCAAATAAATCAATAATAAGTAAAAATTATAAATGAAAAACATACCATTTGAAATAAATCAATTATTTCACCAAGTGGACACACCATGTGATTAACACCTCATGACTCCAACTACTAGAGACAACCTAGGAAAAAATTTATAATTGAAAATCATATAGTCCTATACCATTTCTAAAATCCCACCCATTTATATCTATACATGGAGAATCTATCTATGAAATAAATATCCACCTCAATAATATATTATGTAACACCCCCAAATGATAAAGGGTTAAATGACTAAGTGATATGACGCATGTCAACAAGGTGCACCTTCCTTTTCGGGAGCCTGTCTGATTAGAACTCCAAAGTTAACCGTGTTTGGCCAAGAGTAGTGATCAGGATGGGTGACCTTCTAGAAAGATTCCCAGGGTGTGTGTGAGTGATGAAAAAGAACACTGGAAAGGACATGTGTTGGCCTGTGGGAAATTTCATTAGTCAAATAACCCATTCAGGCATGTGGGTGGACCCTGGGGTGGGCCCCATGTGTCTGCGGGGGCAACTGGTGGTTCCTGGTAGGACAGGAGCCGACGACAATGTTAAGGTGGGGTGGTTGTGCTGTCACTGGGACCGAGTTGTTACATTTGGTATCAGGGGAGGAACCCAGCATTAAGTGTGGTTCACTTCCTGGGTTGAGATGTTGGGCCCACAACGGGGATGTTGTACTCTAAAGGGGGGTGATTGTAACACCCCCAAATGATAAAGGGTTAAATGATTAATGATATTACTCATGTCAACAAGGTGCATCATCCTTTTTGGGAGCCTGTCTAATTAGAACTCCACAGTTAATCATGCTTGGCCTGGAGTAGTGATCAGGATGGGTGACCTTCTGCGAAGATTCCCAGGGTGTGTGTGAGTGAGGACAAAGCAGACTGGAATGGACATGTGTTGGCCTATGGGGACTGTCATTAGTCAGATAACCCATTCAGGCATGTGGGAGGACCCTGGGGTGGGCCCCACGTGTCTGTGGGGGCAACTGGTGGTTCCTTGTAGGCCAACACCTGACGACAATGTTAAGGCGGGGTGGTTGTGCTGTCCCTGGGACCCAGTTGTTACATTTGGTATCAGAGGAGGAACCCTGCCTTAAGTGCGGTGCACTGCCTTGGTTGAGATGTTGGGCCCACAATGTGGATGTTGATCTCTAAAGGGGGGTGATTGTAACACCCCCAAATGATAAAACGTTAAATGATTAATGATATGACTCATGTCAACAAGGTGCACCTTCCTTTTCGGGAGCCTGTCTGATTAGAACTCCATAGTTAAGCATGCTTGGCCTGGAGTAGTGATCAGGATGGGTGACCTTCTGGGAAGTTTCCCAGGGTGTGTGTGAGTGAAGAAAAAGCACACTGGAAAGGACATGTGTTGGCCTGTGGGGACTATCATTAGTCAGATAACCCGTTCACGAATGTGGGTGGACCTTGGGGTGGGCCTCACGTGTCTGCGGGGGAAACTGGTGGTTCCTAGTAGGCCAGGACCTGATGGAAATGTTAAGGCGGGGTGGTTGTGCTATCACTGGGACCCAGTTGTTACATTCCTCTGCAACCCCAACATCCCTATGACCTCTACCTCCTGCCCTGCTCTTCCACTGCCCAACAGCACCACGCAGCACCTTGCTGCTTCTCCTTCATCCCTCAAACCTCCGGCTGGCCTCTCTACTGCCGCACCACACCTCCACTCGCCCGACGAACCCCCTGCTGCATCAGCCCACCTCTCACCCAATCGCCCGCCGGCTCCTTGAACTGCGTGCTCGGTGTCCGCCAGCCAGCTTTCTGTTGTCTGTCAGGTGCCCGCACTACACACCTCACCATCCTACTGTGATGTATGACCTCCCCCTTAGGCTTTCGTCCCTATCTCTTCCGGCTAGTAGCAATATATCAGCCCTGAGGATCTTTTTTTCCGGCCAGCAACCCCCATTCCGACCAATTTTCATTCTGACTAATCCTTGCCCTCTGTCAGTACCCAGTTACAACCTTAGAACACCCTAGTGGATTTCTCTAGCGACCAGTAGGCGTATTTCCCCTTGTTTGGCGTTTTCTTTTTTTCTTTTTGCAAACATTACTAGCGACACCCTAAGGCCATTTCCCTTCCCGGACCGTCCATGACCTCCGGAGCACCCCCTACCTGTAGCACACCTTTATAAATGCCCCAACCTCCTCCTACTTGAGCCCGCAATGTCCCCTCATTGTGCATTCCTACTGCCATCTCGGGTCCCTGCCTTTGTAACCCTCATCGGCGTCGCCACCTCCGACCATAGTGTCCTGACCCCTTTCCTTGTTCTGATGGACCAACAGAGACACAACAACCCGATGACATTCCCCATCGCTGCACTAGCTGTGGACCTCTATTCTCGTGACCAGCCACGCACGTTGTCCTCAATTGGGCACGAGACAAGAGTCCGCCGCCGAAGGCGAGCTGTTTGGGTTTGCGCAGTTTTTTCCGCACTAGGGTTCAGGTGAGTTATGAGCTGTCTTTTATTTTGGTTATTTTAAATAATTTTTTATTTTTTTTAGATATTTTTGTGGTGTTTAATTGTCAAGCTATTTATAGTCCGTGTTTCTATATTTTATATATTTTTTACTATTGTTGCAGCGCTTTGGTGTGGGTTTTCCGAGATATTGTGGTCGTCAGTAAGTTGAGCGTACTTGTGCGCAAGTGTGTGACGTGTCGCGTCATCATAACTGAACTTCAAATTGAGGTAGGTCACCCACTGCATTACCTTTAGATTTAGAATTTATTAATTTCTGGTTGTTTTATTAATTTTAAATGAATGAGAAATAATATAAGATAATAAATTTTTAAAATGATTATTTGGTGTGAAAAGAGAAGTTTATTTTATACTGAACACTTGAAATATTTTCTTGACGAGCAGACACCCAGTATTGAAAGAATGCCTATTTGTCCTTTAAAAATAATTCACTGGATTTCAAATGTACTTCTATTTTTAAAGATAAATGATTTCTTCTAAACAAGTTTTTGGAGCTTTTTGGGAAATAAGGTTTTACTTAAAAATTGGTGAAGGCTTGTTTGGCACTTTAATAATATAGATTATTTTGGAAAACCCACTCAGGGGCGATCTTTGGTGTGCGTTGATTGCGTGATCTGTATGTGATGTTTTTTCATCGTGACTGATTAATTTACATTGTGGACGCACCCCCTTTTTATTTCTTGTGTCGACATGGGAACCTGGCATATTGAGTGAATTTTCTGAGAACTATTACTGCACTAGTTTAGACCACGCACTGGCTAGTAGCCCCAGAGAAGGGGAATACTGAGTTATTTCTGCTATGGGTATTGGGCCCCTCGGTTAGTCCATGAAGGGCTATGCCGGGTAGTAGTATGGGCGTTATGACATTATCGAGTTAGGGCATGCCTTCAGGATGAGTCAGTTGTATAGTATGTTTTGGATTTTTCATGATCTCCTAGGTTCGACCCATTTTTCTTTTAGTGTGTGTTTGTACATGGCATACGATTGAGAGGTTGAGTTCGGTTGCTGACCCATGTGTGCCACTTTCTCCATTACCCTTAGTGTGTGTTGTGTGTTATGTGTTATGTTCCTTGTTACTAAAAACTAATGTTTGGATTTCTAAATTGTTCACAAAAGTGTTTTAAAATGCATTGCACGTGTTTCTTCCAAACACTAAACTTGTTCTTAAATTAAATAGGGCAATGGACTGTTACTTGTTTTAGAAATGAAAGTGTGTGTAAAAACCCATATTTTGTACAATTTAATTCAAACCTGAAATTAATGAATTCTTTATTTAATGGTATGTGCAATGGGAATAGAATTAGTTGGGCCTACCTACTGGGTTTTAATACTCACGCCTATAGTGTTTTACTATTTTTAGTTTCTGTTATAGGTTGAATTGAGCTCTCTCGTTGTGGGTGAGATTTGGTTGTGGACTGGTGAGCGACTATCGGAGTCGTGAGGAGTTTCGGTCGTGGTTAGGTTAGTTGTTGTTATTGGTTGTTCTTTCTTTTTGTGTTGTTTGTTTACATTGTGTTTTTCTATTTTTTTCCACTACTTTATTTATTTTCTTTGAGAGAAATCGTTCCCTCTTGCTCTCTTTGATGCCCTGGTTCTTGTCGCCAACCCGAGAGGATCAGGAATGCCTCTCGGGCCATGTCGCAGAACGGGTCAGGTGACCGGTTCAAGGTCGACCCCGGTTGCTTCGTGAAAAATTGGTATCAGAGGTAGGTTGGATCCTGAGCGGACCTTGTTTTTCAGAGATCCCATTGTTATTTGGGGTTTTCATGGTAGAAGGAGTAAAATTGTCAGGACTCGGGGCGTACAGGCGATAAGGACGTCATGAACCCTTGCTCGTTCCGAACCTCGGGTCACCATGAGATTTCTGGGTTGTTGGTGTCTTTTTGGTTCCTTTGACTTGTTTTTTTATTCGGAAATGAAATGGGAGTTGGGCAAGTGACCTCCGTGAGATCGCATGGTCTGGAATGCCATGTGGAACAGGGGACTTTTCCCTATAATTCTCTCAGTGACGATGGTGTGACTGGCGTATGGCTGCCAACTATATGTTTCAGTCACCCATCATCACTAGTTCCCCCCAGTGAATCGTTTTAGTTTTCCTACTTTTTGAAAATCGTTGTGAAAAGTTGAATTTGAAATGGAAATGACCATGTTTTGATTATGTCCTTAGTTTCTTTGTTCCTTAGTGTTCACCCCCACAATAGTTTGATGGATGCCCAAGGTGCAGCTTCAGGTGGTGCACCCCTGGAAAATCCTCTAGTTGATCATCCCATAGACTATGTTCTGAAGTTCTAGAAGTTGAACCCTCCTCTCTTTTATGGTCAGGCAATGCCTCTTGAGGTATATGAGAAGTTGCAGAAGATTGATAGGAAGTTCAGTTTTGTTGGGTTTCCTGAGTCGTTAAAAGTGAAGTTGGCTACCTTTATTCTTGAAGGCCCAACATAGAAATCGTGGAAGTCTGTGTCTCAGAATAAACCTCAGAAATATCTAACAAGCGAGTTTTTCAAGTCATTGTTCTTCCAAAAACACTTCTCTAAGGTGATGAAAGATGAGGAAGAGGATAAAGTTTTGTTGTCTTCAATAGGGCGTTGAATCGGTACTGGAATTCTGTAGACGTTTCATAGATCTAGTTCTGTATGATCAGCAGTTCATTGCGAATGATCTTGGGAAGGCTCGAAAATTTGAGTCTAGAATCCGACCTGAGTTGCGATCAAAAGTTGAAGAGATCAACCTAACCACCTTCTCAGATGTTGTGGGGAAAGCCTTTTTGGTTGAAGCTGGGTTAGCAGGAGGACTTGAGGTGGCGAACCCTCCATCTCTAGGAAGCAGTGCAAAGGATAATGATAAGAAGTGTGAGAAGCGACCTGATGCTGGTGGTGCTGGTAGAGGAATCAAGAGGCCTTCATACCTTTAGTCTTCTTCTCCACAGCGCAACGTCATGATATGTCACCAGTGTGGTAAGCAGGGGTCACAAGAGGCCGACTTGTCAGAATGCTTCGAGACCCTACCACACCTATGGACGTTGGGGTCACTTGCAGCGATTATGCAGCGGTGTTTCCAAGAAGCGCACTGAAGCTAGACTTGGATCATCGAAGGTCACCTCAGCCCATCAGCACGAGTAGGGCGATGTTTGGGGATCAGTTTGAGGTTTTCTATTTGTGGTGTTTCATTGGTGTAGTAATAATATCTTGTTGCGTTTTTTGGTGTTCCTTTTCTTTCAATTGTAATAATGGTTGTGGTTGAATCTCTTTGAAACTTTTATTTTACTGGGAGTATGTTTGGTGAAATTCTAGTTTGTGGGTTATGTTTGGGAGATTCTGAAGCCTGACTACGAGGCAGGGGATGCTTCAATCATCGGTGCTCCAGCCATAGGCTCTGGAGTGAAGCTGGAGCGTAGTCAGAAGATCCCCAATAGTGAAAAATGGCCTTGGTTTAACCTTTGTCCTTAATATGTCTTGGTTTGTTTTCATCCGAGGGTGTGATGTCATTCATATAGTATTGGTGGATGTTTTGGATGCTCTACCAGTTATGACCTTCCTTTTCCTCCCATACCCTAATGGTGGGGTTTTTGGTCCATGCGGAACGTCTTCAAGTTCGGTTAATCTCATCAGTCTTTACGGTCGGGAGACCAATCATGGATCTCGTTGAATTCAGTTTGTCTTGATTCCTATGGTGGGGAGTCTGTTTCGGCCTCCCCATGTCAGTATCAGAGTTTCGTTTCAGGTTTTGTTCTGGTGGTGTTTAAAGTGTTCATGTTTTGAGGATATTTTGCATGTCATTGGAATTCGGAGTTTGTTTAGATCGATCAACTGGAGGGACTTAAACTTTTGGTGGTGAGTGACACTTAAGGAGTTTCATCTATGGGTCTTGAACTTAACGTGACTTTCCGGGGGTGAAAAGTCTTATGGTGGGGATAATTGTCACACCCTGACCTACCCTTTATTTTATTTTATAATTTTTTTGACCTTTTTAAAATTTTTTGGGGGTTCGGGTTGATTCACGGACGAAAAACTTTTGAGACATGTTAAAAAGTGCGTGTATTTTAAATGACGTCACTGAGCACCCAGGTAGGGTGCGTTTTATGTTGGCATTACTGAGTGCCCAGGAAGAGCACATTGTGGATACCCCACGCCGCGCCGCTTAGACATCAGCACGGTTCGCCTACCTTCGGAAAATTAAGATGTGTAAAGTTGTGATTTATTGTGTTATTTAAAATATTTATCATTGTTAATAATTTTATCATTATTATTAAAATGGAATTAATTATTTTAATATTTTGTTTTTTATCATCATCATATTACTATTATTATTATTACTATTTCATTATTGTATATGTTATTTATATTATTATGGTTATAATTATTTTCATTATTATGGTTATTATTATTATTATATATTTATCATCATTATGATTATCTTCATATTTATATATCTTATATATATATAATCTTATTTCTCTCTAACCCTAGGGGCCTCCCCCGTCATTCTTTTTTCCACTCCCCACGTGCCGTCACCCCCTCTCCTTCCCTGCTCACACCGCACAACGCTGATCCCTGCTCGGCCCATCCGTGCGAACCCGCACCCCTCTCTCTCTCCCAGCGCTGCACCGGACTACTCCAGCTCCCCCCCTCAGCCTGCCTCGCACTGCACATGCCCAACACACCCCTTGAACAGTTCTTCCTCCCCTTCGATCCTTCTGCGTAGCACCCTCCGCTTGCCTCTCCACCACCTTGTCGGCGCCCCTCCCTCGTTGCGGCGCCCAGCCTGCCAGCGTAGCCCCAGGAACTCTTGCTCTGACTCCCGGTGCCCCATCCTTCTCCTTGCAGTGCCCTCCCTGTTTGGCAAGATCCTGCTACCTACGCACCCCCCAACTTCCCTACGGCCTCTACCTGTTGCCCTACTCTTCCACCGCCCAACAGCACCACGCAACACCTTGCTGCTTCGCCTTCATCCCTCGCACCTTCGGCTGGCCTCTCCACTTCCGCACCACAGCTCCACTCACCTGATGAACCCCTGTTGCATCAGCCCTTCTCTCACCCTGCCGCCCGCCGGCTCCTTGCACTACGCGCTCGGTGTCCGCCAGCCGGCCTTCTATTTTCCGGCTGGTGCCCGCACCACACACCTCACCATCCTGTTGTGATGCCCGACCAACCCCTTAGGCTTTCGTCTCTATCTCTTCCAGCCAGTAGCAATATAGCATCCCTGATGATCTTTTTTTTTCAGCCAGAAACTTCCATTCCGACCACTTTTCCATCTGACTAATCCTTACCCTCTGGCTGTACGAGGTTACAACCTCGCAACACCCCGGTGGATTTCCCTAGCAACTAGTGGGCGTATTTCCCCTTGTTTGGCATTTTCTTTTTTTTTCTTTTTGCCAACATGACCAGCGACACCCCAAGGCCGTTTCCCTTCCTGGACCGTCCACTACTTCCGGTGCACCCCCCTACATGTATCTCACCTTTAGAAATGCCCCAACCTCCTCCTGCATGAGCCCGCAACGTCCCCTCATTGCGCATTCCTACTGCCAGCTTGGGTCCCTGCCTTTGTAACCCTCATCGGTGTCGCCACCTCCGACCACAGTGTCCTGACCCCTTTCCTTGTTCCGAAGGACCAACAGAGACACAACGCCCCGATGAAATTCCCCATCGCTGCACTAGTTGTGGACCTCTGTTCTTGTGACCAGCCATGCACGTTGTCCTCTATTGGACACGTGATGAGTGTCCGCTGTCGAAGGTGAGCCGTTTGGGTTCGCGCTGTTTTGCCTGCACTAGGGTTCAGGTGAGTTATGAGCTATCTTTTTTTTATTTTAAATAAATGTTTTTGTTTATTTTTAGATATTTTTGTGGTGTTTAATTTTCAGGTTATTTATAGTCAGTGTTTCTATATTTTAGATCATTTTACTATTATTTCAGCTCTTTGGCGTGGGTTTTCCGAGATATTGTGGTCGTCAGCAACTTGAGCATACTTGTGCGCAAGTGTGTGACGTGTCGTGTCGTCGTAACCGAGCTTCAAATTGAGGTAGGTCCCCCACTGCACTTACCTTTAGATTTAGAATTTATTAATTGATAGTTATTTTATTAATTTTTAATGAATGAGAAATAATATAAGATAATAAATTTTTAAAATGATTATTTAGTGTGAAAAGAGCCGTTTATTTTATACCGAACACTTGAAACATTTTCTTGACGAACGGACACCCAGTATTGAAAGAATGCACGTTTGACCTTTAAAAATAATTCACGGAATTTCAAATGTACTTATAGATTTAAAGATAAATGATTTCTTCTAAACAAGTGTTTTGAGCTTTTTGAGAAATGAGGTTTTACTTTAAAATTGGTGAAGGCCCGTTTGGCACTTTAATAAAATAGATTATTTTGGAAAACCCACTAAAGGGGTGATCTTTGGTGTGCATTGATTGCGTGAGCTGTATGTGATGTTTGTGAATCGTGATTGATTAATTTAAATTGTGGAAACACCCCCTTTTTATTACTTCTGTTCACATGAGAACCTGGCATATTGAGTGAATTTTCTGAGAACGATTGTTGCACTAGTTTAGACCATGCACTGGATAGTGGCCCCATAGTAGGAGAATATAGAGTTATTTCTGCTATGGGGATTGGTCCCCTTGGTTAAGCCATGCAGGGCTATGCCGGGTAGTAGTATGGGCATTATGATGTCATCAAGTTAGGGCATGCCTTCAGGATGAGTCAGATGTATAGTATGTTTTGGATTGTTCACGATCTCCTAGGTTCGACCCATATTTCTTTTAGTGTTTGTTTGTACATGGAAGATGATTGAGAGGTCGAGTTCGGTTGTTGACCCATGTGTGCCACTTTTTCCATTGCCCTTAGTGTGTGTTGTGTGTTATGTGTGATGTTCCTTGTTACTAAAAACTAAAGTTTGGATTTCTAAATTGTTCTCAAAAGTGTTTTAAAATGAATTGCGTATGTTTCTTCCAAACACTAAACTTGTTCTTAAATTAATGAGGGCAATGGATTATTACTTGTTTTAGAAATGAAAGTGTGTGTAAAACCCCATATTTTGTACAATGTAGTTTAAACTTGAAATTAATGAATTATTTATTTAATGGTATGTGCATTGGGAATAGAATCAGTCGGGCCTACCTACTGAGTTTTAATACTCCCGCCTATAGTGTTTTCCTATGTTAGTTTCTCTTGTAGGTTGACTTGAGCTCTCTCGTTGTGGGTGAGATTTGTTTGTGGACTGGTGAGGGACTCTCGGAGTCGTGATGAGTTTCAGTCATGGTCATGTTAGTTGTTGTTTTTGGTCATTCTTTCTTTTCGTGTTTTTTGTTTACTTTGTGTTGTTCTATTTTCTCTCTGCTTATTTATTTATTTTCTTTGGGAGAAATCATTCCCCCTTTATCTCTTTGATGCACTGGTTCTTGTCGCCATCTCGGGAGGATCGGGAATGCCTCTCGAGCCATGTCACGGGCCGAATCATGTGATCAGTATAGGGTCTACCCGTGTTGGTTCGTGACATATTAGAACCTTTACCTATAACTCTCTTGAATATAATTGTCAAGAGATTAATGGGATATCATCCTACAAAATCATGGGATGATTCCACTTAAAAAAATTATCTTAAAAAATTATCCAAAATAAAAATTTAATCAAATTGATCAAAAAATAAAATATCACACTCTATTAAGAGCCTTGGAAATGTAAACTATTAAGTGTGATACAAGTAATACATAATAGGATTCTTTTAAGAAGGTTTAATGCCAAGATGCAAGATTCCTACATTTCATTGAATCAAATAAGAGTGGGTGTACATAAAAAACAATAAAAATGAATCTTACAAATTATGCATCCAAACAATAGCCAACTATTCCCAACTCACCATAGGAATAATCCTAAAGAAATTATTTAATAAAAACACTTTCCAAAATTCCATTATATTAAAACTTCCAAATTTCACAAGGAATAGATTTTTGTTAATAAAATGAAATATATTTTAATAGAAATTTCCCATTTTACAAGATTTAACACGATTTAGAAATCCTAGTTCCCCATGAAAATTTCAATATGCATTCCATGGATAATTGAAAACGAATTTCACTTTGAAACATGAAACTCACAAAATATATTTTATATGAAATAATCATGGATTTATGTATGAAATAATCCATTTCATAGAACATTTCATTATTATTATTTTTAAAATACCCATAACAAATGATTTTAATTCATATTTATTTAATTAAATTCTACTTTTTTTAGAAACAATTATAATATTTCACAAAAACTGCATAAGAAAAACATTCCACAAGTCTAATTGGAATTAAATATAAAACATAAAAATATCCTATAACTCCCTTTAAGTCACCCCTATGAGTCGTAATCACTCAAACATATTATAAATATCATGAAAAAATGGGATGTAGAACCATGAATGACTAAGAGAAATTGTTTTATACACTATAGTCCAGTCTAAAATTAATTCATGGGAGTTTTATAAGAGATTCCATTGTCTTTGTATGGTTTATCAATCCATGGATGATAACATCACTCAATTATTCCATTTCCCCTTCCTCAACCCACATTCTTAGGAATCTCATAAAATTACAATGAAGATCAAGCCACACATTTATAATCTCAATCAAAAAAAATAAAACAAAATACAATTCCCACTAATCGTGTTATGTTAAGAACTATCACAACATATGTTGATAAATATCAAATTTAGGACCAATATAATAATTTTTTGTGACAATCTTACCTCAATTATACCTCAACATGCTTAAATATTAAGACAGTTTTCCACAAACCTATGCCCCTATTAGGAAGCCTAGTATCTGATTCTATTTAAAACAACCCCACTGATGTAACATATCATTTCACCAAATATTGTATGAAATTTGGACTAAAGGTCATTCTAAATCCATATGGGATGTATAATGTTAACTATATATTAGAAATGTATACTTAGGAATAATTTTAGAGGTGAATAATAAAATAAAAATGTCAATGAAAAATATTGAGAATATTGAAGGACCTATCAAAAATATGGATATCCACACAAAAAAATAAATACGATTAGATAAATATATAATCCAATATAAGAATAATAAATTAAAAAAATAAAAAAAAACATATATTATTATATCCAAATAAATTATACAAAGGAATATGAAAGAAAACTCAAATAGGCCAAAGTAGTTGATGCAACACAAAAAGATAAAATAGAGAACAAAAAAATCCAAATACAACCTCTGTATGACCCATGACCAATCACCATAACCTTCAATGTCCCAAAATGAAAACAAATCAAATAATGGGGTCAAACATGGGATGTTGAAGTGAAAAAATTAGAGATGCACACACATATTTACACACACACACACACACACACCTTTTTATATACATTTTTTGATCAACACATTCCATGTACGATTTAAAAACAATTCTATTAATATAAATTCATATTAAAATTCATATATTATAATTTTAAAATACCTTAAAAATTTGTTTTCATATGGAAATCCTAAGGGAAAAAATATTGTTTTATAACATTCTTTCCAAAACCTGTTTAAAACATTTTAGGATCAAAAGACACACATATAGAAAACATAATTTTATTAAACACAATTAATAAATTAAAATATTCCTCTAAAATCCCTTTTAAATAATTTAAATAAGATATTTTCCTTTTAAAACATAAAGACAAAATTCTCCCCTTTCCCAAAAATATATCATAATTCATTCTTCAAAAAAATCCAAAATTTCATATTTAAATGAAATGATTTAAATAAATTGATAAATTTTATTGATTGAAATTAAAATGAAAATATAAAAAAGGTATAACACATATGTAACCAATATATATTAATGAAAAAAAACAAAAAAAAACAAAAAATAATTCCCTGAAATAAAAAACCTGGGGATGCAATCATGGTGTATGTTTCAAGATGCCTACATAATTATCAAATTAAATAAATAATTAAGTGACACTCACTATGATGATATATGAATGATACTAGGCTAGGTTTCATCATGTTACATCCCTCTTGGGGTCCATTAAGTAGAACAATTTCCTTTCTCTAAAAACACCATAGGGTCACAATGTAAACAAACATAAACATCTAATTGGTCATAATATTTATAGGATGCTAACTAGCCTATGAAAAATATTCTAGTAAAGCATGAATTTTTTACCTTCTAAAAATTTACAAAGGTTTCCTATGACATAAATATATTTTGGTAAGAAATCACAGAATAAATGCTCAATAAAAAATATATCGTATAATTGTTTTCTAATAAACCTCATATCACCACAAACACCATCACATAAAATACACCCTTTCACATTGATTCATAAACATATATAGATAAAAAACACACACATTATACATTATGGGGAACCCATTCCATAATGGACATAATATAAATTATGGCGCTCAATAATGAGGCTAACAATAATTTAAAATCAACAACTTTTAAAAATGTGAATAATATTCATTTATAAACAAATATGGGATTCCATGTCACTTTATCCTCATTTAGAACAAATAATTTAACCATTATTTTAAATCATTGGATGGGGAAAATAATTTTAAATTCACCTGTTTCCCTTTTGAATAAATTTAAAACATATAATGAAAAAAATACATAAAATAATCTAATTTCGCATAACACCCCCTTTAAATGAACTATGGATATCAAACATAATAATAACTCATTCCAAATAAATGGGTTTCAAACACATTTTACAAGACTTTTATTTAATTTAGAAGAAGAAATTAATAATTTTATCAAATGATTAACATTTGAAAAGTCTATGAAAATGTAAAAATAATTCAAAAAACATTTCAATCCGCACTTGGGTAATAGAAATAGGTAAAATTTTGATTGAAAATGATTTAAACATTAACGCATCTCATGGAATTCAATATAAGGGAATGGATAAAAACACTACCTCATCCAAGTTAAAAATATATGTAATTATTTTCCTTTAAGGGATAATGGTTAACAGAGAGAGAATACACTGTAAAAAATGACTAAAAATCAAAAAACCCATGATTAAAACCTATAAATTCCAAAAAAATGAGTTGTAAAATGATTAGGGTTCAGATTTTGAAGGAAAAGTCAAGGGATGTGAGTGGGGAATGAAATGAGAAGAAGTTGGAAGATATTTAATTTATATAGGAAATTAAAATCAATGAATTGAGGCCACAAAATAAATAAGAAGGGAGGATGGAAATACCTTGGAGGAACTGTAGTTCTATCTAATAATACCTCATGAGAGGGTGAGATTTTTTTTTTCATACAACCAATAGAAAATTAATATATTAATTTTTAAGTAAACCATGTACCTCATGTGGTTTGGCCACATAGTTTGGAAGAAATTGATCCGACTATATAGGATCCACTAGAGAGCCACACCACACTCTCATGTTTTGATTTTATAGTTTACCAACTATGCACAATCCCTAAAAAATGTCTATGATATGAAATATACCACTACACACACTTATCACATAGTTTCAAAAAATCATTCGTAAGTTTCACACTATCCCTATTATTGAAAATGTATTTCATTGTATCTATTGAAACTCTCATGTTTTATTCAAAACATGCACTGAACATATATGAAAATCCATTATTAGAAAAATTTATCATAAAAAACCATTCCATAAGTGTACTCTTTCATTGTTTTCACTATAACATGAACTTATGGATCCCCTATTTATATATCATTTGTACAGTTTCCCTAATTTTGTAGTAACCGTTAAAAATCATTACATTGGGGAAATTTTTACAATAATTTTAATGCTTTAAAATGGAATCCAAAAAAATTTAAATTACCAAAATATAATGTAAAATAATATAATATATTCCCCTAAATTACAAGGGGGTGTCATATGTTCAGTATAAGGATAAAAATGATGTTGTTTAATCCCATTTTTTGAAAGTTATTACTCAAAATAATTTCTATTAAACACCTATCCTTTGTTTTTTCTAATTTTTATATGAACTCCCTTCTCTATCAAAACATCTCTTATGGAAGTACTAAATATCAATATTGTTTTATACTTGTTATTTATAAATAAAACACGATTTATTCTTAAAAACAAATCAATAAATGTAATTAAATATAATTATACTCTAGTGTATTTATGATACATAAATTCATATAAATACGAGTTGATTAATTCATATGTCCATGTTGATGGAATCCATATTCTTTTAGGTCAAAAAATACCAACTTCTACCTTTTCTACGATTTAATAATAATATCGGTATCAATTCCTCTATAGATCTCAAATATAATATTTTTTATCTTTTCCTCAAACACTTATAGGAGAGATTGAAAAATAAAATATTCCAAATAATTTTCATTTATTTTTCAATGTGTAAGTTGGAATTTATTAAATCCCAAATATAAAACTAATTTTTACCTTTTATTTCATATTTTTTATTTATAATTTCATTTTTAATTATGATTATAACGTGTCTCATTTAAAAATTAATTCATTTACACCCTCATACAACTGAATCACATATAGGAAATTATTTCTGATCCCATGAAAAAACCATATATATTATGATTTCAAATTACAGGTTCAATTTCAGATAAACTATTTCCATTAGTCTTTCAGGAGAATTTATTTCTAAATGTGACAACACCAAAAAAAATTTATAACTTTTTTAATGATATAAACATCTCTATTAATTTAATGAGTATCTAGCATCAATAATACATTTCTTCCACCTCTTTCTGGAATTGAGAGTGGAATCAACATTAAGTGTCTTTTCTATTTTGTTACACCTCCGAGTCTTCTTTTCATTAATAAAATATTGATTTTATCTTGGGAACAAGTAAATACATTCCCCATCATTTTAACCCTTATTCTTATATCATTATTAAAACTATTCTATATAATAAAATCTATATTGTAGAGATAACTAAGATGAAATTATTTTCAATTCTTAACCCGTCCATGACATGATCCTCCTAGTTTCTAAATATCTCTACCTCAAATAGTTCTTCCTCGGTCTCTAAGGATGATTCATTGTTTTGTTATGAAATATTATTTACACCCAAATACTCAATAAAATATACAATATACTTAAAAAAAAGTTATCCCATTAAAAAGATAACACATATAATGAATTAATTTTTTTTTGTTTAGGTACATATAAGGATTAATATTTCTATTACATTGTAGAATCATTTTTTCTCAAGATACCTTCAACCCATTCATTGTTAAAGATAATATTTTATATTTTTTCGAAAACAAATAATACCCATTTTTCTTTTGTAACATAAAATATTAGATAAAATGTATTTTTTGTTAATATGTATGTATAGTTATCATGATATTTTATGTAAACCATCTTGGAATTTAAAGAACAATATCTTTTTTAATATGCTTATGATATCTATACCTTGTTTTTTATGTTCTCTCATCCTTATGACAGCTTTAAAATGTCATGTTCCACTCTTAATCCCAATTAATAATTTTCATCTCAAACACTTTGATTTTTTTTCTTCTTCAGTATGTTTTTCATTGAGAATTTTTGATTTCATATCATAATGTGTTTTATATTTGGATAATTAATCCGTTTCATTATATATCAATATTAACCATTTCTCTATGGATTTAAATTCACTGTTTAATTATTTTTTCCTCTAAATTGATAGTTCAATATCTATATTTAAAATTGTTTCATTAACATTTATATTCTAGCCCTACTACAACATAATTATTCTTATATTTTATCATTACATATAAAGTTAATGTCCCTTATAACACATGATTCTTCATTATGACTTCTTTATATAAATTGTTCGTACTCTTCAATACATAAAATTAATTTCAATTTTATTAATTTTTCCTTTTCTATATAATCAATATATTTATTGTATTATAGAGAACTATTTTACAATATATTTATCGAGGTCCTTTCACCATAATTTATGATTTTCCTCAATCTTATACTACTAAATTGGGATCTTAAAACCATTTCCATAAAAATTTTACTTGATACTAAGTGAGATGTAGTTATATAAAAATATTTTTTTTATCATTTACAAAACATAAAAATAAAATCACAAAATAATTTAAAAAAAACCATGAAAATAAGAAATATTGTCTCTGAGAAATAGCTAAATAAGTCATTTATATTGAAAACATATAAAAATTTATCCCTAATGCAGCTATTATGTACTCTCATATTGAAATATTATATGTTATACTCATCGTTATAACCTCTTTAATTGAAGCATAAGAAAGAGGTTAGCTGAATTTCTCAGTAAATGATAACTTATCGACATGTAATCAAATTCAATCAATTCTTTATATTAGAATATTTGATAAGGATAAAAATATATTATTAAATGAACCTTGAGATGTAAGGGATTTCTATAAGTAACTAAAATAGAAAATTAATCACATTTGAAGGAAAAATATTATTGGAATTCGAGTGTGAGATAATAAACATAATCCATAGAGCATAATTATCTTTAAGAATATTTATCTTGGCCTGTAAACCTAAATTAAATATTAATTATTACACAAAAATAATAATAGTTAAATTATTAACTTGAGAATAAATTTATTTTATTCCCTTAATATTGTAATCAAACTACTTTTCCACACTAATCATCATTTTATTAGGAGATATAATTCCTTATTTAATCTATTGGAAGTGTATATATGGTCCTACCCATTAATCATCTATAAATATATATGCCACTTTAAATCAGTCATACGAAAGATCATAAGTAACCCAATGAAGGAAAGTTAGTTTCATACGATCTCAAAAACTCTATCACCTAACCTACGATAATATAATATATTGTTTAATAGGAAAGATAGATAACCTAACAATATTTTTCAAATTGTAATTTCATTTTTGATTTGTTGAACATATCTCTATAAGAGTAAGATAATTTAATGACTAAAATTGAAGTGAAACCATAAAAAAATTTAGTAACAATTATTTAACGTTATTATAAAGAGAGAGAAAATATAAATCACTTTAAAAAACATTTCTTGGAGTTACCTTGAAAAATAGTTCTCAAAACGCCATTTTAAATTGAATTAGAATAAGGGTTCCTTGAAAAATAAATAATGTTTGTTAAATTAAATGGGGTGTATATAAAAAATATTATCATAAAATTAATATAATTTTCAATATTATTAAAATTCATCTATTGAAACCCAAATCATAGTGTGAGAGAAAAATCATTCATTTGAAAATTAGAATAGATAAATTTAATGATTAATAGAAGTATTTTTTCTGGATTTTAAAATTTAAAGGAAAAACATTTTTTGGATGTTAGATTGTGAATATCAAATAAAAATTATCATTTAGAAATATTGAAAATTATTTTTAGCATCTTTATATTTTGTGAAGAAAGATTTACATGTATATAATTCCCTTTAAAATAATTAGTAGATTTATTTTAAAATAAAGATACAAAATAATACAACCATCTTGTAATAACCATTGTAATAAATGTAGCATATTGACTCCCAAAATGATGTAGAGTTAAAAAAAACCACTTACAAAATCAATGTATTAGAATTGAAAACCCATGAAATATAGATCATGAGATGTATTAGTAAATATATTATGTTTATATAATAATTGTGATAAAATATATCTATTTTAAAATTTTAATCCATAAAAAAGGAAACAAGTGGTGAATATTCATTAGATACCATTAAAGCAAAATTGAGACTCAAAACCCCTTATGTTTAATCCCACTCAGCCGACTGTGCATGACCCATTATATGAAAATTATATATATATAATATAATAATTTATAACCTTATTCATAACCTTAATGTTTTATAAAATTCATTTTTTTTCGTTAATTTAAATATAAATTAGATATATTTTATTTTTATCATCATATTGTATTCATTTCAATTGTTTTTAGTTTTGGGCTTATAATGATGGGGTCGATTAGTGTTTATAGATTCGATATTAATCATTCAAAGATATATATAGGTACATAAATAGATGTTTTATAATTTTTTATGATGTTATAGTTTAATTTCATTACATTTTAGTAATTTTTTATGATGATGATGGTGTTGACAATTTTGTTTTAATAATTTTTAACCATCAAATAGTCGATATAATAATAATAATTTTCAACGTATTATATCCAGTCTAGAATATAAAAAATAGTTTTAAAATTAATTCCAATTAAAAATTATATTTATGAATCCATATTCACCCATGATTGATATTTATTTCATTGATCATAGAGTTTAAGAAACTGATCCAAACAAGAAGAAATGATAATCTATGGGTGAGTATGGCCTTGAAAGTGATTCTTTTAGTATCATATAATTATTATATAATATAAATTATATTATTTATATGTTTTTATATTGTATAATTATATATTTAGAGAGTTTTGTAACTAAAAATGATTAAATGAAAAATTAAATATTTCATTTTAAAGGACGTGGTGGTCCACACATACAAAAAAGAGGTACATTTATTTACAGAAAAAATAAAAGAGGTGGGAATTGGTTTATAATTTAAATAATATATAATATTTTCTAAATATGATATTTACTCACTATAATCCCATTTTAAACATTACATGCAATGAATTTATGAAAAATATATCTGTTACTTATAGATGTGGTTGTTCACACATAAAAGAAGGTTCATTTTCAGATTTGAAATTGTTGTTGGGATAGTAAAAAATGGTTATTCCATAATAGAAAAAAATTAACATGAATATAGTACTGATTTAATTATTTTAAAATGGATAGATTATATTTATTTATAAATAATAAGAATTAATTGAAAAGGAATGATAAAGGTTCAATTGACAATGTCACCTTAATCCTTGTAGCAGTGCCATTGATAAAGGGGTTAAGGATTTCAAATATGGATTTTGAGATGATAAAAATAATAATAATTTCCTAAAACTTGTTGGGAGTTATATTATTATATGTTTTCATTATGTAAGAGTATTAGGATGTGGTGAGATGTGGGGTGGTGTTGGCTCTATTTATAAATTAAGGGAAAGTCTTTTCTTAATTTAAATTAAGGGCATGTAAAAATTTAAGGGTAAAAATAATCCAGTAATGAATAATATTTTAGTGGGGGAAGATTTAATTTTTATAAAGCCTACACCATACATTTAAACACACTCTTATATAATGATTTTATGTCTTTTACAACTATATTATCATCTTTTACTGACTGAAAATTATATTTTTATCTAGGTGAATAATGTTTTCCTAATTAATTTTATTATAATGACTAAAATTAAAATGCAAAAAATTATATAATTTATATATTTCGATTCAAATATATAATTCAATTTATAAAAAACATCTACTTTTGAAAAAATATTTTTACTTCAAAATATCATTTGAAAAACCCTTTTTTGGAAAATTATGTTTTTAAGTATCTAAATAATGATTTTGATAAAATTTTCAATGGGGTCAAGTCCAATTAGAATAATAGGATAACTATTAAAAAAATCACGTTATGTTACATTAAAATAAAACCTAAACAATATTTCACAAGGATAATACTTCATTAACAGAGAAATACTAAAAATATTTCTCATCAAGAAATATATCGCTTTATTTTGAAAATGAGAAACATGAGTTTTCAAAATAAAGAATAATATTATTAAATAGATATTATCAATAAATATTTAATTTTTTAAACTGAAATATATTTTTTAACTTTTTATGTTATACATACATTTAGATATTGTCATAAATCTCATAGATTTTTAAAAAAAAATTATTCAATACTCACTTAGAAATTAGTTATTTTATAAAAATCCATAAAATTTCTCATAGATTAATTTCTATCATTTTGATTCAGAATTAATATTAATTTTTAAAATTTTAAAAATAAATATTTAAATTTTTTTTCTTTGTTTAAAATTTATAATATAAATAATAACAACTTCTATTGAAAAATAGTTTTTTAAAACATTATCTTATGTTACTATTATTTTAAAATAATTTATGCTTTTATAAATATTATTGTACTTGTTAATATATTTAAATATTATATAATATCATCATAATTATTTAAAATATCTCAAATTAACTAATTTATACGTTCAATTAAAGATTAATAATGAATATTATCTTTAAATACTACATCATACTAATTATATGTTATTTAAATCTATGAAATTAATATTTTTAAAAATAGTTTTTTTGAGTTCATATAATTGTTATAATTTTTTACAATGTTCACCAAATATGTAATGACACATTTTTGTTCATTTTTCACATGAAACAATTTATCAAACTAGTTATTAATTTAGATAAAAATATATTACAAAATATCTTGGTGTTGTATTCTTCCCACTTAAATATATTTATACTTAATAATTTTTTTTATCTGATACACATAAGAATACATATGTTAATCTAAAATATAGGATTGAATAAAGATATAATTTCTATAGAAATTTCCACCTCATGAACATAGATAATGTATATTTTTTCATCATAATAGGCTTATTCTTGATAATTAGTTTTTCCCCAATCATTTGACTAAAGAATATTTTATTTTTTGGTATCAAAACTCACAGTGTATAATTTATCTAAAATGGTTATTCACAATAATATAGACATTTGTATAATATCATTCGTTGATATAAATTATATTTCCAAATTCGGAAAAATTATCATTTCACTATATGTATAATGAACTAATACATTTTCAAAATCATATAAAATTTAACTAAACTATAATAATCTGATCTAAGCCAAAATATTTGCAAACAAATTCAACAAATTAACATAATCTTCATAAGATTATAAGTTTTATAGGTAATTAAATATTTATGTGGTAATTTAATTCAATTAGAAAACTTCATAGACATACATAAGTTCTTAGAATGAAACATCTACAATAAATAAAGAACGGTGTAGTCGATAACAAGTGTACCTTAATTATCTCAATACATTTCAGGGATATTCATCAAATAGTTGTTTTCTTGTTCATTTGGTCTATGACATCATTGATTACTCTTATCCTTGGTAGTATATTTTTTAGGGTGTTAAATAGAATAATATCAAGTCTCATTTCATTTGAGAAATTAAAACATAGATGGTGTATTCATTAAATCATTTTTAATTTATATTTTATTGTTCAACCACATTATTCATTTTTTATAATAAAATTCTCAGTGGAAAGTCACTCTACTGTTGAAATTATATCATATTACATTTATATATTCGCATATGTGACTCATTCCATAAATTTGACATGTTAGAAATTTAATATTCTTCAATTCATCATCTTTGTCACTTGAAATTTCATGATACTCCATCAATATATTTATTAGTGTGATCCATAATAGAAAAAATTACATTTTTAATGAATCTTCATGATTTCTAGTTTTATATAATCACAAGATCTCTCACTACAGCTCTTCTCCAATTTGTTTTCTCATTGAAAAACTCTTCTAATTGTCCATGAAAACTTTTATTAACTATTATACTTTCTCATTCACCCATTACTAATACCCTAAGGTGTTATTGTGAACAATGAACAATTAACATCAAATAAAAATTATCCTAAGTGATCTCATGATAAAATCCAGCTCACTATTTTTTTTACTCTATATAACCATCAAATTCTATTTTTGTTCAACATGATTCATTATCGATTCTATAATGGCTTCATTAGGTATGTTTATCTCATATTCCTTTACCCAATTCCTTTAAATTCTAAATCCTTCATAAATTCATATAAAAATAATTTCATCAACTAAAGAATATCCCTCGGGTGTTTCCATCTAGGCATGCAGTCTTATGCTGAATCATCATGTACTGAGTGTAGATCTAGTTGATATTATAAAAATATTTTTCATGGTTGTTTCCATAGGTGAATATTGATCATAACTAAATACATAATCCAGTTTCAATAATTGGAGGTAATTTATAGGAAATTAGTATACTAAACACCTCACTAGAATTCTTGGGAGCTATCTGATACTTATAATTATCCCATACTATTTTTTATAAAAGTGTCAATGATGTTTTCTCATCTTAAACTCCTAAATTTATTAACTTGTTGACAAAATTAACTAAACTATTCCACAAGTATAACTATAATAATAATTAGAAATACTTAAACCATAAAACATGACCAACAGATACACCCCAGACCCACACACCAGGGTGTTGTGTTAAAAACACTCTTATTAAACATGGTATTTAATTATAATTGAGAAGGCCCAAGTTATTCATTCGATTATTTAATTTCATTTCTATAACATAATCATTTCATATCATAATAACCTTAAAAACAAAAATGAGGAGAGTTTTTGTTTCTCTTGGAACTAGATACAGAAGTATATTATTTTAAGTGACTTATAAATGTTTCTCCAAATTTTAGCCATGTAATAATCACTTCTAGATATCTACGTTATTTTTATGATATTTATAATATATTGAATGGTAACATAATAAATAAGTATGATAAAATAATCAATAAGGGAAAAATTATCAACATGTCATCAAGGGATATATCTTATGAGTGTGGGAATACATTAGGAGGTTATAAATATCTCATTAAAATAATGTGGACCCATAATTGTTGTCCATAGGTCCGGATAGAAGGACATATAATCTCAAATAAAGAAACATATACTATGGAATAATCAGTTAACAAATATGATCCATTGAGCTTAATCACAGGTATAACGATTAGGAATTACATGGAAAATAATATAACAAGGAATTACATCTAGAAATAACAAAAGGGATATTAAAAAAGTTTGAACAAACAAAATGTCCAAACTTTTTATTATGAAAAAAATGACCATGGTTAACATCCCTATAATATGAGACATAGATACTTAAACAATAAATTATAAGGCTATATCGGACCCTAATAATTAAGAATCTAAAAATATTTGTTCCATATTAAATCATTATTTCAAGATATAAAAAATAACCCATCAAATTAATTTATGTTTGATATCATTTCCAAATTTCATCACATAACTAACATCAAATATTAGATTTGTGGATAAAACTATTCGATTACCCAAAAGTTTAATTTAATATATAAATTTATTGGGTGATTCATGTGAGAGAAAACCATATGATAAATAATACTTAAAGGTTATAATTATAGAACATCCATGAAAAAAATTTTATAGAAAGAGCTTCATAACCTTTTTATAAGTATAAACGATTATACAAAACATTCCAATATCATTAATAGAGAGGTAACAAAGAAGAATATTTTTAAATGCACCATTTTGAAAGAAATCCGAAATTATGATACTCCTAATAGCCATAAAAAAATTTCTAAGGGAATTGCAGAGTATAAGATAAATATATTAAATTTAAGTCGAAGTAATTATTGAAATTTATAAAATAAAATTATTAATACTAATATATTAATTAAAGTTGTAAATATTTAGTTTTTAAATATGTGAATGTATATTTAGATATAAATAGTAGTAAAATATATTTAAATTTCAAAATAAAATAGGAGAACATTAGACCGAATATTTTATATGGTTCTGAATGAAAATTAGTTTAATTAGAAAAACTGAAATTATTCATAACAATATATTATATTATGAAGAAACAAGTCCATCAATTTATTTACATATATAATAAGAAGGAGTAAAATTATAATTTCATCAATTAAATGAAAAAATAGAAATTTTAATATCCCCTATTGAAAAGATATCATTATGACCTATGTAAAGAAGTTGAGTTAATAAAACCATCTTACAAGATCAATACAGTGATTTGAAAACACATGAAGGGTAGAACATGAGATGGATTTATGTATATTAAGAAATAATGAAAAAATATTATAATCAATATATAGTGAAAATATATACACCAAAAAAAGTAAAAGTGCAGGGAATTCACATCAAATCTAAATGAAGTCAAATTGAGATGTAAAACCCCATACCTTTAATATTATCTAGACCAATAAGTTTTCACCTCCTCTATAACAAAAAATATATATAATTAAAACATATTAATGAACCATATTAATAATTATAAACCTTTTTGCAAAATTTCTAAAATCATTGACGTCAAATATAGTAGTTAGTTTTATATTTTTCATCATCTATAATTAATATTTTACATTTTTTATTACTATTTTTATAATAGAGATATAGATCCATGTTTACTAATTAAATGATCATCATCGTATGAACATTATATGTGCTAATAAATTTGTTTCGAAATTATTTATAAAAACATAATTTCACTTAATTAGTATTTAATATCTTTTTTGATGATGTTGTTGGTGATGAAATTATTTTGATAATTTCTATTGAATTAAAATTTTGTATAATAATAATAAGATTAATATTAGTAAAAACATTCCAAGAACATAAATTAAAAACTATTTTCTTTTAATTGTCTAATAATATTAGTTATTATGTTTCTATAGTTATCTATGATAGATATGTATTTCATTATTCCTTCATGTGGTTTACCTTGGCCAAACAATTACAAGTTATTTTCTATGAGCGAGTATGATTATGAATGGAAATATTTTGTAATGAAATAATTATTATATAAGGTTCATGATATTACTTATATATTATTATGAATTTGAATAATAATTCATTATATTAATATAAATAACAATATGCTATATGAAAATTAAAATAAACAAATAAAATACGTCACTTTTATAGAGGGGACACTTTGCATGTATTAATGGGTGAGGTATAAGTTTACATAGAATATAAATGTTATATGAAATAATATATATTTTCATCATTGTAAAAAAGTAATATTTATTCACTAGATTCTACCTTGGATCATGAAATGTATGAAGAGAATGAAAAGTGGATCATGTCACTTTTGGGGGTGGTAGTCTGCACATTAAACAGGTGACATTTTCATTTTTTGAATCACTGAGAGGTAGGTAGAAAATAGATATATAATAAACATAATAAATTTCAATATATTTATGATTTTGATATAATTATATAAACTTTTTTAAAATACAATCAAGATCATTTATAATAAGAAATAATGAGACCACGCTTATCGTTATGAGAATATCAATTCATAAATTTCCAATTTATATTAATTGATATAATATATTTATAAATTTGTATTATGATTTAAAATTCATAAATTCATGGAATAATCTAGTATATTTTATTTCATAGAAATTTTTCTTAGAAGAAACGATTATATTCATACTCCTTTCCAGTGCATGAATTCATCACCAAAGAAATCCAATAATATTAGTGTAAGAGATAAGAATATCATGACTGTATTAGGGAATCATACCCATATTATGACTAATACCCATTCACATATAAGGAATTATAATGGTAAGTGACGTTATACACCAATATAAGTTTGGTTCATGTGATAGAAACCATCATCTTTCATTGGAACTATTAATAATGTGGAAGATGATCAATGAATTAATTCCATTGAAGAGTTTTTTCGAGGCATAGGTTACTATGAAAGGTAACCTTTTATATGTTCATTATATTTCTTTAAAGGTGATTTTGATCAATGGGGGTTATTAATACATAATGTTAGGGAGTAGTAAGAAATAGAACACATGAATTGGAGATCTTCAAAATAAAAATTCTTGGATAAATACTTAAATAATAAGAAATAATTTAAAATTAAGTGAATGTTCCATATTATAAAGAATAAGGTATGTAAAATTGTTTTAGATTATGATGATACATTGCAGTAATAGATATTTATTTTATATATTAAATAATTAATATTAAAGGAAAAATTGACAATTTATATGATGGTCTTAATCCGAGACACTGAATGGAACTGGATTCTCGTGATTTTTCATCATATGATGAAAGTTTTTTATATACCATCAATAGAAAAAAGGCCATGTATTAACCTCAAAAAAATGGAACATATCAAAGATTAAAAACAAAAAAATCAATGTTTTTCATGTGAAAATTGTTGAATGAAATATCGTATAATAATTTTAACAGGAATGAATGTTTATTACAAGTGAATATATAAGGGTTATCTAGATAATTAGTGTAAGGGAATGAAATTGATCACTACTGTCTAGTAAAAAACTATAAATTGACACGACATTATTCAAATGAATTCTGCAACCATCAAGGAAGCATATAACATAAGAGGCTAAGGGGATAAGGACATGATTATTTTATCATTACAACTGAGGTTGATGTTCTTAATGATATAGTGGTGGGTACTTTATTAATATATTCAAATTTAGAAAATGAATTCATTTATTCTAGATCCCATCACTCTTTTATATACTAAATTATTTCCATTAAAATATGATATTTCTATAGATCCATATGAATGAAGTTATTAAAAAAATTCCTAGTTGAAATCTCACTATATTAGGGATATGTTATGTAGTTCCCATTATGAGACATAAACCTACCTGATTTGACAAATTTATTATTATACATATTATTTAAATCAATATAATATTCTATATAGATTGGATTTTAAAATATGGTTCAAATAATTTATTGAAATTAGTTGAAATTTACTATTTGTGATGAAGATATAGAATTTCATAGCATTAGAGGGGAGACTTCATCATATGATTCATGTTTAGATCTATAAACAATACTAATTTTTAATGAGATTCAATGGGATTAAGACTATACACAACCTATAGATGGAAGAAATTTGACATCAAATTTTTGATGAACTTGTTATATTAGAATATAAAGATATAATTCGTGACGAAACATGGGTATATACACTAGACCATGATGTTCAATATTTAATTTATTTTTCCCTTTCTAGATATCTATTTCAAAGACTTTATATAGAATATACAATGTGGTATTATTGTAGTAAAATAAGAAATAAATAGATTTGAGTAGGAAGGGATTCATATTCGCTACTCTTTCCCAACAGTGATACCATTTTCTTTTTGTTAAGAGGATTTTCTAATCTATGAGGGTTTGTATTGATTATATGGAATTCAATGATATCATGACAAGTAACAAGTATAGTGTTCATAAAATTGATTAATTTTTTAATCAAATTTAGAGAGATAAATAATTTTAAAATATTTTCCTCTGTTCTGGGTATCATTAGTTGCTATTAAAGAAGAAATATATTTTTATGATGCTTTTTTGAATGAGTTATGGTCAATATGAGTTTATAGTAATTCCATTAGGTTTGACTAATTGAATAACTATTTTTTGGATATAATGAATAAATTATTTAATGAATATAATGATATTTTTTCTATATTTGTTGATAATATTGTTATGTGTCACAAGAGCTATGAGGAAAATGATAATAACTGGTACATAATTCTTGGGGATCTTATATTAAAATAGTTATGTGGAAAATATAGTATATTTGATTTTTGGATTCTGAAATTTTCTTTTCATTTCATCATTATTTACATAGATATAACCATAATTGATCCTATAAATAAATATACTGCTAAAAAATGGCTTACACCTATGAACATAACCTAGGTTCATTACTTCATGGGATTGGTAGGTCACTAAAAGTGATCTTTTCAAAAATATTTCTTAGTTGGATGATCTTTTGACAAAGCATACATGTAAATGGGTTATGTTCTTGTGGATAAAGGAATGTGAAGAATGATCTTAAGAATTGAATAGGATATTGATCAATGATCCCATTTTGTATCTACCACTAGGTAGTGATCTTTTTGTAATATATTTTGATGTATCGATGAAGGGACATTGTATTTTCCATATGAAGAATCATAAGGCTATATCCTATAGATCATGAAAAATATAGACTTATAAAAAGAACTATACAACACATGATATTGAGTTTTAAGAAGAAATCTTTTCACTGAATTTATGGATACATTATAGATATGGAGAATTATGTGAGATAGTCACAGACCATAAGTGCATAAAATATATATTTCTATATAAATATTTAGTATAAGGTAATAAAAACGGGTTGAACTATTCAATTAATACTATTTCTCAGATCACTTCCAACAAGGGAAGGATAATAAGGTATTTGAAACACCTTGCCCTTACCTCATTGGCTTGAGGAGTCGGTGAGGGTAACTTGGCCTTAAGAGACATTCCCAAGGCACCAAAGGCTGTCAATAAATGCTGAGGACTTCGAGAACAAATTGGGGAATGATTTTCCCTCAAGAAAAAACCAACCAAACCATCCACTATCAATCCCTATATGATGCATTTCAACCAAAACAATCAAGCATGTATTCCCAAAGGACAACCAAGTTGTTCCACAATAAAACCCAAAACCAATACAACCAATTCCATATCAAAGTACTATATGGAAGACTCAACAAAAGACCCAAAATAATTCAAGGCACACTCCATGGTGCCACACCATGATCCATGCTCCAAACACAACCAGGCATAATGATGCACCACTAATGGAGGATGATGCCTTACCTTTGCCCACATCATGATACACAACATCTGCAAAGACACCAATGTGCCAAAGAAGGGGGTGAGTACTAAAACTCAGTAGGTTTTACCCGAATGACTTCCCTACACATGCCACTCGGATAAAAACGTTGGAACATTTATATGAAACAATTTATATAAAATAAAACACAAGTGAAACCATTTCCATAAGCCAAACACGCTCTTACCAAGCCATCACACCCTAAAAAAAGCAACCAAGTGAAAGCCAAAAAAACATGCCACAAGCCATTTAATAATTTACACACTAGCACAACAGTTTCCAACTTTCCAAGAAATGCACAACCAACACCCAAAACAACCAAATGGTGGAGCATCCGTCCAACCCATTCACCCATTCACACCTAGTGGTACTTCCCGACCACAACCAAATGGTGACGCTTCTGTCCAACCCATTCACCCATTCAAAACTAGTGGATCTTCCCGCCCACTTATCCTTTGATGGTGTCCCTTCCATCCACTATCGATCACCTTTTAATAGTGGTACTTCTCACCACTTCCACACTACATTCCCATCAATCCATAAAAAAGCATATGACCCACCAAGGTCACAACAACATGCAATCAACCAATTCCATCGCATACCAATCCACTTCAATAAATCATCCATTTATTGAAAACCATTTTCCATGCCAAAAAACATTTCAATAAAAACAACATCTTTATTGAAAACCATTTTCCATCAACCATTTTCCCAAATTAATCTCAACAACCCATTTTAAAATCTCTTTTTTAAAATCCAAAAAATAGCCTTTCACCATAAAGCCCCCATTTTCCCCCAAAATCCCCAAAACATCACCAAAGGGATTTCCAACCAATTTGGCACAACCATAAAAATTATTTTCAAGCACAAAAAATTAATTGTAAACAAACATCAATAGTTCTAACAAAGTGGAGTCAAGAGAGAATACACCTACCTTTAGGGATCTCGAGAAATCAAACCACAAGCAACTGCACCTCAAATCTGGAAAACGCACCACTCAAACCTCTCTAGATCCCTTCCCCTAACATTCATAAGCCTTAAAAGCATCATGCAAGGCAACCAAAACCCAATATCTACACACAACAAGTGTATATCTAGAATACCAAGAAAGAGAGGGATGTTGATCTAGAGGAAAACACATGGAAACCAAGAGGAGAGACTAAACCAGGAGAAACCACCTTTAAAGCACCAAGAAACCCCTTTGAATCACTTCCAAAACGAGTGGGAGAGAACCCTCGACCACTGAGAACTTGAAATCCTGAGTGAGGCTCGAGTGGGAGGAAGATAAGAGTGAAATAAAGCCTGAAGGAGCCCGAAACTTAAACCCTATTTTTTAAGTGGATTCACGGTTAGAACGCATGGCTTGGAAAACCGTGAGCTAACCATGAGCACGCTACTGCCTTGAGAGAAAGGGTCTGCACCGTTTGGAAAATGGTGCACATGCTGTGTGAAGCCTACTGTCTCCCCCTTCATGGTTTCCTAGAGTAGCCTCACGGTTTCCCCTAACTGTGATCAAACCGTGCTCCCCTAGAAAACCCTGTAAACTTATGGAAAACCATTCTAAACTCTCTGAACCTCTTCCCATCTCATTCCATGAACATTAAACACATAAAAAGGAATAAAAAAGGCTATACACCTCAAACCGAGGTACTACATTCTCCCCACCATTGGTCTTTACGTCATCAGAAAGTAGTGAACCCGCCCTTTTCCGAAAGTGCTCAGGCCACTGCTCGACCATCTCTATCTCCTGCTCTAAATTCTAATCTTGAATCTGGACATGCTTCCACAAAACATGAACTAAACTGATACTTTTACCCCATAAGACTTTATCTTGCCAATCCACAACCCGCACTGGTAGGTGTAGCAATGAAGCATCTGGTTCTAGTTCAATATGATCCGATCGAATAACATGGTCACAATCTAGCTGATAATTTTTCAACTGTGACACATGAAACACATTGTGCACCCCACTGAACCTAGGTGGAAAATCCAAAGAATAATCCACCTCACCAACCCATTCATTAATATTGAAAGGCCCAATATACCTTAAAGACAACTTTCCCTTCTTCTCAAACTGATGATGTCCCAACCAAAGAGAGATCCTCAAGGAAACATGATCACTCACCTCGAACGTCAACGGTCTTCAACGATGATCCACATACGATTTCAGTCGACTCTAATCCGTCTGCATTCTCATCCGAATTAACTTGATCTTCTCTGTAGTATCCTATACAAGGCTAAGTCTAACCATCGAGGACTCACCCATTTCCACCCAACATAGTGGAGAATGACACGACAACCCATACAACGCTTCAAACAGAGCCATATGTATGGATTCTTAATAACTTTTATTGTACAAAAACTCAACCAACGACAATTGCTCCTCCCACGAGTCACCAAAATCCATGACACAAGCCCGCAATATATCCTCCAAAGTTTTTATTTTACTCTCGAATTGACCATCCACATGAGGGTGAAACGCTGTAATAATTGTCAACAAAGCTCTAAGGGAATGCTGTATGGATTTCCAGAAATGATTTGTAAACCTCGGATCACTATATGATACAATCGAAACTAGAACACTATTCCTCTTTACCACCACCTAGATATAGATTTTGGACAAATCTTCCACCGTATGATATTCACAAATCAGGATGAAATGAGCCGACTTCGTTAGCCGATCCACTATCACCCAAATGGAAACGTGCTTTCTGCCCATTCTTTGGAGACCTATGAAAAAATTCATTGCTATTTTCTCTCACTACCAAACAGGGATTGGTAAAGACTGCAAAATTCTTGCTGGCCTCTGATGCTCTGCCTTGACCAGCGGACAAGTCAAGCATCTCGAAACAAACTCAGCCACACTTCTTTTCAAACCATCCCACTAGAACTGCACTTTCAACACTTTATAAATTTTCTGAATTCCAATATGAATAGTGTAGAGACCCGAATCTTGACATACATTGACATTACATTAAATTTGCGGAATACTTAGTACATAACAAAATCACACACACAAGGATCGTAATAGTTTAGTGTCTTTGGAAACTCGGAATATAATCTTCTAATCCTGGTGAAAGATCTTCAATATCTCCCATAAAGATCTTCCTTTTTTTTAAACCTAAAACCTTTCATTATAATCCTGGGGAAAAGAAAACATAAAATGGTGAGCTCAAATGCTCAGTAAGGGTAAGCAAAATAAATATCAATCACATCATATTCATAAGAGCATAACATTTTGGAAATCTTAACCTGCAAAAGAGAGAATAATTTCATAACATGGGATAAATCATGGCAGTGAAATGTAATCACAATAATCATAACTTAAAACATTAAACATTGTGGAATACACACATAATCATAGAGAATCATTTCTTATTAGTCAAGACTCATTTCCAAGACTATCTTAGTGGACAAAGTCCCTTTCTGAACCGAGTCACCCTCATTTCAGTCCTATTTCACTGAACCGGTATAACCTACCATTCCAGCCATGTCTATCTCATGAGATATAAAATCTTTACCCAATTCATTGGAGGGAGATATAGGTCCCACCCATCTCATAATGATACCATTCTTATGTGTTATAGAAAATCATAAATCATACATCATTTCATAACCCATGTAATAAAAATGGGAATCTTAAACATCATGAAATCATAAAACAATTCATATAAGATAAAGGAATTCATAAAAATAATTCCATCACAACATTATCAAATAAATGTAATAATAGAGATAAAAACATAACCCTTTATTATCTTAGATGGAAAATAATTTTGATAAAACACTTGAACTCCATTCTTGAGGAAAATATCCTTTCTTCTTCAAAAACATTTTTCCTTTCTTAACATGTCATAAAAATTTAAACTAAAAGAAGTTGACTAAAAATAAACTTGAAAACTTGTAAAGTAAGCTTCTTGGAAATAATGTTTTAAAAATCCATTCATGTCGTATAAGTTAAAAAGAACATTCTTCTCATACTTTTGTCGGAAAAGTCAAAAAAGTACCTCGTACGAAAAACGACACAAGATTCCTTTCATATCTTTTAATAAAAACTCACCGAAGGGTAAAATAGGATTTAAACAATTTTAGGTGATTGGAAATAATATTACATATTGAGGAAACATGGATTTGGATGATAAAATACACCCCAGTAAATTTCAAAGTATAAACAATCTCGGATAAAAATGAGATTGTGATATTTCCCTTACCTTAGGTCTGATTTTCTTCGTAAGTGTCCGAACCTCCTGTATAATGATTTAAATAATGTCATTGACTTATTACAGAGTCATATTCATTGTTATTATATCATATATGGTTCAATTATGACTTTATATTACACATTCTATTGTAAATTCATATTAAAGTAGCGTTTTGGGTAAAATCGTCTCATTTGTTGTTCGTGTTTTAACTTGTAATTATTCACATGATTACTTAGATCATTATAACTCAATTATAGAATATAAAACATGATTTATATATTATATATATTCATAATATACATATATATAATGGATCGATAAATGGAAAGAAATACACCGTTCATGGAGACGGTAGGTCGTACGTACGCATGAGCGCTGTTTTTGTTTCCTTATTGAATTGAGTGGAATTAAGTATATGACATACATATATATATAAATAAATCCAGTAGCTTTATAATGTCATATATTTCATTATTATTTCTTATATATACTTTATAATCATTCTTAAATGGTTAACATGGAGAATGAATCTCATCGCGTCGTGGAGACGGTAGTCCGTACGTACGCACGAGCGATGATATCATTTCCATAATTATTGAATTGAATTGGAGTGGATGATACAATATATCAGAATCATTATGATGTTATAATAACTATGTATAGTTATTCTTTACACCATAATACCCATCCATGTAAGGTGTTGGTGGAAAAACAGATTACACCACGGCGTGGAGACGGTATTCCGTACGTACGCACGCGCGATGATTTATTTTTCCATAGGATGGATAGATGGTGAATTAGGATTGTTTCACTCTTATAATAACATATCAGTATATGAGTGATACTGATGTTATTACTTAATAATGAAACAACCTATGAAAAATAAGTGGAAGAAGAAATAAAGGTGAAAGAATTGGTAACGGAAATTACCTCTTCTTTGAAGCGCCTCTTTGATACCTCCTCTTAGGGCACTACAATTGGTCTTTGAGGAAGACCAGAACCTATAGGATGTTTCTAGGGAAGTGGAGAAGAGATTTGTCCAGGGTTTTGCCGAGCTTGAAGGCTCAAAGTTGTGTGAGGAAGAGTGGGAGGAGGTGTCCTTTTATAAGGGAGGAGAGGGGCACCTTAGGAATATCTCAAAATATTATTTTATATTAAAGTCAAAATCGGTTTATAATGGTTCCAAAGTGTCTTATTTCGAAGGTAAAGTGGGGATGGATCGAAATACTATCAACCAATAGGATTTAGACAAGTTTAGGTTATTATTTTAACCTTATCAATTAGATTTAACTCAAAGTTAAATAATTTAACTTTTACCGTGTCTTTTTGTTTTCTTACACTATATGGTTAATAAACTTACTATATGAAGCCAAAAGAACCCCAAGTTGTTTATTATTAATATATCTATCCTTATCTAAGTCATTTGGACGAACCATAGATTTGTAGGAATTAAATAACAATTAATAATATAATATTTGTTTTAACAACTAATTTATGTCAATTTTGACACTATTTGGTACATGATTTTTATGAAATTTCTAACAGAATGATAAGTTCTAACCAAGTAACTTAAATCCACGATAACATGTCATATTAACCTATAAAATTAGTTTAAGTCATAAAAATTCTCGAATTACATTTATTTGGGCATTTATAACATCAATTATGTTAATATTTTCTTAAAAAGGTAATTACTGCATCATCGTTGTGTCATAAATAAATTAAATTATTTAAAGTATAAAAATTACAAATAAAATACCATTATGTAGGAAATCGTTTTAGCTTTCTAATGAAGATTTATAGTTGAAATTATATTATGTATAACAGTATATTAAAAATATTTTAGTAAATAAACTTTGATTTTAACTCTTTTAACTCTTCTTTAAATTAAATAATAATAAATGTCCTAATCTAATCCAAGTGGGCCTAAATGATAATATTTTATACTTAAGGTTGTTTTTGGTCGAGATACACTTGTCCAATAGGATTAGGACATGTGTTAGGGTAATATTATTATCATTTTTACCCTTAATTACCCTATTTACTTTTAACCGTGGTAAATAAAAGTAAAAAGTTACTATTCAACAAAAATTATTTTCATCTCATTGAACCAAATTTTACTTACTGACATCAAAAGTGTCTCTCGGATTTTTTAAATTTCCACTCACATAAGCGGTAAAATTAAGTTTTATGAAAAATTAAGTTTTTTTAACTACCACTTAGTGGTTTCACTATTCATCAAAAATTGAAAGTTTTCAGAAAAATACCAAAAATTAGGCCTAAGATATATTTGATATTATGAACTCAAAAATGATTTCTATTTTACCAAATTAAAAACATATCAGTTGCATTAACTAATTTAAAAAATTAATTCATGTCGTCAAAACAAAAGGCGTGTTTTTAAGAGATAATAACTTATCAAAAGATTGACACTTGTTTATAACTGGTTTAAATGTGAAATTACATCCAATGACCAACATTGTATTAAATTGTAAAAGTATATTCTAAATATAATTTAAAACCACTAAAATTAATAATTTATCACAATTAATTATTTCGATTAAAAAAGTTGTTTTTAATTAAAATTTAGTAATTTTCACTATTCATCAAAATATGAAAGTTATCTGAAAATCACCAAAATTTCACCCTAAGCTAATTTTGATATTATGAATCCAAAAATAAATTCCATTTTGAAAAATAAAATTTACAAAATTTCAAAAAGTAGTTATTACTATTCATAACGGCTAGTTTTAATAATATTTTAATAGCATATTGTTGTTTAGTGAAACTCGTTATTGCGTACTACACACGCTATCGAGGAAGGTCGTGATTGCGTGTAGTACAAGGCAAGTCAAGGATGCGTGTTGTGCAAGATCCTTTTGGGGTAGCATACAACACAAGACATTAGTGAAATTAAAAAGAATATTTTTCATAAAATTTCGAGGTGTTACATTCTACCCCCCTTAAAATGAATTTCGCCCTCAAAATTCGTCGGGGTTATAAATGGTTTACTATTCGAAAGTTTCTTTAATAGAAACCCACATCGTAAAAAAATACCAAAACCAATCTTTAAAAACAAAGGTATGAAACGTAACGGTTACCAAAGTAAACTAATCACTAGGTTTACACATAGGTGAAAATATGGATATGGAAGAGAAATCTAACCATCATGTTCTCATGGAGAGTGGTAGAGAACATGGCTATGGAAAAGCCAGTAATCACAAATCCATAGATTTGTGATGATATAAGGTACCATCTGATTCCTCAGGTATAAGATCACTAGGACAACATTTTTGGTTTTCAAGATCATTTCCCTAAAGTTGAAAATTTGAATTAGAATAAATACTTACTTTATTTTGGTACAATCTCACTATTGTTCGTGCCTTGAACAATTTCCACTTCGTCTATTAAATAAATGAAGTTGAATTTGTTATTCGTGAAGTGTTAGCAGATCATGTGATAGAATGATGAGTCATTCCATCTGTCTCAATCAAAAGGTTAGCAAAAATTATATACATAAGTCGATCTATAGTGAGATTAATCATATATGGTTCCTAAAATGGACTTATACTTCATATATCATACTGCTTAATATAATAAAACTAGTTTCTACTAAACAGGGACTTCCTGTAGGCCAGTGGTAGGCGATAAAGGCCAGTCGCACTTCGATTGTGGGTTCGATTTCCACAGCCTTGTCCGACGTGATGGGCTATCGCCCGTCCTGCAGGTTGTCCTTTTTCTAAAACTATATTACTATAACATCCCATCAATAATATCGAAAAAACTTATATCCTTAAACAATACTAACTTATGTCCAACATAATCTATTCCAATCTTTAGGCTTATCCACAATACTGCAGTCCACTCTCAGAGATTTAATACCATCGTTGATCCCCAAATATCATAAGATATATCTTATTGGTCACATTCCAAATATTCAAAGTCCTTAATCATGTATTCTCTTGAATACCTTAGTGAAAACATGAATGCAGTTAAAAGTTAACACCTTCCACATACCAAAATCCTCAAAATTCTATATACTCAAACCATGATATCACTTAGTCCTTATATCAATCATGAGCTCATGAATACTGTCAAACATTTCATTTTCTCCTTATCCCTTCATTATGGGCATATTATCTGCTTTCCAAAATATTTGAATCACTTTTCATGGTTACCGGTACCATAAAATTATTGAAGACCACAATAGACCAATACATAAATATTTCAATACACCATAAAAGTACCTCAACAACATTATTCCTGAATACCAATACATAAACACTTCAGTTTATCCACTTCAATGATTGTCCTGGAAGAAGTCCTTCCTTGATTTAGAAGTAACTTTTTAGGTCAGGGCATTGAGTTGGGTAATGCCCATGTTATCCACAAATAAGACATTAAACTCCGTAACAGTCTGTCACTCTATGACCCTTTTCTCCACACAGATAACATCGGTCCCTCCATTTGAGGTATTCCTCAAGGTTCTTCTTCCCTTCTTTAGAAATCTCAATCTTCCTTTCTTTATGTTCCTCAACATGCGAACATGCATAATAGTTTATCTTCCTCTTCTTTGATGAATTAGGCATACCACTAAATTTCACCTTGTTAATCATATATCGCGATGACTGATTTGGAATAATCACAAGATCTTTCTCTCTAGGAATTACACAATTGTTTTTGCTCATAGTCACCAATTTGTCCATTGGATTCAATGTTAACCGAATTCCTTCTGGTTCCCTCCATTAACTAAAACACAAAAAGAATCTTGTGAGAGGAAAAAACCATGCTAGGGAAAACAACATAGTAAAGGGGGAGTACCCTTAATATCTAACATCTTAGGTTAAATTCTTAGATCATTACCGTAGTTCTAGGACTATATCTTATACGTATACTTATCATTAGGGACATCCCTAGACATACCTTAGAAATATCTCCAGGGATCTCACTAACGCTTTCGCATCCTAGTTTCCAAAGGTTGACGGAACCTTTCCTCTGATACCAACTGTAGAGACCCGAATCATGACGTACATTGACATTACATTAAATTTGTGGAATACTTATTACATAACAAAAACACACACACAAGGATCGTAATAGTTTAGTGTCTTTGGAAACTCGGAATATAATCTTCTAATCATGGTGAAAGATCTTCAATATCTCCCATAAAGATCTTCCTTTTTTTATAACAAAAACCTTTCTTTATAATCCTGGGGAAAAGAAAACATAAAAGGGTGATCTCAAATGCTCAGTAAGGGTAAACAAAATAAATATCAATCACATCATATTCATAAGAACATAAAATTTGGAAATCTTAACCTGCAAAAGGGAGAATAATTTCATAACATGGGATAAATCATGGCAGTGAAATGTAATCACAATAATCATAACTTAAAACATTAAACTTTGTGGCATACACACATAATAATAGAGAATCATTTCTTATTAGTCAAGACTCATTGCCAAGACTATCTTAGTGGACAAAGTCCCTTTCTGAACCGAGTCACCCTCATTTCAGAACTGTTTCACTGAACCGGTATAACCTACCATTCCAGCCATGTCTATCTCATGAGATATAAAATCTTTACCCAATGCATTGGAGGGAGATATAGGTCCCACCCATCTCATAATGATACCATTCTTATGTGTGACACAAAATCATAAATCATACATCAATTCATAACCCATGTAATAAAAATGGGAATCTTAAACATCATGACATCATAAAACAATTCATATAAGATAAAGGAATTCATAAAAATAATTCCATCACAACATTATCAAATCAATTTAATAATAGAGATAAAAATATAACCCTTTATTATCTTAGATGGAAAATAATTTTTATAAAACACTTGAACTCCATTCTTGAGAAAAATATCCTTTCTTCTTCAAAAACATTTTTCCTTTCTTAACATGTCATACAACATTAAACTAAAACAAGTTGACTAAAAATAAACTTGAAAACTTGTAAAGTAAGCTTCTTGGAAATAATGTTTTAAAAATCCATTCATGCCGTATAAGTTAAAAAGAACATTCTTCTCGTACTTTTGTCGGAAAAGTCAAAAAAGTACCTCGTACGAAAAATGACAAAAGATTCCTTTCATATCTTTTACTAAAAACTCAACGAAGGGTAAAATAGGATTTAAACAATTTTAGGTGACTGGAAATAATATTACATACTGAGGAAACATGGATTTGGATGATAAAATACACCCCAGTAAATTTCAAAGTATAAACAATCTCGGATAAAAATGAGATTGTGATATTTCCCTTACCTTAGGTCCGATTTGCTTCGTAAGTGTCCGAACCTCCTGTATAATGATTTAAATAATGTCATTGACTTATTACAGAGTCATATTCATTGTTATTATATCATATATGGTTCAATTATGACTTTATATTACCCGTTCTTTTGTAAATTCATATTAAAGTAGCGTTTTGGGTAAAATCGTCTCATTTGTCGTTCGTGTTTTAACTTGTAATTATTCATATGATTACATAGATCATTATTACTTAATTATAGAATATAAAACATGATTTATATATAATATATATTCAGAATATACATATATATAATGGATTAATAAATGGAAATAAATACACCGTTCATGGAGATGGTAGGCCGTACGTACGCATGAACGTTGTTTTCGTTTCCTTATTGAATTGAGTGGAATTAAGTAGATGACATACATATATATACACATAAATCCAGTAATTTTATAATTTCATATATTTCATTATTATTGCTTATATATACTTTATAATCATTCATAAATGGTTAACATGGAGAATGAATCTCATCGCGTCGTGGAGACGGTAGTCCGTACGTACGCACGAGCGATGATATCATTTCCATAATTATTGAATTGAATTTGAGTGGATGATACAATATATCAAAATCATTATGATGTTATAATAACTATGTATAGTTATTCTTTACACCATAATACCCATCCATGTAAGGTGTTGGTGGAAAAACAGATTACACCACGGCGTGGAGACGGTATTCCGTACGTACGCACGCGCGGTGATTTCTTTTTCCGTAGGATGGATAGATGGTGATTTAGGATTGTTTCATAATTATAATAACATATTAGTATATGAGTGATACTGATGTTATTACTTTATAATGAAACAACCTAATAAGAAGAAGTGGAAGAAGAAATAAAGGTGAAAGAATTGGTAACGGAAATTACCTCTTCTTTGAAGTGCCTCTTTGAGACCTCCTCTTAGGGCACTAAAATTGGTCTTTGAGGAAGCCCAGAACCTCTAGGATGTTGCAAGGGAAGTGGAGAAGAGATTTTGGCAGGGTTTGTCCGAGCTTGAAGGCTCAAGGTTGTGTGAGGAAGAGAGGGAGGTGGTGTCCTTTTATAAGGGAGGAGAGGGGCACCTTAGGAATATCTCAAAATATTATTTTATATTAAAGTCAAAATCGGTTTATAATGGTTCCAAAGGGACTTATTTAGAAGGTAAAGTGGGGATGGATCGAAATCATATCAACCAATAGTATTTAGACAAGTCTAGGTTATTATTTTAACCTTATCAATTAGATTTAACTCTAAGTTAAATAATTTAACTTTTACCGTGTCTTTTTGTTTTCTTACACTATATGGTTAATAAACTTACTATATGAAGACAAAAGAACCCCAAGTTGTTTATTATTAATATATATATCATTATCTAAGTCATTTGGCCGAACCTTATTTTTTTAGGAATTAAATAACAATTAATAATATAATATTTGTTTTAAAAACTAATTTATGTCAATTTTGACACTATTTGGTACATGATTTTTATGAAATTTCTAACAGAATGATAAGTTCTAAAAAAGTTACCTAAATCAACAATAACATGTCATATTAACATAGAAAATTAGTTTAAGTCATAAAAAGTCTCAAATTACATTTATTTGGGCATTTATAACATCAATTATGTTAATATTTTCTTAAAAAGGTAATTAGTGCATCATCGTTGTGTCATAAATAAATTAAATTATTTAAAGTATAAAAATTAAAAATAAAATACCATTATGTAGGAAATATTTTTATATTTCTAATGAATATTTATAGTCGAAATTATATTATGTATAACCCTATATTAAAAATGTTTTAGTAAATAAACTTTGATTTTAACTCTTTTAACTCTTCTTTGAATTAAATAATAATAAATGTCCTAATCTAATCCAAGTGGGCCTAAATGATAATATTTTACACTTAAGGTTGTTTTTGGTCGAGATACACTTTTCCAATAGGATTAGGACATGTTTTAGGGTAATATAAATATCATTTTTACCCTTAATTACCCTATTTACTTTTAACCGTGGTAAATAAAAGTAAAAAGTTACTATTCACCAAAAATTATTTTCATCTAATTGAACCACATTTTACTTATTGACATCAACCGTGTCTCTATAATTTTTGAAATTCCTCTCACAGAAGCGGTAAAATTAAGTTTTATGAAAAATTCAGTTTTTTTAACTACCACTTAGTGGTTTCACTATTCATCAAAAATTGAAAGTTTTCAGAAAAATACCAAAAATTAGGCCTAAGCTATATTTGATATTATGAACTCAATAATGATTTCTATTTTACCAAACTAAAAACATATCAATTGAATTAATTAATTAAAAAAATTAATTCCCGTCGTCAAAACAAAAGGCGTGTTTTTAAGAGATAATAACTTATCAAAAGATTGACACTTGTTTATAACTGGTTTAAATGTGAAATTACATCCAATGACCAACATTGTATTAAATTGTAAAAATATATTATAAATATACTTTAAAACCACTAAAATTAATAATTTATCACTATTAATTATTTCAATTGAAAAAGTTTTTTTAATTAAAATTTAGTAATTTTCAATATTCATCAAAATATGAAAGTTATCTGAAAATCACCAAAATTTCACCCTAAGCTAATTTCGATATTACGAATCCAAAAATGAATTCCATTTTGAAAAATAAAATTTACAAAATTTCAAAAAGTGGTTATTACTATTCATAACTGCTAGTTTTAATAATATTTTAATAGCATATTGTTGTTTAGTGAAACTCGTTATTGCGTACTACACACGCTATCGAGGAAGGTCGCGATTGCGTGTAATACAAGGAAAGTCAAGGATGCGTGTTGTGCAAGATCCATTTGGTGTAGCGTAAAACACAAGACATTAGTGAAATTAAAAAGAATATTTTTCATAAAATTTCGGGGTGTTACAAATAGCCCACCTGGAATGATGATTTGCCCAGAGAAGATCCTCCCAATAAGCAAATGGTATAACCATTAAATTCTGATAACACGAAACTAAATCTCAATTTAGTTGCAAAACCTCAATGGTCTCCCCACCATTGATTCTCAACCCCATGGTCACACACTCGGAATTAGATATATGTGCCTCTTTAACTAAGACAACCAAGTCCAGAATCAACAAAACTAGAAAGAAGACTGCTCTATCTCTCTGGTCCTCACATTCCAACCGCATATCGACAATAACTGACATCAAGTGCTACTATTCTGATTCTTGTTCACCATCTTAGCATATGATTTTTTACTTAATGAATTCACCACCAAATTTAACTTACCTGATGTGTACATTAAGTCAAAATCAATCATTTGGAGATATTTCATCCATCTCTTTTTCCTCAAGTTCAAATCCCTTTGTGAGAAAATGTTCATCAAGCTCTTGTGAACTGTATATACCATGAATTTCTCGCCGAAGAGATAATGACGCCACACTTTCAAAGAATTCACCACTGCTGCCACTTCTAAATCATGAGTTGGGTAGTTCTTCTCATGAACCCTCAACTACCGTGATCCATACGCAACCACATGATTACCTCACATGATAAAACACCCCATACATGATCATGATGCATCGCAATAAACCACGAACCCTTTTCTAGGTTCTAGAAAAACCAACATTAGTGATGATGTAAGGCGGCCCTTTATTTGTTTGAAACACTACTGACACTATTCATTCCATAGGAATGGAACATTCTTTCTTGTCAAAGCAGTCATCGGTGAAGCCAAACGTGAAAAACCATGAACAAAATGCCGATAATACCCAGCTAGACCATGGAAACTCTGTATCTCAAACACATTATTTGGTGTTTTTCATGAGATAACAACCTCTACCCTTTTCGGATCCATAGAAACACCCATTTCAAAAGTCACATTGCTAAGAAAATGAACTTCCTGTATCCAAAAGTCACACTTTGACAATTTGGCATACAACCAATGATCCCTCAAGATTCCCAACACTGTCGCCAAGTGCTGCTCATGATCAACACCTATCATTGAATACACCAAAATATCGTCTAAAAACACCACCACAAATGAATCTAGAAATCTCTGAAATATCTGATTCATCAATGCCATAAACACCACTGGTGCATTCGTTAGACTAAAGGGCATAACCACATATTCATAATTTCCATATCTACTTGTGAAAGTTGTTTTATGAATATAATCCTTCCTCACTCACAATTGATGATATCCCGACCTCATGTATATCTTGGAGAACCACTGGGCTCCCCTCAATGGGTTGAACAAATCATCAATTTGTGGAAGTGGATAATTGTTCTTTATCGTAACTTGGTTAAGTCTACGATAATCAATAGAGAGCCTCAAAGTTCCATCTTACTTTTTCACAAACAACACCAGTTCTTCCCACAGAGACGTGCTAGGCTGGATAAACCATTTGATTTCTATATCTTCTAACTAGACTTTCAATTCGCGTAATTTAGTAGGTGCCATCCGGTAAGATAGAAGTGATATAGGACTGGTACCCGGAAGGAGATGAATCATAAACTCCACTTCTCTTATGGGAGGTAACTCAGAGAATTCCTCAGTAAAAACATCCAGGAATTGATCCACCACTACCGGAAGAACACTCTGCTAAACGCACATTACCAATACCAACAACAATACCACCAACCGATATGATAAAGTGCCCACTACTTGTGCCAATAAACCTGTTGCACCATGCATTTCATGCCTCTCTCCTCTAAAGAGATGCTTAATGCCATCGTGTGTCATAAAAGACACTATTCACGCATCGTTGTCGATGTGGGACTTAAAAGCATCCAGCCAATCCATTCCTAGGATTACATCATACCCATTCATCTCAAGCACTGAGAAATTCCACGTTATCTTACCCTCGCCCACAACAATACAACATGCTCTACACAAGAAGGCTCAACACTCTCTTTGACCTAGAGGAGTTTGATGTTTTAAATCCAAGGGCATCATTTCTACCCTTAAACCCATAAAATCAACCACACATGTAGAAATAACAGAGTTTGAACCCCCCGTATCAAACAACACTTGCATCAAGGTAGAATTCAAATGAATAGTACCTCGCACCATGGATGGCCATGACTGATCACCCACCACAACCTGCTCAGCTCCGAACAATCCATTTGTTGCCACAATCTTCTCTTTATTACTTTGCTGAGGCATCACGGTATTTCAAGAATCACCATGACCCACTTTACTCTGCTGATGAGGGGTGTGTTTTTGTCCATGTCCCGTCGAATCGTACTACATCTATGATTTCTGAGGAGTTTCATGCACACCCAACCTTGGAGAGTTCTGATAATAATGCTGCAGATGACCCATCTGATTAAAATTATGATATGCTCGAGGTTTTTCTGTACAATCCCACTTTATGTGGCTCATAGAACCACACTGAAAACATCCCAGCTTTCTCTAGGGATTTGGAAAAAGATTCACTGATCATGTCATCGGATTATACGCCATATTCCCACCCTGGGAATAAGTGTCCATATTTCGCTTGAACTCAACGTTAGAGTTCCCACTATTCCCCATGGGTAACACCATGCTTCCTCCACTCGGAGCACCAAACAAATCCCGCTCAGCCACTGAGGTTTTATTCACCATCTCTATGTAATCATCTATACAGAGCACCACTATATTAGAACGAATTTCTTTCCTAAAACTAGCTTCAAAGATATGAGATTTCAATGATGTACTACCTGCCACCATGGGTGAAAATATCACTAAGATCATAAACATAGGTGCATACTCCATCACAAACATATTCTCTTACTTCAGACTGATGAAATCGGTCATGCACTGAATTCTAAATGTATGTGGGAAGAATTGTTTATTAAACAATTACTCAAAGCTTCCAACATCACAACCTAGTTCATCTCCTCTTTGAATACCAACTCCCACCACTGAAGGGAAATATTTTTCAACATATATGTGTAAAACTTCACTTTTAACTCTCCCGGTGTTCCCAAGAACTCCAAAATATTGTTCATTCCATTCAACCATGCTTCTGCCCTCTCTGGCTCTGAATCACCCCTGAATATGGGTGGATTATACTTTTGAAACTAAACCGCATGATCTACATTCCTTGGTTAATCCACTTTGGTTCCACTTTCCACAGCTTGGGAAGCTTTCACTATGCTTTACACTAGCTGCTGGTTCACCTAGGGCTCAGGTGCAACCATGTTCTCATCGGCCACCTCTGGTTGGTCTCTACGACGCCTACTCGGTGCCATTTCTATAAACTAAAAACAAAAAACCATGATTATCAATTCCATAAATATCAATAATTCCCATTTTTAATCACATTACACAACACTAACACACAAGACTTTCCACAAGTTCACATTTTCCATGTTTCACCATTTTTAAAACCAAACCATTTTAAAAATACCAATTTATTCACATTACAATTTCACACATTCATATCACACCATTAATCGTTGTACCTCAATGAAATATGCATCCTAGAGGGAATTCATTTCTACCTTATATTCCATGCACATATCATTGGCTACACCCAGGACAACAAGATTTCCAATGCCTATAAGTGTCTCCAAAACACTTATGTACCCAACTCCCTGGTAACATGAATTACAACATAAGAGGGTTAACTACATCATTTTATGCTAAAAATTCCATGTTATGACATCCCTACGCCTTAATAAAATCCCAACTCAAGGAATATACCACAATTAATGTCGACTCCAAAACCAAGGTGCCAAAGCGACCGAACAACTGATCTCACTTGAAAGCTAAGAGCCAAACATACTGATACCAATAGTAACACCCCGCCCCTAACTCTTTGTCTTGATGTGGCGGTGGGGTTTACTTGGCCTTAAGCAACGTTCCCAAGGTGCCAAAGGCTAGCAATAAATACTGAGGGCTTTGAGAACAAATTGGGGAATGATTTTCCCATAAGAAAAAACCAAACAAACCATCCACTATCATTCACTATATGATGCATGTAAACCAAAATATTAAAGCATGTATTCCCAAATTACAACCATGTTCTTCCACAATACAACCCAAAACCAATACAACCAATAACATATTAGACTACTATGCAGAAGACACAACAAAAGACCCAAAATAAGCCAAGTCACACTCCATGGAGCCACACCAAGATCCATTATCAAACACATCTAGACATCACGATGCACCACTAAAGAAGGATGATGCCTTACCATTTCCCATGTCATGATAAACTAAATTTGCAAAGACACCAACGTGCCAAAGAAGGTGGTGGGTATTAAAACTCAATAGGTTTTCCCCAAATGACCGCACTACACACACCACTAGGACAAAACCGTTAACACATTTATGTAAAACAATTTATATAAAATAAAACACAAATGAAACCATTTCCACAAGCCAAACACGTTCTTACAAAGCAATCACACCACAAAGAAAGCAAAAAAGGGAACGCCAAACAAACATGCCACAAGCCATTTCATCATTTACACACTAGCACAACAATTTCCAACTTTCCAAGCAATGCACAACCAAAAACCAAAAAAACCAAATGGTAGAGCTTTGTTTAACCTGTTAACCTATTCACACCTAGTGGTACTTCCCGACCACAACCAAATAGTAGAGCTTCCATCCAAACCGTTCACCCATTTAAAACTAGTGGCTCTTCTTGTCCACTTATTATTTGATGGTGGCCCTTCCATCCACTATCCATCCCCATTTTATAGTGGTACTTCTCACCACTTTCACATAACTTTCCCATCCATTCATAAACAAGCATATGACCCACCAATGTTACAACAACATCCAATCAATCAATTCCCTCACATACCAATCCACTTCAATAAATCGTCCATTTATTGAAAACCATTTTCCATGCCAAACCACATTTCAATAAAAAAACATCTTTATTGAAAACCATTTTCCATCAACCATTTTCCCGAATTAATATCAACAACCCATTTTCAAATCTCTATTTTAAAATCCACAACAATATCATTTCACCATAAAACCCCCTTTTTCCCCAAAAAATCCCAAAAACATCACCAAAGGGATTTCCAACCAATTTGAGAAAACCATCATAATTAATTTCAAGCAAAAAAAATTATTTGTAAAAAAACCACTAGTTCTAACCTAGTGGATTCGAGAGAGAAGCCACATACATTTAGGGTTCCTAAGAAATCGACCCAAAAACAACCTCACCTCAAATTCGGAGAATGCACCACCAAAACCTTTCTTGATCCCTTCCCCTAACATTGATAAGCCTTAAAACCATCCTACAATTCAACCAAAACCCGAGATCTACACACAATAAGTGTAGATATAGAAAACCAAGAAAGAGAGGGATGCAGATCTATTGGAAAACACAAGGAAACCAAGATGAAAGAATTACCCGGGAGAAACCACCATTAAATCACCAAGAAACCCCTTTGAATCACTTCCAAAACTATTGGGAGATCACCCTCAACTCCTGAGAACCCAAAATCCCAAGTGAGGCTCGATTGGGAGGAAGATTGGAGTGAAATAGTTTATTCCTAAGCGATCCTAAAACATAAACCCTATTTTTTAAGTGGCCGCACGGTTTGGAAAACCGTGCGCTAACCATACGCATGCTACTGCCTCAAGAGAAAGGGTATGTATGGTTGCCTTGCATGGTTTGGAAAACCGTGGGCAGGCCATGCGAAGCCTACTGTCTCCCCCGACACGGTTTCCTTAAACTATGCTCAAATCGTGCTCCCCTAGAAAAGGCTCCAAAATTATCCAAAACCTTTCCAAACTCTCCCAACCTCTTTCCTAATCATCCCATTCCCTTTAAACACATAAAAAGGCATAAAAAAGATACATACCTAAAACAGGGGGTACTACAGTTTTAGACTCACTGAGTCAAAAAGATCATGGATTCATGGCCAAAATAAGGATTAACAGGGATCCTATGTTATTAGAATTAGTAAAGATATATATGTGGATTATTAATTAAATGAATACATCAAACATTTTTAAAATTATTTCAAAACCATATTTATATTTAATGATAAAAATTTCATATCCTGATTATGATAATTTTTAATAGAGAATTAATGCCTTGAATGATGGGAAGATTAAATAATTAAAATATGAAGTTTCAGTTCTAAAATTTTTAAATTAGATATGTAGTCCATCTATACCTATGGTAAAAATAGAATTTTTGGATGATTCTCATAGCTCAATGTTCTCTCTACACACTTGTTTCATAATGAATTATAGGTATTCAATGGATTATTTTTATAGGATGATATGATGATGTAAATTTTAGATTATATATCATGATTCAAGGGTTTTAAATGGGTTAAACTAAGAGATCGTAGCCTATATGAGTCACGAAACCTATACTTATTCCTATGTGGAAATGTGATGAAAATAATAGGGAATATTTCACTATATTACCAAATTATTATATAATGAATTGTTCAATATGGGTTATTATTGACCACCTAATGAAATATTCACATTTTCATTCTTTATGTAAATATTTACCTATTTATCAGCTTACAGAGATCCATATTAATGTAGTAGAAAGACATCATGGAAAAACTATTTCAATTGATTCTTATCACCATCCATGATTTACATGAAAATTCAGGGAAATTCCGAAGAAGGCTATTGATACTGTTATTACATTTAGCATCACATATTATACTAAGACTAATAGATAGTAAAAAAAGGAATAATCTAGTATAAGATTACATATTAATATTATGATCACTTATCGATCATGTTATGTGGAGTTAGTATTTATCATTTTGATATTTTTCCTATAAAAATATCTTCCATTCAATTATTCAAATGTCAGCATGTAAAGTATTACAACGAAGTAGATGTCATCATCTAACATATTAGGAGGAAGTCAGTGAAAGGAATCCTCTAGGCCCAAAACATGTTGAGGAGACAACAAAAAAGGTAAATACTATTCAAACTAATATTATTGAAACTCAGAGTAGGAGAAAGAGTTATGTAGATAATCTAATGATCTATTTGTAATCAAATGTAAGAGATCAAGTTGTCTATAAATTATCTCAATGGAAGGGTGTTATAGGGTTTGGTAAGAAATATAAACGAAACCTAGGGTCCATTAGACACTTTTAAATTATAAAAGAATTTTATTTATGGATTATGGATGGTATATACTACCATTTAAATCTAAATTAAATGATTTGTTTCATATATCAGTGTTTGGGAATTACATTCTAGTCCAAAGACATGTGTTAACCTTTGATGAAATAGAATTGGATCCAATTATATCTTACTGTGAAGATCAAATTTTGTTTCATGAAACTGAATAGTAAGTGTAAATGAATATTATGACTCTATGGATAATGGTACAGATGAGATGTAATAAATTAGAAGAATCAATATGGTAACCCATGGATTTTATAGAATAACCACCTTCATTTTTTTAGAATGTAATATCCATGAATATTTTGGGGATGTTTTTTTTATATGAGGGAGTAATGTTACGCAAGAACATCAACTAGAGTTAGTAAAAATTTTATTTAAATACATATTTAATAAAATTCACACATTAATATATAAAATAACAATAATCTTTATAATTTTATATAATGAATATCGATTATGACTTTACGTAGTCAAAATAAACCATGAAATAGTTTTTGCACTATTCCCATAGAAATAAGATTTTACAAATACGTAATAATGTACTATTTAATGATTAATACATTAATTAATAATAATTTATTATAATATGTCCAATTAACATTTTATTATCTATTAGTTTTATAGAATTATTTATAAGATCATTTTGAGGGAAAATGAGATATTTTTTTGAAAAATGATTTAAATGCAGAATTTCTTCACATTTATATATATTTTAGTAATCATTACTAAGGAATGGTTTAAATGACATTAATGAATTAGAAATATAACTATTGGAATTGAAATCCATATAATAATGATTATTATTTATACCATTAACATATGTTCATCATGTTACTGAAAAATAATTTTCCTAAAACTTGTTTTCAATATGTTTAGAGGGTTTATTTTAAAACATCATTATTCCACTCCTACAAATATAATATGATAAATTGGATTAATTGTTTATAAATAACATGTACAAATATTTTTAATGTAAAAATTTAATTCTTTCCATAATTATTAGTACAAACAGTAAAAAATGATCATGGTTAAGAATCAAACTAGATTACAGAAAGATTAATAAAAACATACAAGGGATAAAATGACCCAAACCCATGATGAAACTCCATTGATTAGTTCAATTTTTAATATTCCATTTTCACCTACTAATATGATCCATTGTGGACACATTTTACATGAATTTCTCCTAGTATAAGTTTAATTCATTTAAAATTTATAATTGTCTAACTCACCTCAATTAAAAAAGGATCCTCATCCCCTCACTTATTCACATATCTTGAGTTATTTATCTAAAATTAAACATAAAAAATATCTAATCAAATCCATATCCATATTATAGAAATTCTAGTGTTCCGAAAAATCCAACACTAGGTTTCATAATAAGATAACCAAATGATGTTTTTCTATGTGAAATTAATCTTCTTTACAAAGCCATTTATTTTTTAACTTAATGTTTTAACACATTTAATTGTGTATTAATAATTCTAATATAATAACATGATATATATCTAATATTTATATTTTATTGTCTTGATGTTAAATTTTTTTATACATATCCTTCTTCATCAAATAGAAGAAAAATCCATTGATCATGTGTACGACAGACTTCCTCATTGTGAATCTATGTAATTTTATTCAATCATCGAATCAATTGGATAATAATATTGATAGAACTAATGAAATTGTATATTAATTGTTACATTATATTTATTCTATAAATTTAATTTATCCTCTGATTATATGTACATTCTCCAATTATGGAAATAATAACGTCACTTGTGCCTATATTTGGACTACCATCTCCAAAAAGCAATGTGATTCATTATAAATATCATAATTCATTAATTATTCTAAAAATTAATATAATAAGTAATTATAATATTTATAAAATTAATATAATTCATGGTAATATGTAACTATATCACATTCATGATAATCATAACTTTCATGATAAATCTCTCATATGAATTCAAAGCTGTTAACACTTCAAACAATGTTAATAATCAAATATTATCAACAAATAAGTGTTACAATATTATAATATAAAATAATATAATACTATAAATATTTATAAATTTATTTTATAATTTAATAACAAGGTTACAACTATTATAAATTATCTTATATAATGTTTAACAAAGTGGAACTATGAGCTAAGGGTTTTCATCTCAATAACAACTCACTTAAGACTTATTTAGTATTAAACATAAATTTAGTTTTATGTTTTGTATATAATTATTAATTGATGTATATAAAAAAAAATATATATATTCTTGATGATTAAAGTTTAAATACAAATTTCCCATTCAACGGGTTATAATTTGAAATTTTCCAAATAGAAGATAATTTTTTATTAAAATATAGTTTATTTGGTTCTCCTCTTATTTTAATTAAAAGATTAATATAAAATATCCTTAACAATATATATATTTTTAAATCCTCATTATATTTATGAATCATATTTTATTTCACCCAAACATTATCTTTTTTATCACATGAATCAAGAAAAAAATATTAAAAAGAAAAGGTAATCATATTTCTCTTATAATCGTTCATATTTGTATAATATGCCTATATTTCACAAAATATATTTACAATTGTAATTTTTAAAATTCAAATGATTTAAAAATAAAAATTTTAAGTTATTTGTTACTATTTAAATGATTTTAAATTAAACATCTTAATTTATTTTCAAAATGACTATTATTTAATTTCATTATAGAAAGTGAAAAGGTAAAATTTTTAAACATATATTGTTTAAACGGACATTCCAATTACAATAATGTTTTTAGTACCAAAACATCATTGATAATATTTCAATTATTCTCAAAAATAAACTCTTTATAGTAATTATTTTAAATATTTTTTTTTCTATTTTATTCTATTAATAAAAATAATTTCATTTACTTTAAAATATAGTTTTCTAATGATCATCTCTCATCTCTTAATTAATTTTGTATACATTCACTTTCACTCAAAACAATCAATTTCATGTGATAATTGGGAAACAAATTCTCTTAAATATCCATATTCTATATATCAGGGATACAATTATTGTGTAATCTATATATCATTTCTACATACTCTTTTTTTCTTTTAATGTTATTATATTTAAAGGTAAAATACTTACATTTACTATAATTTAATCAATTTGGAATGATATTCGTGAGAAATATTATTAATGAACTAAATTTATCCTTAATTTTATAAAGAATTAATTAGAATGGTATTGATGGGTGGGGCCTATAATTTTATATCCTCTTGATGCAGTAGCATGTATCATGAGAATAAAATGTTGTGAAAATTAAATTTGTTCTAGTGTACACCTAACAATTGATGAAACTATCACGGAACAAATCCATGAAGGTATAGATAACATGATGTCTCAGATAATGGTAACCAACTATTTGAATTTCCTTCATTCTGAAATTAGTCATTATAATCCATATGTTTATATCATTAATTTTATCTATTAGGGTATTTCTTTATGATGTTATTGATTAAATTTAAGATGTTTTCTGTAATTTACCTCACCATATTTATTATTCATTATTTACCCATGATATCTTATTATGTATGTAAATATTATTGGTAAATTTATAAAAAACATATTTCTTTCCCATCCCTAGGATATTAATAATAATTATTTTAATTATTTCATCGATAGTGTATGATTTTTGTTAATGCGAATTATGTTTTATTTCAATGAAAAAAATTGGAATTTTCTAGGTGTCTAGTTTTTTTATATTACGGAAAAAATAATTACATTAAGATTATATCACTTCATTTTGTTCAAATGTAAAACATAAACATCAATAATGGGTTACTAAAGTTGGGATACTCATAATTTTTTGAAATATTTTTTACAATATTTTGGTTCTTAAATAAATTCATTATTGTTGATGGGAGAAATAATACAATAAAAAATTTTGATAACAAGGAAGTGTAATTTTTTTTAAGTTAGTGCCATTTTTACTATCCTCTTTTTATTAAAATTATCATTTATTGGAAAGTGGTCTTAAATTAAAACTATAATATTCTAAAGATGATTATAAAGTAAAAACATTACATAATAAATTAATATTGTATTCTTATAAAAAATTATAATTATTTAATATATAACAAATTAGATCCATATTTTTTATAAATAATAAATTTTTATAGAACTATTATAAAAATATTATATTAAATTAAAAATATAATATTCTAAATTATAATGTTTCTTTGTATTTAAAAAAAATTATAGATATATACTATTTATACCATAAAAATTATAATGGTTTTTCTAATATTTGTGTTTGATAATAAGACATATAACAATATATGTCTCATTCAAAAATGAAAAAAAAATATTTTATAAAAACAAATATGCACAAAGATGCATATATTTATTTTATTTCTCTTCCTAAAATAATATCAATCAAACTTTTGTTAATTACTTTGTTAGTCAATATCCATTATTGATTTTAAAGATATTATAATGATTATATATCTTGAAAATTCTCAAAAAGATAATATTTCACCCATTATAAGTTAATAAAACACTTATTCATATAATGTTTTTTGGTGAAATTATAATATTTAATCCCTTTATGTGTTATTTCATTCATGAGATCAATAAAAAGAATTTTCAAAAATATATAAATTAAATTACTTTTGATCAAATAAATGAAATTTTGGATGAAATAATATATTGATTGTTCGTTAAAGTTGTTATCATTGTCATCGATATTATTATGGGGACTGATCCAAATGTTTAATTATTTAGTAATGTATTTAATTCCATTGAAATATTTAATTTTGAATTAACTATATTATATTAATGATTTATATATTTCAAAAACCAATCATTTTCTATAGAATTATTACATAGAGAGGAATTGAAATTTTACTTGATCATGTTATTTAGGTAAGTGAATTATTTTAATTTCAGATGATATTTAAATTATGTTGATAATAAGGTACATAAAAACGTTCTATAAGATAAATGAAAAGTGGGTGGAGGATATGGACTTTTGAGCCATATATAACACCTAGTACCTGGTGTCTCAGTAAAGGGACCCTAATGGTATTTAGAGGAATTTCAAGATGAAATTTTAATTGATAATGGGTTACTAATGAATCTTTACATACTACTTATTGGATCCCCACTTAGACAATTTTCCATTTTTAGGTATTAAATAATTGCTGAACTAGTATTTTTTTTTAAAAAATTTTTAAATTAGTAATTTTAAAATTTAACTTTATCATTTTAATGGATGATATTCATTTTTACAGAAATTAATTATGTTAAGCTCTACCAAGTTGTATCCCACCCTATTTCTGCATATCTCATGAGATCAAATATACATGGTTTGTGAGTTCCTCCTCCACATTTCAATTGTAACTCATATTTATATAGCCTAATGTACGATCTATTTCCTTCCATTATAAATTTCCATTACATTTATAGATGAAAAAAATACCTAAATCCTTATATTATTGTTTTTAAAACTGAATCCAGTTTTATAATATTTTCTTCCTCCATCATTTTGAATATTAAACTAGGTGGTAATTTGTAGAATAATATTTTTATCTTATTTATTTTTTCATTACGTATTTTTTTTAATGTGGTAGTGTTAGACTTATTCTAGATTTCAATTCTCATTAAACTATGAAATCATAAATATAGTGTTAAATGGCTATAATTTTTTTGAGGTTCAATATTTATCATCTTTATTGAATTTTTTTTTGAAATTCAATCCAACGAGTTAAATTTTTTATTTTATAGAATATTGAAATATACCAAGTTTTTATTGAAATTATTTCTGTGTAATTATAATTTTTTGATATTCTATGTAATTAAATGAAATGTATATATTTTTATGAACTCCATGAAATTTTCTTAGGAAAGTGATGATCAATTCAAATTTTATTTAAAATGTCTCTAATGAAAATGATTTATTTTACGTTTCTCACTATATAGGTTTGATTTCAGAATATAATTATTTTTTCTTATTATGCTAAAAAAAATTCCAATTTCACATTATTTTATTTCATTGATACACGATTATTGAAAATATCCATGTATTATATATCAAAGTTGTTTTCCAATGTATTTTTGATAGCACATCTAGACCAACACTAAAGGTGAATTGAATAACATGTTTTAATACATACCTAATGAAATGATTAATGTTATAATTTATTATGTTGATTCATATTTTATTACTAGATTAATATATTAATAAGGTATTGTAGTTGGGGGCCTACCTGAGTTGCAAACTCATAATCCTTCATAGAAACTAGGGTTGAAAACTAGGAAAGAGAAAATTTTCATAGGTACTATAGAAGTATTGTCATCATAAAGAATAATATAAGCAATGTATCATCTGTATTGGGTAATATATATAGTTTTTATTATTGTTTTAAAATTAATCTAGAAATTTATATTAGGATAAAAATTTGGTGTAGCTATATTTCCTCCATTCCATCAAGATCATTTGAGCTATAGGGCCTTAGAGAAATATGGAATATTAGGTGGAGATTGATAAGTGGTGGTATGGAAAGACCAAATGTAGGGAGTATACTAATGAAAAATTGATATTGATGTTGATCAATAACATTACTAAACATCTAAAAATACCACCAAATAATTTTTTGTTGGAAACAAAAGGCTTGTAGGTATGACATGCTTACAGGGGTGGATGGTTAGCTTCCACATGAGCTATTGTCATTAAGGGATTCATTCATTTGGGCCTTCAACTAAATTAATATATCCATTTGGAATATTGGTCTTCATGTTGTCTAAAAGGGTCCCCTCTGAAACTAGTTATACATATGTATTATTAATAAATAAAATAAAAATTGAATTGGGATTGATCTTCTGGTGGATATGTATGGTTCGGGTGGTTACTGATTACTAGGAAAGTTATACACAAACACTGCACATATCACATATGATATATATAAATATTATAGTCTGTTATCATTGTGAAAAAAATTCCCTTGAATATTTGGGTTCTTGAGACATATAGATAACATTCCTAAGGATATATTTATTGTTGGTGATGGATGTATAATCTAGAGATGGACTTGGGATATTTTAATTTACTATACTAATATTGTATATATTGGATCTAACACTACACATATAATTCTTATTTGTTCTTACATGTTATGTATTTTATATTTTTTATGACAACCATAGACTTGTTTTTTATTTGATTTGACATATATATATATTAGTTATCTATGTATAATTTGTAATAATATTTGTTTTTATTTATTTTTCAAGACCCATCCCCTAGGGCCTGTGTCGTGATTACCTCATGCCTGCCTCTAATAGGCAAGGGGAATGCAACTAGCACTGAGTAGGAATATCCCACAAATGGGAGGAATTTTCCTAAGAACTAGTACACATGAACCCAACTAAATTCCATAATCCTACAGAGATAAAATAGAAGGTAAATAAAACACACGGATTCCATTACAACCCAAAAAATGAGTTAGACAGAAATTAAAGTAGTAAAGTATATCTGGTCTAAAATACAATCTCGCAAAAATAAAGACAACTGTAAAGGCTGACCCACAAACAAGGGTACTGAAGCCACTATAGAAAGCTGCCCAAAAAACCATGGATCATCTGATCTAACAAGGAAAAACCTATTCCTAGAACTTCTAAGACTACACCAAAGTGTTAGTTGTCTTCACATGACACAAAAAGTGCAGTAAAATACCATTTAGGGGTGAGTAAAACAATACTCAGTAGGGGACCCCTAAAACCACAATGCAAATACTACAAAGGAATACACCATCAAGAAGGTTCAATCAGCTCGACATAGGTACATGTCATCAACACATATGACATGAACATCGAGGTATACTAATAAACGATTCCAAGATGCAATGTCGCATCCTCTGCTAGCCACATGGTTTTGTGCGTAGTACGTTCGATTAATAGAGATCACACTCCTCGAGCTATCTAATAAAATCTAGGTTGAGAAAGTATACCAAAAGTATCTATGTGAACATTTTCTCTTGATACATCACAAATATTCCCTAAGAAATCTTGTCTAACTAAGAGAAGACATGTCTATATCATAGTACATCCTTCATCACATGATTCTCCTCAAGGCCCGCTCGTCCTGAGAATATTTTCTCCTTTATCCATCATGTCATCAGAGACGTACAAGAATAAATCTCTCTTCTTTGGGGCCTGTCTAAAGAGAAAATACTCAAGACTACCCAAATTACACTACATCAGTCTTAATGTTGATGATATTGTTCTTCTGAGGGACTCTTCCTTGATGATTCACTCAGGTCTCCTTGTCTATCAGGACACTAAGGTCCACTCGACAATAGGACCATAGATTTATGCTCGGCTAATGCTCTTCTACCGGGCCACTAAGGTTCACTTGGCTACTGCTCATCTGTTGGCCACTGATGTCTACAATTCTACTTATTGTCTTCAGGGTCACTAATATCTGCTCAGCTACTTCTTATCTATCAGACCACTATGGTCAACTCAGCTACTCATATGTCGGGCCATTGAGGTCTGCATGACTATTCCTCTATTAGTCTATTCAGGTTTGCACAAATATTCACCTGCCAAGCCACTGAGGTCCACATGGCTATTCGTCTGCTGGTCCACTAAGGTCTACACGACTAATCATCAGTTGGGCCACTGAGGTCCGCCTGACTATTTGTCTGTCAGGCCACTGTTGTCAGCACAAATTGTTTTTTGATTCGTGGAGAATATAATCCTCATGTAATTGTTCATAAATCAACCTCCACTTAAAGTCACTTGTAATATATCAAAAGTATCGCTACATCATGAGGGTCCCATCACCACAATTGTTTTTCAATAATATATACGATTTTCAAGTTATTATTTTTTTACTAAAAAAGGGATGGTTGGGTCCAGGTACTATATGACCTGGTCAGAGAAAGCTGAACCGACCCAGCCCGGGGTCCCTGACTAAACCCAGAACTGACTCGGTCCACTAGTCCTAGACCGAACTAGCTGGGTTGCAGATACGACCCATTGGCCCACCTGGGGTAGCCTACATTCTCCTTCCTGGTACGCTGTGATCGGGCTGGCCTTCTCTAGCTGAGGCACGGTTGCGAGAGGCATCTCTTGAACACCCATAGCTTTGTTGTGAGGTCCGCCACCACTGTAGTCTACCTAGACTACGATCCTCCAACATGTTAATTGTATGACACTACTGTCATACATAGCTGGCAGTACTCTCCACCGCCCATAGTTTTTGATGCAAGCCACCTTCTAACCATCATGGTGAGATGCCTCTACACAACGACAACTCGCCACCTGCAGACTTCTCCTCCTAACATGGTGCTCCGCCGACACTATGGTCTTGCACTGCTGCATCCCTCTAGTCGTGGTATCCTATTTTGTGGTGTTCCGATGGTCTGTGTTTCCTTCTTATTTATACCATCATCGGCCTTAGATCTTGGGGCCTTACGTTTCTACGGCCTCCTATTGTTTTATTCGTCTACTTCTACAATGATCTACAGCCTTGTTGCGATCATTGAGTTGCTGTGATGGAGATCGGAGAAATATTGAACAGGGGGAGATGCTTACATGAACACCCATGGTGGATGGATCGGGCCATGTTCATTTCAGCCTTGATCCTTCCACATAAAAATTTAAGGGAGGCTAAATTAATATTAAAATAAAAACCGAGGATCAACATGGATAAATTATTTCTAGGTTTTATACCAGAACCAAACCCATCTCGGATGAACAAATGACCAGTGAATCAACCTGTTATGGGTTGATCCGCATTCGTTGTTTATGATGAAAAAATGGGGAAATCCAATTCACAAAGAGAAAACTTCTACCTAATGATGGATCACTTTTGGACTTATATTGATGTCGCACTGCCACGTCGATCCTTGCTCTGCTGTTGTTCATTGATTCATCACCTCCTGATCGAACCCCAAGCTCTGATCTGTCATCGCCGGCGAGAGAGCCTCCTCCAACTTTCATTAGAGAAACATGAGTGTTATAGAGGGATCCTACAACATTATGAATTCTGATGTTGAACAATGTCCCCAATAAATAGTGGAAATTCAATAACATGTTTCAGCATTACTGTTTTTCTTAGAAAAAGTGTCACCCCAATGCTTTATTTATGAAAGGATAACGGGTTACCCTGTCACTATATTGCTTCATCACCATGATTTGAAATGATTAAATAAAATATAATAAACTTATTTTAGTTTATTTTATTCTACATAAAAAATTCAAAAAATTTAACTTTTACCCTCAACCCGCGCTTGTCGAGGTTAAGTCTTACTTAAGGAGAACATATCATTATGAACTAAATTATGGTCTCATATTTTTAATCCTAGTTACTTTTAATGAATTATGAGAATTAAAAAAATAATAATTTTGATTTAAATTATTTTATTTATAGTTAGGTCACAAAAACCAACATTCAATGCCAGCTTGCACCGACCGATGTTTGGATCCACCTAAAGAAAGCATGCCTTGAGTAACTCAATGGTGTTCTTATATATTCAATATGAGTTATCGTTCATGATTAATAAGGACTTGAAAAATAAAATAATCATATTCAATTATTTTATTTAAGATTATGCCATTTTTAGGTTTTCTCTCTAGTGAGCTGCACCGACAAAAATTACATCGCACCAATGGTAAACCCCCTGCTCTAAAAGCAATGATGCCCTCAGATTTCAGATCTGGGCACATGTTTAATATTTTTTCCAATTTTTTATGAAATCTTCTCACACGTTCTATTTAAAATTAAACATTTTTATAGATCATTATGTGAAATCCTAGCCACTGAATCATACATCTTCAAAGTGCGTGGTCTCCATATTTTTTAGAGGACTTTTTAAAAATATATTTGAGAAAATATGATCCATTACATCACCCCCACCGTATGTATTTCCATCAAAGAAATAAAATACAATGGATTCCCAAATATATGAGGGTATGAACATGAACCTAAGCCTCCCGCTCCAATATGCTCTCTTAATGTTTCATATGATGCCATCAGACACGCACTCAAGGAATCAATCGCCCATTGAGGGTCCTCTCCTGTCGATCCTCGATCTCATCCAGAAACTCCAAAAAAAATTCATCTTCATCAACATCTTTCTCAACCTTTTCAAATCTTCAGCACGTTGAGGCATATAGACCCCTCTACTAAACTCTTATTCTGGGTAGTTAGTAATCCATTAGACTCGGTGATTTGGTCAACGATTACCTATATGGTGTTGTGTCTCTTGGACATATGTGGTAAACCCGTCATGAAGTCCATCGATATTCCTTCTAACATTCATAACAGTTCCCCAAGAAAGAGAATTAACGACCAAAAAAATTGATTCATAGAAGATTTCAAATTTTTATCTCAATAACTAAGTCTAGATTCAACCCGTTATGTCATCCCTGGTGTTCGTTTTGACACCCAAACACATTCCCAGATGTATCTTTCCACTCTAGGTGTCACTGGTACAACTGCACATCCTCTGAAAAGAACAATGTTCTCCCCACCTTTTGAATTTTCGTCAGGGTTATTACCTATGGACAACTAAGAACATAAGGACTTGCAATCAGGTTCACCAAGTTATGCCTCCCTGACTCATTTAGGGGTGGATGGGTAACAACCAAAGACTGGAGACAAGATTCTTTATCCCCATCCACAATGGATAATTGTAACGAGGCAAAATTCCTCATTTCCTTATTCAAGAAACTACGAACTAGATATTCTACTGAGAGCATCCTCTAGCATGTTCCCCTTCTAGAGAATATAGAGTACTTTGAAGTCATAGTCCTGGAAGAACTCCATCCATTGTCTTTGTCTCAATTGCTAAAACGTTTGAGGGCACCTTTCCATCTACATGAAAGTCCTCCCCTTGCAACTTATAGATGAATTCATCATCCCTATGAGTACTAATTTTCCTCATCTACTTCATTAAAGGGATAGTAATCCACACATAACAAAGAAAAATAGGTCTTACTAAGCCCTTTCTCTGTATTTCCACCACCTACACCCTCATCTCACAAAGCTCTGTGAAATCCATATGATATACTGATGCTGATATTGGTGCCATATTAGGGTGTAGAATGATTCCAAAGTCCATCTCTTTGTAGGAAGGTAATCCGGGAGACATTTTCCAGAAAGATGATCCCATACTCTACCACTACTACTGGAAACTGAAAACAGAAAACATTTACTACCACATGGACAAGGATGACTAGAACAATTGTGATTGGCTCCACCCATCTATGCAAATTTTTATCCCATTATGCATGGGTTTCTTTTCCAACGACAATGGAAAACCCCATTCCAATGCTGCGGACATACCACATCATTTTAAAAAAACATTTAATATTAGCATGAAGTATGGATGCATAGTCCATTCCAAAAATAACATTGTAATGCCTTGACACTTCCACCATGATATTCCAATAAAAACTCTCACCACAAGGGCTAGATCACACCATCATCATATGAGTGATTATCATGTCTCCTCCCATAGGGTTCTCTAGACTTAAGGTCCAAGTAAATGGTTTAACTGGAAACTGTAGTTCTTGAACAAGATTCATGATAAGAAGGAATGATTAACACTTTTGTATATTAATATAGAAGCTAAGAGTAGACATTGACTATACATAAAATCATTTTTGGATCCCTTGGGTCGTAATCATTGGCTGAATGCAGCTTCCCCCACCCTCTGTCCTCCAACTCCCTCAGCCTGGTGTGGACCACATTGGGGAGGTAGGTGTAACAAGTCGAAATGTATACCACCACCTCCTACAATCCCAACTCCTCTACAACATCTATTTAACTGCAGATTAATTTGTTCCTGTCACTGTATATAACTCGGTGGCCCATCCATAGTTTCAATATTAGCATGACCGGATGGACAATCTATAGTGAGATGTCCCCTAAAAACTTTTGAAAAGAATCACTTCATTTGGGCCAACTTGATTCACCCTATGAGGGTTGATATATTGATCCTCTCTATTGGGTCCTCTTCTTAGAAAATCTCACACAACATGTCTCTGAAACTGACATTAGTTTCCAGCTTTCCAATAGCTGACATCCACTGGTTGTATCTGCTCTATAACGACCAGATCATTCATGAATAAAATTCCACTCCTTTTATTAAATGTCTTATGGATATTTTAAAAAAATTCACCCTTTTTTTATTATTGGGTTTAAATGACCATTAGGTATCATTATTGTTGATAATATATCCATTTAATAGTGATCACACGACTGATATAAATTTATGGTTTTTAAAAAGAATCCTTTTGATATAGACAAAGGAGAGGATGTCCTCATCTAGTATATTCTGGCCTGTATAATGATCATTTTTCAGAGCTCTAAACAGAGTTTGTGTCACTGGGCTACGCTCGTTACCAAGCCCAAGATGAGCTTCATCGGGTTAAGCTTGAATAGAATCGCCTAAGGGGGAATTTCAAGTTAATAGAGACTACCACCCGGGTGATGTTATCCAAGACACCCCAAGAGTCTGTCACCATCACACACCATTCCCTTTGGTCTTATGTGGGTGTTATATGGGGTAATGTAATAATGAATTAGTTACTTATTGTGTCATCATTTTCTTAAATTAAATTCTTAATCAATCAATTTCTTTGTAAAAATAATTTTCCTTAAAAATATAATGAATGAGATAAATTGATTTTTTGGGTAAAATGGTACGTTTTAGAAATATTTATATTATTATAAACTCATGTTTTATTAACATTGTTATTATAATAGTGTTATAAGAACATTCCTTTTAATTATATTTGATGATTATATTTATTCCTAACTCTTTTTACTCAATAAATGATTATGTATTCAGTTTGATAAGAACAATATTTCCATACAATAAACCTAAAATTGTATTTTTAGTTAAAGAAATTATTTGGAAGAATTAATGAATTTTTTTAGTAAATAATATTTTAATAAAATATTATTATTATTATATAATGATTATATAATTTTTATAAAGTCAAATTTTACTTTTATTAATGTTTGGAAACTGTTTTTTCAAAACCAGTCAATTTTCAATAAATGATAGTTTTAATTTTAAAAGTGAAAATTCACATATTTACATAATTTTTCAGATAAAACGAATATTATTTTTGGAATCATGATGTTTAAATTATCCAATAGTGAATTTTTCATAATGTTTTGAGATAATCGAAATTTTTGGGTAAAAATTAAATACATTATAAATATATAATGTGTTGTATGACATAATAATGACCCAATAGTAATGTAATAAAATACTATAAAATTAATAATCAGCCAATATTTGTATTAAATTTAAAATTTTGTGATTTTATATTTTTTTACTTATTTTAGAATGCTTTAGTGGACCCTCCAAGACTTATAAAATAGTTTATCATTTTAAAATAATTTCGTTGAGAGTGTCACTCACCTCCACATAAGAATCCCTAATATTTAAATGAGTGTGTACATTATCATTATAAAAAATATCTTCCAATACCCTTTGAAAAAATGATGATCATAAACCATTGTATGGTTTGTGGTTTTGAATATTTAATTATATAGATTCTAAAACCTATTTTTCTGAAATATTAATGAATTTACCCCTCATTTAATATATAAACCACCCAATTCTACCACTTATCTTCACTAAAAATCCTTGGATCACGTCCCAAATCTGACATCCTCTCTCTAGAATCATCCCAAGGCGCCCGAGGCTCCTAATATTCCCCTCTTCAAGCTCTTTAAGTCACACAATCTTTTAAGGGGATCCTTCCTTTCTCATTTGTATCTAAGATTCTTTATGTTGTCACACCCTTTTACTTTCAATTAGAAATGTTGCAGTATGATTAATCACCTCACCCATACTTCCCTCATTATTTTTTAATGATTATAGGCCTATTTATATCTTATTAATCCCACCCATGTACACCTGTTACCATGCTAAACTTTCGTTAGAGTTATTCCATTTCTTCTCTTTCTTCAAGTTTCTCTATTACGTTACAACTTCTATTTCTAAATTATATGTGTTGGTACAAGTATATATATATTAACCAATTAATTTACCTTTCATGTAAATTTGATGAGAGACCCATTTCTCTTTTATCAACCATTTTTATGAATTTTAATGTCACGTCGTTAAGATGCTAAAATTGCACCGCAATTTTCATTGCCTAAATCATCGTGTAGTGAATACCATTCCCATTTCTATGTCAATGGTATTCATATTTATGTGCATATACTTAATGATTATATAATTTCATATATGTATTCCAAATTCCATTATCATGATATAAATGATGATTTTGAATGATTCCATTTTTTATTATCAATGTTGCACACTAATGCATGAAATGGAATGTTTATAAAGTGTGTACCCAGATAGAAATATAATTCATTGGGTAATGTTTATTATCATGATACACCATGTTCAATGATGGTTTACTCATGATAACTCATGTTCAATGAGGGTTTACTCCTGCTAATTCTTGTGCGAGGAGGGTTTACTGATTCTAATCCATGTGTAATGAGCCTTGGCACACGCTAATATCATCTTGTTTATTGTTCCCACATTTCCTTTTTATGATAATAATTATATATCATGGATTTGTGTTCATGTTTATCTTGTGCTCGATTGATATGTCTATTGTCTAACATGTACTGTATTCATCAAGTTATATCTTCTTTACTCGCTTATTGTTTTTTATACATCACCATTTTATAATGTTTATCGTTAGGTTATCCCATGAAATGCTAAGTACAAAAGAATGTTGTGGCCATGTAAAATAAATTTTAAATAATAATGTTGCATTTTATATCTTATGTTGTGAAGTAATTTATCTAATTTTCTAGGACACTAGACCTCTTTATCCTCAAAGTTGTCTTAAGTGTATGTTTATGTAATAAATAATGCTTAAATAATAAATAAAGAGAAGGGTTGTTATAGTTGGTAACAGAAGATAGGTTTAGTTATTTTTTGGATTAGGATTAGAAAACCATAGTGAAATCTATATGTAGAGGACTACGTATTGAAAAAACATACCTAAATTTTGGTGAGTATAGAGTAATTGGTTTATCAAGAAAATACATCCCTGTCAAGATATGAACAATTAGATGTGGCTCTGGCATAGATGTATCTTGGGGTGAAATATAAAAACACCACATTGAGCTTGAATTGAACTAGAGCTAGTGCACAACAATGTCCCTTTCTGCACTCTTGGTTAAACAATAATGGGGTATATGATTTAGAAAATTTATAATCTTAGTATGAACCATTATTAAGGGAATAAAAAATTGCCTCTAGGAATATATGTTTGGTAATAGATCATGGATAACATATATTAAATACTCTAAATCCAAAAGTCAAGTAAATAAATAAAATTTATAAGTTATCACTTTTTTTTCATTGGATAACCCTTTATGTGTATAAAAAACATACCCCTAACTTTTCCTTTATTCAATCCAATGACTGGAATTTTGGGGACTCGGGCTAACAACCAATGTGAATATCAATGTGATTATTGTTCTATTGAGATTTCCAATACGATGGGAGTGGGAATCGAAAACTTTTTAATGATATTATCTCAATTAACTCATGTTTAAAAAAAATGTTTCAATAGTAACATTCAACCCCCATAATAAAGTACATAACTCAACTGAGAGCTTCATTATACAAAGGCCTTATACTTTTAATTGATCATCTAATCCCTAAATCTCCGAACTATGGATCAAATATATTGAGAAAATATTCTCCATAATTCTATGTTTCAAAAAAGAGAAGGTTTTTCTAGCTTCTTATCTTATAGAGGTTGAAGCTGATCAATGATGGACATTGATCAAATATACATGTCTTGAGTAAGGGATCAGGGAATTGGAATGGAAGGAGTTTTGGAAAAAGTTTTTTGATAAATATTTTCCTTACACCCTCCAACATAAGATGGAATAATATTTCACATCCCTAAAGTAAAAAATATGATGAATCCATCATATCATATGACACAAAATTCACAAGGATTTCATGATATGCCTTTGGCATTGTCTTTACCCCTGAATAAATGGTTTAACAATTCATTGGTGGGTTTAAACCATTCCTACTGAAAACCCTAGGGATCCGTCACAATGATAGCTATGAGAAAATTGTTTGATATTCCCACATTGTTGAAATAGCGATTGGTGGATCTCAGAGGTATCATGGGGATAAGAAGCAGAATGGGGAATTTAATTCTGTTGGTTCAATGGATAAATAAAATGGTGCTATGAAATTACATCACCCTACTTTCCAATGGTGCAGAAAGAAACACCCCAGAAATTGACTGAAGGAGACGAGGAAATGCTTTTAGTTTGGAAGAGATTGGAACCTATCCATTAACTGTCAACAAGAAAAACTCGCTACTGAGATAGGGGAGAAACTCTACATTCGAACCTCAATGAATTGTTCATTGCTAAAACTACAATGAACTCAGGAACTTCACGAACTAATTCCCTAAGCGAAGGGTTTTCGAAGGAAACCGACAACCTTCAAGGTAGCAAGGAAGATGTTTTTCCACCTCTACCACTGAAGCGAATCCTGAAAACCACGTGGTGACATGTACGCAAGTTATTCATTCAATAATATAGATTATAAATTTTGATTTTGGTTCATTTCATTCTTTTATATCCTGAATGTTTAGTAGTTCAATCCAAACATCACCACAAATCATGGAAGTAGATATGTCTATGAGAACAAAAAATGTCTTAATTATTGCATCCCAAAAATATAACTCCTCCCCTATCACAATTTGTTGATTGAACATCCCAACGACCCTTTTCAAACTCACAATGATGTAATTTGATGCAATTAATTTTATTGATTTTCTTTCCCTAAATAGAGCCAACATAAATTTCTATGATAGGAAAATCACTCTTCATATGGAGAACTCATCCCTAAATCTGTACAAGTGGATGTACGGTGATGAATATTCTTTAGCACCATCATCTCAAGCATGGATATTACATCCCTATGAGCATGTGTATCTTTCTCAAATGATTGATTCTATATAATGAACCATCCTCGAAGACATTCCTTTAGTGAGGGTATTCACTAATGTGTTTATCGTGGAATTTCCTGGTCTTCCTCCTAGAAGATATTTTGAGTTATTAATAGATATTATACCTTGGGATTTTACAATATTCCATAATCCATAGAGAATTGATGTTGTGGAGATTGATTAGATAAAGAAACAACTACATGAGAATCTAGATAAAGGGTTTATATGCCCAAGTGTTTCACAATGGGGTGCACCAGTCCTCTTCATCAAGAAGAAGGATGGATAAATGTGCCTTCACATTGATTATCTTGAACTAAAAAATCATGATAAAGAACAAGTATCCTCTTCCATGAATTGATGACTTGTTCGATCAGCTAACTGGAGCGCAATACTAATCCAATGTGGATCTTTGGTCGATAAATTACCATGTGAGGGTGAAGAAGGCAGATATCCCTAAGAAAGATTTTTGAACAAGAAACAGGAACTATGAATTCATATTAAAGAATTTATGACTCATTAATTCTCCTTAAATATACATGGAATTTATTAATAGTCTTTATAGATTACCTTGACAAATTTTTGGTAGTCTTTATAGATGATATTCTAATATACTCCAAAACCATGGACGGGAATGGGGAGCCTCTAAGCGCTATACTAGAGACCTAACAAAAGGAAGATATCTATGCAAAGTACATCAAGTGTGAGTTCAGATTCAAGGAAGTATCATTCATGAAACATATCATCATAAGAATTGGGATATCTATGTATTCCTATAAGAAATATTCAGTTGAGGGATGGCTGAGTCCAACATCTGTGACATATATCTAGAGCTTCCTTGGGTTATCAGGATATTATCACAGATTTGTGAGAAATTTCTCATTATTTTCAAACACTCTTATTAATCTAACTCATAAGAGAGTCATGTTTTCTTGGAGTGATTAATGTGAAGAGTGCTTCAAGGAGTTGAATAAGAGGCTTATCACTACACCCATGATCACACTACACAAAAGTGGAGAACTTTTCGTGGTATTCTGTTATTCTTCGATGAAGGGTATGGGATCTTTGTCGATGAAAAATCACAAATTCAATGCCTATGCTTCAAGGAAACTGAATGTTCCGGAGAATAAATATCCAACACATGATCTGAAGTTGGCTGTAGTAATCTTTTCTTTGAAAATTAGGAGACATTACCTATTTTGGGATAATTGTGAAATATATACGGATCAAAAAATCCACATGAATATATTTACACAAAAAGAGTTGAATATGCACCAATGAATATGGTTTGAGATGATAAAAGAATATGACTTCTCAATTAAATACCATCTGGGGAATGTGAATAATGTGGAAGACACTCTAAGTAGAAAGGGTCCAAGAATCTTTCATAGAAGAGAATTGAAAAAGTGCCAAAATTCATAGATTTGTTGAAGATAGACATGGGAATAATAAAGAAGGGAACATCATCAATCCTTTCACAAATTATTGCTCAACTGTATCTTTTGGAAAGGTTAAAGGATGTCAAAAAGGATTTTGTGGGAATTTAGAAGAAAATGGAAACTGTCGGAAAATGCGAAATCCTCAATTTTAACTATTAATGAAAAATGTATTGTGATATTTGGGTCAAGAATATATGTTCCATAAATTACAGTGTTAAAGAAACATATTTTTTATGATCCACCTACTTCAAATTTCTTCATTCACACATGAAACACATAGATGTATCGAGATCTCTGAGACCATTATTGTTGGGATAACATGAAGAATGAGATTTTTGAGTATACATAAATGTTCTTGGTATGTCAGTAGGTGAAGGGTGAGAGGAATAAGTGTAAGGGGGTGATCCAACCATTACCCATACATACTTAGAAATGTGAGAACATCCCCATGGTATTTTTCATCGAACATTCAAAGACATCCAAAAGAAACAATTCTATCGGGGTTGGTGTGGATCATCATACAACGAATGCACACATAATTACAATTCGCAAGGAATTCTCATTGGATCAACTAGCATGGATATACCTCATAGAAGTGGTAATGATACATAGATTACCACTATCGATTGTATCCAATCGAGATCCAAGATCCACCTCTATGTTTTGTAAGAGATTCCAACATGCTCTAAAAAGGAGTTGAACTTCAATATGGCTTATCATCCTCAAACTGATTTCCAATCAAAGAGGATTATCGAAACACTTGAGTACATGTTGATATCGTGGTCAATGGACTTCAAAGGAGGATGTGATCAACATCTTTTCTGGTTTATTTCTATGACAATAACAGTTTCCACTCATGCATCCAAATGGATCTTTATGAACCCCTTTATAGAAAGAGGTAGAGAACACCAGAATGTTAGATGAAGTCAGGGAGAGAACACACCTAAGTCTAGAAATTTTCAAAGAAATGGTAGGGAAGGTTAAGACCATCCAACATCACATTAATGATTATCAGAGTCGACAAAAGTTCTATGCTAATAATCATCGACGATATATGTAGTTTGATGTTGGATACATGCTATTCCCCCACATATCAGCATGGAAGAGATTTATAAGATTTGGGAAGAAGGGAAATCTTAGTCCAAGGTACATCTGCCCTGTTGATATCCTTGATCGCATCAGAGTAATGGCATATCGACTAGCACTCCAACCGTACCTGTCTCAAGAACATGATGTATTCCATGTATCACACTTGATAAAGTATATTCTTGATCCATCACATTTACTCAATATAGTGGTGGTACCATTGTATAATGACATATATTATGAAGATAAGACGATAAAGATCATACATTGTAGGGAAATTTTTTTATGAAATAAGACAATGCCCCTCATCAAAGTGCTATGGGGAAACAAAAATTTTGAAAAAGATTCATGGAACCGAAGGAAGTGATGAGGAAGAATTATCCTAGTCTATTTTAGTGTTGGAAAAGGAACATTTGAAGGTGAAATTTCTAAGGGGGGGGGGGGGGTTGTAATGACCTGATCGTTCATGAAAAAAATTCCATTTTTAATTGTTTTTCCTATAGATATAGAAAACACATACACTCTTTTTTATTATTATTGGGATTAAATCACCATTATGTATATTTATTATTGATAATAGAGTTTTTGAACACTGATCACACAACTAATATAAATTTAATTTTTTTAAAAATAATCCTTCCAACATAGAAAAAGGATAGGATGGCCTCCTCTAGTAGACTCAGGCCTTACAATGATCATTTTTTCAAAGATTAGAAAGGAGGTGGAGTCAATGGGCTTTGATCTTTACCAATACCAAGCTGACATTAAACGTGTTAATATTGAACAGAATTGCCTATGAGATAAGTTCATGTTAATAGAGATAAACACCCGAGCGATGTTAACTAAGATGCCCGAAGAGTTTGTCAGCATCACATACCTTACATGTATGTCTTATACGGGTGTTATAAGGGCTTCTTTAATAAAGAATTAGTTACATGTTATGTAATCCATTTTTTAATAAAATTATCATTCCATCAATTCCTTTATGAGAATAGTTTTTCTTAAAAAAATAATGAATTAAATAAATGGATTTTCCAGGTAAAATGGTACATTTTAGAGATATATAAATTATTATAAAATTATGATTTATTAATATTTTTATTTTAATTGTTTTATAATAACTCTAATTTTAATTATAAGTGTTGATTATATTTATTCCTTATTATTTTTACTCAATAAATGATGAAGTATTAAATTTGATAAGAAATATATTTTTATATGATAAAACTAAAATTTTATATTTAACTAATGAATTTATTATGATGGGTTAATTAAATTTGGAATAAAAAATATTTTAATAAAATATTATTATTATATAGTGATATATAATTTTTATGAAGACAAATGTACCTTTTATTAAGGTTTGGAATCTTTTTTTGTCAAAACCCATCAAATTTTAATAAAACCTGTTTTTATTTTAAAAGTGAAAATTCACATATTAAAAAAAATTATAGATAAAATGAATATTATTTTTGGAATACGGTAATCGAAGTTAACAAATGGTGAATTTTTCATAATTTTCTCTGATAATTGAATTTATGTAAAAAGATTATATACCATTTAAATATAAAATGTGCTTTATGACACCATAATGACCCAAAAGTAATTTAATATAATTATATAAAAGGGTTTTTTTGACAATATATGTTTTACCATTAAAATGATGTTATTTTATATTTGTTTTACTTATTTTATAATTCTTTAGTGGACCCTCCATGACTTATAAAATATTTTAACATTTTAAAATGATTTCCTTGAGTGTGTGACTAAAATCCACAAAACCAAGCCTAATATTTTATTGAGATCATCCTTTGTACTTATAAAATAATTTCTTCCAGTACACTTTGGAAAAAACCAAGGGATAAAACAATGGGAAGGTTTTTGGTTTTAAATATTTCATTATATAGATTCCAAAACCTATGTTTGTTAAATATTAGAGAATTTCCATCTCATTTCCTATACAAACCCAACCAAAATGCCACTTCTCTTAACTAAAAAACCTTATAGAACGTCCCTAAACTTCTATCATATCCCTATAATCCACCCAAAGAAATCCAATCTCCCAAGAAACCCCTCTTCGAGGTCTTCAATTCACAAACTCTAGTAAGGGTTTCCTTCCTTTATCATTTGTATCTCAGCTTCTTTATGATGTAATATCCATTTAAATTAAAATAAAAATGTTGGGGTATAGTTTTTCAACTCCAACATACATCTCTACTTATGTTTTAATGAAGAGATACCTCTTTCTCCCCCATTAAACCCTCTGATTTACACCTGTTTCCAACTTGAAATTTCGTAAGAGTTATTCAATTTCTCTTCTTTCTTCATATTTCTTTATTATGTTACGCCTTCTATTTAAAAATTCCAGGTTTTGGTACATGTATATATTTGAACCCCATACATTCCATTTCATGTAAATATGTTGAGATACCAATTTCTTTATCATCAACCATTTTTATGAATTTTTATGTCATGTCGTTAGGCTGCCGAAATTGCACTGTAATTTTCCCTACCAAAATCATTGTGTTGTGAATACCATGCCCATTTTTCTATCAAGGGTATTCAGATTTATGCACATAAACATATTTATAACAAAATTCCATGTATTAATTCCACATTCTTTTATCATGGTATAAATGATGATTTTTAATGATTCTATGTTATATAATCCACGGGGTACACTTATGAATGAAATATAATGTTTATAAATGGTGCACCCTGACAGCACTCCAATGCATTGGGTATTGTTTAGATTCATGATATTCCAAGTTCTATGAGGGTTTAAACATGGTAATTTATGTCAAATAAGGGTATACTCATGCTAATTAACATGAATTTAGGATTTACTAATTCTAATCCATGTGTAATGATCCATGGCTCAAGAAAATATCATGTTGTATGTTGTTTCCACATTTCCATCTTATAATAATCATGATATATCATTTCATTATGTCATGTTTTTCTTATTCTCCATTGATATGCCTATTTCATAACATATAATTTATTCTTCATCTTATGCCTTGTTTACTCCTTTAGTTTAATTTTTATCTCACCCTTTTCTTATGTATGTCCTTAGGTTATCCAATGCAATGCTAAGTAGAAAGGAATGTTGTGGTCATGTAAAAGAAGTTTTCAATAATGATGATTTGTTTTTTTGTCTTATTGTTTCATGTAATGTTCATAATTTCCAAATAAACTATACCTATTTATCCTCTATGTTGTCTTAAATGCATAATTATGTAATAAATCATGTTTAAATTTGTAATAAAAAGTAGGGCATTTATATTCTCAGCCAAAGGACATTCAACCACAAAGCTTCACACTAGACCCATGGAATAAGTAAGAATTATCATAGGAACGGTACTAGATTGGATGTCCCTAAACACATATCTCTCTGTGGATCAAGCTTTGAAGCACTGGTCATACAATATTCATCGAGTACCTTGAATGTTTGGTGCAACTCAAAGAATACTCAAATACTAACATGTATTCCTATTGAAGTTGTTGAATCTCTTGGGTATACATAGCCTTTAGCTTTTATAGAAAGGTCCTCTTATCTAAGAAAGGTTCTCAATCTCTATCCATAGAAAAGTCACCTCATCGTATGATCAGGTAATCTAAACCCCACCAGAACACACCTCAATCCATTCCTTGCCCTCCTGTGAGTTGGGTACAGCTTGAAATATTATGGGTCTCTATTGCTAAAACTCATGAAGTATGTTCAACCTGTGAATCACATCCACTAGTTCTATGAGTACTGTGAGCTACTCCACAGGTGGTGGTATAGCTAGTGAACCACCCGGTGGTGATGTATCTAGTAAGAACCCTTGTACCCATCTTGTCACCCCAAATATCATCCTATTGATCACACAGTGTAATCCTAACAGGATGTCTACATAGAAGCACCCTGAAACAAAACAAGATGAACTACTATCAATTGAGTATACCTGGTGATTTGACTCAAGAAGGTCATAGAAAAATCAAAGCATTATAATATAATGTATGCAACATCATGTTTTCTTACAACTAGTGTTTTGATGTACCATGTTGAAAGAAATAATTCAAGGTCTTAGTGTATGGATACATCTTCCGCTACACCCACATTGTATTCCCTATCCAAAAAACTGAACTTGAAACACTTAACAAAGTTTCCCAAACCAAACTCATATAATCTGGGTTCTTAAGAGAGAATAATACTCTTATGATACCACTATGTCACAACCCATCCCCAGGTCCCGTGTCCTGACTACCCCATGCCCACCTCTGATAGGCCGGGGGAAGGCAAGTGGCACTGAGTAGACATATCCCACAAATTGGAGGCATTTTCCTATGATCTTGTACACATGAAACAAACTATATTCCCTAGGGATGGAGAGTAAAAACACTAAGTAAAGAAAACGAATTCATACTAATACAACCCCACAATAGAGTACGATTGAAATAAAGAATTAAAGTATAACCAGAACAAAATACAATACCACTAAAAGAAATACAACTACAAAGCCCAACCCACAAGCAAGGGTACGAGATATAGTGTTGGAAGCTACCAGAAACACCTTGCCTCATATGATTTCACAAGGCACAGCCTTGTCCTGGTCCTGGTCTTACTCCGTCTAAGACTCCACCAAATCATAGATCATCTGTAGAAGACACAACATGTGCGGGAAAATCCTGTAAAGGGGGGAATAATGAAATACTCAGTAGGGTACCCCAAAAAACACAATGGAAATATCACAATGGAAAACACCACCAATAAGGTACAGACATCTCAGCACAAGTATATTTCATCAACACATATAATAAAAAATTATGGAAATACTTGTAAAGGATTTCAAGATCCAACGTCTCCTCCGCTGCTAGCCAGATGGTTCCATACATAGCATGCTCGACTCTAGGAGATTACACTCCTCGAGCTATCTGATAGAATCTAAGTAGAGAATGTCTACCAAAAGTATTTGAGAGAACATCCGGTCTCGATAAATCATGATGTTTCCTTATGAAACCTAGTATAATTGAGATTAGAAATCTTGATATCATAGTCAATCCATCATCACATGATTCTGCTCAAGGCAAACTCATCCCTGGAGGACTCACTCCTTGTTCCATTAAGTCATTAGAGACCTATGAATAGATGTCCCACTTCTTTGGGAACTACCCATAAAGAACACACTGAGAACTTCCCGAAGTACATTTCTTCTACCTTAATGATGAAGATCTTGTGTTGCTAAAGTACTCATCCCTGATGATTCATTAATGTATGATCGTTTGTCGGGCCACTGAGGTCACTCAACCACTAGGCCATTGAGGTTCGGATGGCTACTTCTCATCCGCTGGGAAACTAAGGTCCACTCAGCTACTAATTTTATGCCATGCCACTAAGGTTTGATCAGCTACTATGAATATACATGGAAACTATATTATTCTTGGCTACTCATCTATCTGTCCATTGAGGTCTGCCTGGATATTCATCTATTGGGCCACTAAGGATCTCATGACTATTCGTCTATTGGGCCACTGAGGTTCGCACACCTATTTATGTGATTCGAGGAGAATCTACACCTCAATTCATCGGCCATAACTCAACCTACATGTAAACTTACTTGTAATATATTAAATGGATCTCTATGCCACAAGGGTCCCAACACTACAAACGGTACATCAATCGGACGTACAGTTTGTGAGTTATGATTGTTTACTAAAAAGGGACTGGTTGGGTCCGGGTCCGGTTGGACCCATTCTGACAGACCTGTTCCGACTAAGATCTTACTCGGCCCACTAGGCTGTTGGTCTGGCCCACTGGGCCATGGGTCTGGCTTGATGGGCTGCCATGATTTCTTCTTTCGGGGCCACCCATGGTTGCTTGCCTCCTCCCATACGCCCCACTGTGATCAGGTCAGCTAGCTCTAGCCAAGACGTGGCGGCAAGCCGTCTCTCCCGAACACCCCGCAGGTCACTTTCCGGTTTTCCTACAGCCCGGTATAGCTGGACCACGGCCCTATAACTAACTTTGTGTGTTCCACCACCACCGACCATTGCCAGCAGCCCACTCCACAACCCATGGTTTTCGTCACAGGCCTCTTTCTCGTCATCGTGGCAAGCTTCCCGCACACTTCCACAACACCACCACAAACTTCTCCACCAGAAAGAGTAACCCACCGGTTTCATGGTCCTACACCACCACGGCTTGCTAGTCATGAACTCCTCTACTGTGACGTGTTGTCTTCTGCGTACGGCTGCTGCAGCATGCCGCCGTCGCCAGCCTTCAAGCTGGTGGCCATAGGTCACCGCTACCTCCTACTGCGATATTCATCTGCTACTGTCGTGATCCACCACTATTTTGTGATCATTGAGTTATTGTGAAGACAAAAATTGAAGAATAAAAGGAATGGGTAGATGCTTACATGAAAACCAAAGGTGGATAGATCAGGCCTTGTTCATGTCTGCCTTGATCTGTCCATATATGAATTTAAGGGATGATAAATAATGATTTAAATCAAAACATAGGTTCAACATTGATCCATTTTACCTATTTTTTATCCTAGAATCAAACCCATCATGCAAGAACAAATGACCCACAGATCATCTTATTATGAGTTGATCTGCATTCTTTGTTTAAGAAGAACGAACAGGGAAATCCAATTCACAAAAATAAAACCCCTACCATGAGTTGAATTGCTTGAAAACAATGTTTGAAGTCACATCACCATATAAATCCTTATTTCTATGATGTTCATTGATTCTCAACCACTTGAATAAACCTATACCTCTGACCCATCATTGCTGGTGAGAGAGCCTCCTCCCCCTTTCCTTAAAGAAACACCAATGTTCCTAAGGGATTCTCCTGCACTATGAATTCTAATGCTAGACCATGTCCCCAATTAATGGGGGAAATGCGTTAATGTGTTTCAACATTACAGTTTCTCTTTGAAATAGTGTTTCCACGCTGCTTCATTTATAAAAAGTGAATGGATTTCTCTGTTGGTGTGTCATTGCATCACCATGAAGCAAAATGTTAAAAAGAAATAAAATTAACATCTTTTAGTTTATTTTATTCTCCATAAAATATTCCAAAAAATTAACATTTATACAAGACCCATCTGGTTATGGTTATGTTCTACATAAGAAGAACATATCATTATAAACACAATTGTGGTCTCAAATTTTTAATTCGAGTGACCGATTATGTGTTATGAGGATTTGAAAATAAAATAATTTTTATTTAAATTATTTTATTTATGGTTACGTCCTAAAACCAACTTTCACAGTAGGCCCACACCATTCATTGTTAGGATCCACCTAAATAAATCATGCCCTAATTGTCTTAGTAGTGGTATCATATTTTCAATCCATGTTACCATTCATGTGTTATAAGGACTTGAAAAATATAGTAATCGTATTTAATTATTTTATTTATGGTTATTCAATTTTTAGGTTTTCTCATTTAAGACCCGTGATGATTGAACTTAATTCATTCCTAAGGTAATCGCACTGGTAGGAATGCAACAGTGCCATCAGATTTTATATCTAGGAACCCATTTAATACTTATTCAATTTTATCAAGAAAACTACTCGCATAGGCTATTTAGAACATAAAAGTTTTTACAGATCCTTTTTGGAACTGTAGGCTTCATAATCGCACACTGTCTCTGTGTATAGTCTCGATATTTTCACAAAACATTTCTAAAAATTGAAACGCAAAAATATGACTTGTTACATTTTACTATTATATATGGGGTATGAAATTTAAAACATTTTAAAACCATATTTATCAGTTATTTTGGTAATCTATAGTGATGAAGATGAATAAATGAAATTCATAAGGGACTCAATTCGTTCCTTGGCACTATACATGGTCATTACAGAATTATATAAGTGTAGTCCTTAGATGTTTCATAATGGATAAAAAGTAGATAGGATATTGAAAACTCTATAGGTAGAATATAAGTGAGCCTGTAAAAATTAATTATTGTAGAATCATGATATACAATTGATATTATACAATTGATTTTAATATTAATTATTTATTATAATAAATTTTTTTCATACTCGTTCATAATAATTTGGAAAATATGGAAGGAACATCAACATCATGAAAACATTATGCCCTTGTATCTGATTTTTAAATTAATTATTAGAATCATTAGTAGATAAAAATATGTAAAAACATCAATTGTATATAAATAATGTTTTCATATATATATTTTAGTCCTTATAATATTGATATCAATATTCTTGTGACTCAATTTATTAATGATCCCTTTCTATTGTAATTGTTTTTTATATTTTTTTTATATCTATAAATGTTTTTTAAAATAATTGGATGTGTGTTTTAATATTTCTATGAATATTAAGATTGGTATTAATTGAGACAGTGTATGAGTACAACTTAACCATTATAAAAATTTAATTTATTAAATAATGACATCCATCTATAGATATTGGATCAAATTTAATTATCCTAATAAATGAATATTTTATTTCATTAATGGACACCTGCATCCACACAAGAATGATTTGGGTTGAAAAAACAATCCATTAGGCCTATCATTAAACTATATGTCCACGAGTTTCTAGTTCAACTATTACCAGCTATGATCCATGGATTTTTATATAGTAATTTACTAATATTAAATACATGCAATAAGATTAGTTTTATCACCATAACAATTCAGGGTGATTCCATTATAAAAAATCAAAGTAATTGATCAGACATATTAATCACATCATTTAATGTATTGAATCATTTTTTTTATCAAATTAATATTATTAAAAAAAATATTTTTGAAGTTACTTTGAAAAAATGGTGTGATGTTAATCTAAAACCAAAAAAATACTATCCGATGAAATAGAATTGATTCTAAAAGTTTTTGATTTAGTAATTATAACCTAATACTCTTTATAGGGTTAATAATTAATAAATCATGATTCCAAATCATAGAGAAATAATAGATATAGAGTTTATAATCCTTTTTATTGATTTTATTTATATTTAACACTTATTTAGATGGGATGTTTTATGTATATAAAAGTTCATTTTAAACATAAATAATTTAATTCAATATTTATTCCTTCTCGAATAATGTATATAAAGGCATTCATCCTAAGACAAGTTCAATTAAAATTTTAGGGAATTGTTTCCTATATAATGGTTATAGAAAATTTGAAGGGTACTCTACAGGTATATAAAGGAATTAAGAAGATATTAGTCATGGTGGATCATTCCTAGTCTACTGGGATGGAGTTTTTATAGTCTTCCATTAGATCATGGTGACCAACATCTCATTGTTATCAATATATGAGTAATGGAAAAATAATTCCAAATTATTTATATTGTGTGAAGGATTTACATATAAATAGATAAATATGGAATATCACATTAGTATTTATTCATATAAAATTAGAAAAATGTTGGTCAATAACCTGAATAAATATATTAAACTCATTCTAGTTCTTATAGCTATTCAACAAGGGGAAGTCTATGGATTGTAGATATTCATAGTTGGGGGTAGGAATGGTGGCCTAATTTAGGAATCAATAACACAATATTCTGTTAATTTATTTTATATACAGATATATCTTGAGGGAATTTGATTGTAGATTTTTTTGGATAAATAAATACATAACATTGTTAAGGGTTTTTGATAGGGAGAAGCTCATTTATACTATCTTCTATTATTGAATTTTAACTATTCAATACAAGGGATTCCGAATATTTTATTTTTTAGTAATGAATATATTTTATAGGGTTGAATGTTGATGTATCATTATTGATGGAAAGTGTTTATACAAATTTGGGGAGGAACATTAAGTTGAATATCACGTATCTATATTATTTCATTATGGTAGGAACATATTGGTATCATAGGGATTTCACCGCATTCTACATGAATAAATTCAATTTTATATTCTACCTGAATATTTTTACCATGTTCTAGAACCATATTGACTACTATAAGAGGATGTTTTTTTCTCATCCATTAAAACTATATTTTATGAACTTATCAATGAGTTAAAACTTATTGTTATTCAAGAAAGGTTAGACCAGGGCTAGGTAGAATTGTTTTTTTAATTAGAATCCCCAACAAAACACATTAATATTAATTGCAATTCATATTTATCACATTATCATATTATATTTTTACAAAACTCAAGTATAATATACAACATATGGATCCATATGGGGTAAATTGTGCCTCTTATTCCTTATCAAGACAATTTATGTCTTTAAAACAAGTGAGCATTAAATATTGACTGCTAGATTAATTCCAAGGTAACTAAATAATATAGGATTTTAAATTATATTTTAGACATATTTTTGAATTGTTTAATGATTTATCATAATTACCATATAAATAATGTAGAGTTATCGATATTTTAGTTCATTTTAAAAAAATAATTTTTATTCTACCATATCATAAGGATACAACTAAGTTAATGGAATTGAAAATTACACTAATGGTGCTTATAGAAAAAGGAATTATTAATTTTAGAACATATCTTTGGGGTGCCAAATTTTTTATTTCCTTGAATGTTAAAATTATATTATGATTGTGTGTGAACTATAATAAATAGAATAAAGTATCCATAAATAATCATAATCCATTGTATTAGATTTCTTATTTATTTGATTAATTGAATCTATATAATTGGTTATTGAATATTAACTACTGTTTGGGTATCATCCATAGTGGATAGGAATGAGGAATATTATTTAGATGTATTTTAAAAGTTAGAATGATCACATATAGTATATTTTAATGCCATTTGAATTGATGAATACACATGCAGTTTTAATTAATGTATATAATCAAAATAATTAAACAATTAATTGAATTATTTCTTTAGTTTTTTAGATAGATTACAGATATTTTAATGACCCAAGTGAATTTTTGGGTCTTCTTATAATAACTATATTAGATATAATATTATATTAATAGCATTATATTATTCTCTGCAAATAGTGTTTCTAGATTTAAGAAGATAATTTTTTAGGAACCTGGTTTTAGTTGCTATAATTTTTACTCATTTGAAAAATTTTCATGCTTTCATATTGTGGAATTTATCTAGAAATTTAATTAAGATCCAAAAAATTTGATGACCTTATAGATTAAATAATTATTTCCTTCAAAAATTTCTTATGATATCTACATTAGGGTAAAACATTAATCAAAACAATTGTATGGGTCATTTTGTCTTACCACTATTATGAAAAATTATATGATTTATATAAATATTTTACAAAAAAGATTATTTGGAATCTAAATATTGAAGGGGATGAGTTTATGGAACTATAATTACTCTTCATTTATTTGAGAAAGTTTACTTATAATTGATAATTAAATAGCGGTCTACGATTATTCGAAACTCAGATATCTACAAAATAACTATAACACCCATTATTTTGAATTGATTAATATGGGAATTTAATATTTGGAGAATTTTTTAATATATAAATCAATCATTAAATAAGTATATACAAATTTAACCAATGATATCTCAATGAAAAACAAAAATTGTGGATGGAATACCAGAAATAATTTAAATTTAAAATCTTTTATAAAATATGGATGTGAAATATTGTTATAGATTTATTGAAGTAACAAATATTCAAATAGAAGAATGTGTAGCTAGAAAAAAATGACTAGATATTATGTCTCTTATGGATAATATTTAGAAACATGGATTTAATAATCAAAATGGGATACCTCTATTTAGTATTGAGATTGAATCATCAATTTCATAGTGACTGAAGATTACATAAATCTAAAATCCTAATTGTATTAGTATTAAAAAAATACTCAATGGTGTTGAGATCCTGACCACATCCAATAGTGAAAAAGTTTTATTCCGAGAAGAAATAAAAGAGTGCAGTACAATATGAAGAAACATCAGGGGGGGAAAACAGTGGAGACCTAACACGTTATTTTTAACAAAAAGTTTTCACTCATTAGGAAGAGACACCAAGCTAGAGAAGAGAGTCAATGATTCTCCAGGCCTGCCTTGTCTTGCAAGTGATTCCACTGTGAAATTCCTATCACGCCAAGTATAGGAGACACAAAAATTGTGATTAATAAGGCTTTTGTAGTACCAGAAAAAAATATACCAGATTCTAGGGGACATCAACATTCTGTTGGAGAAAATTGACCAGCACCACCGAATCAGATTCCACTTCTGAGATTGACATGTTGTATCACGTGCACAAGAAGATACCCAAGGACATAGAAGTGGTCCTGGAACCCATGGAATTACCAGAACCAAAGGAGGAACTGAAGCCCAAAATCATGGAACCTCTGTCGTCCTTGAGCAGGTCTCCTCCCCTCATGATCCTGTCGACACAAGATCTGTCGACATTGAGTTTCAGGCCAGTGAGAGGTGGCCTTCGTTTCAGGACTCAATCTCTATCATTTATTCACAAGTAAGTCTCATAGTTCTTATGAGTATGATAGATTATTTCATAAGGTATTATCATTATTCAATGTGGGTAATTCACTAGATTGTATTAGTGATGAGTAATTCTGGTGGCTCGGTATGAAATGTGCGAAATTGAGTATTATTTTAGATATTTCACTTTCAATTAGTTCAAAGTGAAACACTAGTGATCTTTTGATGACTTTTAGTCACTCACATTAAATGTGAAAATATATATAGGAATAATGACAGATTTATATACATTCATAATGTTATATCTTATTTTAATAGATACAATATGGGTAATCATGAAATGTTTGACCAAAATTACTCACTTCATTCCAATCAAGGTATCTAATTTGATTGATTATATTAAAATATTATTTAATACTCTGATATTAAATCTAAATGGAATTCTACACAAAAATATATTTGTAAATTTCATAATATGAAATTCAATATTTTTTCATTGGTTATAGAGATAACATAGTACTTTATAAAAAATGAGCACATTATATGACCATCATGTTAATGTCCAAGAGGAGAGGTTGAATCATTTTATATTAGATATATATTGAGCTAATATCAATTATTAAAATAGCTTAATTTAGGATCACAAATCCCTCATTGTATGTTATTATATAGTTAATTTGTTTGATTTGTAAGTATTTTTTTGGATATCTCTTTGTTAGGTCATATCATCCTCTATTGTGTTGGATAATGTTTTATGAATAAAAATTTATTTGATCCAGTGTATCATAAAAAATGGTTGAGTATGTGAATTTTATTGATAACTGGTTAATTAATACTATATTTAGAAAGTATTTATTACTAATTGATTCTTATATATGACTTTTATCAGTCATAGGAATTCAAAATTATGGTTCTTAGTCAGTGATCATGGAAATCATTGAGTTTTATAGTAATTATTTTAGTTTTGGAATAGGAATGAAATGAAAACTAACTTCAAAGTTTCATATACCATTTATATCCTAGAATATATCATCGAAATTATATAAGTATTATCTTTAGCATCCTGTTTTATTGATCAGTTTAATATACCACATTTTTTCAATTGATATGGTATATGAAAATTCCTTCACAATTTATTTGTGTTAATGACCTTGTTTGGGAATATAAGGTTTCCTGTGTGGAAAAAAACGTTTTGTAACACCGAAATATATTAGAATGAAATATAGAGAAAATTCATTCAATTGATCTAGGAATGGAGGAAATTTAGAGATTTAGAATGATACATGGGATTCTGAGGTTAAGGTTAATACCCAATATTCATGATTATTTCCTTAAGATGATTGATGACTCATTAAAAGGATGAAATCTTAACAGTGAATAAATTTTAAAGAAAAATTACTATTTTTAGTTTATTATTATAATTTTAGGAATGTTAACCAATAAAATTTATAAAACGAAGTAATTTTAGTTTTAGATAGTAAATGAAGGTTTCGATAAGAAAATGAATGATTTTTTGCAAAAGGAGTTTTATTGGGGACATGCTAACTAAGTAATAATAAACTAATGGTTTCTTTTGAGACATTTAAAAGTTATTAGTATTTATTGGGTACCAGGTTGCTCTATATTAGGTACCTAATGGATGACCAGGAGTCTAATTGTCCTTATATGCATAAATGTTTATGTCAATACCGGATGTTATTAGAAAATGTTTAATAACATAATATAATTATTTAATTTTATCCTATTTATGTTTTCCTATATACTTTTTCTTGAAAATATAAATTTAAATCTCCCCCAATGGAATACCCCCTCGTTACCCACTATATTCACATATATCTAATCTATATGGTTAGTTTAATAGATCTTCGGGATGGTAAAGAAGCTCATATTCCTTTAATATAATGTTGAATATAATTATTTTCCCTTAATATTTTGAGGGTCCTCAATTGTTACTAAATTTTGGAATACCAAAAACCTATTTTAGAGAAGTTTATTAATTAGTGGAATCATTTATTCATTTTAATTACAGATTATTTCTAATAAATTTGATCAATAGGAAACCCCTCATCTATCATATATTATTAAAATGTATTTGCTGATACAAATTTAGAGTAGATTGATTCTCAACTAAAAAATAAGATTTCCTTCTAAAAAATGTTTTCATAAATTTTATTTTACATTACATTGATTTTATAAAGATTTTCACTTTTCAAATTGGTAGTTGTTTTATGTTTAATGAAAATTATTATAGTAATAATTTATTTGGTAAATTATATTTAAATATATCATCTTAGTTATTTCAATAATAGTTATATATATATATATATTAATAATGTTTTTATGTATGGATAAGGAATATATGTACTACAATGAGGGTTTTGTTAATAAATAATAATATTGAGAATTTTGGTTGTAGATCTATACCACTGTTGTTATAGAACATGATTATTTTTACCACTTATCCTATTTGGATATTCTTGGTTAACAAGGTTACTTTTCCCATTTAACGTAGATAGATGTTACTCTAGAATATGATTTGTTTTTCTTTATTCCACTGTTAAAGAATAAGAACACTGAAAAAAGTATATATGGTTACTTCCCACCATGGATTGGTTAAATCATGGAAAATGACTCTTAACCTAAATTATTTTAGTACAAAAAATTATTAATTTTATAACTTAATTAATTAAATAAAGTATAATTTAACTATAAATACATGTCCTTATTCTAAATTTGTATGTAGAGGATAGTGACCTCTTTCTTTGTGATGCATGAATCACATATGAAAATGATGAAGTAGTGATTATGTAGGAAATTGGTGTTGAACCTTGTTTGTAATGATGCAAGAAAGGCCTTTGGGACATTAAAAAATGTCCATTGAGTAATCCAATGTTGGTCCTATAGACCATGTAATAAAAAAGGATTCTCATACCAATATATAGAATATAAATATATTTATTTATTCATAGGTAATCTATTGGGGGGGGATAATGACTTCCCACTCAAACTTGTGTGCCCATGGTGAGTGTACGTGTGTGTTTAGTTTTAATTGTACCCCCATGAAATGGATTTTTGATGTGTGTGATTATATATAACATTATATTTATTTTTTATACAAATGTTATACATGTTTTTTATTTGACAGAACATATATATCATATTGTTACTAATATACAATTCCTAATGCTAATTCATATTTTTGGGTTGTATAACATATTAGTGTAAATAGATTCGAAAAATATTAAATTATAAACCATGGGATTTATCATCACCATTAGTAATTAAGATTTGTGCCTAGAGTATTTTGGATAATCAATGAGGATCTTGGGATCAAATATAGACCATTAAAAAATTATTTTATTAATTGATAAAATTTAAACAAAATGAATGTAATTTTTTTGTGATATGATTGGAATGATTCAAACATAAGTTTTAGAATTGTAACAGTTTAATAGGTTACATGTATGAATTAACTAGTCAAACATATATGAAGAGATCAAATTATCACAAAAAAAATATTATAAAATACTATATGATTAAATTATAACCTAAAAAATTAAATCTCATCACAATACAAAATGTGATTTATTTTAAAATTTGAAAACATAATTAGTAGAATTATAAATCCTTTATTGGTTCCAAACATGTGTTAAATGATCAATAATGAGCGAATTTATTTGGGTTTTCATTTGACATTAGTAAAATATTTTTGGATATAATTATGGTTTAGGGGAATAAACTACTTTTCAATTAGACATATAATGTTCCTAGAATGATAAAACTTTTATATGTTCTAGAATTACATCATGTGATCAAAATCCAGAAAAGAAAATTTCGTTGTCATGAAAAATAATGGATGTTTTATTTGACTAATTTATAGACATCCAAAATAATATCGACATAAATATATTTTTTGATGTGTGTTAAATGAACCATATTGAATTTTTAGAATTTTAACTCTTTTATATGTTCCAAAAATTTTCAAAATGATATAAAATGAAAAAATAACTCTGATTATTATAAACATTTATTAAAAAATATCTTTTTAATTTATTTTCTATTGGATTAAACATGGAATAAATATGAAATTTATTATTAACAAAATTATTCTAATTATATTTTTATAATTATAATTCATATTTTAGTTCCAAATGTATATAACTAGATTTTAATAGAGTGGATAAATTTATAATGTTGTAAATGTTTAGGAAAATTTTCATATATTAACTAATGGTCTGTAGGATTTAATAAAACATCAATAACATATGTGACATAGGGATCTATTAAAAATACCCAATAAAGTGTTTTGGGACTAAAACACATGAGGATACTGGATAAAATAATATTATTCATGGGTTCATAGAATTAAATTAATATATTAACCAATCATATATGTACTCATTATAATATTATATTTAATAATTTCTTCATGAAATAAACACACTGTAATATTATTTACATGTCATCTAATAATCCCTAGTAGGAAATGATTTTATATCCTTCATCTTATTTAGGAAAATTATTTTATCTAAATGTGTACAACTAATATCCAAATCAATCGAAATAGTTTATCCGAAAAAAAATTAATTTAAAATAATTGATATATAATTTATGTTGAGAAAATTACTGAATTATATTTTATGGATTTATTATAATTTTAATATCAACAAAAATTCATGATTATAAATGTGTTAATTTTTATTATCTCAATTCATTCATAATATTATATACTTATGATATATTAGCATTCATATATTTTTGGTATATAAAATTTTAGTTATCATTAAAATAAATAAACTATATTTCATATAATATTTTAAATGGAAGGGATTACTCAATAAAATTTATTTTAAGAATAATTGAATATAGTTATTTTTTATTATATCAATAGATACAAGTTAATTTTTAATACTAATTATTTGAAATAATTTATTCAAATAAAACTATGAAATTAATTTTACTAATTTGTAGATTAATAAACTAGTGGAAATACCTAATCATGAATATTATATATTGGTTATTCCATTAATAGATTTCAAAAATAAAAACACAAAAACATATATAGATCATTATAATTATTGATATTGTTGATTTTTTGAAAAAAACATAACCCTTCCTGGATTATTCACTTATTCAAAAAACATCTCTCTATTCTATCTCTCCCTCTATCCCTACCTTGTGTTTTCACCCTCATATATTGTGGACCCCCATGTAAATTCCACTAAAATTGTGTTGAAAATTTATTTTGTTATTTTTATCCTCAGAACATTTTAATTTATGATTCCCAACTTCAATCAAAGGACATCATTTTTACCATATTACATACCCTTATTGTGCTGGTTTCACTATTTATACATTACGGAAAACATGAAGGTATTAAAAAAATACTAACCACAAAATGTCCCACAAACAACTTCATGAATTGTTAATAAAATAAGGAGAAATTACATTTTTTTCTCTCATGTTTTTTAAAGTGTGAGAAATGATTGATTTTCATCTTATATTATATTAGATAATTTTTATTACTTCTTAGATGGTCCCCAAATTGGGTGTTTAACGTACTACAAGAGTTTGGTGGTATACTAAGTTATTTGAATTTTTATAGAAATATTTATTAAATAATTAATAAAATATTGGTTAGTCATGACTTTTAAAATAGTGATACATTATATTTGGATCATCTAATTAGAATTAAAATTTTATTTTTTTGTACAATATGAAGTTATTTTCATGGGTGAGAAAAACCCTCAAGTCATGTGTGAGATCTGGGCCTAAACACCATTTTTTATTTTTTTATATCTTTTATCCGATCATTTTTTATTTAATGTCCTCCCTAATGGCTTAAAACATATACCTAAAAGGTCCAAAGACTATGGGTTTCTTATTCTGGAGGTAAATATAGGTATTGGAGAGGGGATCTCGTGATAGGGATCACACCTGATGTTATATCTCATTTCATTGGTGGTGTCTCTTAGATCCCAGATCGATATATTATAATTTTATCCCTAGATATAGTATTTTTTTTAATTTAATATATAGATCCCAATTGAGTAGTTTTTAATGTTATAATATTTTCTATTGGTTTTCTAGAAATAATATATGGTTTAAATTGAGTGTTTTGGGGAAATCAGGGGATTGGGGGTGATAGAAAGGGTCTTTTTTTCAAAAAAACTCGTTCACATGATGTGTGATTCAAGAATAGATGATGTGTGCTATTTCATTTGGGATCAGTTTGTAATAATATAGTAACATGGTATGTTTGTTTCAAATATACCATTTAGATCCACTCAAAGTGTGTTTGGGGAATCGTCTACACACAGGGTGTGCTGGAGTACATGGTCATGTAATGTACATTTCTAGAGCCTATGTGTAGTAAAAATATTTCCATGTTGGTTACTCATTCTGAACCCATGTATAGTTTTTTTATAGGTACCTCGAGTGAGTTACCAGTCATGTGTCTTTAATAAATGACATATAATTTTGAATAGTGCACACTGTGTTGGGATAAGGTAAGCTTCCAACAACCTCATGTAGGAGACACTAAATTTATAGGAGAGGAAACAATCATACTATGTAATGAAAATCCAATAATGGATATAGAACCTAGTCAATGGTCTCATTTCATAGTACCCAATGTGTACCTGAGGAACATGTTGTGTACGCCCCCATTGGTGGTGTTTTTCATTTTTTTTCTTACCCTAGTAAAGGAAATTAACCATTAAGTATTCTGTTATTAGATGTATTTCACATATATAATGATATTGGAATCCATTCTTCTTATAGATACCATCCATATAGTGTTTTGGAACATATGATGTTTAGAAAGTGGAATCCATCAAGGACAGTTTTACAGATTCTTCTTGAGGATTAAGACTAACATGTGTCGTTGGAATAGGTTGTTAATTTTTTTATCTATATGGATGGAGGATCTCAATTTGTTTATCTAGAGGATATTGAAAATATCTCTCTAATAGTGGCATCATATGTTTCTTTGTTAGATCATTACTTAGGTTTCATGATGTTTAGATAATGTTTCTTAAGGATTAGTACTCTTAGTGCCTTTGGGATGGGGTGATGCTTTATGGATTTTATTATTGATGAGTTTATTGAGTATTTCGTGATAAAGTTAAAGGGGACCATATAGTGATTCCATTATTGTAATGGAGATCTTTTAGTTTTTCACTCATGGGATTGGTGTTGTTCATGGGTATGTTGTGTACTAGGAGGTTGGATAAGGTTGTTTTGGAATCATGCTTGGTATGAGGTTCTCATTATTATAGTAGATCCCAATATAGTTTTCCATAAAAATATTAAAGTATAGAGGATCCTTGAGGATTCTTCATGGGTTGTATGACATTGGAGGTGTTGTTTTTTGTTTTAATAATGGGTTCATATCTAGGCCAAATTATTTTTTGTATGTGGTGTGTCGTTGTTTCTTGAGGTAGTTCTTATTTAGGATTAGGATAATTGTGGACACATTTGGGATGTTATTGGAATAGGTTTCATCCATGAGATTAATTTCATACTCACCTTTTCTTGGATTCTTTTAGGTCTGTATAATATTGATGAGTATACTCCCTCCTAAGTCTCATTAAGTAGTTCACCCTTGATAGAAGGGATTTGAGCTCATGAGATGTAGAGGCACTGAGAGAGTTGGTTATATTTTCATGGAAAAATTATTCTCCATTGTTAACCTAGAAAGCCACCTATATACTAAATAGTGGGATTGATTATTAGTGAATTTAGTTAAAAAAAGAGAATCAGGGATAGATGGGTAATCTAGTTATGTTTACTTATAGGTTTATATCCCTAGTATGTTTTATATTGTTCGAGTCATAGTTTAGAGATGATTTTATTAATTTGGTTTACTCCAAGGATGATATCTATGGTTTAGAATTCATGAATTTCCTTATGTATTACATTTTTAGTTCCTAGATCTAGAAATCATTACTAAAGATATATGCATTGGATAGAAAAATTATATAAATCATCTATATTCAGAAATATTTTGGTAGAGTTTACCCAATTTCTAGGCTACAAATCAAGGTTTTCCATTTTATTTTTTTTATCATTTTTTTATTTCAATTGTTTTTATTATTATTTAAATTATATATCAATTTTGATTTGAATATAATTTTTCTTAATTCACATGATATGATGTTATAAATTAAGACAACCATTAGGGGATGCCCACTGAGATTTCTTTCTCACCCTCTATACAAGAACTATGGTGCTTGTGCATACCTTTTATCTTATTTTATGTTATGAATGGTATACAATATATGGGGTGGATACCAATAATTTCAGGATCATGGGGGGGGGGGGGTTTCAGGTGGTGTATAAGGTTCAAGAAGGAAAAATTTTCAATCGTTGAAACTCCGAATATGTTATGGCTCTGAGTGGTAGTAGAGACATATTTATTTAATTTCCTATTTTATTTATTTTCCATGATTTATTGGGTGATCAGTGTCAATATATTTTATAATTATTTGAGTCTTTCTTCTACATTCCATTTGATATCTCATTTTTATTTAGTTTTTATTTATGTGTAATATTATTTTTATTTAAGGATATGTGTTTGTTTTTTTGATTTCCATTATTATTACTATCTAATTTTATTTTATTACCACCACATTGAATATATTTAGGACATCACCCCTAGTTAGAAGCCTTTGGTATATTATGAAGCATGATCATGAAAATGTCATGAGTTGGATTGGGGGAAGGTTTTGGTAAACCTAGGTCTGATTTTATATAATATTTTGACTATATATATATATATTAATCATAAAAATCGATAGTTTTTTAATAAAAAACATTTTCAATTGTTATTTCGATTTCATTGTTTGTTATGGTTATTTCTTGAGAATTTATTTCTATACTATTTTATTGTTTAAAAAAATTATACTAATTAATTTATTGATTATTATTATACTTCTATACGTTGTATTTTTCAAAAACAAATATTTCTATTAAATAATATATCATATATGGAAAGAAACATAACTAAATAGTGATATTGTTTGAGATTTCCACTATTATCACGTGGGTTATAACGTATAATTTCATCACTATGGAGTTCCCATTTTCCATGGAATGTGTACCAGGTATACCTCTAGGTTGTTCATTAATAGAGGTAAAATTATAAAATTTAAATCCAACCTTTAATCAATAAAGCTTTTCATTTTTAATATTTTATTCATATTTTTTATCTATGGGCCATTCCATAAGGATTTTTATTAATTTTTTTATATAAGGTGCAATCCATTATAAATCTTGTCTTCATCGTATCTAAATTATCATGGGAGCACGCCTCCAATAGCGAATATGAATTTTTCTACTTAAATATTACTATTTATGAAATTTAAAAAGTAGAGTAAAATTTATAAATATTCATCTACTGAAGTTTATATGAAGTTATGAAATTCCATTATAAATTCATTATCCTTTAAAAGAGTTGACCTATGTTAAATCAACTGTAAATTCATTATTTTTTTTATTTTTTTAATAAATTGTTTCCTATTAAAATTTTCAAATACATTATTATAGTATTCTCAAATAATTCTTGTCGATATGTTTATTCTTCATTTAAGAACTAAAATAAGATTATTTACATGTATATGAATGTTAAATATCTTCTTGTTCATATTGTTAATTTTTTAGGTAGTAGAAATTTGGTGATAAGTTATTTGAATTAAAAATAGTGATTTTACACAATTTTTTTCCAATATTTTAATGTTTTTTTTGTCGGAATGGTTAATGATTTTCACTAAATCATTTATTGGATTTTTAATATGAGTTAATATATACTTGGTTTGTGTACTAGTTGTGAATTAATTGTAACTATTTCATTTAATTTTATATTATTGGATTTGAAGTTGGTAATTTCTAACCACATGAAATAAAAGTAAAAATTAAAATTGTTAGATGAGTTTATTTTTCCTAAACTAATGTTTATTTTTTATAGTTTCATGCATAATTTGATTAATAAATAATTTCAACTATTTAATGTTTTAATAAATATAAAATGGGTATTTGTTAATTTTGAATCGTATGAGTAGGTAATTGAGTTTTTATGATAAGGTTACAAAACAAATAATGGGATTTCAATAACCCCACATGTCATGGACATTTCCAATTATTAAAATGGATGGACTAGAATGTTTTATTCACTTGACTCATAGGTTTCCCATTCCAATAGGATGGTTTTTATTACATGACATAGTTTCTTATTAGTTTCATGGATTTTTTCACTAGGCTTGAAGTATGTAAAACTTTTTTAAATACCCTACCTATTAGGAGTAACTTTTTACAATTGATACTCATGATTGTATTACGTTAAAAATAAATCCAATCATTTTTTTGATTATTCACTTTCATTTTATTTCCATTTCATAAATTTAAATTATAATAAGTAGGTAGATGTTGGGTTGTGACCATAGATATGTTATGATATACTCAAAACATGCATATATCCTCATTTGATATGTGGGTTTCCATATAAGTGTGCTCTAAAATTTTGTATGGTGACCGAACATGGGACTTTATTGAACCTGTCTTATAGATTTTGGATGATATCATTTTAATTTTTTTAGGTTGATATTGACAAGGATGTTGAGTATGTCTCTGGACATAAAATATAAAATATATCACTCACGAGATACACCCATGATTTAATTTAGTGTATATTTAGTTCTTTAATATATTTAATACTTTACTTATTATATATAAATAATTACTTGAATGAAAAATTTAGAATACTATTTTGTGGTGGATAATTTTTACATAGATCAATGAATTTTTAAATTTATTGAGGTATAAAAAGTGTTATCCAATGATATATTCAACTTCTTTTATATAAATATATAGTTTCCTTATGTCATATATTTTATATGGGTGTGATGGAATTTTAATTTATACTGATGATAATAAAAATTCATTTCAATGAGGGAAACCTATCTTCCACTTGAGTGTTATACATAACATAACATTTACACAAACCTCTAGAGATTTAGAGGTGAACCTAAAGTGTTTTTATATCCTAGTTTTATTTTTATTCAGGTATTAATGAAATAGAAATTATAAAATATTAATATATATTTTTAATTTCCAATAGTATTAATATTATTCCAAAAAACAGATTGTACAAACTAATATAGTTATCCAAAAATATTCATTGTTAGTATGACAATGGTAAAAGCCTAAATTATCAGAACTAGTATTTCATTAACAATATTTTTCAAACTGAGTCAATTAAATTAATAATGACTCATGGAAATTGATTAGATATTTATACATTTGAAGAATTAAAACATTAAAACATTTTATTCCCTTTATTTTTTAAGTTCACTTAATTTTTGTGATTAATTGAAAATTCATCTTAATTGAAACACAATTAAAAAATAATATATAGTAATATCTATTAACTACTAGAGAAATACCCTATACCATCAGTTTGAAACCATTGGTATAGGTCTCTAAACCATTGGAATATATTATACCAATGGTTTGGAGAACCATTGGATATTAAGCAGTGGGGATAGTTTTATAAAAATGGTTTGTGAAAAACCATTCGTATAGACCTATACAAATGGTTTTCAAAACAGTTGGTATAAGTAATATGGAAAATCAATACCAATGGTTCCATAAAACCATTGGTATATTAATTTCAAAAAAGAATCATTCTGTTGGTTTTGATCCCAATACCTCTAGTTTATGATTGGACAACCTAACCACTATTCTAAATTGACTTTTGTTTACATAATTTCATAAATATATATATGTATTATCATAAATATTTTAAATTTTGATTTATTTAATGTTCTCTATAAGAAGATTCCATAAAAAATACATGTAACTATACCAATGGTTTTGAGAATTGTTTGAATAGATTATTTTATTTTGGGACCTGTACCAATGCTCTTGAATAAACCGTTGGTATAGGGGGGACCTATACCAATGGTTTGGGGAAAACCGTTTGTATAGGGTCTCTATTACGAATCAATACCAATGATTTTTCTAAAACTGTTGACATAGGTCCATATAAGTGACCTATACCAACGGTTTCCCAAAACCATTGGTATATGTCCAAATTAGTGACCTATACCAACGGTTTTGGAAAAATCATTGGTATTGGTCCATATAAGTGAACTTTACCAATGTTTTTCCAAAAACCGTTGGTATAGATCTTATTTCCAGTAGTGATTTATCTATAATAAAAATGTTTATAATAATCAATAATTGATTTATTTCAGTTATGAATTATATTTATTTCCATTGATATCTACAATTTCCATCCATATATTTATAATTAAAATTGTTCTTCCAATTGTTTTTGCATGATTTTTAATGAATAAAATGGTTTAAGAATTTTTTTTTTGAAGGGATTGGGTTTAAACATGACTACTATTTTTTTTAAATTCCATATTGAATTATTTTTGAAAATGAATATAATTTAATCCTAAATAAAATTAGATTGTATTATAAAATGATTACCATCATGTACTATATAGAAAAGTTTATATGAGGAAGTACTATTATATCAAACTCTTGTTGACGTTTGGGTTTTAGAGAGGTTGGAACCACTAACCTAGGCCATTGGTGAGGGATCTCATCAATGGGGAAACATGGAATATGATACTATCAAAAATTTAAAAATTGATCATCCATTGAATTTTTTCGGCAATGTATCCCCTTGAGAGTATGAATGGTGGTTTCAAAACCTTTTTATGTTTTAAAAGATCTTCAAGATAGGAAATTAGTAGAGTTCCTTATAGACAACATTCATTCTTGATGGGGTAGCCCCCAATTGGAAGTATGTTATTATAATGGATAAATAAATAAGTAGAATAGATATAATATTATATAAGAGATTTTTGTTATATTAATTTTTTAAAGATATATTACATTAAGTAACAATAGAAGTGTTTATAATGCATAATAAAGGATCAATTACCCTGATAGAGTATTATAATAGGTATATATATTTAATTTAACTCACCATGTAAATAAGAGGTGGTGATGAATCTAACTAATAGAGTATAAAAAAGGGTTTAAAGGAACCTCCACAAACTCAAGTCATGTTGTTAAATCTTTCTACCATTATTGAATTAGTGATGATTGTTACACAAGATTAAAATGGGTATAAATGTGAGTCATATGGGTGTGTTTTATTAGATATTAAAACAATGTTTTCTTAATATTGTTTTCATAAGGGATAGTCAGAGGACATGAGTTGAGGAGGTCATTTATAAGGACATAATAGTGTTAGGGTGTACTCTTCTCTATTCTTGATGAGGCTTCATATCTATTTTCATTAGTGTAGGTGACAAGGAAATAGTAAAAAAACTATACATTCAATTAAATCTAGTTATAATGATCTGGTTAGTACTGAAACCCTCATTGATTATTTCCAATGAATATATTAAGGATTTCATTTTTGTGACCCCATCAAAACCATGTATCATAGTCCTAGCCTAGTCCATAGTGATCTGTGGATAAAAATCATTCTATGACATCTGGAATATAAGTATGAAAGGGTAGTTATTTCCACTTAGAATATTTGTGTTCATAACATAAATTCATTCATGGTTTTTAAAATATATTCTTTTTAGATAAATATACCACTGAACCTAGATACGGTACAAATAAAAGTATAGATTTTATATATTTATGTATAAATTTTTAAAATATAGTATTTTTTGGAGGTGATTTAAATTATATAATCTTTCCTCAGTTGGAATCACTTATAAAATTGAATTGTAAATATTCCTATGAAATTAGTTTTTATAAAACTATTTTGGTGAAGATTTCATAAAAGAAAAATACCAATATATATTGTACTCAAGTGGTAGTTACTTTTGGGTATCCTTGGTTTGAACATTTTGAGTGAAAAATATTTTGACAACATTATGATCATGGATTAGTAAGTGTAAGGAACCAATCTTTTTTCCGTAAATAAATTTTTTTTCTAGGGGTTTCTCCACACCCAACACTAAAATCAAAAAACAATATAGACTATCATATTATATCCATTGAATTATTATCTATAAACTATTGTAACATAATTATGAAATATATATAAATGAATATATATATATATATATAATGAAAAAAAGTAAAATTTTCAACAAACACTGAACAAAATTCATAGAGCATTGAAACAAATAAAATATATTTCTATCCCAAAAATGTATTTTTTGAAAATAAATTTTTTTCAAATTTCATATATTTATGATTATCAATAATTTTAGATGGAATGTTAACATAAAAAAACTAATTTGTCATATAAAATGGATTTCCATTATATATTATGCAGTTATTTAAAAGTTAAATTTTTAATGTTTAGGATGTCAATTTGAAAGAATTAATATCATTTTTGAATTTATCATGGCCATATTTTAATAAATTTATTGTTTGTAGTTTTTTTAAAATAATGGACTTTTAAGTGAATAGTTTAAAATATTGTTTTTTAAAATACTTTTTACATTGTAACATAAAATAAATAAAAGATTAACAAAAAACATAGTATAACCATTTAAAAAAACATTTATTTAATATTAAATATTTTTAAATATATTATTTGACTTAAAATAATATATATGATAATTTATAATATTAGTATTATTTTCCTAAAAATTATTTTAAATACATAATACATTAGTGTTTTAAAATTATTTTTTTATAAATTAAATAAATTGAAAATGATATTGAATATATAGTATGTGGGTCCAAATTAACTATTATGGTAATCTATATTTTTTGGAATGAGTATTAATTTATGTTGGGAAAATATTTTTTAGTATGGTAAAATAATTATTTTTCAAATAATAAAACTTTTCACAATATTATTTATTTATAAAAATAAATTTATCAATATTAAATTAAATCCTCAAATTAATATTTATATAGATAAAAAATCTCGACCACTAATTTAAAGGGTAATCAATGTTAAATAAGACTACGATCACTTAATTATTAAAAGTATTTTTAATTAAATAAAGTTTTTTGAACAGGTTATATGTTCTGATTAAAATATTATATATATATATATATATTTATATTTAAATAGGATAAATTGATCCAAAATTCAAACTAATAATTTTTAAATTTGGTGGAAATGGACTCCTTATATTTTTTATAATAAAATAATATAACTAATTATTTTTCAATTAAGAGTAATTCATGTTTCAATTACTCATCCATGGTGGATCTATTTTTTCAAAATTACTATGTATATTATAACTTATAGAAATAAAATAAATGTTGAAAATACTTACTTATATATCCTAAAAATGTTAACTCATCTAAGTCACCTAACATGAATTCCTTTCCATTCTAACCCCTTATATTCAACTCTCTTCCCTAGAAAAGTCCCACTTCCTCTCTTCTAAAAGTGGGATCACTTACACCCATTAAATACTTCACTAATATTTAGAAATTATAATGAAACTTTATTTGAACATAAAATAATTTATTTTAATTACACAGAAAAATTTCCCCATACACTAAAAATTCACCTATGTCACTAAAATCTATTTACATGATCAATAGAATGCTCATGGTATCAATAAATGTATCAAAATTTTTTACGATTAAATTCATATTATATAATTAAATAGACAACAAAACCCATTGTATAAGAAACAAAACATAAACATTTTTTGTTGATATTTTATTATAACTATTATTTATTATCTTCCATCTAGTATGGAAAAATATATTCTTCTTTAATGACTGTTCATAGATTATAGCCACATGTAGTTGGGGTTTGTCTTAGTGGTAAGTACCCCTTAAATCTACATGAAAAATGGGGGTTCAAAACCCATTAGCCGCAGGTACTGTAGTAGTACTGTAGCAGCGGCGACACTGTAGCAACGGCGGGCACTATAGAGGCGGCCGAGCACTGTAGCGGCGGCGGGTACTGTGCAGTACTGTAGCAATGCGGGTACTGTAGTAGTACTATTCACAGAATGGTCTTTGGGCCAAAAAAATGGGCCTACAGGTCATGTAATGGGATAAATGCCCACTGGGCCTTCGGGCTATGTAATGGGTCTCCCTCTACCCAGTTAAAGAGTTCTTTTCTTTGCTTTAATAATAAATATGAGGCTTCGGCCCCAACCTTTAAAAAAATAGATTATAGCCACCATAATGAGATGCTTTCAATTTTACATCATAACATGCAATGTAATGTACTAATGATATTGTTTTTGAATAAAAATGATTTATTTAATTTATTTATTACTCATAATTTATCACTTATAATCCAAACTCACCCTTCTTATTTGTTGAATAACATAAACACTAATCATGCTTTGTGAGAAATAACACCTCTATGAAGAACGGTGTGATGATATAGGTTTTTATTATTTATCCATGATTAATTATAAAAATTATTTATATAATGTATTTTTTACCCATAATTCATCACTTACATTCCACACTCACCCCTCATAATTGTTGAGTAATAGAAACACTAATCGTGCTTTGTGAGAACTACCACCTCTACGAAGAATAGCTTTTTCGTTCTAGTTTTTCATTCCATATACAATATTAATTAAATATTATTCAAAACCATAAAAACCAATAAATTAATTATTCCATAATTATAATGATATTTCCCGAAAACAATATCCACTTAAACCACACTCATCAATTTATTTAATGTCTGTTCAGGTTTTGGATGGTGTGACCTCCTACTAGAATAATGCTAAGAAATTATATAATGTATGATTATTAAAACATAATTTCAGATATTATATAACATAAATATTCTTATAATTATATTTATTAATTATATAATGTATTCACCAAAGTTAAAAACATCAATTGATAAAACACATTTCATTTATTGAAAAACATTTATAAATGATTATTGCCAATTTTAACATTGAAAATGAAGATTAAAGTAAAAAATGTAACTAACTCTAAAAAAAAGATATTATATGTCATAATTTTTTTAAATATTTATGAAATATTAATGTTTAATGTTTTATAAAGAATGAAATCGACACCTCTCTAACAAAATTACAATAAACGATGAAAACTAGAGACACCCGATTTGGGAAATAGGAAAACTATAATTAATATAATTATAGTCATTAATTATAAATGGAAAATTATAATATTATTTTGGTATGAATATGATTCTTAAATCCAATATCAATATTCTTATTTTATTTACTGGTGTTTAGAGTGCATTCATTTACGCATGGACATATTGTTGGGATTCAATGTCTCAAATATGACTCCCTCAAGACATGTTCATGTTATACACCATGTCTCAATTTTTAATGGAAAAATTGCAACATATTTATATTTAATAACATTATTAAATTATATTTAATTAATTCATTGTTTTCTATGATCATTATCTCTTGGTGTTCTTATTCAAATGATATAATGGTTGTAAGTGTTTCTGCCTCAACATCACTTCATTGTGACATTTTTTAGTTTTCTCAGCAATTTATTTTATCAATTTTTTATATTCTAACAAAAAGAATTTATCACATACTATATGTTTTAATATAATCTTTTTTTAGAAATTTTTTGTTTTTAATGTTTTCATGTTTTTGATTCGAAATTTAATAAGATGAATGGGGTATTTCAGGACTCAATTATCTTCCATGGATCATAATCACTCAAAATTGATTATGGTATTTGAATATTGATATATTGTAGGCTTAGTAAGATTTTAGATATAACCCATATTATATTCTATGAATATATTGTGTCACACTATATTATTCTTCATTGATGATTTTAATTATTTTCAAAATTAATTTTTTTTAAAATAGTTCCCCTTACTCTTAATGGATTATTATTCCTTGTACATATTTTTACATCCCATAAATGATTTAATTTACTTTGTAAAAAATAGATATTTTTATCCCAAATAATTCTTTTAATATCTTTAATTTATTTTAAATAAAAAAATTTATATATCCTTTTTAATGATTTAGTTTTTTGAAAATAATTTGTCAAAATTTTTGAATGATTTATCTGTCCTTTCAATATGAAGATTTTTATCATCCACCACAAAATTTATATTTATAAATTATATATCCTTTTCAGAAATAAAATTTTAATATCGTGTAATTTCTTATATTCATGTCACACAAATGTATATGAAAACCACTCTTTTTTCCTTGGTTTATTAAAAAAATGGGTTTTTATTTTAACTACCATACATAGGTATGAATGATGTGGGAGTGGTCCTATCTCACCCTTTAATGAATTGATTTATGCTTCCATAACATGAGATAAGTATCCATAGAGATAATAATATTGATTAAATAGGTATGGGAATGATGGATTTTCTCAGATTTCAGACATAGACATAATGAGTTTTTTCACATAAGCATGGGAAAAATGTGTTTTCCAATACACGATTCTTATGAATATGGTTATTTAATAAATAAATGTTATTCATAATAGTATTCCATATTCCCATATTATTACATAAGTTATTATAATTTTAAAACATTCATTTTATTTCATTTAAAATGCCACATTTTCATCTTCTTTTATTATTTTAACATATTCCACACTTTTATATAATGACCACATGTTTTATTATTATTGATCATTGTTTTTAGCCATTTCTTATCTTTTATGATTACCTCGGGAAATTTTTATAATATTATATTTCCCCATCATATTTTATGGTTGTTATTCATGGTATTATGATATTTTGTTAAGATATATATGCCTCATTCTTATTATAGTTCATATTCAGTATTAAATACCTCATAATATATCTTTTATAATCAAAGGAATTTGATATAACTTATTTCATATATTTTCATTTACCAGGTTATGAAGATTGTTATGTCATCTGAGATATCTATAAAATGGTCTAGAGGGGTAAAATTATGGAGAAATGTACATAAGTGTTGTAAAATAAGATATTTTTGTGTCTATTATCCATGATAATGAACAATTAAGTACATAGGCTATGGTACAATCAAGGATATGTATTATTTAAAAAATGTGATTAATATATTATTTATGTCATGTTTATCTAGGGTATCTATAATTGGAATCATAGGAGGGAATTTTTATTTTTGGATATTAGATTAGTTATTTTGGTATTATCTTATATAACCATCATGAAGACACTCGAGGTATGGGTAATTATTGGATTATATACTAAAATATTGGTGAGACTTGACTATATCATATTCTTTTAAAATAAAAACCAGTGTAGATACCAAAAAAAGGCATAGTGGTGGAATATTTGAACCTATATTAAATCACCCTAAAAATGGTTGGTTGATAATTGACTATATCAACACCCTTATGCAGAATGAGTTGTCCTAGGTCTACACATCTAGTTTCAAAATCATGGGGTATATAATACAGTTGATCATTTTTTATTATTGACCACTATAAAGGATTCATTTACTAATAAAATTGATGAATTATAATAAAGAACATGAGATAACCAAACATGATGTGACCTAGGACAAATTGTGATTTATATAGGTATGATTAAAAGAAAAATATTTCTAAATAACAACGTAAAAGTGTAATAAATTTTATGGATGAATTACATTTATGACTATAATAATTCCCTTATATTATCAATGTATTTCCACTCTTTTCAACCCTTTCTAGTTTAAGTGATGGGTGGAACAGTAATGAACAAAGTTAGACATGGGTTTGATAGATAATGTGATTATTATATCATTAGTAAATCTAATGGAATCATAGATAGACTATAAAATATGGTGGTTATGTCAAAAAAAAATTCACAAAACATCAATAAAAATGTATCCATAGTTGGAATCCCAATTTCACCACTAATGATAAGGACGGGGAATCATTATAATTTTGGAAATAAATATAAAGAATAAAATAATATTCATCCACCTATATATAAAAAATATCATAAGATTCTTCAAGGGAATTTACTTCAGGGGAATGAAAGATGATTTAATTATGGTAAATAATGACATCTTGCATTAAAATAACATGGAAAATGAAGATTTTAGTTCATATGAATAAATAAGGTAGAACTCATACAACCGAACTAATAATAGTTAAATTCATTATGTGTTGATAACTCTTGAATTGTCTTTATCAATTACCCAATCTAAGTATTTATTAGGATGGTAGGAATCCACCTCTTTATAAACTCACGGAGAAAAGAAGAACCAATATAATGACTGGTAATAAAGGGGATAATGGATGTTAGGTTTCACTTACAATTATCTAAAAATTAGTATTTTTATTCTGTTTTTTTACACAATTATATATAACATTTTTTATAAGAACACATATTCAACACCCTCGATGATTTTTATTTTATTAAATACATTTAGTGGAATAATTATAATGTTTTTTTGAAATAAAAATTCTATAAAACATAATATTCTCCTACAATAAATTATATTATTTTCAAAATATATTGGACATCATCACATTGACTCCACATTATCTTCTAGAATAAAAAGAAAATATATTCTAAATAAACTTTGTACATCTACTAGTAAAATTCCAACATTGAATTCTATGAGAATAAAACTGAATCCCGGACATGGGTATTAATACTTATTTATGAGAAAACTTTATATGAAGTGGATTGAAGAACTATTTGTTTTGTAGTCTTCAATATAATTTTAGGGGATATATCACATTGTATATAATCTCTTGGGGTGTGCCAATATTTGTTTCACATATAATTTTTATATTATATAAATGATAATTAAATTGTCAATCACTAATTATATAAAAGAGAAGTGGAATATAATGACCCTATGTTTTCACCTCTAATAAATACTTTTTTCTATGGATTGATCTAAAAAATACCCAAAACCAAAACAATATAGACCATCATAAGGTTTTCATCGTATTTTTTGGTAAAAACTATGGTAATAGAATTATTATATATAAATAATTATATATATATATATATAATAAAGTAATATAAAATTCACCTTAAAAACAAAACTCAATTAGTACAGCTAATAATATAATAAAAAACTTTATATGTTTAAAAATTATTTTATAATGGGGATATTTTTTCAATATTGAAAATTATTATAGTGAGAACTATTTTTTAGAATAATTATAAATATATGAAAAATGTTATTAAAAAACATTCTTATTGAAACTTTATTATGTTTTTTGAATTCATAATTTAAAATTAATAATATTAATTTGGAAGGTAACTAGATTTTCTGTATTCAACCTTTTCATGTTTGCAAGAGATAAAATTTGGGATGTCTTCTAAAATTAATAACTTTTATGAAAATTATAATAATCTCCATTTTTAAAAAACAAATTGTGGATACTGTAACATAATATAGATATAAGATTAACCTAAAAAGGAAAAAAAATTATTTATATAAATTAAATCTTTATAAAATTATATATTTTTAAATATCATCTTTCAATCACAAACCAATATATAATATTTTAAAAAATAAATAAATTTTTTCAGAAAAATAAATGCATTATAAATTAGTATTTTATAATTGTTTTCTATTAATGAAACTATTTGAAATTAATTTTAAATTTATAATAAATTGGTAAAAATTATCTAATAATTTTTACATTATTTTTAGGAACTAAGATTATGTTACTTTTGGCAAATAATAGTTACCTAGGTAAAATGATTATTTTTCAATGAATAATAAATTTCTAAATATTTGGAATTTTTACAATTAAAAGGACTAATTTTAAATTTAAATTAAAGAGTTGATATTATATTAAATAATATATAAAAATAATTAATATACATTATTAGATCATCAGTGTTAAATAAAAATAAGATCACTTAATCATTAAAATGAAACTTTTATAAAAGAATATTTTTTAAATATATATATATATATATTGGTTTAAAATTAAGTAATATATTATTTATAATTCAATTAGGATAAATGTATCCAAAATTCAAACGCATTAGATCATGATTTCATAACAAGTGTATACATTTATTTATTGTAAAAATATAATTTTCATGATTAATAATTAATTAAGAGTAATAAGTGATTCAATGAATAATGTATGCTTGTTGGAATTTTCAAAAATTAACATGATTGTTTGACCATGTAGAAAGAGATATTAACATTTTTTACATACATTTTTTACCAAACATAACTGAGAAAACTAAACTATCTTTTTTTCATTTTCATGTATTCTCCTTATATACCATTTTTTATGGAAAATCCATTATTCCAACATTATAATAGCGAGATCAAATCGACCATTTATATATTTCACTCTTATATTTAATTTCCTTAAACCCAAACCCAAATATCCTATCCTTGAATTTATTCACAATCACTAATGATGCAAGTCACAAAAAATTATTTAGATTTTCAATTAAGAGGCCTTTATTTAGAGTTTGTCTATAGTACGAATGTTGGTATCACATCTTCCATAACATTCATTTCATATTGATTTCCTTAGAATCCAACCATTACCATAGTATAATAAAAATATCAAAATAATTACTCTTCTTTATGTTATTATAATATTTGTAAAACGATAATTTATTCCATAAAAATATTATATAAAGAAAAAAATATTCACTAGTGATTATGTGTGGATTCATACCTCTAGGAAGCAATGAATCCATTTTTCCATAACCACCTCTCAGTGCTAGTACAAATGATTGAATTTTTTAATAAATATGATCTTTATAATGTATTTATGAATTTTCAATTGTCACAAACCTTCCACTGTTACCCATATGACATTATATTTGGACACACGTGAAGACTTGTTTTTTGTAGAGTAATGTGCTATAAATCATATGGATTAAGCAAATGCGAGGGTAGATTTACCTATGGCGAAAATCTAGAACCTAGGGATCACTATTTTATATTATTTGAGCCTCTTTTAATTATTGGGTTTTTTATTTTATTTTATCATTTAGTGCCTGATTTCTATTGGCCTATAAGATGTTTCATGCATAAGTTAGGATAATATTTATTGGGACTAATATTTGGGGTTCCTCCTGAGATTATTTTCTCACCCCTTATATGGTTACCATTCTTCTCATGTAGATTTTATGTATACATTCACATTAAGATTAGAAAAAATTGGAGGTGGTGGAGGCTAGGCATTCCATGATTGATTGAGGATCTCATGTAGAATCTGTGGTTTGAGAAGGAGGAGTTTGAAAGTCATGGAAACCAGGTATATGGTATGGCTCAGAGTGTTAGTAAAACCTTGTGTATTTTATTTTATATTTTATTTATTAATTATATATGCTCATATTTATGGATGTCTAGTGTTTGTATGTTTGTTCATGCATTGATTCTATATGCATTATTATATTTTATATATAATTTTTTGATTTAGTTATATATTTATTCATAATGTAATGTCAATATATATATATCTTAGATTTATTTCCAATATATGTTCAATCTAATATGACTTTATATTCTCCCATATGTATCAATATAGGCCCTCGCCACTAGTTGAAAAACATTGAAGTATCAAGAGGCACACTTAATGTAGATTCAAGTGTTTCTGGATAGGGTGAATTATCTATAAAAAATAAATTCTAAAGTAAAAACAATTTGCTTTTAGTTAAAATGAATTTTTTTGGACCTAATAATATTTTGTAAGAGAGTCAAGGTAGTTCTGAGGGGTTTTAGGGATTGTTTGGAGACAATATCTGTGAATAATGATAAGGAATACTAGGCCGCATGGTTACGAGAAATTGTGCAACCCATTCTATATGGTTTCCATATACCATGTCACATGATCTAGTGGGATTATGGGGGGCTGAATGGTTTCTTTAAAATAATGAGACCCCTGTAAAATGATTGTGTACTAATAAGTGCCTCTAGTATAGAGGGTATTTTATTGGTTGTCACACGGTTTGGCCAACCATGGAGCCAAAACATGTGCCCCTTTCTTTACGGGTGAAATCCCACTATTTCCCTTGAAATGTTTAACCTAAAATTTCCCATCCTCTATTGTTTTTTCTCAAGAAAAAGCCCCTATAGGCCCCCCCACTCCATATATATTTTGATCCTTCCATAAAAAAAATTTCATATCCATCTCTTTTAGATGCATAAGAAATCTTGAGTTATGCACTAGACTCCACATCCTTCCATTCTTCATTGCTTCCCTCCTATGTTCTTCTCTTTTGGTTTGACCTAATTCAAAACATATTTTAAATGCTTTCATCTATTTCATATATTTCAATCAAACTAAACATAATCAATAATTGATATTGGATGAGTGGTCCTTTTAAAACGTGATGTATGTGGTCTATATATTTTCCCTTCATCTTCTTCTCTTTTAGAAAATGTCATTGTGTGTTATGCACTTGACGTACCTCGAGTTGAACCTGATTTAGGATTTGATTAAAATTAAATTTCATAGACCATCTTATGATTTGTTTAGACCCTCCATGGGATGCTTGGAGGCTATGACGTCAATCCAAAAAAATCCATTACAGTTAATAACATCACAATGTTTTCTGATAAAACCCCTATATGAGGTGCACTATCTTTAAATTTGTAAACTGATATTTATATATATATATATATATATATATATATTCTATGCCTAAATTGTTTTGATAAAATGGGTGTTACATGGCCTACATATGTGTTATAAATTTATGATGAGGTTTAGATATATATGTGGCCTTGTTTAATTCTGAAAATTATAAGGCCGGTGGGAATGGACCTCTGAAGGAATATTTTTTTCATATTAGGGCATGCACTCTATTTTGGTGTTTTTGTGTTGTTTAATTTAATTTTGAAAAATAAATTCTGAATTCCATGAGTAATATATGGGTTTCCATTCAAGTAATTCCAATGATGATCTCATCATTCTTGTGGTCAATTTCATCGATGGGTTGTATATTCACTGGTCCCGATACTGATATGTATGGATAGGCTAACAGTGCATTCCTCCACTATGGAAAAAATGGCTATTTGCAACGGGTTATCTATGACATGTTAGGGGCCCATCACAAATAACTCGTCAAAAGGGGTTATTGGCGACGAGCGATATGGACCAGTCGCAAAAAATTTGGTGCGAAATACGCGCCAAATCGTGGGCAAGGGTATTTGCATCGAGTTCTTATACCCGTCCCGAATAACCGGCACTAATTTTTTGTATTTGCTATGCGATACTTTCCCTGTCGCAAAATACTTTTTTGGTAGATACCCATTTGTAATGGGCCCCATTGCAAATAACTTTTTAATGGCCCACTATAATTAATGAGGGCATAGTCATTTTCTACAGGGCGCGTTGCAAATAGCACTATTTACGACGGGTACCCATCGCAAATAATCTAACCTATATATATCCTCATCTATTTTCCCCTCATTTCACTCTCTACACAACTTCTCTCTCTATATCTTCTGAAAAATATATCTTCTAAAATTTCCCATAATTTCAACTTATAAATAAGAGAATTATCTATGACTTTGATACTTCGAAAGCCTCAGTTTTATGGTATTTATCTATATTTTTATTATTTAGTTATACAATTTTATTTTAAATTAATTAAAAAATTTTCCAATTAGTTAAAAAGTAATTAAATTAGAATTAGATATTTGTTTTTTCAGTATTTATTTTTATGAAGAGTTATATCTAAGTGTTAATTTGTAATAAATTATAATAATTATTAATAATTAGAAATAACTAGTATTAATAAGTAATAACTTGTATTAATTAATAATAACTATTAATAAATTGTGTTAATTAGTAATAAATTTTCTAATTAGTAATAAATCATATTAATTAGAAATAATTAAAAATAAATAGTAATAATTAGAAAAACATAGAAGTAATTAGTAATAATTATAAATATTTTTTAACAATTGAAAACAATTTGCAATAATTAAAAATAATATGTAATAAATAGATATAAATAGAAAAAAATCATAATAATTATATATAATTTAGTATAATTTTCAATAATTATGAATAATTAGAAATAATTATTAAAAAAATGTAATAATTTGTAAAAAATAGTAAAAATAATGATTAATTAGTAATAGTTAGGATTAATTAGTAATAATTATTAAAAATTAAGATTATTTTGTATTAATTGGGATTAATTAGTAATAATTAGAATTAATTAGTAATAATTAGTAATAATTATTAACAATTTCGAATAATTACTAATAATTATCAATAAATTGTAATAATTATCAATAATTAGTCATAATTAGCAATAATTAGCAATAATAAGTAATAATTATCAATAATTGAGATTAATTAGAAATAATTATCAATAATTCGGATTGATTAGTAATAATTAGGATTAATTAGTAATATTTATAAATTATTATTAATAATTAGTAATAATTTGGATTAATTAGTATTAATAAGTAATACTAAATAATAATTTGGAATAGTTATGAATAATTAGTAATAGTTAACAATAATTAAAAATAATTAATAATAATTAGTAATAATTAATAACAATTAGTAATAATTAATAATAATAATTAAAAATTAATAATAGTTATTAATAATTATCCATAATTTTCAATAATTATATATAAATTGTTATAATTAGAAATAATTCATTAATAATTTATAATAAATTGAAATAAATTGTAATAAAGAATAATAATTAGTAAAAAAAACTAAAAAATAGTAAAAAATATTAATAAGTAGTAATATATAGTAATAAATATATAAAAATTAATAATAACTAGTATTAAGTAGTAATAATTAGTAATAATTAGTAATAATTAGTAATAATTATTAATAATTAGTAATAAATAGTAATAAATAGTAATAGATATTAATAAATAGTTTCAATTAGTAATAATTATTAATAATTATTAATAATTAGTAATAATTAGTAATAATTATTAACAATTAGTTATTATTAATAATAATTAGTGAAAAATAGTTATAATTATTAATATTTTTTAATAATTAGATTTAATTAATATTAATTAGTAATAAATATCAATAATTAGTAATAATTACCAAGAAATAGTAATAGTTATCAATAAATAATAATAATTATCAATAATTAGTTTTAATTATAAATAATTTTCATTAATCAAAAATACTTAGAAATAATTGTGATTAATTATAAATAATTAGTAATAATTAGTCATAATTAGGATTATTTATGAATAATTAGTAATAATTATGATTAATTATCAATAATTAGTAAGAATGTGTAAGAATTTGGATTAATTATCAATAATTAGTAGTAATTAAGTTTAATTAGTAATAAATATGATTAATTAGATTTCATTTAAAATAATTAGCAATAATTATGACTAATATGGATCAATTAGTAATAATTAGTAATATCTAGGATTAATTAACAATATTAGTAATAATTTGAAATAATTAGGATTAATTATCAGTAATTAGTAATAATTAGGATTAATTAGTAGTAATGAGGATTAATTAGTAACAATTAGGATTAATAATAAATAATTTAGATTAATTAGTAATAATTATTACTAATTATTAATTATTAGGAAAAATTGGAAACAATTAGTAACAATTAATAATAATTATGAAGAATTAATAATGATTATGAAGAATTAATAATATTTATGAATAATTAATAATAATTAGTAACAGTTAGTAATAATAAGTTATAATTAGAAAAAATTACAAATATTTATGATTATTTAGTCTTAATTAGTAATAATTATTTGTAATAGAAATAATTAGTAATAAATAATAATAAATAATAATAAGATAAAATGAATTTGAGTATATTGATAAATTGGCACAATTTACAACGGATTAGAGGTATTACTTTTGATCGATGCCTCAACTCCCCACAACATTCTCCCACCGAAATCAATTTCAAAAATCTTCTCGGACATAAGTCGGAGCATATTTTATAGTGAATTAAATCGGAGAAAGTTGCAAGGTGGTGAGCCGTCAGACAAAAGTGTCTCTTTTACCTAACAACTCATCCACTTGTAACATTCTCTGACAGAAATAATTATGAATAGTATGATCTAACGTAAGAATATTCATTTTTGTATGCATGATAGCATGGAGAGAATCGCGGCGAGGCCTCACTTCTCTCAATACTCTTACATAAAAAAATGGATATTCATATGTTGGAGCAGAATTTTCATAGTGCTTTTAGTTGTAGAAAGTTTCAAGGGGAAGAGTCTTCGGGGAAAAGAGAGGTCACCAATCAGTTGGAAATTGTACCACCAGTAATTAACAATAATTTGTAAAAAATATATAAGATTAATAATAATTAGTGGTAATTTGTATGAATTTTTATAAATGAGTCTAAATTATTATAACACGTTAAAAAATAGTATAAATAACTATAATATAATAGAAATTATTATAAATTAATATAAAAATAATTTAATTGTCTTATTTTTTGGATAGGGTTTATCTTATAACTAATTATAAAAAATAAGAAATTATTTCAAATTTTTTAGAAATATATGGAATGAGAATGTTGAAAAAAGTCATTATAAGATGATCATGCTTAGATAACTCAACATAGGAATCCAAATAGTTCTGGTTTAAATCTTTTATATATTGAGGGTGTTCAATATTTCTTTTCATTTTCTTCATCAAAACAAAAATTTGTTTCAGAAGGGGCCATTAACTTTCCTTGTAAAAAATGTTCTTTGAGGATGTATGACACATTTAAAAAAGGTGGAGGTGATATTTTTCATTTTTTTCTCAAAGAGATTATGTTTTTTATCAATTTGGTGATCAAAGTTCTAGAGAAGATATTAATAATTTGGTTCTGGATCCAGAACAGTTTCCAAAATTAGTACACGATGTTGTAGGTCTGTCTATTCAATAAACTAAAACTTTAGATGATATTGATTTCACTCCTGAGTTTTAACAATCATATTTATACATGTTGTTGAGGTCCGTTGAGGAGGACTTATATCTCGGTTGCAATATAAGAAGTTTTGAAGAAATTGCTAATTTTGTGGCCACTAAATCACATAATGGAATATCAAATAGTTGTTTTTTCAGATATTCTCTTTGTTAAAAACACAACTACATAATGGAGATGTGTTTATTTTATATTCATATGAGGGAAAGAGGCTAGTTCTTAATCTAGGTCTTGGTTATCATATGATTCATGCATGTTAAAAATGAATACATCTTATATTATGGTGAAAATAAGTTGTTGGATATTTGTCTTACATGTGGAAAATCAAGGTATAAAGAAGCTCAACTAGAGATGTTTGGATCTGTTATTATAAAACAATTGAGTCATTTCCCACTCACACCCAGACTTTAGTGTTTATTTATTTCTAAAAACATAGCATCATTTATGTCATGGCACAAAACCAACATTTCAACTAGTAAAATCATAAATCATCCCTATGATGGTGATTCATGGAAAACTTTTGACCAGGTGCATCCATTTTTATTAAGAAGACCAAATCTTGTGATTGGATCTTTCTACTGATGGTTTCTGGATATTTTGTTCTTAAGATAGTTAGTATTCATGTTTTACAATCTTTATAACTCAATATAATTTACCTCTATGGATGTTGATGTAAGATCCATATGTGTTTTTAAAATTATTAATTCCAGGTCATCTAAAAATAATATCGATGTTTATTTTAAACCATATATTGATGATTTTAATTCACTACAGAGTAATGGTGTCAGTACATATGATATTTTTGAGAAAAAAACATCATGTTGAAAGATGAATTCATGTAAACAATTAGTGACTTCCTGGTATATGACATTTTATCTAGATTTAGTATACATGGTCCAAATTAATGTTCATATTGTATCCAAGAAAAAAATCATTTATGCTAATCAATAGAAAAAACATTGTTTTTTGGAATTTCATCATAAATTTCCTCCAGCCGATCAACCTTTTCTATGAAAAAAATATCATTTCCGAAAAGGAACAATTGAAAATATGGGACTCCAACAATGATCTCATGTATAGAGTTAAAATAAATTATCTCCTCCCTACCTCCCATCACTTTTGTACCAACAATAAACAAATAGAAAATTGATGGGTTTAGAAAAGAACACAACTAGATAAAACAGATCATTTTTTTGGATTTTCCATATTGGTTTAATTTTTTGTTCCCTCGCATGTTGGTTATAATGAATACTAAGAAAATTATTTTGATAATTTATTTCATACTTTTTTGGATACACTAGGTAATACCAATGATAATTTAAAGCCATGATTAGATCATGCCCGAATTTGCAACAGACAATTTCTTGAACTATTTGAAAATGTCAAATCACATATATTAATGAATCCAAAAGAATCATATAAACTATCTAATAGGATTTGATTATTATTTTTTCATTGAATTGCAGATTTGATACTTCTAGATGGTTATGCACCCAATTTGGACAGATGTGTCAGAAATGGTTATATTACCGGATTGAAAAGTAATGGCTATCTTGTTTTAATGGAAAGACTTATGCCAACGGGATTAAGTGGTTTGTTAAATACTATGATTTTGGATGTCAGTGTAGATATATAATATTTTTTTTCGAGGCATTTTTCCATTTAAAATAGACTATAATGTTATATGAAAACTGCAAGAATATTTTTTTTCAATTTTATATAAATTGGAAAAACTATCCTTGAGAGGTTTATTAGACTCAATGGAACATCCGATATTATATTTTCCCTATGAAAAAAATTGTATACCCGGTATAGTTTCTATGTATTTACCAATTTGAGAGATGGATGCAAAAATTGAAGAAAACGTATGTAACAAAACATTAGTGGAAGATTCAATTGTGAAAGCTTATTTTTAAGATGGAATTACTTTTTTTTACTCTCATTAAATTAAATATGAATATTATTCACATCATAAACTCAAGATATGTGATGATTGAAATGTTGATGATGACCTACAAAATCAATTATTATTTTCCAATCCCCGCAAACATGGCTTTGGTGGAGTTCATGAATGATGGATTTTAGAAGATGAATATCATCAAGGTCATACATATATTCTTCTCAACTGTGAGGAAATTATCCCATTTGTACTGTGAGTGCTCCTATAACTTATTATATAATTTTTATAAAAATAAATTTATTTTATTTTATTTTTTGGTTATATTATAATCATATCAAGAAACAGTTTCCATAAATTTCAACAGCTTCTCTTGAAGAACGACGTCAAAAAAAAATTTCTACTAGTTTCAAGAACTGGTAACATATATTATTTTTTATTTTACATAGAAAATAAATTTAATACTTTTTATAGTGACAATTTTTTTATAAATTTTTATTTCTCTCAACATGTAGATAAAATTGATAATCGATTGTCTATATTGGGTAACCCACCTTCAAAAATACTTAAATCACATAATGCATATGTGGTGAATGGTTTTTGATTTCATACACATGCATATGGGGAATAAAAAACCAAGAAAGGTGTTTTCTTGAGAGAATCTCATCATAGAGAAACATAAGTTTACTTTTACGACATGTTATAAGAAATCATTGAAATACGTTATCTAGGAAAACATTACACAATGATGTTTAAATATTAGTGGATGGATACTGAGAGAGTATTAGGTGTTCATCTGATCCATGCAATCATTTAAATTAAATATAAAATTCTTCCTATAGAAAATGATCCTTTTTTATTGGCTCATCAAGCACATAAAATATAATATTCAAATTACTATTCAATTTCAAGGGAGATGGGTGATTGGTGGAGCATAATAAAAATTAAATCTTGAGAGCATCAATTTACTAAAAGTTAATGTGGTTTCTCTGAAGTGCAAGGAATTGAAATTGTTTAAGAGACTACTCTAAATAAATCTTTTTAAAGGAGAGACATGAATATCCTTGATGACTCCCCACAATTAAGGGCCAATGGTGATAATGATGATAATTATGTTACAACTTTTCTTGAAATGAAAAGAGATGATGAAACTAAAACTAATATAGAAATTGATGATCTCAAGGAGGAATATAAAGGCATTGGCATCAGCAGCTATGAAGATGAGGATGAAGATGGATATTGACATAGTAAAATATAGTTTATATTTGTATATAATATATATCTATATTTAATAATTGTTTTCAAAAATTTGATAACAATAATTATTTCATGTTTTAGATGGATGGGGATCAGTATCTTATGTTATAAAAGGCTGATCTACCTTTAGAGAAGAAATAGGTATGATTATCAACCCTCAGACTGTGGGAAATTCAGGGGGCACTCAGAGGTGGTGTGGTCTTGCCAGACTGATGATTCCCGACCCAATCCCCTAGCGATTTCCACAACTTGGGTTCGATCCAAGCAAGTAGAGGTATGTTTACCTATGAATTTTAGCTAGTTTTCCTTAATTTATTTATATTCTTATTTTCTGATTAATTATTGTTTTTTTCTCATAGCTTTACACATTTCACTATTGGATAGGGGAGCACTATATTGCATAATTATTTTTCTGATGCATGAGTGTCATGGGATCAGATTCTCATTGATTTTCAACCATGCTTGATCGAGCATTAGATTTTATGTAAATAAAGAGTATTTATTTTGAAATTAATTTAATTAATAACTTGATATAATAAATTATTTGTAGGGTTTATTGTATAACATTGAGGATATCAGGTGTGAGGCTATTTGGAAGGCATGGTAGGGAAAAATGCATCCTTATTGTACTCATTTTTTAAAAAAATTAGAAAGGAAAAGAATAGAGAAAGCATGAGTAAAGGAAATTGGTGAGACATGTCGTGTCAACTAACCATGTTATATTTCATCTCATGTTAGGGATAAATTATATACACATTGGTTGAGTAGGCGGTTTCAGAGGTGATCATCAGTAGGTAGGAAAAATCGGGGGAGACAAGAGGTGGCACTTTGAGCTAGTATTCGTTTATTTAGTACGCATAGGGGGCATATGGTAAGTACATTTTTATAAATTTTATATGACTTTAAATGTAAATGTTTTATATTATATTCATAGAGGTAGTCTCTCATCCCGATATTATGGAGTATGTTGTTTATATGAGGATGTAAACTGATCTAGACACTAGGGAGAATAATGGTGCTAGCCAAAATTATATTGTGGACTATATAAGTTTTTTGAGTTTTAAATTTAACTACAAATATTATTTTAAATATTTTAAATTTTAATTTTATTTAATGGAGTCATGTGAGGCCGCGACATCTCAGAATTATGATGAGAGCCAGGATGAGGCTGATGGTATGACCAGTACCCCCTGATTTGATAACAAATCATGGATGCAGATGACCCTGTATGGCTTTGAGAAAGGATGAGTTTTTGGTATCAAATCTTGACTGACCCCTGGGGGTTTTTCTAAAACCTATGTGACGTCAGCATCTACCTCAAGAGGAGCCCTCATAGGGTCATCATCATGTAATTCACAATATTAGGAGAATCTATGAGGTCAGAGTGAGCTTATAGATACTATGCTTAGAGAGAAGGAGGAGATGCATTAATGGCCGCATCAGCATGAGGAAGAGTTACTACAACAACATCGTCAATAGTAGTAGTAGCAGTAGTTAACGCAGGATGTGATGTGTTGATGATGACAGGATCAGGAGAAAGAGGAGATAGAGTACATGTAACGGCTGACATTCTATTTAGGGATATAGTTATCTCCACCATCCCCTCCATCTCTTCTAGAAAACCCACCCCCTCAGTGATGTGTTTTTATTTTATGATGAAACATTTGAATGTATTTTTTTGTAACATTTATAATTTATTGTTTTAAATATTGTTTGATTTATATTTTCTCAAAAATTATATTTTATTATTATTTATTTATTTTGTTATTATATTTATTATTTTATTAATTAAAATATTTTTATATTTTGACATTGGGCATTAATTTCAGCGATATTACTCTTTCGATATTGTTTCATTTATTTATTACTATTTCTATTATTGTCTATTAATTTTTTCCAATATATTGTTGGATTTTATGATCATGGGGGTGTAGTCTATGCACAATCATCTCCTTAGACCCAATGTGTTAGTTAACTGTGTCTGGAATATGGGGTGGAATATTTGCGGTCTTGTGGCGACCAGTCTGGTTACTAGTTTTATAAGAATTTGGTTCGGGACATTAGAAAGTGGTATTAAATCATTTTTCTTTTGTCCTACTATTTTTTCTTCTATATATTATACTAGGATTGTGTTAGTGTTAAGAAAATAGCCATTCATTAGAATGATCAATCCACATACGGGGAAAATTCCAAGTGGCCCGGAATGAGATTTTATATCTTGTTTCTTTTTATTATAGTTGATTCTTATTTTACCTTGTATGATTAATTGAATTATCTCTTATTATAATTTAAGATATTTAGAATTTACAATTGGCCTACTATGGCAAGGAGGAACAACTACATAAAAAATTATAGGCACATCAGGATGTACAGGCTACGCATATGCAATGCCATGTAGTTTTCATTGCTAGGTTGATTGAAATTTGTTGATGATTCTTGAATATTTTATTATCATATATTTTTATATTATATTTCAATAATTTAAATAATATATTTATTTTTCACATGCTTAGGTGTTTTACTAGCCTGATTCATGAATTTAAATTATCATTATTTTCTTATATTCCATGTTAAGTATTTCCTACTCGAGTATTACCTTTCCATGTTTATCTTACATACATATTCATATTTAGAATGTCTACTGATTCATTTATATTGTCTGATTTTTTACCATTTTAGGTGACTATTTAATGTTATTTTTTCTAATTTCCATGATTCTATGATTTTTAAAATTGCAATAATACAAGATGGTTGTGATTATTTGGGATTCAATTTTTAATTTTTGGGGAATATGGGTGCTTTAAAAAATGTAATCTGGGGACCCTTATAGTATAACCACTCTTGATGTGATTTATGTATATAAAGAAAATTATATAAATGAAAAATTTGTTAAATTTCCCTTTTAAACATATAAAGAATGTATTTTTTAGATAAGATCCGTATGTAATTTTAAAGTGTATGGATGCATTATAAATTGAAAAGTGGTTGCCCATATAACCTAACCATCTATTTTGAGCCTTTTATATTGAGAAATTATTGTAAATGTAAATTTTATTTAATTATAACTTTGAATGAAATGGTTTCCTTATAATGTCATGTACCTTTATAACATGGGAAAGAGGAACCATGTGAATAAGTTCCACAATGCACAACTAGACCCATGATGGTCTTTTGAGGCATGGTTCATATGTGATAAACCCCAAAAAAAATCATAAATCTATTTTTTTAAAAAGGGTTTCCATTTAATTGAAAAAAGGCTAAATGAGACCTTCTTGATCTGTCTCATGTTTTGATAATATATAGTGATTAACCCCATGAGGGTATGATTTAGTTATGTATTGAGGGTCATTTAAAGTGAACATATTCACCTACAGGGATTTTCATGTAATTTTAAGGTGGATTTATTTTTCACAAGTACCTCCTTACTAAATAAAATTCCCTATAATTTTCATGAGCTTTAATTGTGTGAGACCTTAAAAATAAATTAATTGTGTTTAAAATGTGGTTTATGTGATTAAATGGCATGATTATAGTGGGATGTTAATAATTAATAATGTTTAAAAATATATTTAATATAAATTGCCCATTTTCTATATCCATAGATATATAGAGTTCCAAATCACATTGTCTTATGAAAAGTACCTAATATTTTAAAACATATACTTTAAAATGTTTTGAGTTATATATATAAATTAAAAACTCAATGAAATCATAATGGGGTTTTTAGCTTTAACCCCCATGTATGGGTAGTTTAAATCCTTTCAATATTTTCTCAATATTAGATTCCTTGAAATTGGAATGTTAGCTTTACATTTAGTTTTCTTTCCTTATTTCTTAAACCTAAGTGATATGATTTTAAAACTATAGACTTTTCACATCTGTGACCTTTTTTGGGTCAATGGTTTGAGTTTATGTAAGGGGATAGCCTGCTATTGGAAATCCTCTCTGATCCTTAAAATACTTGCTAAATTCTATGTTTTTTATGAGGAGTGGTATTTTTTTTGGTTATGTTGTCTTTGTAGGAATGTTAGTTTTCAAATGACACACATGTTTTTACCAGTGGACGTGTGTTCTTTTGACCTTTTCTACAAGTTTTATTATTTAAAAATTCTCATTTATATAATTCCAGACATTTAAATGGCATGTTTGGCCTGTTCGTAAATTGTGTGACCCTTTTTTCAATCCCCTTTAGTGTTGGATTACATGGGAGGTCATAATCTAGTTTTATAGTTTTATAGAGTAATGTGACTATGAAATAGTTACTTTGTGTAAGACATTAGATACATGAATACATAAGGATAATAATATTATAGTTAGTATCAAGTATTTCCAATTTTATCATAATATCTAAGGGTTGGATGTATTGGTACTCGTGATACCCATTGAGTGTCTAAATCATGATGTGAAGCATTTGAGTTTTCTGGGAATCCTAAGAGTGTTGATATATTTTTCTTTAAACGCTAAAGAAATTCATAGTATATAAAACTTGTAATTATCATGGGGTTAAACTATTCTTAATACTTAAGATAACATCCATAGAGGACATGGGTTTATTACACTACCAGACAGGGTGTTTTGGCTCTTATTCCAAATTACATGGAAAGTGTGGAAGGAACATTGGATGAATGTCATGCGTATGGATAAAGAATGATATGTCCTAGTGTCATTTTAAGTATTTAGTCCATATTTAATTTCTGTTCAAAACATGTTAATGTGTGGTGGCATCTTTTATGACCCATGGTGAGTGTTCATTGGAGCATGTGCCATGGGATGATTCCCCTCTCTTGGTAAATTTGATGGAAAGGAAAATCCCAGGGTAGGTAGAATCACATCAATATGGTCAATTCAAGACCTTTCATATAGAATTAACAGAACCTAGAATGAAAAAATTAATATGGTTAGTGTTGATCATTCATTCCCCTAAGATTGGTAAGTTTCAAATATTGTCAAATTCTTGGAAGGTATCAAAACTATAAAGGGTTGGATGTTGAGAAACCTTATTAGAAAACATTTTTTATTGGAGAAAATTTCTGGTTTTGATTCAGAGACCATAGTGTGACTTAGGGTGTTAAATAATCGAATTCTAGTAATAGAAATGTTTTGGAATATCTAGCCAGGATCATATGATGAAGTCAACATATGTTGGATCAAATTTCCTTATCATTCTATTATTAGTTATGCAAGGTTCAGAGCCTTACCAAAAACTTTGTGCATGTTTTAGAGAAAATGTATTGGTCCTTTTTTGGAATTTGTTAAAATCCTCTTAATGTACTATAATTTAAATGATGATCATGTCCCCTATCATTACACCATCTGGGTAGACTGAGAAAATGTCAGTTTTACCCCATACTAAACATCAATTATAATGGTGTGGTTAAATTGAATCTATCAGTGTGCACATCAGAAGCATTGTTTTCCTTTGAGGCATGGTTACTCCTGAGCATACCTATGATAAAATTTGGAACAAAATGGTTGGGAAATGGAAACCAAGTGTTTCCTCTAACCTAATTTCCATAAGGATTACTATTTTAGATCAATCCTCTTTCTTAGTATATAGAAAACCAACATTATTCTAATTTCACTATTGTAAGATCCATTTATGGCCTACCTTTAATGAGCTCCTCAGACTCATGTCAAAGATTCCATGAATACCATAAATTTCATTCAATCTCATATGAGTCATTTAAAAATTAATATAGATCAATGTCTTATAGATTATGAATATAGACATGGTCGTGATGTGGCACAAATGCTTAAATGTATGTTTTTCCTAGAGGCATTACTAGAAGCTGGTTAGAGGATTTAGTGATCATGATTGGAGAATCCTATAGGTACCTTCATAAGTAACTATGAGACATAGATTTTGAAAAGCATCAATCTTCCATGTTGGGTGTTTTGAAGGTAGGTGACCAGGGATGAAACAACTTGATATTCCTCTCTATTTTCTTATGTTGTTAGTAAGTACTGCTTAATGGTATGTTGTCGTACATAGTGTTGTGCTGTGAGTTTCAGTTGAGACTTTTCATGAAAACATGACTCGATGAGGCCTATATGTCTGATTGAAGGTTGCTCAATTGTTTATAATGAGAATCATGCTAGGAGAGCTGTCAGAGTGCTGCAGAAATTCTAAAATCAGAAGTTACATGAGTTGGGATACGTGACTTAGTTTTTTCCTTAAAAATTATATAATGTGATTGATAATGAGATGATGATGTGATTGTGTCTTGGGTATAAAGAGATCAGGCCAGTGTCATATAAGGGATTCCATTTTTAAAAAGATGTTTTGGGTTGGGATTTTACATCTTCTATACCATATGTTAATGCGACACTCTGTGGTGTGTTCTGAATTTGTAAATGAAATGTGACCATTCAAACAAGTATTTTTGATCCATGTAGGTTGGGTGATGTTTCCTTTATTTTCCTAGGGCTTTATGGAGATGAGATGTTTAAGGTGGGGAGATTGTAGTGTCCTATGTTTTTGTAATAGATTATTTCTCTATGGAAATTTGAATTTTTGTGTTTGGTATACAGACCATTTTTTTATTTAAATTTATTTTTTGGCCCTAATAAATATTCATAAGTGAGTTTTAGAAGTTATAATGGTGTCGAGGTTTTTTTAGGAGCCTGGTTCCCCAAAACTAAAATGTAATACTAGTCCATCCAGTTAGGAGAAACCATCCGCCTGAGCCCGCATCATTTCCTAAAATAATGTGGCATTAAGAAGTGGGGAGATGGGGCCCACATAGTGTTTCTATAATAATGAAACCATAGGTACAAGACCATGTGGTGCTGCAAGCCTCTTGGAAAAAGCCCATTTGCACAGTTGGTACATGGTTTGGCCAACCGTGAATCCAAACTATGTTCCCTTTCTATGTGGGTTAAATTCTACTTTTTCCCTCAAAATTTTTTAACACCCACTTTATCCTCCCCTTATATTTTTTCACCAGTAGCAGCCACATTTGTTGTTTCCTACTCTCCATAGGTATTTTGACCCCTCCATTATATGAGCTCAAAATCATTCCTTTTTAGAAGAATTATAATGCATGAGGTAAGCTATACACTAATTATCCTTCCATAGTTCATTTCTTTCTTCCTCTATTGTGTTATTTTGTTGTGACCATATTCACCCTATTTTTTGGGAGTTCGTCAAATAATTAAATGTCAATAAAAAATGAAAAAATCAATCCCAAAAAATAGACTATTTTGTTTTCCTATGCACAAGGTAGGTGGTCTATATATTTTCTATTAAGATTCATCACATTTATAAAATTATACTATGTGGTGCATGCCAGACTTATCTGGTGTTACCCCTGATTTAAGACTAGATTTAAATTAATTTTCTTAGACCACATTATAATATATTTTTTCCTCCTAGGGATTTTTGGAGCTTAAGAACATAATCCAAATAATCAATTAGTATTAATGCATATAGTCTCCCCTTTTAAATGTTATCTTCCTTTAATGAAGACACATGATTTGGGTGTTCTTTTTACTAACATATTAAATTATGATTATCTATTCTCTTTGGACAACCATTGAGGTGGGTTTCATATTGCATTATGATTTAATTAATTTTTCCCAATTTAACCAAATTAATTGTTTGAATTACAACATTGGACAAAAAGCCTCAGTGAGGATCACTATATTCAAATTGAAAAAGTGATATATATATATATATATATCTGTGTATGTGTGTGTGTGTCTGTTATTCCTGGATTTTTTAACAATATGGTTTTTTTGTGGACCTCTATTCTGTTATTTCATGATGAAAAGGTTTAACAATATGTGTTGAAATATTTAATTCCAATATAAAGTGGAAATTCGGCCTGACCCTCTGAAGGCATCCTTATTTCATATTATGGAATCAAAAAATTTATGTACATTTTTTATAGTTTAATTTAATTTGATTAAATGATATTTGAATGTAATGAGAGATACATGGGTTTACAATCAATAAATTCCAATGACGGGCTGATCGTGCTTTTAGTTAGTTCCACTAATGGATTATACATATGTAATAGGAGATATCGGTACATTAGGATGGAATCACCCTGAATTATTCATACCTCATTCTAATCGATACTTGTTTTCTAGGGGAGACATCTCATATTGTATCATCAATGAGATGGTTGTACCTTGACACAAGTGAGACTTGGTCACCGACATGAGATACAAGGTATGAGATCAGAGGTACTTGTCAAACATTTGGTTGGGAGTGATACATGTGATACCATTCAGGGATCACATTGGATGGAGTCTAATGAAAATGAGTGTTTATAGAGATTTAGGTGCAATAAGGGGGATCATTGTTATGATTCACCTCAGACTGACCCATGATTCTTCATATTTAATTTTGGAAGTTACTTTTATTTTAAAGGATTCTATTTTATAATTTTGGACAATAGAACACATATACAAAGATATATCTTACACTTGGTGTCAGTCCATATCATGATACATATTTTATGCTATTTTACTATCTCTTTCACCAAAACTCATATATAAATTTTCCCTTTGTCTTAGATATTTCTATCAAATGAAAAATCGGGTTTGTACATACCAAGTTTCATTGAGGTACCTTAGTACAACATGGGGGTTTATTAATTTCTCATTGCTAATTTATTGTAGATATACATGATGACTACCCATTTTATAGACATGAACTAGATTATGCCTAACACACCTTTGGTGGTGCCCTACTGAGTATACCTTAGACCTTGTCTAGAATGACATTGCACTATAGTTCCAGAGAATATTTTCATGTTCGCATGTCCTTTTTTTATTTCTTCTTCTTCTATGATCTTACATGGGAGTTACAAGCATAAAACCAAGCTGATGCTCTATATGCTCTTGGAGTTCACCTTCTGAGATTTTATTTACTTTATTTATCTTTATATTCAACCATATCCTGATTTATTTTATATTTCATATATTTTAGTTTATATATCATCATATAGTCATGCATAAATTGTTATATATTGATATTGGCCATTTATTTTAGTGATATTACTCTTCTTCCTCACTACCATTCATTTATTACAATTTCCACTATTGTATTTTATTTATATTCTAATATAACAATATTATACTATAATCAAGAGAGTATAGTCTCCCCAATATCACCTTATTAGACTATTACTTATTTATTTAAGACTCTAGGGTATGAGGAAGAACACCTAAGGCCATGTAGAGACTCTGCGACCTACTAGTTTTATAGAAAGTTGAAATTGGAAATTACACATAAGGATTTTTCGTGAGCAGGATTGAGTGATGTTTTTGGATGATTCGGGATGGATTGTGGTAAAATGTAAACTATTTATTTTTATGTCAATCAAGAAAATTGGTAGTTTTTCAATAATTTGTTTATTATTTTTATTATGATCCAATGTTTTTTTGATTCACTCTAAAAAATTTATATTTATATATTTTAATGGTTCAAGAAAAAATGTTCTTCTAATTTACTTATTTATTTCTTTTTATAATTTTATTCATAATATCTTTTGGGATATTTTTTATCCATAACTATATCTTAAATAGGAAAATGAATTAAGGGATGAACCATATACATAATTGTTTTCCAATGCTATATACTCTCATAATATTTTACATTTTAATTTATATATTTATAGTTTTTTTACGTATGAATCTATGTTTTTCCAAAACAATTAAGAAAAATATATTCATGTAATAATTAAACTTATATTCATTCATTAATTTATTTTCTAGGTCAATTTAGTGTTTTTTACATATTTGTTGGGGACTATGAAAACTAATGAAAATTTGTAGAGCAAAATCAGAAGAAACAATTTTACAATGATCTGGTATCAGGTACCGACCAGTATCTAGTAGACCAAAAATAATTATTTTATCACAAATGGGTACCTAGAGGCCTTGATCTGGATACCCAATATACATATAGATTTTTTTAATTAATTGAAAATATAATTCTAATCTAAATTATTTAATGCCTCAAAATAGTGATTAATAATGGGTTTATTCTCATTATTATCTATGACCCACTCATTATGAATTTTCTATTTTTTGTTGAACAAATTTGATTCAATTATAGATCTTTTCTACATAATGACTATATATTCATGGGATATCACATTCAGTGAGGAATAAGTAGGGTCATGAATTAATCAATCCATTAGTATTATTTCATTATTTGAGTAAAATTTAACAATGTTCATATATTTTATTTTTTATAAAGTTAGAGATTCATTTATGATTTATTTATCCAAGTAATTATAGGAGTTGAACTAAGGTGAATCAGAGGTAAATTTATTATTTTAATTTTTTTACATTTTGTTGATTGCTTTTAGACAAAAAATATTTCTTAGGTTAGGTCATTAAAATAATTATAGTAGTGATGTGTCATCTTCATTTAGTCTTGAAAGAAGGTTCTACGCATGTTTAGGATGGTGAACTCTCCTCTTGTTCATATTTTTAATTTGTATGGAAATTTCAAGTACGAGGAAGGGTGAATTAAATTAAAAATAATTGTTTTCATATATAATTTTTTAAATGTTTTCCAAAATTTTAATGTTGATTTCGATGGATTGACTATTGTTTTTCACATAAAGAGTTCGTGGTTGTTTTATTAGTCTTAATTTATACATGGTTAGTTACTAGTTATTTTGTAATTTTTTTATTGTTTTGAATCATGCATATTTGTAATATTATAGTATATTTATTTCTATCCACTTGATATAAAAGGAAAAAATAAACATGTTGTATGATTCCATTGGAATAGATTATGGAATATTATTATATGGTTTAATTTTTAATTGATTAAGTTGTCCAGCAACTATTTGATGTTTATAAAGACTGTAAAAATAGGTTTATGTTCAATATGTAGTTTATGAGTAAGAAATTCAATTTTTTATGAAATGGTAATCAAAATGGATTGGATTTCAACACCCTAACATGTCAAAAACCATTCGGCTTTTCATTAGTGTTTTAATTGATGATTTCCCAAAATTTATTTACATGTTCCCCTTTACTTTGGGATGGTTCTTATAACTTGAAATTATTTTATATTTTTTCATGGATTTTAGGATAGGATTGAATAATATAATACTGGTTTGGATCCCCTATTTAATGGTATTTACATAGTAAAATTTATATTCTAATTTTTATTTAATAAAAAATAATTCCAATCATATTTTCTTGATCATTTTATATGTATTCTCATTCCATTCAGATGAATTTATAAAAAGTAGGTAGTAAATGGAGGGTAAATACCAATGTTGTCTGATATACTCACACCCTATATGTGTTCTATATATAAATTAGCGGGTTCTTTTATGTGCAATAAAAAAATAAGATGATTGTTCTTTGAAGTTAATTAAACATGTTTTATGAAATTTGATTGATATCATATTAATATTTATCATTTGATCAAGACTAGTATATGGGTTATATCCTTGGATATTCAATATATAATATCTCAAAAATAAAATACCTCACCAACAAATTTAATGGTATTTTTTGTTCTTATATATATTGTTTTTTAAATTTATACATGAATAGTGACTTGTATAAAAAAATAGGATTGGTTTTTTATGGTGAAGAGTTTTTATATAGTTCCTATAATTTTTAAAATTATTTAGATATAACTATTATTCATATAATATAGTTTCCTTTTTAGTGTGAACATTAATAATTTACTTGTGTCATTTATTTTTAATCACTTTTGGGGTTTTTAATTTAATCAATTTAAAATATTGATTAATTTTAAATCATTAAAAACAACTCCCACTTGAGTATTGTACACCCAATTATAGTAAAAAAATGCAACCAATTGAGAGGTGCGACTAAGGTGTGTTTGTAACATGGTTTTAGTTTTTTTCATGTATTTATTCCATGCTTGTTATAAAATATTCATAAACATCATCACTGGTTATGTGATTAACATTATCCTAAATACATGATAGTCTAGACTAAGAAAGTATCCCATAAATATTATTGGCTTGTATTATTATTTTAAAAGCCATAGTTATTATAGGTAATCATTCATTGATAATAGTTTTATTCGTGACTCAATTCATGTTCTTTGAGTCTCTTTAAAAGTGATTTTATGTCTATAGGTAGAGAGAAATAACATTTCGTGAAAATTTAATCCCTTTATCATGCCTATTTACATCATTATTTTAGTTAATTAAGGATTGATATTATAATGATACTGACTCTAATAGTAGAGAATTGGTGGTTACATTACTACACCGGTATATGATGCATCAATCACATCCCAAAGGGCTGAATAACATAGTACTAATGGTAAACTAGATACAAACTAGAGTCCATTATTATATTTTAAAACATAAATTACAACCTAGAAAATCTAAATTTTGTATAATCATGAACTCATTTAAATATTAATTCTTCATATCATGGTGATAGGAAAAAAATTTAATGATAAGTTCATATTCTTAGTAAAGGTTACATACAATAAAATTTGTCCTGAATAAATAAGGAATAATCATAATGGAAATGTAAATAATAGAAAACACATACCATTTAATTAATAACATTTTCATGAGGAATAATATGGAAGGAATAAATGTGGATCAAATAAGGAAATATAAATAATCACATGTTCTTGAATCTAATCCATTGATATCATCACTAATTAAAGAATCACATGGAAAAAACTAAAAAATTCAAAATAATGTAAATATATAATATCAGACGTCCTAACCTTAAATTTCATGATATCTATACTATCATGACCTTGAGAAAATATAATTAAAATTATTGGTAAGTATACACAAAATGACTTATTTAATAGTATCATACTGATTTTCCTCAAGAGAAATATCAATGTATTGAGGGTTTTCTATTAACGGGCCTCACCCATCACATATTTTCCAATAAATACTTCATATATTAAATGATCAATTCATTTTAAGAGTAATATTCAATATTAATAAGTGTTCTTATTGAATAAAGGATATGGAATATAAATATTTCATCTATCGATAAAAAATAATTAAAAATAAAAGTTCATATTTAAAATTTATATACTTTTTAAGAAATAAACTTATCCATGATTAAATTTTTTTATATTTTAGGGAATCATAATTTCCAATTATCATGAAAAATTTAATGTTTTAAGGGAATGTTAATGACTAAGAAATAAACCAGGAAAGTCTTTTTCACTAATTTCTGTAATCAAATCGATTATAACCAATATAAATAATGAATAATGAAGATATAATTAAAAAATATCCCTAGTTGAGTATATGTATAATAATTTAGTATTGTTGTCATAGAATATAAATGTCATAAAAGGATAATTAATTCATTACTAATGAAAATAAACTATTCATATTTAAAATCACTTTTAAAACCCAATAATATCCATTTTTTTAAAAAATGTTTCTTTGAAAATAACCTCATAAACTTATAAAGTAGGATTCTAACAATGAGTGGTCAAATCATTTGAATATTTTTCACATGTTGAGTACATTAATGAATATTACTATCCCATTTTAAGTTAAATTTTTGAAAGGATGATGTTGGAATGTTGAAAATAAAATACTGCTTAAACCATTTTTAAAAAAGTCATTCTTAGAATATTTATTAATAAATAATGGTAAAATATTCAAAATATTCAAAAAACATTTTACAAAATATATGCATATGGAATAAAAATAATTTTTGACTGAAAAGATAAATATGGTAGGCCATTCTAAAAAAGAGTTTCTCAAATATTTCAAGTATAGAGGAGAGGAAAATTATACTATTATAAAAAATATTCAAGATTAAATAGAAGATAATTAAATTAATTTGTTTTATTATAGAATGATCAAATAACTTACATTGATGGAAATTCAAGAATAAATAACCCTCATTAAAATAAGTTTGATGATTAAAACCATACTTCTTTGGTAAGTTTTGAATTATTTTCCACATGAAACTAAAAAAATTATACAGGTATGTCTATCCCTTAATTTTTATGTGATGAATCAGAAAATAAATTATTTGGTTGAATATAAACCACACAAAATAAATATGTGGTTAATATGGAATATATTCCACATAATTTCCAGTCAGATAAAAATCCATTACTTCTTGGTAAATTTTAAATAAAAAACACATGGATGAAGTAAAATTAATTTTAACATAAAATAACCTGAATTATAAATTATTTTGGATATAATATCTAAAAAGGGATGTATATACACTTTATAAAATAAAATAGGATCATAACACTAATATATTCCTTAATAAATGAAAATTTTGATGATATCCCTTACCACATTATCAACATAATTCATAATTTTATATACTTCATATATGATAAATATATATTAATTTTAAATTCATTACATAATCAGGAAAATTATTTCTAAACCATATATGGTTTACTTATACTCGTTTATCTACCATTTATTAATAATTCTTTGCAAAGATCTTTATTTGGGGTAAAGACAACTTCATTTTTCATATATGTTTATTCTTAGTAGTTTCAATCCATGTACATTGATCATGGTAACATAATCCCCAAAATTATTACCACTAAATTAAAATAATAATTATTACATAGAAAAATATTTATTACATTCCATAAAATTTTGAGAAACAAAAATTAATGAGTTACACCCTTTATGGAGATGGTAGGTCATATGTACACATGAACACTATTTTTATATCTGATTGATCTAAATAATGGAAAATTATTATTATCATATAATAAATAATTAATATATCATATAAAACATATATTTTCCTCAAATACATTATTGTTATCATACATATCAAAAGGAAATTGAAAATGAATCACATCATTTCTTCGTGGCGGTAGTCCACACGTACACATGAGCGACATTATTCTTTTTAAATGGATAAGCATCTAATAAGGGATATAAGAAACAATAACTATGGTTGTATAACTATTTAAATTATAAAAATATATTCATATATCCATATATCCTCCAATTAGAGTATTTTTGGAAAATGAATTAAATCAGTAACATAGAAAATGGTTTCGGTGAAGGTTAACTTAGAACTTGATAATATTGTTCCCTATTTTGGCTATGGTAGTTGTGATATGAAGATCAGTCATGTGTTATGGTGAGTTTTAGAGATTAAAAATCCAACATCCTTGCATTGGTTGATAGGTGGTGATTTTAACATTATTTCGGCTACTAAAGAGAAGAGAGGGAGGGGTGAGTTCCCCCATATAGCTATCCTGTAGTTTGTGAAATGTATTCCAAATGTGTTTTATCAGATATGCATTTTCATGTGAGTGTTTTACATGGTTCAGGAATCCAAATGGATTTCCTCACACCTAGATCCATATTGACAGTTGTCTAGAAAATAATCATTCCTTCTGCATGTTTCCTAATACAATGGTTTTTCACATGGTGCATAGCCTCTTGGATCATTCACCACTCTGGGTCTATTTTTCTCCAAGATAGAACAACAATGGTAACTTTTACTTCTCTCAATCTTGGTTGGAACTTCCAGAATATCACCTTGTCATTCATGAGTTGTGGTTAACATTTATCTAGGAATCTCCATGAATAAGTTTTCACTACAATATTAGTCATATCAAAACATATCTTACCTTAGTGATTAAGAGACAACCTCCAAGTTTCAAATAAATGGACTAAATCTCGAAGGAAATTGAGAATATTTAGTTTATCCTAGATATTAACTAGAGAAAAATGTCATTAAATGATATTTCATCTATGAATTATATCTTTACTGATATGTTTATATGTCCTGAATGGCTGGACATGGAACTATCAGTTATCAAATAGATTTGGGAAGGTGATAGGAACACAACATTTTTTCATGCTTTATTTAAGGTGAAATGATGAATTCACAGTACCAACATACTTTTCGATGATTGAAGATAATCTCAGGAAATAGATTCCACGGGGGGAATAGAAGAATCTCATTTTATGTCTCTCTGAGCTGGCCATTATTGTTACATGAGTGGAGGATATTAGAGGGAATGTAGTGGCTTCCTTAAACCGGCATCCTCTCTAATCCCCGATGTTTTTAATGATCACCATTAAGTAATAAAAGAGTATATGTATATTTTGGAGCTGATTAGAAGTCTCAACATGGATTGTTTATCCATTCTATATGGCTTTCTAATATCCTTTTATAGAACATCATCTGACATGTTTAACTGGGATTTTGTCAAATCAATTTAGGATTTTTTTTGGGGGGGGGGGTACCCCATGTACCTTGTTCTACCACCTCGGTTCTCATTATGATGGTCAGAGATCCCATATTTATGCCGCATTATATATCCATAAGAAGGAGTAATTTTCCCTATAATGTAATTGATAACATAATCAATCGGTGAATTTCAGCCTTCCCCCACCTTTAGAAAGGTGAGGATTAGCATGGTTTTGTGAAAGGTATGATGATATAGGGATCTATTTCAATAGCCTAGGAGATAGTTAGAAGCATCAATAACAAGGTAAGTGGATTAAATTTAATTTTCAAACATGATATGGATAAGGTATAAGATCATGTTGAGTGGTATTTCATCATTAATGTCCTGTCAAAAATGGGTTTCTAAATAATGAATATTGATCTTATCTTTTGAAGTATTAGTTTATTTTGGATTCACATTCCTTTTTTATTGATGACCTATGGATTTTTCAAAAATATGCGTGGGTTAAGGCAGGGGGACCCACTTTCCCCAACCATATTCATTTTAGCTTGAGATTCCCTTATCTGGAACATAAAAAAGAGCATTTACCATGGTGACTCTACTCCCTACCACTGCAAAGCCCTAGACATAAGTACTTGTCAAATCATGTATATAGATGATACAATCATTTTATTGAATTCTAAAAAAGGTTAGTTAGAAGTTTGACCAGGATCATGGAATGATATTAAAAATTGAGTGGATAGGTTATCAAAAGGGTGAAAAACAGTTCTTACACCTCCCATTGATGCACCGCTAGAAGAGTCACGGATCTATGTAGAATTCTGGGTATTCAATTAAATTTTTTTTCCCGTCACTAAACTTGAGATCTATATATCCCCATGTAGGATTTATATCCATCATTTTGATTAGATTTTGGAACATGTCACCTCTCATGTCACCAACTAGAAGAACCACTTTTTATCCTTTAAGAGAGGATCAACATTGTTAACAGTGTGCTCGCATCCATTATAATTCACACTCTCTTGGCTATTTTATTCCTAAAACCAACCATTTCCAATATCGATATGATTATTTCATATCTTATATGGGACACCAATACATATAATAAATATCCCAGTGCTTCTTGTAAGATATCGGCAAGATCCTCTCATGATTGAGGTATTTATGTGAATAATGTTTATGATACCCTACTTGGCATGCATGTGATGGTTACTTAGGACATGATGTAGGTTTATTATATATGGGGTTATCTAATGAGGTTTTTCCATGGGTAGATGGAGGTACTGAGAGGTTATTTTTGGCATGTGGTTATGAAAAAAATTTCTACTCTGAGGGGACATGATCGTCTGATTATGGGTAGTGGTGATATATATTTATGGAATCACAAATGGCTGGGAGTTGAGTTGGGATTTCCATGATATCCATTAAAGGACCATACATTCAGTTAGTCAAGCCAGCATCCAACACTTATTAATGAAGTCCTTAAAACTAATCAACAATATTTTTGTGATCTTATTAATTTTATTAATGATTAAGATCACTGTTTTTTTACTGAATCTTCCTTGGGAACTTTATCAATGAAAGACCACCACAAACTGCTTACTCCCTCGAATCAGCTGGATACATGGGATGACATCCTATGGTGGAAAGAGATGCTGAAAAATCAAAATTTTCAAATATAGAGGATTATAAACTTGGATCAATCCATTTTTGAAAATGTAAAACGTCTTAGAATCAATGTGTATTTTTGTTTCTCATGTTGTGAGGACAGATGAGAGGAAATCTCGGATCACTTATTCTTTAAGGGGAGTGGGTTTGCACAGTTTGGAATTCTATTATAGACTTTAGAAGTATTAACTTGCGGTAAAATATGGAAATGTCCTTTCTTTAGAAGTGTTATATGGAGTATATTAGGTAGGCCCTAATAGGGATTCTAGGGATTATATTTTTTCATTTGGGTTTTCAAGTTTTGTGTCACAAGAATAACTGTGTATAGTTTGAGGGGGTGTTTGCACGGGTAGGAAGTTGGTTATCTGAGTGAAGAAACGCCATCTAGATTTAACCTGATCTACAAGGAACATAATGTATTCCCCCACCTTGAGACCATTTTATGCCAATTTTTCTCCTCCCCACTCAATTGGTGGTTCTATGCTAGGAAACTAGGTATGATGGAAACCATTAGGTTCTGGCTTCAAACTAAATACAATTGTTTCGTTTTCTGCTAGATTCATGTGTGGTAGAGGTGTTGTCCATGGACCCTTTTTCTACCTCCTCTTGTTATTCTCAGCATGCTTTGGGGTAGGTGACACCCTCAAAGCTTAGGCACTAGCTATGTTCATTAGTCTTATAATCTATAGTAAGAGTGAGGATAGTTTTATGGTAGTTGAAACTGACTCCTTAATACTTTACAATTCCTTGAAGAATGCTTGTGATACCCCATGCTGAATTTCCTTTATAATCTATATGTGTAGGAACCTCATGTGCACCCAAGAAGATATTTTACAAATATAGTGAGAAAGAAATAAGGCGGTAGATTATCTTTCTTCGATTTCCAATCCAACGACCGAATTACACGATATCTCAATGAGTACAACCTTCCTCCATAATGGGAGAATCTGATTAGAGGCGATGCTCAAAGGCTTCACCATTTTAGACCACCCTAATTTGAACTGTTCATATTTTTTTCTTGCTTCTCGTTACTATTTTTGGTTTTATTTTACTTTTCATAAATAAATTAAGAATCATGATGATGAAAATCTAAAAAAAATGGATCAATGGTTTCATTTCCAATATTTTTAAAGAGGATATGGATATATGTTATTTCCTCAAATAATAAAATCACAATATATTTAATTAAATCTTTTTTATTATATTTTAATGATTAATACATGAATGAATTTTTTAATAGAATAATAAAATTATAGGATCTTTGTTAAAGGTAATTATTTTCTCTTAGAAACAACTCATTTCGATCTCTTGTTAAGGATACTGGGGTTGGTATATTATGAATATAATAAAAATTAAAACAATTAATGGATAATTGGGAAAGATTTTGGATGATATTCCTAAGGATAAAAGTCTAAAGAGGAATTAATATGTTTAGGGATGAGGTTCCATTTATAATTGAGTAGTATTGGTATTTTTGTGAATACCTTAAATGATTAAATAATGGGAAGATACACTCAAATCAAATGCCTAGTGTAAGATCCCATGTTCTTGTATGTGGTTCACATACCTTATTTTTATGTTTTATTGTTAAATGTGGGTAATTTTTAACTTCCTTCGAGTTCATTAAGATATAAGGGGTGTTCAAAGCTGGTTAAGAGCAAGGAACCCTTGTATTTGAGTGATATATCTCCGGTACAAGGTTAGTTCAAACCATGTGAGGGAGGTTGCACGGTATGATAAACCTCACGAGGCTTGAGAAATTTGTAGGGGGAATCCAAATTGTTATACCACACCTTATGATTTGGGGCACATGGCCATACAGCCATGTATACAATTTTGATAGCAATGCTTTTCATAGTTTTCACACGGTTGTTAAACCATATGATAAAACCATGTAAGGTATCCTTCCCTACAACAGACCTTACAAGGTTAGCCTACATTTTTTCAAACCATCCTCTCAAACCATCAAAGCCATAATTTTTTTTTTAATTTTTCAATTTTTAAAACTAATTAAAATGTATTTTCCCCAAAATTATCATTTTCATTAATAGAAAACAAACTTGCATTTGGAGAGCTCCCCTTGGTGACTATTTAGGGATTAGAGGTAATTCATCCATCTAATATATAATTCTAGCGTTTCTTGTCTTTTTGGATCTAAATCGGTGAGTAATAAATTCTATTTATTCATTCTATGTTTTACTTATTATCAACGACACTATTTGGATGCTATTTGATTTTCCCTAATTTCATGTTCCTTGAATGTTCTTCATCATTATCCTAATATGAGTCAATTATGGAGTTGATACTAGAAATGAACTCTCCTACCAAGCGGCGGTAGGTGGTCTATATTATTCTTTGATTTTTGGATCATTATAGGGATAGCTATCATTATGCTTCCTTCCAGACATTCTGATGTGGCCCCAAAACTAAATTGATTAAACAACTTAATTTAATTGGAAGCTGTTAAGGATTAAATATACCATCCATGAGACCGATTGAATATTTTTTACCCAAACAATGTCCACCCATAGGGTGTTCCATGTTGTTTCCTTGTATTTTCACTTATTTGGACAACCTAAGGGATGTGTTCTAGAGATTTCTTGGTAAAAGGAAGCATTTATTTAAATGAAACGACTCATATGGCATGTTAGGAGAAGTTTCCTCCCCATTAATGTGATGATAAACTAAATGGTTTATATTGAACATGAATTGTATAAATGGGGGAACTAGAAAATGTGGAAATGAGTGAGTAAACTCATGTGATGTGTCTAAATGTTGATTTTGAACAATGAGTGGGTTTACTCATTGGATTTATCTAAATGTGAATTGTTGTTAATGAATGGGTATACACATAGTTTATTATTGGAATCTTTGAAATATTAAATATATAAAATGATTATTGAATCCAGTATATTCCATTAATGTTTATCATATGGGTCTTGAATGGGGTATTGGATGAATGAGATCGAGTATACTCATTGGGTATTGATTCTGTTGGATGACTTGGGCTTTGGTACACCTTGGATCTTTCTTTCATAGGCCTGTGTAGGAAATGTTGTGTTGACTTTCTACCAGGACTCAATCTAGTGCATACCCACGTTTCAATAGAGATGCTCATGGGACTCGACGAGGATGATTGTGTCTTCAATACCTTGGATCCATCCCTTCTAGTTCTAAAACATTGATTCTTGTGGCATGGCCATGAGAAATATGATATGATTGATTGAACGAATATGATGTGGATGTTATGAATCATTCCATTATACGGTAAGGATGTGGTTGATATGGTTTTATGGTTTGCATGATGCATAAATTTTGATTAATCTCTTTTAGTTGTATTTTTCTTCGTATAAGAGATTGAGTCTCATTTTTTGATATCCTTGAGAAGAATTATTTATTTTTATCTGTTTAGTATTAGATATGACAAGGAACTGTAAATTTATTTTATTCATACCTAAATACTAGAACATTGATTATCTTATTATATTGTAATGCCTGATTGTATAGACCATTGGTTGGTTACCTATTTGGATTATGACTCACACCATGTCAAGATTGTCATTAGGTACAAAAATGACTATATTATTGTGGGTGTGGATAATGGAAATCCCCTGATTATAGGTTCTTGATTTCCGCCTTGGAGAAGGAGATCATGGGACCAAGTTGAGGCTTGTGATTCTATTCGAAGATAGCAATTTTTTTTGTTTTTGCTACATTGACATATGTATTGTACTGTATTATTGCATACCTATTTTTACTATGTATTAAATACATGTATTGTCATAATTTTATATCTTATATTCCATTTTGATTGGTTATATATTTTTATCTTGTTAATAAATATTTATATATATATATATATATTTAGTTTTTCTATTTATTCTTCTACCTGTATGATATTGAATTTATATTGTGATAAATGTGGGTAATGTGGGAATAATATCCCTATGGACACACCCTAGGCCCTCATTTATAGACACATGCCTCCAACATTTTGGAAGATGTGCTGGAGGCCATGTTTCTAACCGAGCTTGGGCACAATAGAGTGACTACTAGGTTCAGGACATTACAAAGTGATATCAGAGCATAATTTTACAATTTTATTTACTATTTTCTGATAATATACTATTGTAGAAAGGTATTTCGGTTTGTTAATTATATGTTCCTGGGTATTGCTAACCAATGTATAAGAAAATGCCAAATTTTATTGAATTAAATTATTGTTATCGGGATTTTTATTGTTACAGTTGATTGGATTCCACCATTGGGTAATTAAATAAAATTACAATGTATTTATTTAAGTGATTTTATTTTATTTTGTGTTGAATCCTGAAGATAAAATGGCATTCCATCTCATTCATAATATAAATAAATTTTTAAAAATCACATTCCATTTAGGATGCATTACCTATTGCGTACTGTTGTGATTGGTTCTCTGATAACTATACCTGCTATTGTGGTATAGTTTTTAGAATGATATATGGTGTGAATGAGCTGGACACCATTATTTGCTTCATGAAGAGTATGGTCCCTCATGGATCAAAATTTAAAGAATCATTTGGATTAAATTTAGAATTAAATTTTGATATAATGGTAAAGATTATTAAATAAAATTGAAATGGAAAAGTGATCACGGAAATTGAGATATAATATAGACAATAATTTTGTGTAGGAAGAAGGAAGTGTCTCTAGTGGGTATTTATGATTGTTCTTTTATAGTGCTGGATTTTGGACCAGGATGTGTGGTAAGACTGGTTTTTAGGAGGTTTTTGACCTATCCTACATTTTGACCTGCAGACTTTGTTATTTTTCTTTTTCGAGGAATGTGATAGGAATTATAAAAGATTCCCCCCGTGAATAAATATAATTTTACACCATGTGGATGGTAATGACCATGATTTAGAGGCAGTGTACCATGGTATAGTATTGGATCCTCCTTTAGTTCCAGTTGTGTCAGTAGTTTTGGTTCAAGTTGTATGTACTGAGCAACTATTCTACAAATGATTCTCTCACTTCATGCAGCCTTTTCAGGGATCACTGAAACCATCCTCATCTATGGACGGGAGGATGCATATGTTATAGTAACAGTTTCATCTCATGTTTCTGGGGAATTAAATCCCATATCCTACTGAGTTGTGGCTAGATACTATGATGGTAATATTTGAGCATCTTGAGACACCTTATGAGAAGAGAGTGAAGCTTGGTCACATATGCTACGTGAGGTTTCAAAGAATCTGTGGGATGTACTAAAATAGGATAAAGTACTATGAGATATGTGTTAATAAGATTTTTAAACCTAATTCAATGAAATAGTTTACCTAGGGACACTGTGGGAAGAGCATGCTGGTGAGTTCATGCATCTGGTATATGGAACTTGGACGGTTATGTGGTACTCTAAATGATTCATATAGTGGAAATTCTTTTCACCGATATACCTAAAAAATAAGATATTGAGGGTGAAATGCTTCACGGATTGTCTCTGAGATGATATAGGATAATATATTAACATGATCAAATTGACATATTTCACTGAAATTATGAATCAGGTGCTAATTATAGAATAGAACATGGAGGAAGATGGGGTGTATAGAAGAGTAGTGCAGTCACATAACATAGTGTATCAACATATTCATGCAGGAAGGGCCATTTTGAGGCTTTCTATGAGATGAGTACCATCCATGATGCCATCGTGGGAAGTGCAGTGTTCGGTCATCAGTGTGGCAGACTAGGCAACATGAAGAATCAATGTGACTTTGACCTCGTCATGTGTTGATATTAGGGGTGGATGGGCCACATACACCTTTTCAACAGGACCTTACCTCCAAATATGAGTGGTAGGGGTAACATATAATCCCATTTTAAGATTAGGATTCATTTCTCTACATCTGGCATGGAGTCGGAGTAGTGATGGTTGATCAGGCTAAGGTAGTGGTGGTCATGGAAGAGAAACCCAGACACCAATTACATGGAGATGTCAGAGAGGGCATACTCTAGGAAGTGAGGTTATATCATTGGGATTTGGTTCATACTAGACTATTTCTTTAAATTCTACCCCTAAGGATAAAGGTTCCAAACCATCAATGGTGTGAGGTATGATCTTAGTATCTAATACCATTTCAACATCAATTTTTGATACAGGTGCATTGCATAGTTTCATATACATACTTGTGGATGAATGAATTGGGATTCCTATATATCTTTTTTATGGAATTATAAATCTTGATACTCTATTATGGATTATAATGTAGGATGTATTCCAGTGCCGGTAGTTCCCCCTTATGTTTGGTGGGTGTAACATCATCTGGAATCATTATTTACATGAGATAACTAGGTTTGAAACCATACTCGGGAATCAATATGTAATTTCTTATCAAGATTTCATTGAATCCTATCGACATAGGTTGAAATTGACAACTCCATAGTGTTCATATCATATTCACAAGGGTGAATGGTATGTATATGAAATTTGGTTAAGACTATAGTATCATGGGTTTGGAGGAATGATATTTCAGATCACTAGTTTAAATATGTATGATTTGGGATTTAATTATATGAACATTAATCTAGTTGTTGATCATTTTAGGAATATTTTCCCATTATAATTTTTGGTTTACTTCTATATAGATAGGTTGATTTTTCTATAGATATAGTTATAGGAGTTTCACCTTTATCCATTCCTCCTTGTAGGATGGCTCTTACAAAGTTTCCAGAGCTCAATAGGAAGTAAATGGATTTTGAGGAAAAAGGGGGTTTATTTGACCTAATAATTCTTAGTGGGGTTAACCAATCCTTTTGTGAAAAAGGAATATGGTTCCCTTTGGATATTTATGGATTATTGGAAGTTAAACTAGATAGTAGTTAAAAACTTGTATCCCTTGTCGCTGAATGATGACCTATTTGATTAAATTCTAGGAGCTCAAGTGTTCTAAAAAATTGATTTGAGATAAAAATATCAAAAATTACATGTTCGAACTACATAAATTCCTAATATAGTATTTCATAAAAAGTCTATATGAGTATTTGGTGACATAATTTTATCTCATAAATGTGACATAAATTTTCATGGCACTGATGAACCGACTCTTCCATCTTTATTTTGATTCTTTTGGGGTGATTTTCCTAAATTATATCTTGGTTTATTATAATGATAGACATGAACATGAAAAACATCTTGAAATAATTTTGGATACACTAATATAAAGTCTGTTTTAATCTATGCTCACAAAGTACCACTTCTTGATGGATCAGATTCACTTTTTGGCTCAAATCATCTCAAAGACAGAACTATCAGTAGATTGAGAGAATGTGAGAGCTAAGTTTTCTAATAGAATCCCAAAAACAATATTTGAAATATAGAGTATCTTGGAGATGGATGGTGACTACACTCATTTTTTATATGAATTTCCATGATTTACAGTGCTTCTGACGGGCTAGATTAAAAATGGTGTGATGTTTTTATGGTTAGATGCATGTGAGACTGCCATTCAGGATTTGAAAGAGTGATTGACTTCAACATCAATCTTCATAATTCCAACATAGTTCTAGAGCTACACTGTGTGTTGAGATACATCAGGTATCAGAATTTGATCAGTGATGATATAGGGGGATAGTGTCATGGAGTACAGATCATAGAAACTACGACTACACAATAGTAACTACCGAGCACATGTTAATGAGTTAGGTGCAATAATTCTTGATTTTCCTTGTTAGAAACACTATTTACTGGGAGATCATTTTTTTTACATAGTCAAAAAAATCCTCATGTATATATTTACATAGAATGATCTGAATTTGAGGAAGTATTGGTTGGTTGAGTACCTATAGTCTTTTGACGTTGATATTCCCTACCTGATTGGTAAAGGCAATATAATGGTCGAGGCATTGAACATGAGGACTTAGATATGGGTATTTTATATGGACAGTAGTGAGTTTCAAATTATGTCTTTATTTCCAGAGATTCACTTGGAGCTATAGAAAATTAAGGGGTAGACATTAATATTTTTTTTATCTGTCACCTCATCACTTTTAGATAGTGTTAGAATGATGTAGCTATCAATTTGGAATTTCCAGGTCCTATAGGAGAGTGTGGTAGGTGAGGATATGTCTCTTGGATGGACCATAGTTTAGTATGAGAACCTATATATCCATGGTTGCATTAGGGTTCCAGTGGACATATGTGAGGTGCTGGTGTGGGATTTTTATGACTCATCTTAGGCAGTGTATCCTGCTATCAACATGATGTATCGTGACTTCCGCTGTTAGAATTGGGGTACATTTATGATGTAACAACCAAAACATTAATTAATTTAAATTCATCATGATCTAATTAAAATTATTATTATAGCTATATAAAATGTGAACTTCATGGGTTTTTATGTTTATAGATTTTAGGATACCATTACGAATTGTGACCATTGCGAATATAGTCATTGAACAGTGATCAGATGATTAGTATAAACATAGGGATTTAACAAATCCAATTTACTTAGGAAAAGGAAGTGATGACCTCATCGAGTAGACTTTCCCCATAGATCATATAGGTGGTGGTGTCATTAGGATTCCCTCTTGGACAAGCCCAATCCAAGCTTGAACATGTTAATCTTGATCGGAACCGACTATGGGATAAGTGGATGTTAATATAGATTACCACTCGAGCGTGTTGGATCGAATAGTCGATATAAAAGTCTATTAGATGGAACAATACAAGAGGGGGGGTGAATTGTAGGTTTAAAAACCTTGGGTTTTAGTAACAAAGAGATTAGTTTAAATGAACTTAAACTAATACAAACACAAACACCCACAATTGTATTGAATGTAAAAGGTATGATGTATTGTAATACTATTGTTATGTAAAACAATTGTATTCAAGATGAACACAATAATCAGAGTAATACAAATGTAAATGATTCTACCTTAAAGCGTATAGAACCAATCAATACAATAAGTAATGGAATGATTGTAATTGAAACAATTACAATTGAATAAGTAAAGGAAACAATACAAATCCCTTTCTAATACAACAGCGGAAATGTAAAAGTAATACAATTCTTTTAACCCAAAGAGAAGGGTTATCCTTACACCTAGGATAAGAGGTCTGTCTCACCAACACCTTGGTGAGCCCTCGATACGATGATCGGCACGTCTGTCTGCCTATCCCCGGCAGCCCTCGATACGATGATCGGCTCGTCTGTCTGCCTATCCCCGGCAGCCCTCGATACGATGATCGGCTCGTCTGTCTGCCTATCCCCGGCAGCCCTCGATTTTGCAGGTAATCGGCACCTCTGTCTTTCAATTACTTGAAAGCCCTCGATACGATGATCGGACGCACAAGGCTGATGAGAGAAGTCACAGTGTCTCTCTCTAGAATCTTCGTAGTTCACAGAGTCTCTTCGTTCATCAGTGTCTTCTCAGCTTCAAATGACCTCCTATTTATAGGCCTCGGGTTCCAACGGTCATATTGCCTCCAACGGTCATATTGAAACAGAAAGCACGACATCGTTTTGATTAGTATATAACTAACTCAACGACATCGTTTCGTTAGGATAAGAGATATATAGAAATGTAAAACATGAGTACGATTCATATGCAGAGAGAGTTTTTGACAAAGTACCAAAACAAATAATGATTATCTGAATAACAAAGTCAGTACGATACGATTGACAGAGTCAGTACGATACGATTGACAGAGTCAGTACGATACGTTTGACAGAGTCAGTACGATACTTTTTGGTCGGTACGATCAACATCGTACGATACGATAAACATGATAAAAGACAATTTGTTATTTACAAACATATGATAGAATACTTTTGAGATTTCCAAAACATGACATAGAATATATTTGTGATTTCCAAAACATGATGTAAAAGCCAAAAGAAGACTTTTGACTTAACAATCTCCCCCTTTTTGGAAAGCACAAACACACAAAGTAAATGAAACAAGAAATACTTATCTCCCCCTGAGTTATTGAAAACTCTTCTGAATAAGAAAATTGAATACAACTAACTCCCCCTTAGGTATTGACTTTCCTAAGGATTGTATTCAGATTTTCCTTAAGAGCATTGTAATGCATTCTCCCCCTTTGTAAAACAACCTTTGCTTTGTAAATATTCTCCCCCTTTGTGATTTACAAAAAGAAAGGAGGAATCTCGAAATGTCTGGAAGAGTTAGTGAAGTAATACAAGACAATGGACAAAAGAGAAAGGATTATAAGAGTTATTACAAAACAAACAAGTCCCAAAAGAAACAAATACAACAATAATTTGTTTTCTCTTTCCTTCTCCTTCTTTATAAGCTCATGAAGCACAGCTTTCATCTTCTTGATCTCCTTCTTGTCTTCAGAAATTGATTCACCCTGAGTTTTGAGAAGCTCCTGTTGATCCGCAAAAATCTGATCTTGATTTCTGATGGTCTCCTCCTGTACTCTGATTACTTCTTCAAGGGTATCAATTCTGTTTTGTAGAGTCTTGTTATCCTTGGACAACTCGGAATTTTGATTCTTCAGTAAAACCATTTCATCTTTGAAAGATGAAACCTTCGAGAATTCAGATTGGAAAGCATTCATCCTATCTTGCAAGTCTTTCACTGAAGGAACATCGGCTCTTTGAGACGACAAAAGGTTCAGCCTTTCAATTGTTTCTTTATCAAGCTTGTTGAAAGCAATTGCAAGCTCATTTGACAACCTTCTTATATCTTCAATAGCAATCTCATGATCATTGATTGAGCTCTCTGTTTTGTATGACCACTTGGTCATCTTATTACAAGCTTTCTTATGAGCAACTGAGCTTTCCGAAAGAACTTTCAGATCGGCTTTAACAGACAAGACTCTCTTTCTCAATTCTTTTACAGATCCAAACTTCTTTCTCTGATTTTCAGTGATAAAATCAATCTTTCCTTCCAGCCTCGGGAAATAAGGAATGGTTTTCTCCATCCTTCTCAAAACTTGAACAATGTAATCACTCTTCTTGAGAGAGATTGTATGCTCTGAATCAGTATCATCATCGTACGATGCTAGTTCATACGATCTGCTTGAATCAACAACTGGCTATTTCCCTTTCACTTTTTCTTTCTGTTTTCTTTCATCTTCCACTCTGTCACTAATGACAACTACTTTATTAGATTGAGAAGATTGAGCATCTTTCTTTTCTCGAGATGACATCCTGTCCGAAGATTTTTCCTGATCGGCATGAGGAGTTTGTTGAACACCTTCGCTCAGCTTTTGAAGCGATTCCTCTCTACTTTTCTTTGAACTTTAAAGAAATTCTAACAGAAAATCTCCTTCTTCTACTTCCACTTCTTCTATCACTTGTTTTCCTTTTTCTTTCTCAGGCAAACTCTGTACGATGGGTTCTTGATGTACTTCCACAGTTAGTTGAGCACTAGCATCTTCAACTGCTTTCAAGACTTTAGAAATATCAAAGTCCTGAGCCTTTCTTTTCAAAAGAGTCTTCTTTTTCTTTTCAGCTTGAAGGGTTTCTTCTACCCTTCTTCTTTCTGCAAAGGCCTCAGCAGGGTCAAGTCCAAACTTTGGATCACCCTCTTTTCTCTGTTCCTTGTCCTTTCTCCACTTTGCAACAACTTCTTTACTGTACCTCAGCTTCTTCTTCTTCGGCTTTGAACTAGTCTGCGAATCAGACTTTCGAGTAACACCGGCGGATTGATTGTCTTTGGCTGGCATAGGTGCCGATTGATTTTCAGGCAATTCAGCTTCTACATCTCTGACAAAAAGTTTTGAATTTGAATCAAAACAAACATTCAGCTTTTTCATCGTACTCTTATTAATGAAAGACGGCCACAAATCCATAGGTTTTCCTTTCAAAGGAATATTACAAAACTTCATACTCTCAAGAATGAATTTTGTAAGGATAGCTGGATACTTTATTATCTGGGATTTAATCCCTCCTTTCTTGACATTCTTGACGGTTTCAAAAATATATCCCATGAGATTCACTTTCCTCATATTCACAAGATAATCGAGCATAAAGACATCAGAAACTTTAAGAGTTTCTCTATCCCCTTTCCTTGGGACAAGAAAACCTTTCATCCATAAAGTGACAAACCGATTGTCCGGTGAAAGATGATAAACTTTCCTCTTTCCCTCATTAACAACAAACAAAGATTTTTCAGCACTCTCTCTATTAAACGTACCAACTTCCTCTGGTAGTTTGTGAGATGGACAGAATGAATCCCCTTCTATAGAAACGTTCAGAAAGTGTGCCGCTTGTTTCACAGACATGGATAATTTTCGATCGTACACAGCGAAGTTTATAGTAATATCTTTGTCGAAAGACACGGTTTTGTAAAATTGACAAACTTCATCAAAAAGAACTGGATCTTGAGTATCAGGCTTTTCCACACAGAGATGTTCCCATCCTTGAAACAAAATAATCCTCTTGATTGTAGAATCGTACATATCGAAGAATTCTCGAGATACTAACCTTTCTCTGTGAAAGTCTTTCTCTGTAAAAGTCTTTGAAGACATTTCAGCGGAAGTGTTGGCAGAGGATTGAGACATAAAGATGATGCCGATTGAGAAGATCGTACGATTGTTTATAGCTGGGGGAGCAGAGCTTCGCCTCAATTCCTGAACAATCAATGTGGGTTTGGGGAGGGGAGGGGGGTATTTATAGGCAAAAAAAGAGATGACCGTTGAACTTCTACGGTCGAGATTAGATAATACCAGATCAATGGTTAGGATTAAAACAAAGAAAGAAAATAAAATAAAAATTGAAAAAGATACCTGTCGGAGAACAAAAAGTGATTGCTGGATTTGGTAAGTATCAAAGAAACAATCGTAAGGAAAAAAAACATGATGCCGATGGAAAACAAAGTCATTACTATGGTCGGACCGTACGATGGAAAATAGTTGTTACCATTAACCGACAGTACGATGGAAAACAATCTCAATACTATCATCGGTCGATACAAAAAAAATATTAAATGGTACGATGGAAAAGAATTTGAATACTATCATCGGTCGATTCAAAAATTATTGAATGGTACGATGGAAAAGAATTTCAATACCATCATCGGTCGATTCAAAAAATTATTGAATGGTACGATGGAAAAGAATTTCAATACGACAAACAGAAAAACTGAAATGGTCAATACGATAAATAGGAAAACTATACCAACAATCTTTCCTTGAGCATTATCTCCGAAGGTAACTTTTCCACCTTTTGTTTTGATAACCTTTTCAAAGAAAACTTTGTTTCCAGTCATATGTCGAGAGCAACCACTATCCATGTACCAAATGTTTCTTATTGATACATTTCTCGTTTTCCTGAAAAAGAAACAATTAGATTTTCGGAATCCAAACTTGTTTGGATCCAGAAGGATTAGATAAAAGAATTTTAGGAATCCACATTTGTTTTGCAAAATGAGCTTTATGAAATCCTAAGGATTGAGTTTTGTTAAGAGAACAATCTCTTCTCCAATGTCCACCACATTGACACTTGGAACAGAAAATGGTTTTTTGAGGAATAAAATAGTTATTACTAAAAACAGGTTTGGAATAAGTAAAACCAAGACCAGAACGATTTCTCAAAGGTCTTATTTGAGAGTACATCCTATCAAAGTTTTCTTTTCCATGAGTAAAGTTTGACAAACACTTTTTCAAGGATAAAATCTCTGACTTTAGTTTTAAAACCAAATTCTTGTTTTCTAAAACATTTGAATTAGAACTAGAGTTAGACTCTAAAATGTTTTTCTTTGAAATAGCAGTTTCAAGATCCTTAGAAAGTTTATCTTTTTCAGATTTGACTTTCTCAAGGGTTTTCAAAATACTTTCAAAATCAGAAGTTTTCCCATCAAGATCTTTAGAAAGATCTGATACTTCTTTAGTCAAAATAGAAATTCTAGAATTTGCTTTTTCAAATCTCTTTTTGAGTTTAGAATTTTCATTTTCAAGTAATTTAGCAAATCTAGAGACTTCTTCAAAAGAAGGTAAAGTATCATCTTCTGATGATGAGGGTTCATCATTTGAAGATTCATAATATCTATTATCAACATAATTTTCATTTAAAGAGACATTTGTAACAGCTTCAGCATTATGTACCTTAGCCATGAGACAATGATCTTCAATTGGTAGTTTGGCTAGAAGTCCAATATTCCTTTGTCCTGACGTCTCATATTCTGAAGAATCATCTGAGGAATCACTACCACTTGCACTCCATGTATCATTTGCTTTCAAGACTTTCTTTGTCTTATAAAACCTTTTCTTGTTTCTTTCAGAGTGTTTCTCTTTTCTATCTTTCCTCTTCAGTAAAGGACAATCAGACCTTATATGTCCTGTTTTCTTGCATTCATAACAAGTTACCTCTGAATCTTTCCTATCTTTCCTGTCTTTCTTTTTGAATCTATATTGAAAATCTTTCTTTCCCACAATCTTGTTCATCCTCCGAGTAAGATTAGCTAACTCATTGTCTGAAAGATTACAATCACTTGAATCAGAAACAACAACTTTCTTGGATTTAGACCTTGTAACCCTTTCAGGTGTTTTAGCTTTAGATGCAAAAGCTACACTTCCATTCCCATTCTTCTTCTTATTGAAATCAGCATCTCTTTTCATTCTTGTCTCGTGCTGTAGAAGAGTTCCAAAGAGTTCATCAAGAGTAATCTGGGAAACTTTTCTATTTTCATCAATAGCTGTTCTTTTTGACTCCCATTCATTTGGCATAATATCTATAATCTTATCAACAAGAGCTTCATCATCAAGACCTTTTTCTCCCATAGATTGTAAGCTGTTGACAATTGTCATAAACCTTTGTTGCACTTTACATACTTGCTCTCCATAAGGAAAAACAAATCCATGATACTCTGCTCGAAGCATTGCTCTCCTTGTTTCTATAACCTTGGATGTACCAAAATGAGTGACTTCTAATTTCTTCCAAATACAGTTGGCTGCTTCACATGAAGATATCTGGCTATATATATTCCTGGTCATAGAACATAATAAAGTATTGCGTACCTTGTAATTCAGTTGATATTCTTGCTTCTCTTGATTTGTGAAAGTACTAACTTCTTTGTCAGGAATTTTGTAACCCCCAGTAAGCATAATAAAATTGTCTACACCAGTATTGATGACGAAAGTCTTCATACGATCTCTCCAATACTCATAATCATTCCCATCAAAGATTGGTGGTCTAGAAGGATTCAGATTATCTATTGATCCGATATTCATTCCTGCCATCTAATATAACAAAAACAACTTTTCCACTCCACACGTTAGTGTAGTAAGTATTTAAGAAAGTAATAAGAAATAAAGCTAGTAATACAAATCAGTGGAAAACCTCCTCTGATACCAATTGTTGGATCGAATAGTCGATATAAAAGTCTATTAGATGGAACAATACAAGAGGGGGGGTGAATTGTAGGTTTAAAAACCTTGGGTTTTAGTAACAAAGAGATTAGTTTAAATGAACTTAAACTAATACAAACACAAACACCCACAATTGTATTGAATGTAAAAGGTATGATGTATTGTAATACTATTGTTATGTAAAACAATTGTATTCAAGATGAACACAATAATCAGAGTAATACAAATGTAAATGATTCTACCTTAAAGCGTATAGAACCAATCAATACAATAAGTAATGGAATGATTGTAATTGAAACAATTACAATTGAATAAGTAAAGGAAACAATACAAATCCCTTTCTAATACAACAGCGGAAATGTAAAAGTAATACAATTCTTTTAACCCAAAGAGAAGGGTTATCCTTACACCTAGGATAAGAGGTCTGTCTCACCAACACCTTGGTGAGCCCTCGATACGATGATCGGCACGTCTGTCTGCCTATCCCCGGCAGCCCTCGATACGATGATCGGCTCGTCTGTCTGCCTATCCCCGGCAGCCCTCGATACGATGATCGGCTCGTCTGTCTGCCTATCCCCGGCAGCCCTCGATTTTGCAGGTAATCCTCACCTCTGTCTTTCAATTACTTGAAAGCCCTCGATACGATGATCGGACGCACAAGGCTGATGAGAGAAGTCACAGTGTCTCTCTCTAGAATCTTCGTAGTTCACAGAGTCTCTTCGTTCATCAGTGTCTTCTCAGCTTCAAATGACCTCCTATTTATAGGCCTCGGGTTCCAACGGTCATATTGCCTCCAACGGTCATATTGAAACAGAAAGCACGACATCATTTTGATTAGTATATAACTAACTCAACGACATCGTTTCGTTAGGATAAGAGATATATAGAAATGTAAAACATGAGTACGATTCATATGCAGAGAGAGTTTTTGACAAAGTACCAAAACAAATAATGATTATCTGAATAACAAAGTCAGTACGATACGATTGACAGAGTCAGTACGATACGATTGACAGAGTCAGTACGATACGTTTGACAGAGTCAGTACGATACGTTTTGGTCGGTACGATCAACATCGTACGATACGATAAACATGATAAAAGACAATTTGTTATTTACAAACATATGATAGAATACTTTTGAGATTTCCAAAACATGACATAGAATATATTTGTGATTTCCAAAACATGAAGTAAAATCCAAAAGAAGACTTTTGACTTAACATAGCGTTGTTATCCGAGCCACCCCAAGTGTATGTTACAATTGCACACCATACCCTTTGGTCTTATTAAGGTGTTATAAGGGGTTATGTAACAATACCCTATCACTATGACTATGGACATTATTTTTGTATAAATAATGTGCATTCATTTTATTATTGATACTTTGTAAATAGTTTTTAAATTACAAATAGTATTTTTAGTTAATATTCAACTAAGAAATATATTTTCATGAATTAATGGACTATCGAATTAAATATAATTTTAATAAAATATTATTATATTAAATTACATTTTATTAAATATAAATTGTCAAATAATTTTATGAATGCTGTTGTAATTTTTAAAAAGTTTTGAAAGCTATTTTTGTCAAAACCCTTGAATTTTCTGTAAATGTTGTTTTTTATTTTAAAAATAAAAAATTCAAAAATTCATAAAATTATTTAGATAAAATGAATATTATTTTTTTAATCAGGACATCGAAATTATCCAACGGTGAATTTTTCATAATTTTCTAAGATAATCGAATTTTTGGGTAAAAATTAAATACCTTTTAAATATATAATGGGTTTTAAGACATCATAATGACCCAATAGTGTTGTAATAAAATAATATAAACATTATTTTAGTCCAATATTAGTTTTAACATTAAAATAATGTGATTTTGGTTTTGATTGATTTATTTTAAAAAGCTTTAGTGGACCCTTCAAAACTTATAAAACATTTTGACTTTTTAAATTGTTTTCCCGGAGAGTGTGACTCACCTCCACATAAGAAACCCTATTATTTTAATATGTTAGGCCAATATCCTTATAAAATATTTTTTCCACTCCCCTTTTTATAAATCCATGTTAAAAACCATCGGATGGATTGTGGTTTTGATTTTTTTAATGTGAGGGGTCCCAAACCTAAATAATAAAGAATTCACTCTCCTTTCCTATATAAACCCACATGGGCTCCCACTTTCTCAGCACTAAAAGCCTTCAGAGATCGACCAAACCCTGCCCTACTCTCTCTATAGTCCTTCCAAGGTTCCCCAATCACCTAAGAAGACTCTCTCAGACCTCTATCATGCTTTTGGGATCACATTTCCATGTAAGGATTTCTTCCTTTCTCATTTTGTCCAATTTTATTTAAGTTGTTATTCCCATTTGTTTTCAATTAAAAAGGTTGGGGTATTATTTATCACCTCTTCCAAACTAACCTATTTATTTTTGGATGATGGGAAAAAAAATTATCTATTATTAATGCCTCCCATGTGCACCTGTTTCCATGCTGAAATTCTGTGAGGGATTTCTCTCTCCTATTTTACATCCAAGTAATTATTTTGTATTATGAATATAAATTCCATTATGTTTTATAGGACATGCATCTATATGATACCCTTAATTTACATTCCATTTACATATAATGATACACCTTTTTCTCCATCATCAACCATTTTTAGGAATCTTTATGTCATGCAGTTGTGCTGGCGAAATTGCATTGCATTTTTCCAAGGCAAGATCATTGTGTAGTGAATACCATACCCATGTATCTATCAAGGTTAATACAATTTATTCACATATACATATTGAATGGTATATTGATTTATTTATTACACGTTAATTAATCTTGTAATAACTTATTACTTTGATTGATTCCATGTTATTTGTTCCATGTGACACACTTATGCATGAAATTAAATGTTTAAGAAGGGTGTGCCCTAATAGTGCTCCAATGCATTGGGTAAAGTATAGTATCATGACATATCATGTGAAATTAGTTTTGACTCATTCTAATTCAAGTGAAATGAGTTTTTACTCGTTCTTCATGTGTAATGAGGGTTTACTCATGCTCCATGTGCAATGAGCCTTGGATCATGCTAATTCCATGATAAGTGTTGTTATCACATTTCCATGTTATGATTATCATGCTTTATCATGATTTTATGTTCACGTTTTTCTTGTGATCCATTGATATGCCTATTGTATAACATGTATTGTATTCTTTATGTTATTCCATGTTTATTCCCTTACTGGGATTTATACCTCACCCTTTTCTTATGCATGTCCTCAGGATATCCCATACAATGCTAAGTATGAGGTAATATACAAGTCATGTAAAGGATGTTTTCAATAAAGATGTTTTATTTCATGTTTTATTTTTTTTTGTAATGATCATAATCCCAAAAGACTCTATACCTCTCAATATTAAATGTTTTATCAAGTGAAGAGTTTATATAATAATTCAGGTTTAAATTTGTAATAAAAGCAGGGTAGTTATATATGAAATGTGTGGTAGCTGGTTTTGTTAGGAGGTGTTCCACCTATTAAAAGGTGAAGGTGGAACATCAGTAATAGGCTGATATTTTACAACTATTTCCTTTTACTGAGTGGAAAATGGGATGATGTTGTGATAGATTTCCTAAAAGTATTACTAATTTCCCCTTATGGTAATGATGTTGTGTGGGTTTTTGTGGACATGGTTGAAAATGTTTCTCATTTATTTATAATTAGGGAGACCATCAATATAGACGAGTTTGGGAGGATGTATATTTATTAGATAGTATGAATTTATGATATCCCTAACCCAATAATTTTAGATTTCGACACCATTTTTCATCTCATTTATGGAATATTTTTCAATGGGAACTAAGTTCATAAGTACTTTTGAGCATAAATAAACCTCCCTTGTTTTTCTAGAAAGTCAGAGTGTACAATACAGTGATTAAGGACACATTTTTTTCATGAATCCTAGATTTTAGAGGCTCTGGGAGAGGAATATACCCTTGGTTGAGTTCACCTACAATAAAATATATCACGAAATGAAATAGATGGAATCTTATGAGGTTGTGTACAATAGGAAATGTGGATCACTAAAGTGATGGTTAGAGGCAGGTGAGATAGAATTACCTAGAACATTTATTGAAAAGGATACTTCTGAGAATATCCAATTGATTATTAGAATAATAACTATTTCTGATTATCGATTGAAATACTACACTGATCATTGTTGATGACCATTAAAGTTTGAGGTTGGGGATTGGTTATATTAACATGTATCACCGAGGATGGAAATAGATAGATCGGGAGGAAGGGTATTTTTTCCCATTGATATGATGTGCAATTCAAGATTAGAGAGGGTTTGAGATAAGTCTCCTATGAATTTCAGTTACCTAAGGTATAGATCTATGCATGTTGTCTTCCACATATCCCATCTCCAACAATATCGTTCATAATCATATCATGTTTTTCATCCCTAGGTGGTTGATTTTTGAGTAGATGTGTCCTTAAAGGAGAATTATATTTGTATCATTGATAGGAGCATAATGTTTCTATGAGGCTAGTCAGTTCCTCTAGTATGGGTGCTATGGCAGTATGTCCATTTGTAGGACAAGAATTTGGAATGGGAGGCTGACATAAATGCTCAGTGGATAGAGTTTTCCTCAGGTGAATCTTGACAACCCTTCAAAGGGAAATTCAAGGATGAATTTTTGTAAGGGTAGAATATTGTAAGAACACATGATTTCATTTATTTTATAGATCCCTAATTTTTATTATGAATGTAGAATATGGATTAAAGTGAAACTACTTTGAGGTCATGGATATATTGTGGGATTCTGAGGATTTTATTGTAGCTCAAAACCTTTGTTTGTGTGTTAAAGAACCCTATCAAATGGTTTGTTAAAATCATGAGGTGTAATCCACATAGTCTGATAAACCATGTGAGGCATGGGCAGAGAGAATGAAGAGGTAGCTTGATAATACCTGGCCAAGATATTTGGGGTGCATGATTATGGAACCATGTCTAAAATTTTGACATTGGGTTTTTCAATGTTTTTCTGGTTTAGTCATACCATGATATTTTCCCTTCTCTACAGTAGACCGACCATGGGTTTTGAATATATTTTGAATACCTGAACTCAAATATTGTGACCCAATTATTTTGGGTGATTTTAACATTTTTATATCAAATTAAAAAACATTTTAAAAAAAATCCGCATTTTCTTCAATTGACTGATAACTCACGTTTAGAGTGCTTCCCTTGGTGACTATTTATGGATTTAAAGTAATCCCTCTGTTTGATAACTAATTTATGTGCCTCTCATCTCATTGGATCTTTATTAGAGGGTACTTTAGTCCTTTTTTTTCATTCTTCATTTGACTTAGTATAAATTATTCTATTTACATACGCGCTGACTTTCCCTAATTTCAGGTTCTTTATACATTCTCCATTTTTTCACAAAAACTAAGTCAAATCAAGAGTTTGTATTATAAAATAACTATACCATTGAGATACGGTATTTGATATATAATTTCTCCTTGAGTTTTCTATCTTTATAGGGCTAGCTTCTGATGTTCCTCCTTTCATAATTTTCATCTTTAACCAAGAACTAAATTGAATAATTTAAGGAATTCAATTGAAATTAATCAGGGATTTCATCTAACTTCTGTTAATATTGTTCAAGGTTTTTTCCCCAACAAAATTCCATCCATGGGGTGTGCCATTTATTCATGTTTTTTATTTTTCTTTTTATAAGAAACCAATGGGTGTGTTCTTGTGTTTTCCGAGTAAGTGGAAGATCTTATATAAATGAAATGAATCATATGGCTTGTTAAGAGATTTTTCCTTCCATTATATGTGATGCATGACTAAGTGGATTATTTTGAACCTGAATTTCTTAAATGGCTGAATTAGGGAATGTTTAAATGATTGATTAAACTCATGTGATGTTTCATTAAAGTGGATTCATAAGAATTAGTTGTTATACAAATTGGTTTCATTTGAATCATTATTTTGTTTAATGAGTGGGTACACTCATGGGTTTTGATTGGATGCTTTGGAAATGTTAAATCGATAGAATTTTGAATGAATCCATTAGATTCCATATATTATTCATTTATGGGTCTCGGATTTTTTTTTGGATTCCTTGGATAGAGTATACTCCTTGGTATTGATTATATGGGTTACCTTAGGCCTTGGAACCCCTTGGATCCGGCTTTCTCGGACTCGCGTATGACATGATCGGTTGACATGCTCCTTGGACTCCAACCTATGGTTATCCAAGATATAATTAAGATACTATAGGGACTATATGAGGATTATATGGTCTTTTATACCACAGATATATCCATTTATGGTCTGACACCTTGATTATACAACATGGATATGGGAGAAATGATATGGTTGGTTGAACGACGCATCCATGGTTGTTTTGACTCTTCTAGTTATATAAAAATGCTATGGTTTATATGGTCCAATGGTTTGTATAATGAGACCATGGTGACTAATATCTTTTAATTGTATATTCCTTCTATATGAGCTTGACCATATCTTGGAATGAGCCTTGAGAGGCTTTTCCAATGTTACGTGTTTAGTAGTACATATTCCATGGGAATATGTACATTTATTTTTTTCTAACATATTTAATTTCTCACCACATATCATATTATACTGAAAAACATTATTGTATATACCTTTTTGTGGTTACATAATGGTATTATGTCTCACACCTTTTTTGGGTGGCCTTTTTGTACCCAAACAAACGATATGATTGCAGGTATGGATAAGGAAAAACAACCGACTACAGGTTCCTGACTGCTTCTTTAAAGAAAGAGATAATAAGAATGAGGTATTTCTTGTGATGGTGTTATGAGATTACAATTTTTAGTCTTTTTGTTATTTTTACTTATATATTGTATTGTACTATTGTGTACCTTTTTTAATATCTGTAGAGTCATGTATGGTCACTGTATATCTGAGAATCCTTTCGGTTTTGTTATATATTTCTTTATTATTTGTTTATCTATTTTATGTTTTTTATTGGATCCAATACATGTATACTATTTTATGTCCAATATGAAACTCTCTGGTAAAAAGGTCATAGTCTCCCCATGGTCACACCGTAGACCGTCAGTACTAGTAGGCAGGCTTTGGAATTTGATGATATGTGGCATAGGCCATGTGGCATACTGGGCTCGGGGCACAGTAGAATGGAATCTGGGTCCGGGATGTTACACCTATAAAATAGAAATCTAATGGGTCATTGGGATGACATGGTTGTGACACACCACCAAAAATATTACTGTAACAGGTTTAAAATTTATTTTTCCCTTATGCTATGTGGTTACATACATTTATCATTTTAGTTTTGACCATGGTAACAAGAATATTTATTCACTAATGTAATTTATCAATTATTCCAAAAAATAAATTACCCATATTATATACATTGGGAATCAAATATTTTAAAAATGAAATATTATTTACCAAATAAAATTCCTACAGTTTTGGAAAAATAATTTTAGCATAGGGGTAAAAAATGTGCAAAAACCAGTTTTATCCTTTAAAGTAGTTATTAATGTTTACTATTTTTACTATTAATTATGACAAAAATTATTTTTACCTTATTAGATAAAATTAAATTTTTTTCAACATATTCATTCTTTTTAACCAAATAAAATTAACAATAATTGAAAAATGTATTTTAGAATTGAACCATTGAGCAAGACTTAAATGGGCGAGTTATAATGAAACGTTTTCTTATGATAATAATTTATTCGTATCAAATTTTAAGGTGATATTGATTACAATAACCTAAATTGGATATATAATATTATAATTGAACTAATTTTTCATTTAAGGAAAATTTAAATGAAATTTAGTTATTAATTTCTTTAAATTAAGTGGTTGTTTTCCATTAAAATCTCTATTTCTCCAAATTAATACAAAAAATTATCATTTCATAATATTATCAAAAATAAACTCCAATATAAATTCAAAATGATAATTTAAAATATTGAGTAAGGTTTTTAAAATAAATATTTTAAATTGGTCAAAATTAAATTTAATGTAAAAAATATGTTACCGAGACACTATTTAAAAAATATATAGTTTTTGTGCCCAAAAATTTATTAACTCTTATTCCATACTTAGAAGAATTATTAAGTAAATAAGAAAAATTTTATTTTACATATTATATAAAAATTTCATTAAAAGAACTCACAAATATTTATAAATCTAATTTTGTGTGATGAAAACACATTACATGAAAAAATTTGTTTTTTTTAAAACAATCCCATTTACTTTTAATTCATTATTATTTTAACTTGTAGTAATTTTATATTAGATAATTTTTTTTAATAAAATTTTAAAACATAAAATTTTTTTAAGTTATTTAGTCATACTCATTACATCTAAATTAATAGATAGATTGTAAAGGTCATATTTCAATAATATATTTCAGGATGTCTTTAGGCTCGATGTTTAATTTCATATAGAGTAAAGTTCATAATGTTATTATTTTAAAATATATGAGTGTTTCATTAACCACACCATTAATAAATCATATCATCGCATTTTGGACTTACTCTCCAAAATCAAAGGTTTTCGATCTAAAAAATCTATTGATGAGGTCTCACTTGTCAAAAAAGGGTTACTAAAATATCCTTTTAACAAGATAAGAAAGGAATTATAAATTTCAACTTCTATAACAAACAAATTGGTTTCCATGTAAGAAAAAATTATTATGATGTGATGATATGGACACAAAATAAAACAATATTTCCTATATAATGATAATGACTAAAAGAGATCATTGATCCCAAGAAATTGAATGCCGATGAGAAAGCGAATGACCAAAAAACCATAAAACTAATAGATGTCAAAATGTATATTCATTAATACTAAATAAATAAACAGGAATATAAATTTTATTCACATAAATGTTTCATATATTTACAAATATATTTCACCTATGTGATATAGATAACAATAAAATGTATTTTTTGATATCTTTTTATTTTATAAGCACATTTTCATCCTTCTATTGTGCATTGATTGATATCTTCTTCACTTCATACTCTAATAAATGAATATCCATGATAAATTATTTTATTCTTCAATAACTAAAGTTATCTTTTACAATTTCAAAAGATCCAAAAATAGGTGTATGTCTTTCTATATGTCTTTAAATATTTAACAGAACAAAAAATTGCTAGTAAATGTTTTCTAATTTAATATATTATTTTTAAAACCTCAATAGTAAAACCTAACGTAAATCTAAATATTTATCAGCCAAATAATTTAAATAAAAACTATATAAAATTGACCAGGTCATCATGTTGTTTAATTATAGGCACTACACCCTTGTCTCCCTTAAGTTACAAATTCATGCCCGTTGGATTTTTTGGATGCGTTGGGCTGTCACCCGCCTAGAGTGTTTTAATTTTTATTAAACTAAATTATTATAAATCCTATATCATTCCAAAAAACTATGATGACCACATATAGTATAAAAAAATACATTAAATTAATTTTTATCCTCCACTAAAGTGACCTAGGATTAACATACAAATATATTACATGAATTTTTTTAATATTCATTTCATTACAAAAAAACATGCCTGAAGACCGTAATTGTTTTGTTTCTTTGGAAGCATGGAAACATATACATTTTTAATTATATTTGATTCTTCTTCAACCATTAAAATCTCCAGAACTACCACAATTCTTAGATATATCATACATAATACATTTATTCATAAATTGGTGAACGGAAACATAAAAATAGTGATATCAGATTATTATTAAGGTTAAACAAGGGAGATACATAATTATAACATGATAACAGGTGTTTGAGTACATGAGAATGAAATCTGAAAATCAGGCTCCTTATCTCAATGGTTAAAATCATGAATCACGATATAAATTTTGACTGCTCATAAGAAACAAATCATAAGGATGTTAAAGAACATCACACGTGATATTATAATATTGGTATAAGAAATTTAATTTTGGATACAAAAAATAACCATAAAAAAATAATTTCCTTATTGGTCATGTATCACTATAATGGTTTTCAAGGTGAATTTTTTTACTAAATAGGGTCCAATCCTCATTTCAACCCACTCTTAGTGTATCTTGTTCACTCCCCGATATATCCATGTCCATACATATCGGGTTCAATCCCTACTCGATCAATGTATATATCATGATATCTATAATACATTACCCAATGCATAAGCGGTATATATATGTCCCACCAATCACATAATTAAAATAATATGTTCCACAAGATCATAAAAAATCATCATATCATATCCCATGAAATAAAATGGGTATCATAAAGATTTTATCATACAATAACTAGTGGAAAAGCTATATGTTTCATGGTCATTTCAGCATATAATATCTCTTGAATGGAAGAGGGATATATAAGTCATTTATCATGGTACAACCCATATGAGGGATCTAATTTCATAATAATTTTGTCATGGTATAACCCATGGAAAGAAGTGGGGGTCATAAAAAATATTCCATCAAAACATAAAACATTTATAGAAATAATATAAATGGTATCATTGGATCATATTCCAAATTAAGCATAATTAACCGCAAAAGATGTCATAATTGATGGAAAATAATTTTAAAATATCATTTAATTCATTTATAATAGGATCTATAGCATCTACTTTGAGATATTATTTTTAAAATATAAAACATTTTTAAATCCATTTTTCTTCAAAATAGACATGAATCTTATAAAGGATGATTTGAAAATAATTTCAAACACTTTTTAAATAATACATAATTTACAAAATCCTTTTCCAATAAAATCATATTAAAATATTAATTAATAATACTTTTTAATATAATTTTATTAAATATTGTTTTAGATGAAAAAAATTCGAACGAAAATTGAAATAAATTTGTTTTTTTTATAAAAACATTTTATTAAAAATTATATATATCAAATAGTATAAAATTATAAAATTAGTTTAATATATAATTAATATATAGAGGAGAATAAATTTCATGAATATTCTTGAGTTATAGGTCATAATATTTTATCATTGAAGGCATTATCATAAACAATCTGGATAAATAATGAAATTGTATCATAAAATAATTACGACTTTGGTAACCTGGGATTGAAAGCCCCCAAAAGGGGTTAAATAAAATTGACCTCAAAATAACATGAGGATTAATAAATTCATGATATAAAATTGTAATGTGAATTTATATATACCTCAATAATGAATATGGGTTCATAACCTAACATACGTCTGAAATAAGGAAAATATGGACAAAAATACCTTATTGATTTGTTAAACTTTTAACCTTGAGAAACATAAAATATAAATACTGAAATTTATATTTAGATACCATTAATTTTATTTATAATAATAATTAAATACATTCCTTGAAATTATATACACCACATAAATGAAACATGTGTTGTATATGGCATGTGTCTCGACGAAAATAAAAGTGAGAAATAAATCCCTTACTACTTGAGTAACATTGGAATCATAATACCCATGAAATAATAACATAAATGGATTAATTAATTATCCAAAAATGATTTATATTCATGATATATCATTTCATAGGTCATTATATTCACCATAATAAATAAACTAATAGAGAATAATGCATAAGTCTCATACAAATAAAAGTGGGACAAGAAATCCTTTTACCTTAAGTATTGAATTTCCTCACCAAAATTAAAACATAAAATATAATAAATATTATTTTTTTATAAATATATTATAGAACCATATTCATATTTATCATTACATATACAGTTTTCTTATGACCATTTATTACCTGTTTATTAATAATGCCATGTTAAACTCACTTTTTGGGTAATAACCACGTTATTTTTAATATATGTTTTGAATTGTTATTTTTTTGACATATTTCCTTGATCATGGTACCATTACCAATAAAATATTAATCATGATATAAATTTCATATATGTTTAGTATATATTCATTTATTGTAACACATGAAATTTAGTGACAGTAAATGAAATTCATTATTCAATGAGATGGTAGGCCATAGATACGCACAAAAACTTTTTCATTTCTACGTTGGGTTGAACGAAAAAAATGTAAACCCAATATATTAAAATTTAATAATAATATTTATTTCCTATATTACCAAATTTATATGAAAAACATCCTTAATAAATTCCTTCTATATAGTGAATGATTCACACAGCTTTGTGAGGTTGTAGTTCAATGTAAAAAAGAACAACATTATAATAAACCCAAAAATTGAAAATAATGAATTTATGTGGGATATAAATATTATAGAATATTTATAAATTAATAAATATAAAATTTACTATATTTAAATAATAAATACATCATTAGTAACTTCCATGGGAGGTGGTAACGGAGAACCAAATAACATCGGTTTGCGAGGTGGTACTCTTCTATACACAAGAATGATGATTTTGTAACCCATTTGATTGAAGTGGAGATGGTTTTAGGTCATGAAATTAAAAATAAAACATGATATCATATGAAAAATACTTATTTTATTGTATAATCATGGCATAAACAATTAAGGGGGTGGATGATGAAATAAAACAAAAATACTCGTCGATGAATGTTACCTACTAATTGGGTATCCTTTTTATGTTTTAATTAGAATAATTACTAGGATGTATTTATGAATAAAATTAGGGTTATAGGATGAGGGGAGTGAATTTTAGAATTTATTTTAGTAGTTTCTTTTCTAAAAAATTGGTTATAGATGTGTGAAGAAGTGACTACCAATTTATAATTGAAGAAGTGTGACATTTTTGTGAATACTCAAAAGTATTCACTATTAAGAGTTACCAATTACCTCATGTTCCTCCAAAATTTAATAATACTTCAGGATAAGTATTATTTGGTTGAAAAAACCTCCACCCCAAAAAATACAGTATTTATATAATTTTTCCTTGGTCTTTAATTTTACCCATATTTATCATTATAGTTATTAACAAGGTAACATGTATCTTTTTATTTACCAATATAATTTATCCTTTAATACTATGATTTAAATTATTTAAATTATATATTTTTTCAAACATATTATATATAATAAATTTAATTAATTCAAAAATAATAATATGGTTGTGTAAAATTATTTTTAATAAAAACTAATGTAATGCGTAAAACTCTCTTTTAACATTAATCACCTAAATTAATTTAAATGTTTTCACTAATCATTATGGTAATGATAAAGTTAACATTATTTGATAATTTATAATATTATTAATTAAAATATGGAATTTTTTTTTCTAAATTCCATTCCAAAAAAGTGGAATAATTTAATTTAAAATTAATCCCACCAATGTAATGAGAATTCTTGTTTTTAAAGTGAAAATGTAAATATTTTTACGATGATTTTCTTTACATTTTCAACGTGAAATCGATTTCAATTATTTAAATTAGATAAATATATATATAATAGAACTAATTATAATATAAAACCAATTTAAAATATAATTTATATTTATAAATATCATAATTTAAAAGCAATTATAAATTAAAAATATGAATTTTCACTATTCATAAAAAATTGATTCTTTTCATAAAAAACCCAAAAACTAACCATAATATAATATATATATATATATATATTATAAATTAATAAAATTATTTTATTTTTTCAATTCATATCATAATGGTTTCAAAAATTAATTTTATTATTTTTCATAAATGGGAATACAAATATTATATTAAGAAAAATTTATCCTTGAAAAATAAAAAGACATTTCCAAAAATTATATATTTTATTAACAATGTGTATTAATTATTTAATACCACATTATTTATTATTTAAAAATTAGTCATTACTATTCAAATCACTATTTATAATGGTTATGTTATAATTCTCTCATTAATACCATATCATGGTTTTGTTAAAAACTAGTGTTGTTTATAACTCAATATAATAAAGTTTATCATATGGTACATGATAACATGGTGTTGTGTATAACATGATATTCACATGGTGTAACATGATATGAAATTAATCAATGGAATTAAATTTATTTGGAAAAAAATCATAAAAAAACCATGGTGTTATATTTTATATACAAATTGTTTTTATAGAAGACCAAATAATATTATTTGAATATTATTTCATTAATATCATTGATCATATCAAATCTAAATGTTATTAATATCTTTAATCTTATGTCAAACGAATATAAAATAATCAATCCTCAAATAAACATTTCACAAAAACATATACTAAACCAGATGGTTTTATTCCCAAAATTTTTTCTCAAGTTATCCTTACTCATTATAAATTACCATCACATATACCCTAAAAATGGGTATCTATACCTTTAAATTTATTTCCAGTATTGTCTTATTAACTAAATTCACTTTTTTTAACCATTATCATTATGGAATTTTATATGAATCTATATGTTCTATTCTATCATAAATAATAATAGTACATAAAAAATTAGACACTGAAATAGGCCTGTATTCATTGATTATATTTTAATATTCATGTGTTTCAAATTTAAAAAATATTATTTGTAGTTCATTTTATAAATTGACCTTCATTTCTCATCACATGTGATATTCATGTTTAAATTTAAAATTTGTCCCAAATAAATCATTTATTTGTGGAAAATTTCCTATTTATTATTTTAATTTCTATTTTTGGATATTCTTTATCACATTATTTGGAAAATTTTATCTTTTATGATCATAGTGTAAATCATGAGAGAAGATATAGATTATTGGAAATGAACACTAAAATTTATAGACAATGAATAATTGGCCTTTGGACCATAATGTAAATATGGAGACCAAAATTCAATCACAATAAAGACAATATTTTAACATTAGAAATATAAATATTTGGGTATCATTTCATTAAATTGTTTCAAGAACTAAATATTATGTTTTCAAGGATATCTACAGAGACCATGTTGACATTTAATATGTGGCCTTGATTTGAAGAAATAAAAAATCATTCCATTGATTTGAGAAAAAAATCCTAATGGATGATCCAATTGTCATGAAATTTTTATACATATTAAATGAAAAATGTGATGAGGTATATATATTATAATACTATCAAATATCCAGGATTATATAATGAATTATTTTTACACGATGATGGGTGATAAATATGGAAATATTTGTTTGGTCATCTTTAAAAAATCCAATTTCCTTTATTCTCACCCATCATTTGACTTCCCTAATTAATGGGGTGGGAATTGATTATAGGGACTTTGACATAAGGCTCCAGATATTCAAATATAAGGTGATTATGGTGAAGGTATTTATTATCAATGTTATATTATCATTCAATTTTTTTTGTTTGTAATTTAACGCCTTCCATTTTTAATTACATAGTCTTTTTTTTGTCATGTATGTTTTTTGTTCACATTAATTTCCAAATAAAATTTGTTCTTATTAAATTAATTCTTTTCTTATTTATATCAAATTTATTTCATTTCGTTAGGGATTATACCTATGCATATCATCTTTTCTGAAACTCATCAAATAATGGTGGAGTGATAGTTATTTCAATGTTTTTCTTATTCAATTATTCCCTCATAAGTGTTCTTGCCACTTCTATTGATAGAATATAATTGATGGAAACATAAACCTGTTATGTGTGGTTCCAAGGGAGTATCAGTGGAATGGTATAGATTTTATTTTACATTATTAAAATATTTAATTCATTGTATTTTGATAGAGGTCCATTCTTTGACTTATTTCATCCTCATCTTCACCAACATTAACAACATCACATTTTGACTGCTACTGCGATCAAATTCCATAGAGTGATAATTTATGTTATTATAAAAACCATGTTTTCACATACATTAACATTACCTAACCTTTTCATAATACATAAAACATTTAAAAAAAGACACCCAAAGACATTATTAGTTTAGGGCCTTTTGAAAACTAAAAATATAAATTCCAATATAGATGTGATCTACATTATCTCCAAGTGGGTTAATCATTACTAGTACCTTCATCGATAAATAATAAATAATACAAATCTTCATATCCTAGGGAAGGAACCATAAAAATTGGTGAGCTCAGATTATTAATAAAGGTAAAACATGAGACATGTAAGCATAAAGATAAGCATAAATGTATGAGAACATGACCATGTAAATATAATATATTTCCCTTAATATCAAATATCATAAATATGTATCATGAAATAAATAATGGACGTTATTAATATATGAATCAAATGTAAATGAAGACAAAATCCCTAATATCATAGCTTATAAATATTACATAGAATTCTGGAAAGCACAAAAGTATATAATATGATTTTTATATGAGCCAAAGAATCACATCTAAGACCGTCCTGGTATTATAGTATCACTCCCCATATCATCTTGGATGTCATGGTTCACTCCACATACCATATTTATAGTCATTTTTCATTCCCATTTCCATATTTTTTGCATGAGTTTACTCATAATTATTTCTTGGTAGCCATGATTCACCACAATGGCCATCTTTGTAGTAAATGTTCACTCCCAAGACCATCATTTTTTATCACATGAGATATAAATCATTAACTAATCCATTGGATGGAGATATAGGTCCCACCCAGATCATAATGAAATCACACATAAATGTTCCAAAAAATCAAAAACAATCATATCATAACCCTTGAAATGAAATTGGTATCATAAACAAGAAATAATTTCTGAAATTATAGAAAAAACAGGGTTCATAATCATTTCGACCATGTAGATCCTATGAAAAAGTGGTTTTCAATAAAACAATTTCATCAATAAATAAATTATTTAGAGAAACAATATTAATGGAAAATTTAGATTATATCCCTTAAATAAATGAGTAACACCAATATATTTCAATTATATGGTGAATAATTTTGAAAGAACATTTAAAAAACATATCCGTAGGAAATTATCTTTCATCCATTGAAATTTTATTCATAAAAAATAAAAACATTTAAAAAAATTTTCCCTAAAAATAAGACTAAAATTTTATAAAATAAGCATTGAAAACGTTTTGAAATTATTTTTACTAGGAAGAAATTTAGTGGATCTTGAAAACTATTTAAAAAAAATTTCTATAAAAACCTATAAAAGATGTTTCAAACTCCTTTGTAAAAAATTTTACATGAAAAATAAATTAATTTTTTTTAAGAAATATAAAAAATGATTTAAAAAATTCACTGAGAATTACTTTTAAAAATATTTTCTTAAATATTAACCATTTAAAAATTAAAAGAAAACATAAAAAAATGATGGTGGGTAAATTGGTAAATTCTATACGAGGTAAAAAGAGTTTTCCCTTTACTCAATAAAAGAATAGAAAAAATTCGATGTTCCAAAAGTGAAAATATGTTTCCTTTGAAAACATTTTTAAAATAAAAAATTTAAAAAATTATTTTAATTATCATAGTATATCAATATAATATTCTGGGAATCTTTATTTGTAATGCATGGTTTTGAAGGAACACATATTTCTAACCGAAGAGAGAGGTAAGTTCATGTTTTCTTAGAAAAATTTTCATAATTGTATTAAGTACCAAAGAGAGGGAAAATGGTATTAATACCTGCCTTCATTATGACTAACTAGTAGAGAATAAAATTAATTTTTGTTCTGGAAATATAGATCATAATATTTTATTAATGAAAATTGGTCATAAACAATCTCAATAACTGGTGAGATTATATCAATAAACTCGTACCACATGTTAACTTTGAATCATACTCCCCTGGTAGGAAAAAGAAATTACAATGAGCTTAAAATATCATTAAAAGAATGAGATTAATGATAATAAATATCAATGTATTTTTATACATCATGTATAAAAATACATGTGTATAATATGGCATTTGATGCAAAGAAGGGAAATTAAGAGAATTTTTTTGGTACCTTTTGAAAAATAAACACCATGACATAAATACTATAAAATTTTTAAGTAAATACCCATATATTTAATTATAATAGGAATATAATACATTCATGGGAAGTATATACTCCACACAAAACAAGTTAGTGGTGAATAAAGAATGTATCTCAAAGAAATAAAGAGTGAGATGACATTATGTTACCCTATGTCTTGACTCTTGTTGTACTCATTAAAAAATCCAATATAATAAATATAAATTTATTATAAATATCTAATAGAACCATTTTATTACTTATAATATCATATATAGTTTGATTATGTCTTTATATTACCCATTTGTTAACTATTTTATGTTAATGCTTTACTTCGGTTAATATCTACTTTTTCCCATGTGTCTTAATTTCTTATATCTTTGGTCTGTATACTTATATAATTAATTACAGAATGTAAAAAATGATTTAAATATTCATTATATAGGTATTATAATAATATATAGAATATAGATGTATGAAATTTAATACATCGTTCATGGAGATGGAAAGCTATATGTATGCATAAACACTATATCTGTTTAATTTTTGTGTTGAATGAAATAATGTAAAATACATATATGTATATATATTTATCTATATATATTTATATATATATCATTATTTAACTATATTTATTATATCATATATATCATATATATTCACAAAATCAATCCTTAATACATTCCCTATAGTGTAAGAATGAATCACATAGCTTTGAGAGGGCGGTAGTTCACACTTCATCAAACAAAATTATCGTAGTTACATAAGATAGAAAATATAATCATATGGGATATAAAATAACTAAATAACCTTAAATAAATATTAAACTTAATATATAACATATATAAATAGATTTTCTATCATAATTTCTACCATGAGATGTGGTAAAGGAAAAATGAACTATCGTCGTTCAGTGAGGTGGTAGTTCACCATACATGTAAATTGTAAGTCCATTACCCTTTAGAAGGATTTGATTTTTTGTGTAAGTTAAAATAATAGAATAAAAAAAATCATAGAATATTTTGGGTATTGGGTTTTTTATACAAGCATAGAATAATAATATTTGAGTGAGATGAGAATGAAAATAAAATAAATGATTTTGAGGGAGGGTGTTATTTCTTAATCGGCTAATTTCCTTTTTGTTTACACCAAATGGATTACTTGGAATGATTTATTCCCAAGGGAGATTTGAATGAGGAATTGAGGGATTATGTAGAGCTATTTGGGTAGAGTTATCCAGAACTTATGTGTCTTGAGAGGTATGTGTAACTGGGATGAGAGGAGGCCTCTTATAATGGAGTAGGAGTGACACACTTGTAATATTTTGGAAAATTGAAACACCACACACATTTTTTATTTAAAGTGGAATCAATTATATTCCAATGTAGATTCAATAAAGGATAGTATCTAAATAAGTCCATCCAATTGATTTTGTAAAATTTTATAGGTCGTTTTAGGCCTTAAGATTATTGTTTAGTCCCATAATAATATTAATTTAACCATAATCATTATAATTAATTTTTGTTTCATTCACTAATAATTTTTGTAAATAAGTAAGTTGAAATTATATAACATTATATATTATTATAATTACAAATATTAAATACATTTTTGAAAATTCCAATCATATAAGTTGAATTAATGAGCTTAATTTTAATACCATTGTCGAGGCGGCAATGCGGGTTTTTAAAGTAAAACATTCAAACATTATCAATGTTTTTAAATTAAATTTCAATGAGAAATTGATTATATGAACTCAATTGAATATATTGAAAACAGTTTTATCTGATTAATGTTTTAAACCAATTTAACATATAATTTATCCTTATAAATAAATTTTATGAAAAATCTGTTTCGAAATTAAACCCAGAATTCTTAACTCTTCATTAAAAATGAAACCAGATAGAAAAATATTGAAAATTTATCCTAACATAATTTTATTTGTTATAATTTAAATATTTATATTATTTTGAAATATATGATTTATAAAAGTTTGGAAAATTTATATTTAAAATTGGTTCACTATTGAAAGGAAATAAATTTCCTTAATTAAAATATTGGGTTTTATGTGTTAAATTTTTCTTATTCTTGTCTTATTATTATAAAATGCATTGGATGAATATCAATGATATTTAATTGGATATATAAAATTTATATTAAATAAAAATTACATAAAAATTATATTTAATTTAATTTATTTGGATTAAAACAATTTGGTGATCATAACAATAGTTTTGTAAAAACAATACTCACTTTATAATCAATTGTGTTTTATATTTATTTCTAAATAATCTATAACTAATTAATTAGTTATATATTTTCTGAAAACAATATATTTATATATTTTTTTAAAAAATATAATTTAACGGCTATGTTATATATCATTATAGTTTTTAATAATATATTATTGTTTGGTAACACTCGGTCTTGCGTGTTATGTAAGCCACCAAGAAAAGTAGGTCATACATAAATAGTACACTTTTCTAAGTGTTCTGTATAGATAAATATAACCTTTATATTGTGTTTAGTGCATAATTAACTTTTTATTTCATATAATGAATGAAAAATTAAGTTCTTTAATAAATATAAAATAACAATTTTGGTGTTTCCTGAAATGGAGAATATCAAAAATATTAAATTAATTAAAAGAATAAGTTTTCAAAAAGACTCTAGGTGTTATATTCTACCCCCTTGAAATTAATTTATTCCACCAAATTTGTTTGTGATATCAATGAGTTAATACTATATATTTCCTTTCATATAAACCCACATACTAAAAATTAATACTAAAATTTCATTTTAAAAACGAAATTTGGAACCGTAATGGTAACCCAAAGTAACTCATAACAAGATTCCTGCAAAGGATAACATTAGTGGGAAGTGAAAACATAGATGAAATGTAAATCTAACCATGAATTTCTAATGGAGGGTAATAGAGACTAATTTCATGAGAAAATTGACAATCACAAAGCTGTAAATCTATGATAACTTAATAGAATATCTATCCCTTCTGAAATAAAGGTACTAGGATAAAATTCTATTTTTAGATCATCTCTCAAATGATGACAAATTTTCATGAAAATATGCACTTTCATGATTTTAGGATAACTACATCCTTTATTGTTACATGATCCACTTTAAATCATTCACTAAAAAAGAAGCTGAATTACTTTTTCCTAAATAACTAACAAATCATGAGATTCGTTATAAGTCATTCCATATCTCTTCATTTACCATAAAAACTAAACTTTTAGACTAGGTAATCCAATATGCATAAATCACCATGTGGGGAGATAATACTTTAATATCAAAAACATCATCTGATTTTTAACATAAACATCCCATTAATGGTTACCCTTATAAAACATTTGAATGATGAAAATACAAAACATTATAGATGAAGTCACAAAATCAGATTACATTGATCCCACATATTTCACAAAGTCTCTCTTGGTTGTCACTTTCAAAACATGTGAATACCTTCATCATTTATTCTCTTAAAACATAGTAATAAACTCAAATACAAAAAATTCTTTTGGAAAACATGAATTACTCCTTATTCAACAGGTCTCTAGATATATTTCTTAAATACAATAATATTTAATCTTCATTAATGATGTCATAGACCCCTTTTTCAACCAATCAAAAATATGATCATGAGTAATCAATACCTTTCAATTCTCATATTTATATCCAAAATGTATCTTATCCCAAAATAATTATCATAATATAAGTAATATATTAATGGTTATCTTTACCTTAATATTCTGGTTCATAGGAATATAACCTTTTCAATAAATAACATCTCCTGTCTATTATAACCATTCAACATATTCTTAAAAATCCACAATGAAAAACATATTCTTAAAAATCCTCTCATATTTTTTCATTCATACTACACAATTATTTAATCCAAATATATTTAATATTTGATTAGAAAACGTAATATTTAAGACATAATAAGGATACCTCATCCTATTACTTAATAGTTCTTTCCTTTTATGTTACCTAGAGAGCCTCATAATCATTAGAAATATAACCTATACATATACCACATTGATGATTCCCTTAAGAATCATTCCACTTAGTAAATAAATTTTCATAATGACCATTCATTACACACTTAATGCATTTTTCAGTTGATGATTTCATATAGAGGCCAATATTCCCACCCATTTGTTTAGGCAAACCCTTCATTTTTTCCTTTACAGTCACTTGCTTTGTGTCATTCCTTTCCAAAGTAAAATGATCATCTTGTTCCTATAATACATTAAATCATGTGATTCATTCCACATTATTGACACAATTTAATCTAAATCTTATATCTTTTATGGTCTCTATTACCAGAATTCTCTTCAAACTCCATGCTTCCCTTATTTTGTGAGTATGAGATCTGGTTGAGGTACAAATTATTGATAATGATCCATTAAAAATAGTTTGGAATGATCACAACATCCTTTACTCTATTGGTGATGCCATTTGACTACTCAGTAGTAGTTTTTTCAACACATTCAATGTTAATCAAGATCCTTATATTTCCCTCCATTAACTAAAACCATAAATAATGGGGTAAACCACACATATCAAATTTGAATGCTGCATAATCATGAAAAATTACATATAGGTTCTCTAAATCATGAAACCTTATTTTTCATTGATGAAACCATAGGTTTTTTCTAAGTTATTCATATTCTTCTTTTATTCAAAGACTTCATAATGGATCAGGAATAGTTTTCTAATTTCTAATGCATATCCACCAATATTTTCAAACTAGATGAGTAGGAAGACCCATTTTTGTGTACAATATTACCCCGATTCAGGCCCATAAACAATTGTTGGGGTTATTACTCTTAGGTACATCTATTCTAGAGCCACAAAAACTTATAGTCTCCATACAGAGATGTATTTATTCAAAATCACTTAATCTATCCTTTACCAAAAATAGAGGACATATTCATAAAAGATAACTAATACTTACACTTCTCCTTATATAAATCCCTAAAAATATCTTTAGAAATATAACTAGGGATATCACTAAAGGTATATCTTCTTAGTTTCCAATTTTTAACTAAACCTTCACTGTGATACCATTTAACATGTCCCAGTCTTGATATAAATTAACATTACACACCTTTTATTAAATACTTAAAACATTATAAATATAGACGCCCGAAGACCATATTAGTTTTGTGCATTTGGAAACCTAGAAACATAGGCACCAGTATATAATTTATCTAAATTATCTTCCACTAGGTTCATCCATTCAAGTAACCTTATTAAATACACCATCATTAATACATATCTTCTTAACCTAGAGAATGAAACATACAAAGGGGTGAGTTTAGTTTCTCAGTACGGGTAAAAAAGGATACATTTAAGCATTAACATGACCACAAGTGTATAAAAACGTGATCATGTAAATAGAATATCATACTCTCCATAACAAATATCTTAAATAGGAATCATGATATAATGATTGGCTATTCATAAGACATGAATCATAAGGAAATTAAGAACATAAGACATGAAATAATTGCATAGTAATAATACATAGAATTGGATAAATCACATAGGTATATAAAATTACTTCCATAGTAGACAATGCATTTCTTCTAATACCATATTGGTAGTATGAGATCACTCCCTATACCATATTTTTGGTAATGGTTCATTCTTGTGGCCATAATAGTAGCATGATTTTACTCCATGTATCAGATCATTAGTTAAGGATCACACCATTGGCCATCTTATTAGTCAAGGTTCACTCCAAAGTCTATCTTAGTTTATCTCAAGAGATATAAATCATTCCAAATGCATTGGAGGGAGATAAATGTCCCATCCATCTCATAATGAAACCATACATACATGTTCTAAAAAAACATAAATAATCATATAATAACCCATGTAATTGAATGGGTGTTATAAACATAGAATCATTATATAACATGTGGAATAATAAATAGGTTTCATAATTTTTCCTCGAAGCATAACCCATGAAAGGAAGTGAGTTTCAATGACATGTAACCTGTGAAAACTCCGGTGTTTCATAATCATCATGTAATCAATACATAAATCTTCCAAGGAAATGATATTAATAGAACCATTAGATCATTTTTTGGATAGGAATGATTAACACCAATGATTTTCATCATTGTTGGGAAATAATATTGAATGATCTTTTAAAATACAGTTTATATAGAAATTATCATCTATCTATTGAAAAATGATTCCTAAAATGTAAAAAATATGGAAAACCATTTTTTTAAAGTTAGCATAAAAATGTGTAAAGGATGCATTAAGAAATATTTTAAACCCATTTTCATTTGAAAACATATACAGTATCTTGAAAACCTTATGAAAAACATTTTTCCTTGAAATATTTTAAAAGAATCTTTAAATCCTTTTGAAACACATTTTACATGAAAATTTCATTGAAAATTTATAAAGAAATATTAAAAATGATTTGAAAACCATTCATTTAATTTCTATTTTATAAAAAATTTATGAAAAATTAACCTCTTTAACAAGTAATGGAACCTCTAATGAAATAATAGTGGTTAAATCAGTACATGTCGTATGGGGTAAAAAATATTCATTTTTGATGGTAAAATTTTAGAAAAAATTCTTTGTTTGAAATGAGAAAAGAATAATCCATTTCAAAAATGGTAAAAAAGGTAAAAATTCATTGAATTATCATAGGAATTTAGTATAATACTATTGGAATACTTTTTCAGAAAGCATGTTTTTGAAGGAACACAGATTTTAGACCAAAGAGAGCGGTAATGTTATATTTTATTAATTTTTTTAATTATCATATGTACCATAGAGTAAAAGAAATTTTCTAATACATTATAAAATCACAAATAAATAGAGGAGAAGGAAATTCATAAGTGTTTTTCAGTGATAGATCATAATATTTCATTAATGAAATTTTTTTCATAAACAATCTCAATAAATGGTGATATTATTTCAAAAAACTCTTTTCACATTGTAACATTGAACCATACACCCCATATAGGAAAATAAAATTAAATGGTGGATAAAATATCCTAAAAATAAAAATATTCATTCTATAACTTTTCAAATGTAGTTTATCCACCTCATATTAATATATATGTGTATAACAAGGCATGTGTCTCATTGAAAGAAAATTGAGACAAAATTAATTTACCAACTTGGTAAATGTTGAAACATAAACCCCAAGATTTAAATATCATGAAATTTTTATTTAAATACCCATATATTAAATTATATTAGATATACAATACATTTATTCCTAGTATATACCACAGAAAAGAAGAGAGCAGTGAATAAGGCATGTATCTCATGAAAATAAAGAGTTAGACAAGATTTCCATACCATTTGTCTTGACTATCAACATACGTGATAAATAAGCATGCATAATAAACCTAATTTTTTTATAATCTACCGAATGTCCAATTTCATAATTATAATACCTTATATGTTTGAATATAGCTTTATATTACACACTTTTTAACAATTCTATGTTAAGGTCTTAATTATTTTAATACCTTCTTTGTTTTCTACATGTATCTTAATTTGTAATATCTTTGGTCCTTATACATATATCATGATTTTAATAAATTTAATCCAAGATTTATATATTCAGTATATGTGTATTATAAAAATACATAGAATTTAGAACTATGAAATGGAATACATTATTCATGGAGACAGTAAGTCAATCACATGCATGAATGCTAATTTTGTTTAATTATCATGTTGAATGATGGAAATTAAAATAAATATATTTATATATATGAACATATATCATTATTAATATATATTTATTATAATATATAAATCATATATATTCACTAATAAAATCCTTAATACATTCCATGTACAGTATGAATGAATCACATCACTTTGAGGGGGTAACAGTCCACACTTCCTCAAATGAAATTATTGTATCTACACTAGATGGAAAATATAAAGATATATGCTGTAAAATAATTAAATAAGTGTAACGACATATTTGATATAATATATACCATATAAAAAATATAATTTCCATCAAAATTTACACCATTATAGGGGTAAAGGAAAATATAACAATCATCATTTAGTTAGGTGGTAGTTCATCATCATCAGTATCATCTAAATTTTAATTCATAGAGAATGGTTGGGGAGAAAGGGCCACTAATGATTGCCCATGAAAACAAGACTGTGGGGGTTAGAAATGGGGAAGACCAAGGGCTCCCCCTCTAATAATATTATCCACCATTGGTATCGGGATTTGATGGTCATGCAGAAAAGGACTCTCTGATCCAGGAATTTTGAATGATGAAAGATAATCCTCCACCTTGTTACCCTCACACCAGGTGTAGGTGACATTGATATTGTTGTCGAGGTAATCGTGGCACTTATGGATGACATACACAATGAACCAAGAGACAATACTGAAACCCTGGATGGCATTAGAAATAATCAAAGAACCAGTTTCAGCCTCCACGAGGACTAGGCCCCCTTGTTGGCACACCATGAGACCAGAAATCAAGGTTTTTTCATCTGCTAAAAGAAAAGTTTTATAGACCAACCAGGTATAAATGTTCTGTTTGTCTGAGTTGTTGTAGTGAAAGATGATCCCCCCGCCACATATGATCTCCAAGACACCGGACCAATCATTGTTAAACTTGAGGCCCCGAAACGGGCGAAGCCAGCTGAACCATTTTCCAAAGGACAAGTTGGTGATATGAGAATGGTCATACATGGACTGAAATAACTATTGCAGGGTGAGGGCCTCCCTCATGGTTCTAAATATCCAAACAAGATCAATTAGTATGTTTTTACCCGCAAACATTATGCTCATTAACAATTAGATGGATGTGTGTGTAAATGTAGGTTAAAACAATATAATAAAAAATAGTATAATATTGAGGATACTAGTGTTGTTATATAGGCATGAAATAATATTATTTTATTTAGTGAATATGAAAAATAAAATAATGAAGTTTGAGGGATGGTGTTACCCCATAATCTGGTAATCTCATTTTGGGATGCACCAAAGGGCTTCCTTGGAAGGATTTCTTACCCATGGGGGATTCAATGATTACTTGAGTCATTTTGGGGAGGTATTTTTATAGATTTTGGTTTAACCTAAGTTTCTTGAGATCTGTGAGTAAGTGGTAGGAGATTAGGAAATTAATAATTGTGATGGAGTGGCACTCTTGTATGATTTTGGAAAATGGAAACACCACAATATTTTTAATAAAAGTGTGTCCAATATTGGTCCAATGTTGAGAATTGAGAGTATAGGGTCTAAATATGGTCATAAAATGGATTTTGGACATGTTTATATGTCATTTTATGCCTTAATATTATTTTTTAGCCCCTTATTAAGCTTAATTTAACCTCAATAATTGTAATCAATTTTAATTACGTCAATTAATATTTTTTGTCAAAAACAATGTTGTAATTTTTAGAAATTATAAATTATTCTCATTCCAAATATGGAATACATTTTTCTAACTTCCAATAACATAAGTTCCATAATTTAATTTAAATTTAATAATGTATGTTGGTCGACAATGATGGTTTTTAAAGTAAAAACATTTAAAAGTCTGTTTTTTTTATATTAAATAACTATGTAAAATTGAATATAATGACCTAAATAGGATTAATTGATGAAAATATTATCTAATTAAACATTTATATTAATTTAAAAAATAATTTATCATTATAATTAAATTTGATGAAAAATAATTTTATAATTTAAATCCAATATTTTTTACTACTAATTAAAAAAATTAAACCTTATAAAAAACCAATAAATTATCCTAAAATAATTTTTTGTAGTTTTATTTTCAATATAATTTTTATTTGAAAATATAATATTTATAAAAATTAAAAAAATATTTTTATAATAGGTTCTCCTTTGAAAGGAAGTAAAATGTTCCTGATAAAAATATTTAGTTTTATGTGTTAAATTGGTTTCCTTAGTATATGCTTAGAAAATATATTGGATGAATATAAAAATATTTAATTAGATATATATAATATAAATTACATTAAAATTAATTACTAATTGTGAATAATTTTATTTATTGGGATTAAAAAAACATTGTGTGCACAATAATAGTTTTTTATTAAAATACTCCCTTTATATTTATTTGGTTCTTATATTCATTTTTTTATAATTTATAACTAATTCATTAATTTTATATTTTTTGAAAAAAATTTATTTACATATGTTTGTTAAAAATATAATTTAATTTCTAGGTTATATATAATTTTATTTTTTAATAATATTTTATTTTTTTCAATAGTATATTATTGTTAGGTAATGGAACTTTTATCTAGAACTGTTAAATCCCTATCAGTGAATGAACAAAGTTTTGTAGTAGAGAGTCAAGAAATGGAATGATTGTGGCCGATGTGACCAGAATGACGGTTTTCCAAGTGTCTAGAGAAACCCAAAGAAGATAAAATATAAATTTCAATAATAAATTATAGAACTCTAGTGCATGGCATATACACATGTGGCACACCTAGGCTTATATGGATTTACCTTTTATTCCAAATATTCCATGTGGTTGGGAAAGGCACATGATACATTGTAATCAAAGGATCGAGTCATAGGTACATGTTAATTGTGGTTAGTGGATGACTGAGAAATTTCTGTCATACCTGAGAATCTTATTATTCCTTACTCTTATTGTGTTAGTGTGTAATTAGGAACATAGAGGTGAATTGTGGAATATATGGGTTTTCTTCATATAAAAAACATATTTAATTCACTTTAAAGGTGGGGAGTGATATTCTATCACTAGTGATAGACTTTAGAATAAACCATAATGTGGTGGATTTTAAGGTTCATCTAATGCATCGAGTCCCATGAGACATGATGAACTTTTGATGAGAGAATTTTTTGTGAAAAAATTCTAGGAGAGACTTGTGTAAAGTATATGTCTCTTCCATTAAAAATTTCCTAGAGATGAACTAGTTATTATATCATTCATGAGGAAATAGTTTTTTTCAATCCCATAAGGTTATTAAATGAGTTTATTTAGAGATTAAACCTTCATGTGTGAAGAATATAAGTGTGGTAATGCTTTTTTTTCAAATAAGAATTGTTTTTAAACATCCTTACTTATTGATATAGTTAATGGAAATTTTTATAATGAAGATTTTTTATATTTTGGAGTATATAGTGAATTGTATTTTTCCTGCTTAATAATTTACTCAATTCTGTGTTTCCAAACCACCAAAAGATAAAATAAAATATGCATCTTATAAAATGATCTCATAATATTTTTTATGGTTCTTCTGATTATGGGGTATGTTGTTTACTCCTAGGAAGACTTGATTTAGAATTGTTTGAATATAAGGGACTTAGAAAAATGTATTAAGTATTAAAATAGTATGTTTTCCTTCCTATACACATTATCAGGAATTATTATTTGAAATATAAAATGGAAATTGGATGTGAAAACCATCAATATAGTTGCAAATGAAACCCTTTATCTCCATAGGGGTGGTATAATATATATTCGTATTAGGGACCTTGAGAGTTTCCCATATTATAATGATTATGATTTATTTTTAATATTGGTATTGTTATATATATTAATTTTTTTAATTAGAAATTATGTTTCACAACATTCTCAAGGAATTTATATATTTACATTTACTATAATTCCATGGGTTAGCTACACAAACCTTATGATTTTTTAGATCATTTATTGGAGAACTATTTTGGATGAATTGATGAACTTTTACTTGATATCACTCGAAAAAAATGAACATGGTAAAAACATTCATCAATGGCATTTCCTCATTCATGGTAAGGCATCATGAAGTATTTCTATCTATTCCTCATGGATTTTCATTATAAATATTTAAGGAATATTAGGTTTTCCACTCTTCTATATTATAATTTTTAATTACTATATCTATGTTGATGAGTAATTTATTAAATAAAACATTGCAAAAAATAAAATTAACATCAATAATTACATTCAGATTGAAAATTATAGTTCATTGACTATAAATAATTTTATTATATATTTTATTTTTTTATGACGATATTGTATTGATTGGTGATAGCAGATTAAAGGTGATACTGATTTTACAACTATTTATTTAATTAAAATTTATATTCATCTATGATTGATGGAATTATTCCATGAAAGAACTATTCTTGTTTTTTAGTATCATTATCTATTCAAAATTTTTATTATATAATATAGACCAATGATAATTCCTATTAAGATGTTTTGATTTCCATTAGAAACTATCAATTATTCAATTCTTTTGAATATTGCAATTTATGTTCCCCTAGATCTTCAATAAATTTATATCCTAATTTTTGGTCAGCATCACATGTGCAATAGGGGTAATCATTAGAATCTCTAGGAAATGATAGATTAAAATTTATATAGGGATGTTATATCAATGAAATTGACTTGTGTGACAATTCCTGAGGAAGGGGGTGATGGTATATTCAATGGTTGGAGGTCATAGCATTAGATTACTTGTTAGGGTGGATATGGGATGACCCACTTATGTCAGCCAATGGTGATTGTGCTGGACTGCCTTCCCATGGTCCACGTGGGGTTCTCATGGTCTACTATGTGGCATGATTTCACCTTAGTTGGGTTTTTTTAGTCTCTCTCTTGGTAATCATTTTGGAAAAAAATATCATATCCTTGATATTTTTTCCATGATGATCATAATAGTGAAGTTCGTTCATCCATCCAAATAAATTTGAAATATTAGAGAGTTAGGATTTTTATTTTCCTTCTTAAGGCCTATATCTGGGTTCAATCATGAATATAAAATATTTATTAGTATAGGAAACCCTCCATAGTTTTTTGGTTATTTCAAGGTACAAGCCTCCACCATTATCCTTATGTATGATTAGAAATCCTATATGCATACTGGAAATATACGATCCTTTAAAAATAGAACTGATAGTGTTAGTGTCTCCCTACATAATTAGGTTGTGGTATCCTTTATCTGCAGATATAAAGCCTCCTATCTATCGGGAGAATTGTGGTGTGGGATCCTTAACTGTAGTTGGTATCCCCCCCCCCAACTTACTTGGGGCACAAGATCTCCAATAATGTTCATATAATGTTACATGTGTTTCTGAACTTTGGTGGTAAGTAAAATTGATTAGTGGTATGGTATTAGGGGTATGAATGTTTCAATAAACCCACAAAAGACAAGACTACTACAATGATAAGTTGTCTCCCCTTCATGGATCCTTTTTGGAGTGTGGTAGAATGAAATGATATGCAGTACAATCTTATTTGACGATTGTTATTTATTTAAAACATGGGTTATCTTTTGAGTTGTGGTATACAACTAGTCATCTAATTCATATATATAGACACTTTAGTGTAATAATAACCTCAATTTTCATTTATTTTATAGTAGTTAAGGATTAAAATTGAGAGGATTGAGACTTCTCTATTTCCCTATGAATTAAAATTATAGATCATTTCTATTTTATTAATTCATATCCTCATCCTAAACACTAACTTGTCTTTAATTCGTTTGGATTATATGGCGTATTGTTTTTTCTTATGTTTTTAGGATTTCATTATAATTAAGTTTATATTCTACCTTACAATGTATTTATTCCCACATGTTATGTTTCTGTGCAATCAAGGAATTAATATGGACATGTTAATCATATATGTGATGTAAGTGTGGATTATTTGAAGCTAGTGCAAGGAAATGTTTCTTGAATCACGGTGAGTAGTTTTGGTCCTTGAGAGTTGTTTTAACAATTTGATCTATAAATTTTTCTTCGATTATTCCTAGTGATGTGGAACATACCTATATCTAATATATGTCTTATTCAAAGGATTATTGATGTAAAATTCATCTAAATTTAACATTTTTCATGATATATTTATACCATATGTCTCCTTTATTTTTTGTAAATTGTTTACCAGATTATATATATAGAGCATACTTGTCTTCATATTTATTTTATTGATTTTAGATATGTATTTCTTGTAGGTTCATGTATGCTAATTTTTTCATGATTATGAAAAAATCCAACTCATCTATAATCACTTCACTAGCTCAGATGAGGGTGGATTAGGGTGGAACTATGGATATACCACCTGATCAATAAATTAACAATTTAGTCATTTCATGTCACTCCATTAATATGTGGTCAGGATACACAATAAAAAATATATAGCTTAATCCTCATACATATGTTAAGATCCACTTTAACAATCATTGACTTTTCTATTTTGTTACCTCCCAGATTCTTCATTACATAAACAATTGGTTGATTTTATCCAAGAATCATTCTCATTAATCCGTAATCAAAGTAACCATTTTAGTCCCACCTTCAATATTTTTTCTATAAATTATCAAAAATGTTAGTGGGTAACTGAGATAATTTTTTTTCAATCCTTTCATTTTCTCAAAATTGTTCCTTATTTTCACTATATATATTACTCCCAATTCATAAATTCTCTAAAACCATGGGAGATACATATTATACCATGAAACATAAAATTAATTTCTAAATACTCTAAATTAATAACAGTATCCATTTAAACTAGTTCTCCTATGAAATTCCTGAGTCGGTATATGAATACTATCTTGTTATTTCAGTATATTTATGTCCTTGTGTTATGTTAGATATGGGAAAATATTACTTCTAAAGATTTACCTAAATCCCTTTTATATATGAGTGACTATATCAGATGTTTTCCCAATAAATTATTAATGATATTTTCTCATGGAACCCAAATTTATAGATGTAATAGATTGAACAGTTTTATGATTAATTCGGTGAATTTCTTACCAAATTATTTGTATAGAATTTATCAATTTCTTAAAGTCAAATAGGCTTAAATTACATAGTACTATCATAAAAATCTCCCAATTTTACAAGGATCTTATCAAATATAAGACACATTTACAATTTCATATTCAAATCTTCTTTTTCGAAAATGTATTACTCTTTAGGCTCTTTACATATTCTATCATTCACATTAATATTCACATAAAGAATATTGTCTTACTCAACATAATCATTTAATTTCATTTTGAATTTATCATTTTTATTATTTCACTTGATAATTTATTTATTCATTATTTTATCTCCTTAGTATGTTTTGTGTCCTCCCATGATAAAAGTCTAGCTTTATTTTTGGTATGTTCTATGTGTAGGTTTCTTATCCTTATCCCACAATACATGAAAAATATTTATATATTTCAATATGTGAAAATAAGTTTCTAATTTTACTATGAAAATATTTATCAGACTGACTACATGAGTTATATTAGTTGTATGAATTTTTTCTTAAGGTTTTTTTCATTTTTAATTTTTCAAAATATTATCTATTACCACCATATTTATTATCTACTTAAAAACTACTTACAACATTTTTTCTATATACATTCATCATATAATTTGTATTCATACTCCATTATTATCTTTTCTAGTATATCATCAATTAAATACCCTAGTATCCCACATATAAATTACTAAAGTTCATGTTTTCCAGGGTACATACCCATTCACTTTATCATGTTTTTAAGTATAAGGTTTATTATTAAATTATGTTAAACATATTTATCCATGTAATCTTATAATTCATTTTAAGAATAAAATTCCCCATCCTTGATTTTTGAGAATATTCATATATTTAAAATTGATTTCGTCTTTGTAATTAGTTTTAAATATAAGTTCTTCCCTTACTTCATAATCATGGATTGTGCTTTGAAAATCATCAAGTGATAAGTATTAATTATATTTTAAGATTAATTTCATTTAATCAAACATTTTCTGAAAAATTAAAATTAAAATAATGTTAATGATATATTCTTCCATAATGATTAATAAAACTTGAAATTATTCTTATAATATTTTATAAAATATTCTATAACTTTTATAGCTAATTCCATTGGTTACGTATATTTTTAACCTTTGAATAAATTAATTGGTCAATTAATGATCTAATAAAATTGTTTTTTTGTTTAAGATAATTTTTTTAGGCTGACAGAGTTTGTTTTCTTATGAAGGTACAATGCTTTGTTTTTAGTTTTTAGGGATCTAATTTTCATGTGAAATCTAAATACCTTGTTTTTAGGGAATAACATCCTTGTAGAAATTATTTTTGGTTATTTACCAACTATATTGCTCTCTTGGTAAACCATTATATCTTATGTGATGTGATCCTAGTATGGTTGATGGTTTGATGAGATATTTGTGGGTAGGCCTGAAGTGTTTGGAAAACGTTTATTTCTCTTATGATGAGAGGCATATTGATATGAATGATAGATTATAGGATGTTAATTTTTCAAATATGGGATTTCCCATTGTTGTGTTGAAAGTTATGATGCATTCTTTTTAATGTTCAATTTAATGGTTGGATATCTGAGTTTCTAGTTTATTTGTATTTTATTCCCTACTAATTGAGGTAGCTAAATAGGATTTATTATTCAACTCTATTTATTCATATAGGATGTTTCCTAGAGTACCTGTTATCATGGAATTTTAATAGTGTTTAATATATGTTTATCCCATGTGATTAGTGCTTTTTGGAATGAAAATTATGTTAATCTTGAGAAAATGTGGACTTGGTTTCATTATTCATGGGGGCCTTGACATCGCATTGGTGATTAATGAATGAAAATGTGAATAATTTTAATTAATTTTTTATTAATTAAATGACTTATTGTAATATTTTAAAATTAAATAAGTAATTAATGAATGTCTTTTTAAATTATTATATGATTATAGGATATTTAGTTCTTAACAGTGGAAGCTGGGAGTCCGAGAGATGATTATTGCAGTTGAGCCTAAGCCTCAATTAATGAACATAGTGTGGTTATGAGATAAAGTATATATTTATTGTTTTATGATTCCAGACACTACCCAACCCATATCTGTAGGGACACTGACACTCAGTGGGCTCAGGGATAGTGTTTTCTCCAACATCCAAGTTAGTGATGAATAGATGACTTATTACCCCTATGGACCCACCCTCTTCTCTTGGTAGTATTACGTACTGGTATGGAAAACAGTAATCATTCCCATGATATGTTTTTATAGATATTTAATTTATTGTGTTTATTTTACAAACATGTTTCTCTGGATATAATATTAAAATGATTATTATTTGTATGAAGGGTATGATATATGAAGGCATGAGGTAGAAACTCGATATATAGGCTATGATGGATTGAGGTACACCACCCGATATATAAAACAATATATATAGGCTTGTATAATCCTAGTAACTTCTCAAATAATATATAGAGATGTGAATTTGATGAGTTGATTTATAATGTGTGAGATTCATATTATGATACTTAGTTTAGGTTTCTTTGGTCAAGATTATTTCTGGAGAGATTGCTCGGGACGTATGACATTGGGAGTGGAGTAGAATACTAGTGTGGAAGTGATAGTGGAATACCCTTGATTTATTAATATGTTATATGATCTATTGTATAAATTAAATGGAGAGAGATGCCCATAGTGAGGCTAGGAAAATAATATACCAGTTTAGGAGACGAATTAACATCACATGTTGTTCATTGAGATTTATCTTTCTTTAATTATCCCTTACATAATAGGATCTAGGGAGGATCCTATTAGGTATATCTTTTATGTTATCCATATGTATATATATATACACTTTTTTTTAGGAGAGATGGATCATGTTGGAGATTAGGCTTGATATTACTAAATAATTTTTTGGAGTTTTTTGGGATTTGTTGTCACTACCATGTTTATAATTTGGTAGTTTTAGTTTCTATTTTAGTGTCACTATTTTTGTATAAAATTAAATGGATTTACTTGGGTTCTAATTTATTATATCATATTAGTAGTTGATCATTTTTATTTTTTTTATAATTTTCCTCATATTTGTTTAGAGGATAATGTGTCCAATTTTTATGAATGATACACCATTATTGCTTATCTCCAACCAAAGGCCTATCAGAGGTGGCCTTCTAGTATCATTATCTCACTTATTTCATTGTCATAATTAGAGTGGTTATATTGGGGGCTTCATTGAATAGTGGTATTAAATGGTCAGTTTGAGGAATAGAATGGAGTTCTATGATAATCACTAGTGAGGACTATATGGTTTGGTAAGGAAACAATTGGTAGAGTTTGTTAAGTGATGTAAACAAGGGAGGTTGGTTGAGACATATATATTTAGGGACCCCTGTCATATGATGAATTAAACATAGACTTTTAAGATCCTAAAAAGTTATGTGATCATAGTTTTAAGGTATAGACTTAGTAAATGATCACGATTCATTCTTCTTTGAACATATATTTTAAATGTATAGTCATTGGGATTAGTTTTAACCTTGAATAAAATATTTAACTAATTAATCTTAAATATTTCATAATCCATGATTAAGAGTAACTATCTATTTTTTATTTTTTTAGGAATGGATCAATGTTGACATCCCCATTGGGTCCATTCCAAATATATTCAGTAGGAAATGCAAACATATCATCACAAGATAGAGGCTGATGATGATGACACATGAAGGACAACACTATGAGTGTTTTAGTTCCACCATCTATAGATGTATGAGGGCTCTATTTTAGATTCAACGATGGAATAGTATTTATTTGAGGTTTAGATAGCCTTCAATTTGATCTTTTCTTTTGGGGGGACATTCGATTTCATTTTCTGTGCCAATGATACATGGAGTAGAGGGGATGTGGGATCTTTTTCCCCTAGGATCATGAGGAGTTAGAGGTATCATTAGAGAAGTTCACAGAACTATTATGAGCAGATATTCTCTCTTCAAACATAATGTTGGCTATTCCCCAACCACTGATTAATAATAAATACGGTAGTTCCAGTGTTTGGGAGTTTGAGATCCATTTCTGGACCCTTATCTATTATCCATCAAACCTATTTATAAATAAGGAGGGCATATTGTGGAATTTGGAATAGGCATTGCATCCAAAAATCTAGTGTTAGGTCACCCTATTCATGTTGTTGACATATCTATATGTGGTTGAGAGGGTTTTTGTCCCAAAGAGGTCTCTAGCTTATATCATAATTTCGGGATAGCTTAGTCTTCAGGACATTCCATGTAGATCTTTGTTTTGGGGGTCATAGTTTCCTAGAATGAAAATATTTTGAACACTTGTGGGTAATTCCTAACCCACAATATATTGTTTCTCTTGGTATAGATGCTATTAGTCCTTTACTATGTGGTCATAAGTGTGTATTTATTATTGAGGTGGATTTAAATTATGGTTACAGTACCCAACAATTATGATAAAGTAGTGTGCATCATGTTTTCTGATTCAGGTTCCTCTTTAGAGGCAGTTTCAGCCAATAAATCCTTAGCTGTATACTCAACCTTTGGATTAGAATATTTGATATATGGATGGTATTAGATAGACCCAATATTTTCATCATCATAAAAGAGAGTATAATTTCTATGTTATTGGTATTAATTAGGATCAGTGAGGTTATGGAGTAGGTTTCAGTTAGCTTCATACTCATTTTTTTCTAGGAAAATTTTATTCAGGCGTCATTCGAGGTACCCTTTTCATTTTTATACTTGGGTGAATTATTTTTTTTATTCATGAGTTACACACTCCTTCAAATCAACTACCCTATTATATTCTTTGGGAATTGAGGTTGGGAGACTTTGAGGGCCCCTGGGATTGGTTGTTCTTGTTGTAGGTTTATCTTATTTGAATTACGTGTATACCAACTTTGAGCTAAAGTTGTGAAGAACCACTCTTAGAGAGACTTTATATTTTAATGGATATATCCAACTACATCATCCTATGTATAGACTAGTTTATATTAGTGTTTTCTATTATGAAATTCTTTAGGAGGTATATTTTTTCGATGATGTTGATTAGGATATTTCATTGTTTCTTAGTGATCAAAACTCTATGATGGGTTAAAGGGATGTTCTATAATTTTCATTATTGATGGTTGAGCTAATTATGAGTTATTTGGATGTTCAGTTCATGGTGTTTCCATTGGATTTAGAAGTGTAACTTGATGTTTTTTATAATGATGTGTTGTTATTACCCATTGATAACAGAATGATATTAGAATATAAGTATAGCTTTGAATTTCCCTAATACTGATGTCTAAATGTAGGATAGTACCTTCTGAGTAATGTGAGTTCTGAGTATAGCTCAATGAACTGGTGTAGCATTTATTTTTTCAGCTAGTTTTGCAACATTATTATGCACTAGTTCAACCAATGATTATGTTTGATGGATATTTGTATATGGGTAATGATAATAAGAAATTGAACCACAAGAATAAAAATTAATGATATGCAATGATATATATTGAAGATTTAATTGATTAGTTTAATGGATCAATTTGGTTCCCAATGATCAATCTGTTGTCTTTATATCTTTATATATTTGGGACCGATAATGATATTATGAAAAACCTTTTTAATTTCATTTTAATCAATATTATTTTATTTATTTTCTTTGGTGTGATGAACACTCCAACTTTGTTCATGTGTGTTATGAATATATTGTTTATAATGTTTCAATATTGGTTATGGGTGAAGTTCATTGATGACATCCTTATGTACACCACATCTGGGGATGATCATGAAAAGCATATACATTCCATTTTGGAAGTTAATCATCATTTTTAGTTGTTTAATAATTTGTAAAAGTGTGATTTCTCAGCTCATGATGTTTGTTTCTTGAGGTATTTTTCATCCCAATGAGGATTACCTATTGATCCCTCAAAGATTGAAAAAGTCATTTCTTGGGCATCCACTAATACAATTTTGGAAGTGTAGAGTTTTCATGGTCTTATATACTATAATAGAATGTTTTATCTAATTTATTCTGATTTTCCCTCCTATGAAATCCTTTTCTAGAAATGATTTAGAGTTATTGTGGTCTGATTAGTGTCAAATGTTTATTAGTGGCCCAATTTTTTATCTTATAGAAGATGGAGATTAGATCATGTTTTTTAGAGACTCTTTACATATTTGTTTGGGCTATATTTTGGTGTATAATAGGTGATTCATTTTTATGTGTTTTAGTATTTACAAAACTAGGAGTGTAACTATTCCACCCATGATATCAAGTGGGTAGAATTTGTGTTTTCCTTGAAGGTGTGTTGATATTACATCACCATTGATCATTTTTTTAGTTTCACTAATCTGAAGAGCCTAAGGTATGCCTTCTCCCATTGTGACTTGAACATGTGATAGAGAAGGCAGATGCAATTTTTTTAGTATTAACACTTTATGATTTCAAATAAATTGGGAAAATGAAATGTAGTACCTAATTCACTAATATGCAATCCATGTAGTGATTCCATGTGGGAATATAAAGATTCTTTAAGAGTGATGGAATATCTCTTAGAAACGTGTCTTGATATGGGAGAGTTTTGTGGCTGAGGTTGTCTTCTTTATATAAATGTATAGTAATATTTAGTGAATATTGTGGAGGAGTCCCATATATGGGATTTTAAGGTGGATTTTTGGATAGACTGATTTATCTTTAGTGATTTACTTGGGGGATGGTTAGAATATGAACAATACTAAGTTTTTTCTAATGGATATTTTTCATCAAATTGGTGGTTCATGATATAGTCATTCATGAGTTTTATAGCTCACCTTTTTGGTAAATCCTAGTGTATAAATGATGTAATGATATCTAAGAAGTCGGATTTAGTGGACTTGGATAATGAACTCGGTTATAGAATTTTTGACTCAATATTTGTTTTGTTAGAAGGTGAAGTTCATGAATTATGTTCCCATTGGGAAGTCCCAGACTTTTGATATTTCTTAATGGAAGTTGGAAGACATATAGATGGTCTTCGTTAAAAATTTAACTTAAAATCTAGGAGACAAATAAGAAATTTGGATTATAATGGACCATTTGAGGAAATCACCTCACTTTATAGTGATCAATGAGTTAGGACCAGTAGGAATTTCTATCATGGAATTACCTAGAGAACATGTTGAGACTCCCTGAAGTCAAGAAGATGATCATCTCTAATTGTGAACCTCATTTTACCTCTGAGGTGTGGACATCCATCCAACAGGTTCTTCTTTATTAGTTATTCCTATGAAATCCATTTCCACTATAGATGGATGTTTAGATAGAGTAGATCAAATAAACTCTTGAAGACATGTTGCACGCATGTGCATTAGATTTTGGAGGTTTTGGGATGCGAGATAACTCCTTGGATGATTTTTCATAGAAAAATATCTATCACTCTATAATTGGTATAACAATGTTTGATGATTTAAAATATTAACATTTATGTTCTCCATTGATCCTAGATAGAGGTTAGAGAGTTTTCAATTCTCAGGCTATAACTAGTGTAGAATATGATAGATATGGTTCAACTGATTTATGAGAGGATTATGGTAGAATATGATTGTCATAATTCATAATCAATTTTTTGGAGGATTTCATTGGAGTTAAATTTTATTGATCATGTGTTCCTAATGGTTACTCCTGGTCATTATTAATGAAGGTTCAATCATGGTTGTTATACTTTTCCATAGTTTTCTGGACCTTTCAAGGTGTTATCTTGTGTTAGAGTCTTATATTATCGAGCCAGATACATGATGTCATTCTTTTGACACCACTTGATTGATATATTCATGATAAAGCTTACATCCTTGATTGTGGATAGATCTATGTTTATGATTATTTTATCATTATGTAACATCTTGTAAAAATTACAGACCACCAAGAGAAAATACATCATGGGAGTGATAGTCCTTTGGTTCATTACCTTTGGTGTAATGGTGAAATGGTGAATAACACCTTGGAATGATAGTAAAATATACATGCTTAGTAACCCAAGATATTTTTTTATATTCCATTATATTTATGATCATTTTGGTTATTGTTATTTATCTTTTTTATAAGATGAATTCCTCAATTTTAATTATTTTTTTGTGGACCTAGTTTTTTTTTGAGAGGTATAATTTTATATATAGTGTTTAAGATATTTTTTTCATGTTTGGTTCCTCTATGTGATTTTTTTAAGCTTCAATGTTGCCAATATTCTTGAGATCTATCCCACATAGTGGTTGTTCAGAAAACTATTTTTCCTTTTTTCTTCTCTAGAACTAATTTTATATTTTCGGGATGAAAATAACTATCAAGGGATATATGGTAAGGGACCTAATCCTTGTATCCCTTTCCTTTTCTCTATTAAGGTATTGGACATACGAGGAGGATTATTGGGGAGGAAATGGGGGATTCGAGATGAAATATCATCTATAGGGGACTCTATGATGTAGGGGTGATAATCCTCTTTATGATTGTTTGTTATGCTATGGAGATCCCATTTAGGGAATAGGGTGCTGAGAGGAAGGATTTCATAGCCACATCCATTTTTGTAATGGTGAAGGTGTGGAATAAGATTGTAGAGTAGTCCTTCTCTTGTCTATTTGAGTTTTACATCTTGTAAAGGACTACATTGGTGTAGGGATTTGAGGGGTGTCCTATCGAATTTGGTACCCATGCTCTATGGATCTATGTTGTGTCATATCCTACTTCTCATATTGTTAATTTCTTCAGTGTGGTGGTTTTGGAATGCCCATATCCCCTCTCTTTATTTTATAAGATATTTTTAGTCATTTATGGACATGGGTTTCACACGAAAGGTTGTTGTGTGGTACCTTACACTGTGATATAGTCCTTCTCGTTTTTGTCGGTTCAATAGTGTAGTTAATAGGACTCTCTCATAGTGTTATTTTTTCAAAATTATTATAAATATTTAAACCCCCTATAAACCATATTTCCCTCCATGTTTGTATCTTGAACACTTTATTAAATGGAGTTCATTTGGAATCAATTTTCATCCCCTTTCGATCATATTCAACCATGACCTTTTAGGGATCGATCAGTGGTGTCATAATGTGAGTTATTCTTCTTTTCTCCTGGTTCCTTCTCTATTCAATCTCATTTACCCCCATTATTTCATTCCATATTATTTATATTTATCTACAACAATCAAATAGACTTAATTTTATTTTTTTGTGAAATCATGGTGTGATGCTCTAGGAGGTATAAGGTTTAATTTCATGAGAGGTGATTAAATATCATTGATTTAGTTTCATTTTCATTTTAATATTGTTGAAGCCTTGACATTGTGGATTAATATATTAACATTTTCTTATTTCCAATCATAAATTTACTATTTTTACCTCATTGGGTGGAAATATAATTGAACATAATAATAGATAAACCTTTGTATTAGATGAAATGTCTTGTGGTTAAAAATCACATGTTTTTCTATTATGATAATGGTTAGCCTAATGTTTTACTAGTTAGTGTGTGATATATGTTATAATTTATTTATCATGATTATTATTCTTTGGTGAGAATAGTAATTTGATGAAAAATTATAAAAATTTTAAAGAATGTATTTTTCAGGTTGGATATATAATTAAAGAGTCATGTTTTATGAATCCATAGATTCATATATTTTAATTTATATAAAATTATTCTTAACGCATGTTAAATTTAATGTTTTTCCTGATTTTAATGGAATTGGACAAATTACATTAAGTTGGAATTGTTGATGTTTATAAAAAAGAAATTAATTTTAATGAGATGTTATTCCATAATTCTTAATGAAAGTGGAACCCATAACTGGAAGAATTATTTAAATATTTTGTTTCTTTTATAACAGATTCTTTAGTTTAACAATGTTTTAAAATATTAATAAATTAATCGCATTAATTCAAGATGTAGTAAAATGGTTTTTTGTTGAAGATAAATGTTTAAGGACGAGTGATGACATTTTTTGTGAAGGATGAATGCCTCGAGTTTAAGGATAAATGATCTCATTTTAATGTGATGGAAGAGTGCAGTTTTTTAGGGCCTATATGCCATATTGATATTTTTTAAAGGTTACTACCATTTTTGTTTATTTGGATATCAGTTGTGCTATATGATGTGATGCGAACATATTATGGTTGATTTTTTGATGAGATATAGGCCATGAGGCCCTGAGTTTTTGGTTTTATTTGACACCTATGATGGAGAGATGCATTTTTATTTTCATGATGGTGTCAGTGATGGGATATATATTTATTGAATGGGATAAAGATTTAATTTCCCATTATTATGCTGGAATCTAGGATTCCCTCTTGTTAATTATCTATTTAATGGTTTGATCACTTGTTTTCTTGTTTATCTACACCCATTTCTCCACTTTTTGAGGAATATGCATGTGTAAGTATATACATCACTTTTTGTAATATTAGGATAGTTCCAAGAGTATTAGTAATTATTAAAATATAATAATGTTTAATATATGTTTAACCCATGGTGTTGTTGCTTTTGGGAATGAAGTGGTTGTTAATCTCTATAAACCATGGACTCTATTGGATTATTCCTAGAAGGAATCTATTTCACTTAAATGAATAATGAATATATATTATAATAATGATATATATAGTCTCATTAATTTATTATCATAATGTAAAATATTAATATTGAAAAATTAATTAATGAATGTCGTATTAAATTCTCGTTTTTTTAAAAGATATGTAGTTCTTAGCCGTGGAAGTCGATTTTTCAAGAGAAGATATATAAATTTGATCCTAATTTTTGTATATTTCATATGGTTTTGTTGTGAACTATATTATATCATGTATTATTTATGATCTCATACACAACCCAACCCATGTTGGTAGGGATACAGACACCCAGTGGACTCTAGGAGTATAGTTTTCAAAATATCTTAGTTAGTGATGATTGGATTATTTACAACCACCTCGAGACCCACTCCCATTTCTTAGTACTATTATCTACTATTATAAATTATGTTTATATTTCCTAATATATTTGTAGAGAGGAAATTAGTGTATTATAGTAATTTCAAGCACATGTAACTCTAAAAATAAAATCTTAAGGATTATTTTTAGGAATGATGTGTATGGGTTCTACTGTAACAAGGTACATGTTTGATGTATGAGTTGTGATGGCTCAAAGTAAAATAATGAATGTTTGATACAAGATATATAGTTAGTTTTTCTCATAGAAACTATTCAGTTACTATATAAATATTTAAATAGGTTGATGTGATGATGTGAAGTACAATATGTAGATTATGATATATATACTGTGTGTATTCATGCTAACTTCTTTTGGATAGACACATCATAGGATGTGAGACATTGGGGAATAAAGGAAAACAAGTGTGGATTAGGTAGTGGTGAACTTATATTTTATTAATTTTTTATGTGATCTCTTCTAGGCATTACATGGAAACAGTTATTCATGGCGAGGCAAGGAACTTATTAAACCTATTTAGGTGATGAACTATCTTCACTTATTGTTCACCGGGCATTATCATGATTTATTTCAGATTTTCACAATAGTATCAAGGGTGTATCTTATTGAATGTACTTACTTTTATCATCCTACATATATATAAATAATTTTTAGGTTAGTAGGAGTAGATTGGAGAAAATTTTGGATATCACTAGAAAATGGTGGTTTAGTATTTTTTGGGCTTTATGGTCACTACAAATCTTATATATTGGTACTGGTATTTTCCTTTTCAGTTTTTTAGTTATGTATGACATTAAATGAATGCACTCAATTTTATTTTACTGTATCAGATTATGATTAAATTGGTGTACTTCTGTTATATCTCATTCCTTACTTTCTTTTAGAGTGTAATTCTGCTAATTTTTATGTATGATAAACCTTCGGTGCTTATATTTAATCATTGTACTATTAAAGGTAGGCTTTAGGTTTTATTGTCTCCCTTATCTCATTTTTTTCTTGGGATGGGTACCTTTGAGATGGGAGGGTTTGTGATAGGAGCTTTATGTGTGGCCTGATTTCTCAACCACCTAATTATGAAGATCCCTAAAAAAATTCCTCAGCTATGTGACATGTTGTTAGTAACCTCTAATTCAGAGTAGGTCATGGATTTTATCAATATTTAAAGTAACGGATTCCCAAGTATTTGGATTCCTTCTTATGTAATTATTGACTTATTGTTCTATAAATAACTTTTGACATATTTATAACCAATATCTAGGATTAAATAAACATTTCACCTTTCCCATTTAGCTACAATATACTCTTATATCTATGTTTATTGTAATTTGAAGTTGAAAAAAATATTTTTTAATAATTCTTACAATACCCAAATATTTTATCATATATATTTTTCATTAATACATTTTAAGTGGCTCATAGATTTCTTACCATGCAACACCAAGATTAAAAGAACTATAATATAATATTTAAATAATATTTTTAAAATCTACTATCATTTTATTGTATTTGTATCAGAGGATTAGAATATAACTGGTATAATTATGAAAATTTATACAATGTTATTCCTTCATGAAAAATTTTTGATTAATTTTTTAACAATTTTAGATTTTGAATCATTTAAAATAAACATTGTGTTATAGAACTTGTGTCACATACTACACCTAATATAAAAAAACCACAATATATTAATAATAAATTATTAATGAGGTTATTATAAATACAAATACGGTAAACCATTAATGGTTATTTCCTTTATATGGTAAACAACCAGTTTATGTAAATATTGAAAAGGCTATTTTTAAAAAAAACTTAATTATATATATATTATATATTTTTATTTTAAAATATATATTTACAAATTTTGTGACTTAAATATTATAAATTGAAAAAAAAACTTAACCTCCTTACAAAAAAATAATCTTTTGATGAATTTTCTATTTTTTTTCTAAAATAAACAATTATGAAGTGGATAGTGAAAATGATGATTAATGTCATCACGTTTATGAAATTATTTAAAAATATAAACACATTGAATTTTTTTCAAAACATATTCCAATTAAAATATATATTATAAATTAAAATAAAAATATTTTTTATCTACCAACCCATTCTCAACATTTGGAAAAATTAGGAAATTTTTTAATGAAAAATATATTTCAAATGTTTTGGGTAATTAATAAAGACATGAAAAAAATGATTTTATGGATTTATTTTACTCTTAAATAATTAAAATTTTAATTATTATTATTATTTAAAATTAATTAGAGTCAATTTTATTTATAATTCTATCTTAATGATATATCTTTTTACAGTAAAGTATTCGATTTTAAAATTGAGTTTTTATGCATTACACTTACTAACAATAGGATTAAATTCCATGAAAAAATAAAGATAACTTTATAAAATTATTTATATTTTTGAGATAATAATTTTTATATTATTTCATATAGTAAATGACCATTTTATTTAGAAAATATAGAATATTAGGGTTAATTTTGATCACCACGATAATAATAAAACAACTATTTTAAAATTATTATGATATAAAAATAATATAATTTATATAGAATAAATAAATTAAGAAATGTTATATAATTTATTTAATATTATATATAAATATAAAAATAAATATTTCAACACACATTTAATTTTTAATCAATACAAAATAATATTTAGTGTCTATAATCGTCACAATGTCATTTTTCAACAGAAATTGTTTTTCTTAATATTATCTATTTCAGTTAAAGAGTAAATTTTATAAAAAGATAGAAATTTAATTGGATTAAATATTGGTTATATTTATTTCCAGTAATATAAAATATAGTTATATGGGTTATGCTTTATTTTAATGGAACATAAAATCACATTGTTAAAAACTAGTTAACTAGTTTAAAAGTAAAAAAGTAAAATTTAAAAACATAATAGTTAAAACTACATAACATGGTTAAAACATGCGTGGGAACAAATTTTTGTTCACTTTTATGAAAAAATACATCATAAAATGAAAATTTTAGAATATTTGGAGTCATTAACTTTGGAATAGTGTATTGGCATTATTAAATTATAAAGAGTGTTCCCAAATGCTCCCCTTTCCTCTCTTATAAAATAATATCATTTAAAACCTATCAAAAACACAATTATCCTTCTAATTAATTAGTAAAAATTTTCCATTTTGCAATAACTCGTACTATTTCCCAACAAAATAATATAATTTTCACTCTTGGTAATCTTATTACCTTCAATTTCGAATGGACTTCCAAGGGAAAAATAAAGTCTCCAATGTAAATATTATCTTCTTATTAAGTTTTTCATTATAATATTAAACCAAAAAATATATTATCAAAATAATAATATTAGGAATTATATATCATTATTATAATTAAATTTTTTATGTTAGTGATAAAACCATTATTTATTCACATCCATCGACATCAAAAAACAGAAGAGCATCATTATTTGTATTGTGTGGACTGCCTCTTCCACAAAGAGATGTTATTTGTTTTTCATTTATACCATTCATGGATGTTCATAATAGTGGGGATGAAGAATAAATATGATATATAAAATATATTTATTATTATGTAATATCAATTTAATATCCAACATCAGCCCGTCTAATGCATTGAGAAAATGGAACACTGATCATGCGTACATGAAAATTATCGCCTCCAAAATGAAATGTTTTTCGTTTTTCTTCTAGATTTTCCAAAATTCACTATAAAACAAAAATTCATGATAAAACTAAAATAAAAACTTCATTATTGTTCTATTATAATGATATTAAGTCAAAATAAACACCACCTTACAAAAATCAGCAATCGAGTTAAAGTGTGTTCACGTTTGTGATGACTTAATCACCTTTTTGAACAATGATTTAAATTTTTATTTTGGATGAATATGGGGACATAAAGAGAAATTTTATTATAATATAATATGTGAATAATTTTTTTATATGGTTATTTAAATATTATATTAATTATTTAACTTATTATTAGTGTAATATCATGGTTTTTTAAAATTACCGAAATATGATGTTATCAATTTGGTTTTCACAAAACATAAAAAAACATATATGGAATGAAATAATAACATTATAAATAAATATATGTATTACATTATAAAACCATATATTTTATATAAATAATAAAATTTATATGAAATTATCTGTATTGAAATTAAAATTATTAATCATGTGTTATGCTGATAAAGTAATAGACATCAGATAGTTATAATAAACTATAGAAATTAAATATACTCCTTATAAATAATCATAATATGGATTATAAAAGGTTAAAATTTATTAGTTAAGTTAATAAATATAATATTAACTTATCTTTTAATTTTTAACACGAGTTTATAGTTTCATTAATTGATTAAGAAATTAAGGTATTGGTTTTGTCTTTAAATTTTCTCATTTGAGACACAATTTTGTTGAGGCACATAATTTCATCTAAATAGAGTGTATAATAACTATTAGTTGAATAATATCATGAATTATATTTATCATGGTATTATTAACTAATTTAATGTTATCTATTACCTTAATTAGCCTTTTATTATAATGTGTATTTATTCATAAGACAATTTTCACCTCAATTTCGCCTTCATTGAGACATTATTTATATTGTACACCTATTCTAATTTAAGTGGTATGTTTACATCCTATTAGATTTATTATATCATGAATTAAATATTAATTCATGGGATATTATGTTTAATTCCATGCACATTTTCCTTCATGATATTTTTAAATACTACACAACTTTTAAGGATTTATTTCAAACTTCCTTCCAAAAATCAGGACCTCTAAAATGTGATATTCTATTAGGGGAATTTCATGTATCATTAATAATAAAGTATTAATAATTTTTATTCATCCATTTATATATTTAGTAATATTAAATTCATTATAACATTATTTTAAATTGGATGTTCAAAAATCTTATATGAAATATGGGTTTTCAACACATTAATTTCAAAATTTTCAAAAGGTTTTTCCATTATTTTAGAAATAAATTTTTTTACATCCACTACACATTTTATTTTTATTTTTAATATATATTTTTGATTTTTATTATGAAATATTATTTTTAATAGAAACGTTTTCAGTTTATTTCAACTTCTTTTCTTAGGATTTTTATCAACCTTCCATTATTAAAAATTCCATTAAAATTTAAAATTTTTAAAAGTATTTACACTACTTTTTTTAAAAAAGTTTTTTTCTAGTATTAATAAATAAAAATAATTTTTAAAAATATGTGTTTTCAATATATGTTCACTTATTTTTTTGAAAAATATATTTATTTTTCAAGTTTAAATTATTAATTTTTCTTTTTAAAAGTAAAATTTGGAAAATTATTTTCACTTTATTTATTGAAACAATTATCTCCTTTTTAAGTTATCATTATTAATTATTCAATTAAATGTAAATAATTTCAATTTTTTTCCAACTTTCATTGTTTAAACCATTTTTTAATTTCAATTATGATATATTAGGAACTATTTATATTTATTTTTTCAAAAAAATCTCTTTATCTTATAAAAAATGTATTTCTTGAATCTAATTTATAAATCAATGTTTTTAAATGTTTTTGAGAAAAATTCCATTTTTAAATCTATTTACATTTCAATGATTATATTTAATGAATTTATTTTTTATCACCCAATATATATGTTATTATGATATGATTCCTTTTGTAAAATTATACTCTACTCAAATTTTTAAATGAGAACAACTTAGAAAGACACATGTTTTAAAAATTCTATGTTTGATGGATTTAATATTTAATCAAAATTTTATAAGTCAATTGGATAGAAAATTTCTAGATTCACAAAGTTTGGGTGTGTTGGCATTAATTTATATGAAAAATTTTACATCTGGATAGGTAACCAAGATGTTACATTCAAAAAGGGTGAGTGTGATAGAATTAATATCTACTCACAATTCTATTTGTGAATGGGTTAGTGAGTAGCTTGGTTCACAAGGATGTGAAATCATATATATATAATTGTGCCACTTTTTCATGTTTTTAATCATGTTATGCTATGTTTTAGTTTTTCGTTATTGTTAATGTATTTCATGTTTTTATATCATGATCACATGTTTTATGATTATTGATATTTATTTTTAAGTTAGTTTATTTCATTTATTATTCCTTAATGATATTTTTATGATCATAGGTTACACTATATTTTTTTGAATACTATCTATGTTATTTTTTTATTTTTTTATTTTATTCATATCATTATTATATTATCATTCATGTTTATGATCTAATAATTTATATTATGTTTTTCCCTTACTGAGTGTTTACTCTCACACATTTATTATGTTTCTAATCCTTAGGTCATTAAGATTGTTATATCATGTGATATTCCTAAAAAGGGTCCCATGTATATTTATTATAGAGAAATGTTTTCAAATTTAGTACATTATTATTTTTATATAGTCAATCTCTATGGCACTAAAGCTTATATCCTTGGGTTATGTGGATGTTTTTGAAATATATTATTAAAATATGTAGATTAATTTATTATTTAATCCATGATTAGATTGGGTCACTTTAGTTGGTATAATATCAGAGTTTCATTATTTTGGAGATTATTTTTTTCATTTTTTGATATTATTTTATCTATATATGTTGTTAATATTAGATAACCTTAGAGTAAAAAGTATATTTCAGTCTAAGTATATAATTATATATAAAAATATAAATAATGTTTTGAGTAATTAATTTTCCTATATATGAATCAATGTCTATATTCTGGAATTCAGACGTGGTTGTGTCATTGATTCACCTACGGGTAGTACCCCTGGAAATGTTTTCATGAGTATCGAATCTATCATCACCATGATGCACGATGAGTGGTCCTAAAATATCATACCTATCTAGAATATCATGGGGGATTTTATTTAGTAGATTTCATTTTATTTATGAAAAAATATGTGGGATTTATTTCATTTTTAAATTATCATATTAGGATAATAAGTATGAGAGAACACAACATAAATTATACTAGGTAGAGACAATATAGTGATTGGGTTTACCAAACATTTCATATTTTTACTAAAATTATTGTTATATATCTTTAAATAAAATTGACATTAGAGGAGATATCTTTGGATTATTCATTCATATTCACATACTCTGATTCATTAAGATATTATTAGAACTATTTTAGTTTAATCATTTCATTGAAACAATCTCATGTGTATGAAGATTAGAAAGGCATGTATCCAAAATCCAATATGTCTTATAACTAAATAAGGGATCATACATAAAGATATGAATCATAGTGTAAAATCCTATATTTCCTGAAGGTATATCCTTGTTAAAATGTTTTGGTCTGAAACACTTAGAATTTTTAATTTAAATATTCACTAAGTGTATTTGGAAGCTCAGGGGTGTTCCAAGGGTTTTGGGAAATAAAGAAAGAGGAAAATTACCATTCTGTAGATGTTTCATGGATGGAGAGTGTTTATTATAAACCATACACCCAAAATTTCTAAATCGGATGAGGAGTTGAATAGTTAGGTAAAATGTTTAAGGGGGAGATCCAAACCATTTAGCTTTGGAAAATTTCATTCCTCAAAATTGGCACATGGTTTGTCAAACCGTGTGACCACACTGCCTTTGGAAAGTGGCTAGGGTATGGTTTGTAAAACTGAGTGGATCTCCACAGGTAACTGCACAACCTGAAACCCCTTGGATATTAGTTAGTGCATTGTTTTTACATTGTTTGGAAAAAAATTTAGAGAAACTTTGCACTCCATTTACATGTAGAAAGTTACCAAACTGCCCCTAGGTATTATTAGATCTTTACCCAATTTTTCCTCCCATTATTTCCCTTTCAACCCTATTGACTACTCAAAGATGACAAATTATCCCAATGGTGGTTATTCATTGATTCAAAGCTGTTTGGAGTGTCATTTTTTGGGTATTGAAGCTTAACGTATATCTAATACTACTCATACTTTTTTATTCTAGATTCGGGTTTCTGGTTCCTCTCATCTTCTTTTGAATCCATAAAACCATCTTTTTAGGAAGTATTAGTTGGTGAGGATTCTAGGGGTACATGAATCTAAATATAACGCTATGATTAAGAGTGTTTTCCTCAATAGATTTGAGGGAGGTGGTAAACATGTTATATCCCATAGTCATTGGGTTGATTCATTCATTTTTGGTTTTATTCTCCGTTTTATCATAGGGTGATTTTGATTCCTTATATGAGTTTTGGATAGATGAGAATCTAAATGATAAACTTAACCCATCATGATCCATGTTGGATGTATTGAGGAAACTTTCACCGATTTAGGTCCACCCATTCCATGCATCGGCATTCCCAAACCTAGAAATTAGTAATATTAAGGGTAGAGTTAATGTGTAATAATGTAGATCCCATTAAGAACATGCTAATATAGTTGTTTTAGTTGAAAATTAAATAATAGTAGTTTCACCAAGGGTTGTTAATTGGATAATGGGTTGTTTGGCATGGATGAAAATGTATAAAATGGTGTAATTGATATTGTTTCAAATCGATTATGAAATATATTAGGAATTCCAAATGGGGTTAGTGCATATGTAATAGTGAACCTGTTAAATGGAAAATGGTTTGGGAATTGAAGAATATTTTAAACAGGATTTCATAAGGTATGTAATGAATATGGTAAATGGGATGATATAAAGGGAATTATTGAACATGCATAATGGATTGTTTCATGTGAATGGGAATTGTGCTAAATGGGATATGTATTGTAAATGGTAAATGTGTTATTAGGTTATGAAAAAAAATTAATTCTCAGGTTGATTGTAATGTTTTTTTTGTTTTTTTCTGCATTGTCTAAGTATGGTTTTTTGTATGATATGTTTGTTTTAATTGGATAAATAAGAATGCATACATGGCTTTGTATTATTTCATATTGACATGATTCTCTACACCCAAAGGTAGATTTAGAATGAGGCTCCAACCCCCCCCCCCCCACCAAGATGCATGGGTTTTTAAAGGGGATATAGGATCTATTCCCCTAACACTTTTTTCGATGAGGCCACATGGAATTAAGCTTCAAGGTGAGTGTAATATATTTTTTGTGATGTGTTTACCTCTAGTGGATAGTGACTTGACTTATTACCTTATGAATAGTGATTTATTACCTTATACCCTTGTGTAAATGATGAAATTTCCAAAACCATAGAACACATTCAGAAAAATGATTAAGTAATGAAGATTTTATAAGTGATGATCATATTAATAATGATAGCAATGGTTAAATTGTAATTTATTAACTAATGGAAACTAGGTTTTCCTTATTTTTGCCTTATCACTTGATTCCTACATGCAAGTACTATCTACTTAGACTGGATATTTTGTAGACACTCTTTGTGGTGGCCTAATGAGTTTCACTCACACCCTACTCTGGTTGTAGTTGGGTGGTCGAGTAGACTTTATTGTTGTATGTTTGTACAAGGTAAAAGTCAGGGTTCTAGGGAGTTGAGTTCAGTTTGGATTATTCTTGGATGAGGATCTGGATTTAGAGTCTGGAACATTTTGGGGATTCAGCTATTTTTTATTATTTTAGTTTTTCATCACATTTGGTACAAATATCATGACATGGAATAATTAGTTTTTGTACTTTTTTTTTCTTTTTTGGGAAGAGGATATTAATTAATGGTCTAGTAATTATATTATTATTTCATTTATTTTTTATGCCATCAATTATTTCTTTCTCTGGTAAAAGGGTATAGTCTCCCCATGTAATCTTCTAGACCCTCACAAGTAGTAGGAAACCTCTCACTTAGGGGGTGGCACACATGAGGTCATGTAGTGACTTGGATTGGGGAATCAGTTCAGTGGATTCTAGGTCAGGGATGCAACAAAGTGGTGTATGATATAGTTTCCATTATATGGTCTTATTATTTGGGATGGTATCTAGGAGAATAGAAAGTGTCAGTTGATGGAAATGAGCTCATGCTTGGGAGTAGCCAACCCATGTTTGAGGGAAAATCTATGTACCCAATGTGGAATTTATTTATCCTATTGTTTATTGTTACAGTGGAATGATAGTTCATCTTTGGGTGATGTACATGTAGTGTGATGTTATTATTTGGTGGTATTTTACTCTTGAAAAAAAGGAATGAAGATGTGAATTCATAAACCCTTATAGGCACCTAGGGAGATAGGTGTCAATAATCATGGTAGACCCTCATGGGATATGTGTGTGGGATATGAATGGTGGAAAAAATTACCTTCTTGATAAATTTAAATAAAATGACCACTAATAAGAATAATGATGAATGGAAAATTTAAATGAATGTTAAAGAATAGTTAATGCGTTGTGTTTAATGAATGGTTGTAAAAAATTTAATTGTTTTGTATAGTATACTGGGAAATAGGAAATGTGTTTAATTGGAAGCATTTTCATTGAGAGTGTGGAAATAGTTTTATAAAATGTTCTTAGTGAAATACTATGGATTTGTGTATTAGTTTACCCCATTTTGAAAATGGACCACATTAGGTATGGTAGGGTTGTTGTTTTATGTGTGACCGTATTCAATGGGATATTGTTTGTGAATGGGTTTTTACAGCTACTGAAGCACCTTCTTGTGTGAAAATTATTGAATAATTATGTTATGTTTTTGTAAAGCTTATATTAGGAATTTTAGACAAATTCCACAAAATTATCATGTGTCAGAAGGGATAATAGAAGATGATATTGAAAACGAAACTCGTACTGTTGAGATAGTGGACCGAGTGATTCATGTTAATATAGAATTAAATTTTCATGATATCTTCACTTGTTTTATATAGATGATGGAATGGGTCCTAGGGTGGGTTTTACCGAGTAAGATCGAGATGGATTGAGAGTTTCTGCTGCAGCACTATCCTTCCATTATTATAGAGGGTGGTCTAGTTGTTTCCTATTTACGGATAGAGTCCATCCAGATGAGTATTGACCATTTAGAGACTCCTTTTGAGAATCAATTCATGTTTGTTACCTATATGTTACGTTTTCAGTCAAAGCGATGGTGGAACTTCATGGTTCAGACTAAGGAGGTTGGAGGAATAATACAGAAATATTATCAAGAAACATTTCTAGAACAATTTTATCAAGAACACTTGATGTAAGATAATTCTACAGGTTTGAGATTCTGGACCAAGGGTTTGTGTTAGTGATGGATTATGCTAGTTGTTTCCCTGACTTGTGCCACTTGGTTCCATTATTGGTAGTAGGAGAGGTAGCTGTGGTGAATCATTTGCAGGATGGGGTCAGATATAAGATCATGACCCATTTTAATATTTAATATTTGACGACATTCATAAAGGTAGTGGATTAGGTTCTTATCTCATAATGGAACCTAAAAGGGGATTATGTTAGTGGACTTATCATTCTATTTGTATGGACAAATGGTGAAACTTCCATGGGTAGGAATCATCATTCAGGGTGTTCCCATCAGGGATCAAGAGTTTCTAGTTGTAAGAATAGAGGATAATACTCATAGGATGGTGACCATGTGTTTTTATATCAGTTTGGTAGGTCAGGTCACATGCGGGGTCAATTTATGCCACCACTAGTTGAGTGTCTGTCATACGGAAGGACGGGGTATGTGCATATGTTATGTAGGAATAATCAACAGAAAGACATGGATGAGGAATTTAGGCCGATGATAAGTGCATTTAGGGGTCAATTACCCCATATAAAGCATGAAGTTGAAAATCCAATGACTGTACTTACCAGGATGGTGTACACGGTACTTCGGGGTGAGAGCATCCATACCAGTAGTGTAGTGCAGTGTCTGATACTTTGGTCAAATCCCAGGGTAGAGGGGTAGGTCTGCTTCACATAGTTTACTATACAGCTGGAGGTAGTGAGGCTAGAACATCGATTGTTCGAGGTAAAATCCTAGTTTCTTCCATTCTTTATAGTGAATTATTTGACATAAGAACCAAACAATCATTTATATATGCTTAGTTTATAGTTTTTTTGGGCCTAGAAGTGGAATGTGTGTGTGGATTTATGTCGATTGATACTCTATTGGGGTCACGAGATACAGATATTAGACAATTTAATGGTTTTGTTTTAGAGTCTAGTGGGTACTATTTTCATTGGGACATTTTCATCCTAAAGATGATAGGCTTTTACCTGATTTTGGGAATGGATAGGAAAGTGTTTTCTAGTACCATAATGATTGTTACTATCAAATATTGAAATTCATATCTATTGAGGGTGATACTTATTTCCATCATGGTGAGTGGGATGTTCGAGTAGCCCATCCCTAGCTAGTTCTCTAGAAATTGGGAGAACTATTATCCCATGTGGCATATTTAATGATTAAGGATAATGGGTTGAGAATCTTGTCTTTTCTTCCATTAATGATCATTTTCCATATGTGTATCTTGAGGAGTTCCCAAGTCTACCTCCTGAGAGAGATGCCGATTTCACGATAGAATTGTTTCTGAGATAAGAACTGATTTCCATTTATCTATATCAAATGGAACCAGAATAACTCCAAGTATTTAAAACCGATATTGAGGAATTGGATAATAAATGGTTTATTAATCCTAGTATATCACCTTGGGGATCACCCTATTTTGTTTTCAAATAAAGATTATGGGTCATTGTAGTTATGTCTTGATTAAAGGTAGCTGAATCAGATGAATGTTAAGAACTGATGACCTCTTATGATAATTGATGATTGTTTTTACCAGAAAACAGGTGCTTATGAGTTTTCTAAAATTAATCTGATATCAAGGATCCCCAGCTGATAGGGATCAATTTTGATGTATTATGGACTACCTGTAATATTATGTATGGGTTTTATGAGTTTTTTTACACTGTTTTGGGTGACCAATATTCCTATAATGTTTATGGACCTAATGAAAAAAATATTGCATCCATATCTAGATCAATTTGTTGTTTTCTTCCTTGATTACATCTTGGTATACTCTAAGACTCTTGATGATCATTCTAAATGTCTTGATATCATCTTGAGTACACTAATAGAGAATAGGCTATATAACTTCCCATCCAAGTTTCACTCTAGATTAATAGGGTTCATTTATTGGGTGACATCAGTTCTAAGGATGGCGTGTCTATGGATTGAGATAAATCACAAGCATTTGTGTCTCGAGAGAAGCCCAAGAATGTTTCTAAAATCCAATGTTTTCTAGGATTGGTGGGATATTATAGAAGGTTCATTAAATACTTTTACCATTTGGAAGTGCCTATTTTGATCATGAATAAGAATTTAATCAAGTTTTATGGGTCATAATCATGTGGGAATGATTTTCAAGAGTAAAAGAAGTAGTTAATAATCAAACTAATTATAATCTTACCCGATCATGGTATGAATTAAACCATGTTTTGTGATCTGTCTAGTATTTTTATGGGAGAATTTATTATGTAGGAATATTGTGTTTTATTGTATTGTTCATGATTTTTGAGGAATCGTGAATAAAATTACCCCACTAATGATCTCGAGTTGGTTGTAGTGGTTCATGCCTTAAAATGTTGGAGGTGCTACTTTTTAGGAGAATGTTTTACAGTGTACACTATTCATAAGTGTCTTAAGTACATTTTCTCTCATCATGATTTAAATATTCAGTATTTAAGATTGATTGAGTAAATGAAACCCTTTTATTTTGAGATGGTTTATACAATGGAAAATCGAAATAGTGTTGGAGATTCAATTAGTTACAAAACTCTAAATCATGTAGTTCAGGAATCTTGTTTCGAGAGGATGAGGATGGTTTTATTTTCTTAGATACATATGGAGGTATGTGATGGGAAATTGAATAAGTCATTTTCATCATTGGTTGTTGATTCTTCACTATTGAGCCATATTAAGGAAAAAGCGTGATGATTCAGATTGTTCGGATATGATGAAAAGTATTAATGGTGGTGAGTAAATTCTTGGTTAGACTATTGAGGATGATGGGATCATGTATGTTCAAGGTCTTTTTTCGTTCCAATGTGTACGTGATAATATTTGATTCATGAGACTCATGTGTAGATGTAGGAAGTGCATCTAGGATTGAACAAAACGTATTGTGATCTCTTCATGCCATATTGGTGGCTATGAAAAAATAAATAAGATGCAGGTTTCGTGGAAAAATGCCTTACATATCAGCTAGTGAAGGCTAAACATCAGTGATATAGTGATTTTTAAAATTCAATGCCTATTCCATAGAGGAAATGGGATGACGTAACAGTGGATTTTGGTGTAGGTCTTTAGACGATTCCCAAGAAGAATGATGGAATCTGTATAGTTGTTGATATGTTGACAAGGGTGGATCATTTCTTGCTAATATGAGGGAATTTCAACATGGGTCATTTGTGTAAGTTTTACATTTGAGAGATAGTGTTGTTTCATTGAGTACCATGGACTATAGTTTTGTACCATGATCTGTGTTTAACATTGCACTTCTAGAAAGGTTTGTAGAAATTTCTTAGTACCCAGATGTTCTTGAGTACGTCTTTCCACCTGTAGATAGATGGCCAATAATAGCGTACCATTTGAGTAATAGAGGACATGGTGTTGTCCTGTGTCCTGGATTTGGGTGGTTCATGGGAACATAAATTGCCTCTTGTTGTGGTTTCCAAAAAAAAATAGTTACCACGGTACGATTTGGATTGAATTTTTGGGGGAAATCTATTGTAGAATGTGTGGATCTCTATTGTGTTAGATAGAAGCTAGATAATCAGAGATTTTTGGACCGATTCTGATAAGATTTTTATAATCTAGATTTTGGTGTAAGTGGAGCAAAGTAAGTATAATTCATTCATATATTGGAATATTAGACTTATTGAGTTATTTTTGAGTGATTGAATGCCTCTTTAGGTGTCTCCAAGGTTGGGCCACTATAGGATTCATAAACAGGGTATGTTATAGACAAGGAACATGGCATCAGTTGAATTTGTGGATAGTATTGGACTAGTGTTGTATTAATTGTCTCTTCTATAGTAGTATAGTTTTATGCATGATGTTTCTCATGTATCATCACTTCAATAGTATCAAATTGGACTATATCACTAGATTATTGTTGAGGAAGTTGAGATTTAGGTAGATGCATCCTTTGAGGAGAATTATAGTAATATTTTGGATTATTCTGATAAAGTCTTATAGAGAATTTTTGTGCTTTTGGTTTAGTTTTTGTGGATGTATAGTAATTTTCAAGAAGAAACATGGGATAGGGAGTCAGATGAGAGGGATCTGTGGCCTGATCTTCCTACCTTGGAAACGTAGTGATGCTCGGGAAGAGTGGCTTGAGGATGAGCCATTATAAGGTGGGTAGTTTGTAATATTCTTGTTTTCATGGAGGTAATACCTTGTTTAAATTTTTGTTTGAATATATTAGAATTTTTTACATAAATTTTCATCGGGTGAAGGTGGAAGCTGGGGGTCTGGGGGTTCAGGGAACAAAAGAAAGTAAAAAAGGTTCATTTTTTCATGTTTCATGATTGGGGCATGGTTTGTGAGAACCATGAACCCAAACCATGCTATCTAGAAGGAGGAGTTGCATGATTAGGTATATTATTCAAGTAGGGCCCAAAACATACGACCTTGGATATTAGCTTCACACACGGTTGACGCATGGTTTATCAAACTTTGACATGATCCCCAGGTGACCATTTTACCTCACCCCCATGGATAGTGGATGGTGTATAATTTTTTCATGGTTTGGAAAATTTTATGGATAGACCCTATATCCCATTAAAATGGTGGAAAATTACCAAACTTCCTTGTCATTATTTTTAGATCATCATCCATTTTTTCATCCAATTCTTCCCCACACAACCCTAGTGATAAAACAATTCACCCAATCCTCCCAATGGTGGTTCTCCTTTTATTCAATACTATTTTTAGTTTCTGTGGTTGCAGATTGAGTCTCTAGGTATGTCTAATCCTCCACCATCTTATCAATTCAAGATTATGGTTTTTGGTCTCTCTCATCATCTTCAAAAACCCTACAACCCTTTTTATGGAGTAATATAGGTTTTGGATTCAAGTGGTGCTTGAATCCGAATCTATGGCTTTGATTAATAATGTGTTCATCAATAGATATGATGTATGTGTCCTATAAGTTATATCCCAAAGTTTTTGGGATGATTTGTGTATGTTCGGTTTCATTCTTTGTTATCTCTTATAATAATTTTGATGCATTTTGTGAGTTTTGAAAAGATAATCATCTAAATTTCTGATTGAACCCCACATGATCCTAATGGGATGCATTGAGGATGATTTGCCCAATTTAGGGATAACCATCAGGTGTGCTAACATTTGCAAACCTTTATATTGGTATGTTTAATGATATATTTGATATGTGATGACATAGAGCCCATTAAGAACATGCTAATATGGTTGGTTGATTTGAAAATGAAATAATGATAGTTGCGTTGAGCATTGATAAAGTTATAAGGGGTTTATTGGATTGGCACAAAATCTGTTATTTGGGATAATCGAGATTGTGTCAAATGGCTTGTGAATTACTTAAGAAATGCATAAGAGGGTAAGTTCATATGAAATGGATAACATTATAAATGGGTAACATCTTTGAAATTTAGGAACATGTTAATTGTTATTTCACAAGGTAATTAATGAATATGTTAAATGGGTTGATATAAAGGGAATTATTGATCATAAATAATGGGATGTAGAATGAAAATGGGAAGTGTGATCAATGAGATATATAATTTAAATAGTAAATGTATTATGGGGTTATGGAATAATATTAATTACCTAATTGATTTTTATAGATTGAGATTTTTATGTGTATTTTTTGAGTATGGTTTGTGATATGGTATTTTGTGGTGATTGGATAAATAATCATGTGCACATGGATTGGTAGTATTGGGGTATTTACTTGAGAATCTATGCCCATGGGTGGTGTTAGACTAAGGATTTAACTCAACCCCAAAATGCATGGGTTAGTGAAGAGGGTGGAGAATATATTCCATTAATGGTTCTATTTGATGACCCCACCCGAACTAAGGCTTTGCGTTGAGTTTAATTCATTTTTGTGATGTATTTACCCCTAGTGAAATCGGGAATTTAATTATTCCCTTATTTTTAGTTATATAATGCCTTAGACCATTTGGTAAATGGTTTAATTTCATAAACCACAGAACACATGAGAAAATGTATTATTTAATTAAGATGGTTTAAGTGATGATCATAGTAATAATGATCGAAATTCATAATGGGTACAATGTTATATAATGTCATCCAAGGTGTCTGTTGGATTAAATTTCCATTTTTTCATACATACATGTACTATATGTTTAGAAAAAAGATTTTGGAGACACTGTTGTCATTGGTCTATTTAGTTGTACTCACACCCTTCTCATGCCACTATTGGGTACCTGCGCAGATATCATTGTTGGAGGTTTGAACAATGGAAAAGGTCGGGTGGGGGAGTTGAGTTGGGCTTTGGTTATGCATGGATGGGGATCTGAACTTGCAGTCAGGACCATTTTAGGGATTTATCCATTTGTCTTTATTTTGTCATTACTCTAATTTCAGTACTATTAGAATAACTTGGAATATTTATTGTTGGTTGTGATTTCTACTCATTTTGGGAAGCGGTTGTTAATACTTGTTCTAATCATTGTCTTACACTATCCATGATTTATTATGTTATCTATTGTTTTTTACTCTTGTAAAGAAGGTATAGTCTATCTATGATACTATTTAGACCCTCTCTCTTAGTCGGTAACCTTTCACAAACAGGGAGGCACACATGAGGTCATGCGGTGACCTAGCTCAGGGAACCAGTTTAGTGGCATCTGGGTTTGGGACAATACACTAATTATAGGAATATTATGATTGAATAGTGAGTTTTCTTGTCTTAACAAGGGTAATGAGGTTGATATATTAATAGAAATAAAATATATATGCTCTTAGGTATTTTAATTAGTGAAGTGTTACGAAATAATGAAATTTTGGAATGTTCTAAATGTTACTAAGGCTTAGGTGAATCATCTTTGGATTTTTCTTTAGTGTTTGTTAATTAATGTTTAGAAATCGTATATTAAATAGTATCAATAACCTTTATAAATGATTTTATATAAAGGTTATATTTTTTAACATAACTATTGAAGAAAACAAGTTTAATGGAAAGATATGTTTTAGGATATTTACATGTTTAATTTTGAGATAATAAAGGGTTTGGACGTATTCATAATGTATGTTGTGTAGGATCAATATCATTTAGATTGATGATAAATCTTTTTTAGTGAAGTTTATCATATTTTTTGGATTTTGGTATATATTTTATATAGTGTGATTTAATGAACTATTGGCAAATAAAATTTTAGTATTACATATAGAATTATTTCATGTAAGAATATTTTATTTAAAAATGGTTTTAAGACGTAGATACGTTAGTAGTTTTTGGGGAAGGTATAGTGTGGAGAATATTTTATTATGATATAAACAATCGATTTTTTTAAGAAAGAGAAGTATGTTGTAATAGTTTAATATAGTAAGGTTTTTATCATATTATAAGTCTTATCTAGGATAATAAATATGTTAATAATACCCTCTCCATCCTTCACCATTTGGGTATAATTAAAATTATAGTGATACAATTTATTTAAGGGGTAGAATATAACATTCTTTGATTTTTCATACTTTAAAAAAATATGTTATGGAACTTCGGCCAAATTCAAATCCCAATGTAAAAAAAACACAACATATTAGAATGAAATTATTAACAATTCTATGATTATAACTAATAATGTAAACCAATAATTAGTGTCTCCATTAGATTGTAAATAATATCATGCATTATTATTTAAAATGTTATTATAAATAAAAGTAATTATCATTATATTATATATATATTTTTAAAATTTTAATTTACAAAATATATTATTTGAACATTAAAAGAAAAATTCATTTTTTAATTCCCCACAACAAAATTAACTTGGGAAGAATTTTTTAATTTTTTTAAAAATAATCGATTTTTGGGTGAATAGTGAAAATACCTATTAATGTCATCACATTTATGAAATTTATTTATTATTTAAATAAAGTAATTTTTTAATCATTTAGAAATAAAACCAAATAAAATAAATAATAATATTATTTTTTAAATTGTATTTTTAATTTATAAACCCATTCTCATCACATTGAAATTTTTTGTAGTATTTTAATAAAAAATGATTTCAACTGTATTTTCTAATTAATTATAACATCATGAAGTGGAAGTTAATTTTTTTAATATTTATTAAATATTATAGGGATCATAATAAATATTTAAAATTCATTGGAATCAATGGAATTGTTAATTATATAATAATCCAAAATCATTTTTATATGAAAATAAAATAAAAGAAATGCTTTTTGCATGTCACACAAGATAGTATTAAGATTAATTTCCATTAACATCAAAAGTTAATTTTATTAAAATATTATATTATTTTAGATAATAATTTCAATATTATTTATTATAAAAAATCATTTCACAGTTTTTGGATTTGAAAATTAGGATTAATGCTAATCACAACGATGATGATTAAGCAATAAATTATAAATTATTTTCTATTAATATAATACAATTTTATATAAAATAAATAAATATTAAAAATTAAAATAATGGATATAATATGTTCTCTAAAAACATAAATAAATATATTCACACTGTTTTAATTTCTACATAGTTCTAAATAAAATTAAGAATCCATAACGGTCAAAAACTTATTTTTCTACAGAAAATGTTTTTCTATGTCTTACCTATCATTATTTAGAGATAATTTTAAAATAGATATAAATTAAATTATAATGATAATAGAATAAGATTTTATTAATCACACCCAAATTTTTTTATATGGGTTACATTATATGTTCAATAAAACATAATATTATGTAGTTAAAAGCTAGTTAACCTTTTTAAACGTAAAAAATGTAAAATGTAAAAACATAATGATAAAATCTATATAAAATCTTTAAAAAATGGGTGGAAACACATGGTTGTGAATATATATATCAAAAGAAACACCCCAATCAATAATTTCAAATATTTGGTGCCATTGACCATGGAATAGTGTCATGGAACTGTTAAATTATAAAGTTTGTTACTAAAAGTTCCATTTTCCATTCTTATAAAATATTATTACATAAAACCACTCAAACAAAAACTTCTCCTTTAATTACAACTTTTAAAAAATAAATTTTAAAATCTATAAAACATAATCCTTATGTAACTCATATTTCTCCTAATAGCTTCAATTTTAAGGGACTTCTAATAGAAAAAATCAATTCTTTAGGATAAGTATTATACCTCTCTTATGTTTTTATTCGTAATATTACTCTTCAAAATATCATGTATAGAGACCCTATCTTTATAAACATATATATTAAATAATGATTTCAGAATACTTAAATATTATATCAGAAGATTACTAAATACCATATTTGGTATAGTGCTTTTGGAAACCAGGAAAACATAAATATTTTACATAAGTGAGCTACATCATCTCCTATAAGGTTCTTGATGACTTTCACCCTTCTTAGATATATAAAATATAGTAAATATCATCATAACTCAGGGGAAATTAAACATAAAAGGGGTGAGCTGAGATGATAAATTAGGGAAAATGATGGAGACATGTAAGTATAGACATCAGTATCATGGTATGAGAATATGATCATATAAATCAAAGATCATACCCTACATATCAAAAATTATAACATAGATCATGGAATAAGGATTGGAATTTCATCAGACATGAATCATATGAAATAAAGAGAATAAGCCATGGAAGAATAAGATATAAATAAGACATGGAATTATGACAACATATATGCATGTAATATGATTTCCATATTATCCAAGGCATCACTACCAAGATGATATTAGGGGAAAAAGTCCATTATTAAACCATATAATCCCTATTCAAGTCCTATATTACTAAATTGAGTAAACCTCATTCTAGACATGTATTTCTGAAGTGAGTAACCCTCATTAAATCCCTGTATTACTGAATAGAGTAACCCTCATTCCATCCTTGTGTTACTGAACCCAGCAACCCTCAATCCATCCCAATAATACTGAACTAATTAACCCTCATTACATCCCTATTTAGTCTCAGGAGATTTAAATCTTTACCCAAGGCATTGGAGGAAGATATAGGTCCCACCCATCACATAATGAAATCATACATACATGTGCCAGAAGATCATAAATAACAGATCATGACCCTTGAAATTAAATGGATGTCAGAAACATATAAACAAATTAAAACATATTGAAAGATATAGTTTTCATAATCATTTCATCATAAACATAACCCATCAAAAGAAGTGGGTTTCAAAAAAATATAAAACATGAATGAGAAATGGGTATCATAAACATATTAACCATGAAAGATAAATTGGTTTCATAAAGACCATGGAATTAAGAATAACCCACTAATAGAAAGGATATGAATGTATCATTTAGGTCATTTACTAGAAAGGAATGAGTAACATCAATAGATTTCTTCTTCGATGGAAAATAATTTTAAATATACTCTAAAAACATCTCGTGAGGGTAATATCCTTTCTTATTTGAAAAGGTTTTTTTAATACATAAAATTAGTTGAAAATAATTTTCTTATAAAGTACGTTTAAAACTTATAAAGAAGACATGGAATCATTTTGAAATGCTTTTTTCTTGAAATTTTTTAAAATAATTTCAAAACATTTGTAAACCATTTTCTTTGAAAAAACATGAAAACATTCAAAGAAATCTTGATAATGTTTTGAAAACCATTCCTTTGAAAATACTTTGAAAAAATTTAAATAAATATTTAATGGGTTTTGAAAATCATTTTTCTTGAAAACTTATAAAAAATATTGAAAATATTTTGGTAATCATATTTCATGAATGCAGTTTGAAAACATGTAAATAAGACTTTAAAATATTTGAAGACCATTTTCCTTGAAAACTATTAAAATAAATGTAAACTTTTTTTAAAAACATTTTCATTCATAAATAATTTGAAAACAAATAATAATATTTGGAAACATTTTTAAAACTATGTATTTGAAAATTCAATGATTACATAAAAATGAATCTTAAAATTGTTTTGAAAACTATCTTTAAACATAAAAAAATATTGAAAATAATTTTTTCTTAAAATATCTTTGAAAACATATAGAGGAAGATTTAAAATCCATCAATTTTTTTGAGATAATTTTTCCATGAAAATTATATTTAATGAACATTTGAATACATTTTTGAAATCATTTTTGAAAACATTTTGTAAATCATTTTTGAAATAAATCAAATTTCTATGCGAAGACAATGATAGGCTCAGAATTTTTAGAAAATGATTTTCTTATTTCTCTTAGATACCAAAAAGTGGAAAATGGTACTAACACATGAAGAAAAATGGATAAGTAAACTCATTAATGTTTATAGGGTATAGATCATATGATTTCATCAAAGGAATAATAAATATAAACAATCTCTAAAAGCAATGAGATTGTCCAAATAAATTATAATAACTTGGTATCTTGGGATCATGCTCTCCATGTATGGAATAGAAATTAAATGAATCATATAATATCATTAAAATATTTATATTCATGATATGTAATGTAATATATAAGTATATGAACCCCTAAATATAGTTTATGTGGATAAAAAAACATGAGTCTCAAAGATGGCTAATTGAGACAAAACATTTTTACCGATTTGTTAACTTTTAAAATGTAAAACCAATGAAAGAAGGTTCATTCAATGGATATGTGAATACAAATAAATTTAAATAAAAGATACATATAATATAATCAAGGGTAGTACATACACCACAAAAATGTATAGAGTGGCGAATATGGATTGTATCTCACAAAAATTAATAGTGAGATCAAAATCCTCACACCTTATGTCTGGACTCTATAGGTACTCATGAATGATTCTTATATAATATATATATATTTTTTATAAATATTTTATAGAATAATATTATTAATTCTATTACCATATATGGTTCTATTATAACCTTATATTACCCTCTTTTTATAATCCTACAATGATGTTTCACTTCGTGTAATATTCTCTTTGTTCTTCACATGTGTCTTAATTTGTTATATCATTGATCCTTGTAATTATATCAGGATTACATAATTCTGAATATTATATAAATATCTATTATATATAGTATATTTAAATTATAATAATCTATATTATAATGAAGTGCGTAATGGAATACACTGTCAATGGATATGGTAAGCCGTAAGTACGCATGAATGATGTTTTCTGTTTTTATTCTCACATTGAATGAAACTATGTAAATGAAATATGTATATATATCATTATTATAGTAGAATTAATATATCATACATATAATATCTATTCATTAAACACATTCTTAATAAATTCAATGTTCTTTGTGAATGAAAAACATTGAGGGGGTGGTAGTTCACACTTCCTCAAATGAGTTTATCGTATTAACACCAAATAGAAGGCTAAAATAAGTGTGTTGAAAAATAAATACATAAGATTAATGAAATAATAAATATATTTTATGATATATATAAAAAATACTCAATCATATTGGCCACCTTTATTTTTTGTAAAGGAGAAATGAACAATCATCGTTTCGTGATGCAGTAGTTCGCTGTACACAGAAATAGTGTGTTCAACGTCCATTATATGCTAGTGTTTGTAAGTGTTGGTTAGAAACATTTCATAAAAGAATCATTATATATTCAGTATATCGGTTTCTTCACACAAAAATGGAATAAAGAGAGTTTAAGGGGTGGTGAATAAAAATAACGGAAAGGAGCTTTAGAGAGGACGCCACATATTAATCGGGTAACTCCTTTTTTTTCAAACATATTTCTTTAGATTATTTATTACCAAAGGTAGGATTATGGGTATAAGGGGGAATTATTGGGAGGCATTTTGGTAAGCACATTTCCTAACGAAAGAGTTCTGAGAGTTATGAGGAAGGGGTAGAGTTATTTTCTTTTTAAAGTAGAGGGGAAGTGGCACTTTGTACATAAAAAAAGGTATTCAATAACAAGTGTTATATCATACCTAATGTTCCAAAAAATGGAAAAAATTATGGATTAAAGTAGAATCAGGTTCTATAAAAACCACATCCACATAAAAATAATTTGAATTTTAATTATTTGGTTCCTTAACTTAAATGATTTTATCATTTTATCATTTTTTTATTAAGGCATAAAGATAACTAATTAATTTAACCATTATGTGTAATTTACTATGATATATATTAGAATATATAGATACAAAGTATTATTAACATTATACCTAATTTATAAAATTAAAATCCCTTTTTATATGTAAATTAATTTTAAAATAATAGTATGTGATGCGTTAAAAATAATCTTGATCATACACCATCTTAACAACGTACTTACATAATATGGATCAATATGTTAATTAGAACACATTAATTATTCCATTAATATAAAATATTTAATATAAATTAAAAATTTAAATTTAAATTCCTGAATATACGATTTTTATAAATTTTAAATCATTTTGTAAGATTCATTTATATTAAAATAACAATAATTTTAATTTTGAAATTATTTATTTAATATTAATTTTAAAATATCAATATTATATTAGATTCAAATATATTATCTTTATAGGTGTGTAAAATAATATATTAATCTAGAAAAATAAATAATGTTAATAATTAAATCAATTAACTTATCTTTTAATATTTATCGTATCATTTATTTTAGTTTATTATTAATTAAATATTCATTCTATTAATGTTTCTTAAGCAGTTTAAGTACCTAAAACATCAATAATTTTTTTTATAATTTATTATGTTAAAATTAACCCATATATATCTCAAAAGGATATATATAACCAAATATATAATGTTTTTGTACATATATCAAAGTTTTATAAATGTTAATGGTAAGGAATATCCCCTTTTTGTCTTTTTCCATACTTACTATTTTTATAGGAAACATCCATTTAATAATATCCTGTAACACATACATTTTTACAATGTGGTTACATGGTCAATGTTCTTCAACTAGTGGATTGTGGAAAAGTTTCTAAGTCATTTTGTTCATTAATATTAGGGTTTAGTCCCTTATTAAGTTTAATCGTATCTTAATCACTGTAATAAATTTTAATCACATTAACTAATCATTTTGGTCAAAAAATTAAGTTGATCTTATTAGAACTTAAATATCATTATAATTTAATTTATCTATTTAAAATTTCTAAAATTATATTCATAGATGTGGGAAAATCCAGATTAACGCAACTCCCACAAACATGGTGAAATATTTGGTTTTTATAGTAGAAAAAAGTTCAACAGATATTATGATTTTATATTCCGTATAAAAATAGAATTTATTATAATGAATTTAATTTCATTTTTAGATGTAATATTTATCTAATATTACTTTAAAACTAATTTATCATTTCATTTATCAGGAATATTTTGTTTGAAAAGGTAGTTTTTAACTACAAATTAATAATTTTCACTATTCATCAAAAAATGATGTTTCTCAGAAAAATACCAATACGTCACATTAGGATAATTTAAATGTTCTTAATTAAAATCGATTTAATCAAAAAATTAATATTTTTTACATTAAAAGACTTTACCAAAATATATTATCTTTCATTATCAATGTTTTTTATTTAAATAAAACAATTTCAAAAAATATTTGAAAATTATATATTACTATTCATATTACTAGGTTTAATTTGTATATTATAATTATCTTATTTAAATAAATAAAAAGTGTTGATTCAAAGAGACTGGGTGATGCGTGCATTATATTCCATGTCGGAGTTGGTTGTAGCGAAATCTATGTTTGTATTAAGTATGAAAGGATTTTAGTGAATTAGTGTTTTAATATATATATATATATATATATATATATATATATGAAGAACAATTTCCAATGCCATGTGATATGAATACTATTGAAAAGATAAATTAATTCGAAATAAATAATTCTCATATTCTCGTGGTGTTACATTCTACCCCTTAAAATGAATTTCACCCTTGAAATTCATCTGGGTTATAAAAAGTTTAATACATGAAAGTTTCATTCATTCAAACCCACATTGTAAAAATGAATACTAAAACATCCCTTATTGTGGTAAATTTCAAACCAGAATGGTTTCCCAAAGTAAAATTTTATAGGATTTCTCTATGGGATAACATTGGTTGGGAGTGAAGATTAGACATGGAGGAAAGGCGTAAATATTTATTGGGAGTGATTAAGGTCACCAATCAAAAGATGGCGAATGATAAAAGGAAATATGAGGGCCTCAAATTCTTAAATTTTTTATGATTCTAGAATCCATTAGTTCAATATAATTTAAGGTATTTGGACAATATTTTTTGCATCACTTTCAGAACATCTTGTCATTCTTGATAAATTTATATAAACAAAATTTATTTCTTGTGTTGTTTTTTTGAAAATTTTCAAATACAACCATTACATAATAGAATGAATTTATATAAATTAACTATGATGATTAAATCACTAAAATATGTTTTTAACAGATCTTAGGGACCAAAATGAATAAAAAGTATAACTATTTGTCTCTAACAAATAACATGCATTAATTTATCATAAAAAGTAACAAAAAATAGTTTATAAAAAATATATATTCATTAAAAATAAATTAATATTAACCATGAAATCATGTAGGATTGTGGTAGGCATGAAACACTTATCATCCTTCAATCAGGGGTTCAAGACCCGCTGTCTTTCCAGACATTATTTACTGTCACAAAAAAATGCTATAATGTTTTTTATAAAATATAACTAATATAATATATAATATAGAAATCCTTGAAATAATGTTTATCACTAATTATCCTTTTAACCAAGGTTTTCAATAGAAACTCAGTACCCAAATACTTTCTCTGAAGTTTTACATAAAATTTTCCTGAACGAATAAACTTATAACCTTTTAGATTGATGAAAATAAAAAACCTTAAAAAGAGAATCATGAAATTAGATTAACATTGATTCCACTATATCACAATGTATATCTTGGTTTTAACATTCCAATCAATTGAATAAAAACATAATATATTCTCTTAATACATTGTGACAACTTGAATTACCATAAATCTGTATGGAAAATATTCGTGCTTACTCATTCCAAAGTATATTTTATTTACTCCGTAAATCCAATAATTTTTTAAACATCATTATGGTAGCATCAACCATAAAAAAATGTCCTTATATAGTTCCAAGGTGATCATTACTTCCCGATATACATATTTAAATCCTAAAATATCTTTTTCTATATAACAATATCTTAACATAAAGAACATATCTAGGGTTACATTCCAATAATAAAAATGATAACATTCATAAGGTATCCATTATAGTCCATCATGACCATTCGACATATTCTTTTAAATAATTAGTAAAACATAAACTGAAGAATACATACTTAATTCACCATTCATAATTCTGGAATCCAAATACATAAATATTTCAATTACTTCATCCTTGATACATTAACTATATAACCACTTTCTTTTCAATTTTCATATGTGGTCTCGTCCTTATCCACAATATAACGATTAATCACAACAATTTTCTAAATCTCTTCAGGAATATTCCTCTTGCATTATTAGGTTTTATAATGACCATTCTCTCTACATTTAAAAAATATAACCTCCAATTACAACTTAAGGAGGCCAAAATTCGCATACATTTTGTTAAACGAACTCTTTATTTTTCCCTTACTGTCACTCGATTTGTGTCCTTCTTTTCCACAATCAAAACACATTCTTGTTCATCAAAGACATTAACATAAGTGATTCTTTCAAAACAATTTACACAGAGCATAATGAATAATCTTTCCTCTATATTCTTCATTACCCTAATTCTTAGTTAACACTTTTTTTCTCTTCCTTGTTGAGTCTAAGAGTTGGTTAAGGTAAGGACTGTTAATAATATTCCATGAAAACAGATTCTGTATGATCATGACATCTTTCACTATATTGATCATCCCACATGACTTCTCAATAGAAAATCTTCCATCACATTCAAGATTAATCATGTTCATTACAGTTACATCCATTGACTAAAACCATAATTATTGTCTGAGTGTTAATTACCATAGAAGAAAACCACATAGTCATGAAAATAATTACTTATATGATGTCTAAGCCATGAAACCTACCATAATCTATGAAACCATGGGTTTATCTTTGAATATTCATAGCTATCTCATATTTAAATATATTGTCATGGTTTGTGATGAGTTTTTGAATTCCCAAAGCATATCCCCTGGGAGTGTCAAACCATGTGTGTAGAAAGGCTTGTTGTCATGTACCAAATTACCCCGAGTCAAGCCTGAAACATCTTGTCAGAGTTGTAACCCATATGGACTTCTGTACTAGATCCAAATCAACTTGTAGTATCTAAACAAGGATTTATTTCTAGGATACCACTCACTATATCCTTTACCAATATTCGAGGACATTTTCCTAAATGTTAAATAATCCTTAGAGAAATCTCTAGACAAATCATTATAAATAATCCCAGGGATCTCAATAAGGTTTTCTCATCCCAGTTTCCAAAGGATAACTCTTCCTTTGCTCTGATACCAACTATATGGACCATCACTACAAAAATATAGACATTACATAACTTTTTTGGAATACTTAAACATAATATAAAAATATTTAGACAGACCGTAGTTGGTATAATTCCTTTGGAAATATAGAAAACATAAACAACAATACATTTGTGAGCTACATCATCTCCAACTAGTTTCCTCTTGACTAATACCCTTCTTAGAAATATCAAACATAGTACATATCATCATAAAATTGGGGAAATGAAACACAAAAGGGGATAGATAAATTGCTAAGTAATGGTAAACAAACGATACATGTAATGATAAACATGATTATAATGGTTTGAGAATGTGATCCTACAAATAGAAGAACATACTATTCTTATCAAAGATCCTAACATAGATCATGGATTAATGATTATAAGTTCATAAGACATGAATCATATGAAATAAATATTATAATCCATGGAATCATAAGATAGAAATAAGACATGTAATTGTTGCAACACAAAAGAATATAATATAAACTCTATAGAAGCCAAGGAATCACTTCCAATAATATCTTTGTTGAAAATGTCTGTTACTGAATTGGGAAACCCCCATTCCAGCTCTGTATTACTGAACTGAGTAACGCCCTTTCCCATCATATATTGCTGAACTGAGTAACCCTCATTACGGCCTTGTAATACTGAACAGAGTAACTGTCTTTCCAACCTTATATTACTGAACTGAGTAACCCTCATTCTAACCATGTAATATTGAACTGAGAAGCCCTCGTTCTGGAACTTTTTAATCTCATCAGATATAAATATTTTCCCAATGCAAAGGAGGGAGATATAGGTATCACCTGTCACATAATGAAATCATACATACATGTACAACAATATCATAAATAACATATCGAATCCCATGAAATGAAATGGGTGACCTAAACATGAAAACATGTCATTAACTATGGAAATAGAGAGGTTTTATAATCATTTCATCATAATAATAGCTCATTAAAATATTTGGGTTTCAAAAGCATGTAATCATTGAAAGAGAAACAGGTTTTATAAACATATTATCCATGATGGAGAAATTTATTTCATAAAGACCATGGAATTAATTATAACTCATTAATAGAATGTATATTAATGGAAAATTTATATAATTTCCAAGAAATACATGAGTAAAATTAGTAGATGTCATCTTTTATGGAAAATAATTTTCAAATTTACTCTAAAAACATTTATTGAGTAAAATATCCTTTCTTGATTGAAAAATGTGTTTTAATACATAAAACTAGTTGACAATAATTTTCATATAAAATAACATAAAAACATTTAATGATGACTTCAAATCATTTTTAAAACCTTTTTCATTGAATTTTTTTTAAATAACCTTCAAAATATTTTAAAACCTATTTTCTTTGAAAATGCTTGAAAAAGTTTAATGGAATCTTCAAAATGTTTTGGAAACAATTTCTTTTATGAAACATTGAAAACATGTAAATTTTTCTGGAAAACATTTTGAAAATAATTTTTTGATGAGAACTTATAAATAGTATTGAAAATGTATTGAAATTTATTTATCTTTAAATCACCTTGAAAACTTTTAAAAAACACTAGAATTTTTTGGAAAACATTCTCCTTGAATATTTTTAAAATAAGAATAAAAATATCCAAAAAAATTCATTATAAAATACATTGATGAAAAATAATGAAATATTGAAAACATTTTGGAAACTATTTTTTGAAAATACTTTTAAAACCTATATATAAATCTTTTAAATGTTTTCAAAATGATTTGTAAACAAAAAACATTTTTGAAAATTTTTTCATTATAAATAGATTTGAAAAATTATAGAGGAATCTTTGAAATAAAATAATTTTTTATATCCATTTTTTCCATGAAAATTATCTTCATTAACCTTTTGAAATCATTTTTTAAAAAATTTATGCAAACTATTTTGAAATAAAACTGATTTCTGTGTGAATAGAATGATATGGTAAGAATTTTATGAAAAATATTTTATTAATTCCCATAGGTTTCAAAGGTTTAAAAAACGGTACTAATACATGATGAAATAGAGTATTAGAAAAATCATGAATTTTCTTGTGAGAAGGATCATATTATTTTATCAAAGGAAGCATAGACATAAACAATCTCGACAAGCAATGAGACCATCTCAATAAACTATTATATCTTGGTATTTTGGGATCATGCTCTCAATGGAAGGAAAGGAAAATAAATGAAGCATAAAATACAAGAAAATATTTATTTTCCGGATTTTTCATGTAAAATGGGGGTATATGAACCACGAAAAATAGTTTAGGTAAATAAGAAAACATGAGTCTCAAAGAACAAAAATTTAGATGAAACATTTTTAACAATTTGGTTACTTTTAAGACTTAATCCCCATAAAAGAAATATCATAGAATGGTTATGTGAATAAAAAAATTTAATTATAATATATATATAATTAAATCATGGGAAGTACATACACCACAAAAAGGAAAGTGTGGCGAACAAAGCATGTATCTCACATAAATTAATAGTGGGATGAAAATCCCCTTACATTTTATCTTAACTTTATACGTACTCATAAAAGCTTACTATATAATAAATATAATCTTATTATAAATATTTTTTATAAGAATATTATTATATATATTATAGTATATGGTTTTATTATAACCATACATACCCACTTGTTAAGGGTCCTACGTTAAGGTTTCACTTAGTGTAATATTCTCTTTATTCCTCACATTTGTATTAATTTGTTATATCATTGATCATTATACTTATATCATGATTTCATAATGTATAAAATGATATACATATCAGTTATATCCCTTATAAGTATATTATAATAATATATAACCTAATGAAGTTTGTAATGGAATACACTTTTCATAGAGACGGTAAGTCATACGTACACCTCAATGATGTTTTCTGTTTTTATTATCATATTAAAATAAAGTATGTAACAAAAATATATATATATACATTATTAAAGTATAATTAATATTTTATTTATATCAGATATGTTCATTAAACCCATTATTAACAAATTCTATGAGGTGTGTGATCAAATAACATCACATTAACGGGGCGTTAGTCCACACTTCCTCAAATGAGATTATCATATTAACACCAAATGGAAGGTAAAAATATATGTGTTGTAAAAGAAATAAATATGATTAAAAACATAAAAAATATAATATATTACATATAAAAACAATTTTACACTCATAATTTCAGCCATGATTAGTGGTAAATAATAAATGAACAATCATCATTTCATGAGGCAGTAGATCGGAAAACCGTGAAATAAAATGGTCGAAATCCATTAGATAGAGGTGTGTGTATGCATGGGTCATTACCATTGCGTAAAAACATACTTGAATATGAAGGATAGTTTTTGTGTCACACAATAATGGAATAAATATAGTATAGGGGGTGGATAAGGAAAATAAATGAAAGGAGATTGAGATAAGACGTTGCATCTTAATCAGGTAGCTACTTTTGGTTTATGCCAAAAGGCTTCCTCAAGATGTGTTATTCCCAAAGGAATGCTTCAAAATTGAAGGGAGGGTTTTTGGGTGGAAATTTGGGAAAGTCATGTCTGATCATAAGATGATTGAGATGTGTGAGGAAGGGGTAGAGTGTTTGCCTTTTTATATTGGAGGGGGAATGAAACCTTTGTAAATACCATAAGTTATTCAATAATGGGTGGTTTATATTACCTAAAGTTCCTCCAAAGTAGAAAAATAATGTAGTAAATGATAAGAATGATATAAAAAATCCACATCTACACAAAAATATGTTAATTTTAAATATTTGGTTCCTTAACTTCTAATATTCCCCAATTTTACCATTTTGGTTTTTCATAAAGCATTTATTTGTGTAATTAATTTATCCACTAAGACTAAATTACAGTTATATTTAAAACTAACCTACTATTTATTACACTCTTAAACATGATTTATTATATAAACATTCACTTAAGACCACTTTGAAGATTGATTTGTCTAGTTTCTTGGGAAATTAGGAAAATTACATGATAAATTAAAACATAAAACCTGACATCTTTATAGAAAACTTTTTTTACATGACCACAACATTCCATCGTACTTAACATTACATAGGATAACCTGAGGAAATGAATAAGAAAAGGGTCAGCTATAAAGCATAGAAAGAAAGTAAAGAAGGTAAAACATGAAGAATATAGTACATGTTAAGAAATATTCATATCAATGGATCATAAGAGAAACATGAACATAAAGGCTTGATATAGTATGATTATCATAACATATAAATATGGAGACAACATTTAACATGATATTAGCTTGACCTAAGGCTAATTTCACATGTATCATGAGTAAACACTCAATGAACGTGAATTATCATGAGTATAACCTCATTACACATGACGTATCATGATACTAATAATTACCCAATGCATTGGAGTTCTATTAGGGTGCATCCTTTTTAGTCACTTCATTTCATGCCTAAGTGTGCCACATGGATCATACTACATGTAATCAATCATCATCATAATTTTTTCCAAGATAAATGAACATGAATATATACATATAACTACATAATCAATATGTAAATGTGAATAAAGTAGAATACCCTTGATAGGGAAATGGGTATGGAATTCAATACATAATGAATTTGCCTTGTAAAATCATGGTGTAAATTCGACAGCATAATGACATGACATAAGAATTCATAAAAAAGGTTGATTAGAGAGAAATGGATATCTCATAATACTAACATGAAATTGATAGTAAGAGTGTCATATAGATACATGTCTCAATATTTTTAATGTAATTTATAAACATAATATAAACTAAGTTCATTAATGTAAATGATGAGATTGAAATTGATTGCAGAATTTTGGCATGGTAATAGTGTACATGTGAGGAATTAATGAGAGAGAAAGGGGTATCTCATCATTCAAACATAAGTAGGTCAGTATCATGGAGGTGATAAATCATACCCCAACATTTTTAATTGAAAATAAAACGGTATATAAGTATAAATAAATGTGGACAAAATGATAAATGAAGAAATATCTTACATGGAAGTGTGATCCCAAAGGCATGGTAGATGCTTAAGAGGGTATTTTTGGGAGATTAGGGTTATTTTGGATGATTATATAGATAGTTATGAAGTGGTTGGTATAGATAAAAATGGTTTCAGTGAAGACAAATGGGAGATTGAGAGGGTTTTTTCTAGGAAAAGATATAGAAGTTTATATTATTTAGTTTTTGGACACTACACATTAAACTAATCCATACCAAAATCCATCCCATGGTTTTTCCATTGCTTTTACCAAAAGTGGAGTAAAAAAAATTATTTTATAAGGAAAATTCCAGAACATATTAAAATATTTGGCTTGATTATATAGAGGAGAGTCACACTCTCAAGGAAATCATTTTAAAATGGAAAAATGTTTCACAAGTGTGGGAGGGTCCAATCAGGATGTTTTAAATTAAAAAAAATCTAAAATCACATTATTTTAAAGTTAAAACATATATTGGCCCAATATCCTATTTATTTTATTTTATTAGATCATTATTGGGTCATTAAAATTTCATAAAACACATTATATATTTAAACGAAATTTATTTTTTACCCATAAATTAAACTGTCATAGAAAATTATGAAAAATTCAACATTGGATAATTTTTACATCTTGATTCCAAAAATAATATTCATTTTATCTAAATAATTTTTAATATATGTTATTTTTTTACCTTTAAAATAAAAGCTGACATTTATTAAAATTATATGGGTTTTGACAAAGACAACATTCAAACCTTAATAAAAATTAAAATTTTATTCATAAAAATTATATGATAATTTTAAATTAATAAAAAGTAATTTGGTAATAAAATATTATTAAAATATAATTTAATTTCAAAATCCATTAATTTATCAAAAAATATTTCTTAATTTAATATTAACTAAAAATACTCCATGTTCTTTAAAAACTATTTCAAATGTGACAATAATAAAATGAATATATATTATTTATTTTAAAAAATTAATGAACATAATAATAGTGCAAGGGTTTTGTTACATAACCCATTATAACACCCGCAGGAGACCTAAGGGTAATGTGTGTGATGGTGACATACTCTTTGGGTGGCTCAGATAACATCACTCATGTGGTAATATCTATCATCTTGTATATCTCCCGTAGGTGGTTCTGTTCAAGATTAACATATTGAATATTGTCTTGGCCTTGGTCAGGAGCAAAGACCAGTGATGCCAACTCATTTTCGATAATCAAAAAACTGTCTTCATACGTAGCAATTCTGGTGGATGAGGCCATCGCTTCTGGTTTCCTAAGTAAATTGGATTTGTTAAAGTCCAGTATTTATACTATTCATATGATCACTGTTCAATGACTATATTAGCAATGGTAACAATTCGTAACATTATTTTAAAATCCAAAATCATAAAACCAATGATGTGTATAAGTTTTATTTAATCATTTTACAAAATAATACATTTAATCAGATCAAAAGGAATTTTCATTAGTAAAAGATTGGGTCGTTAAAATCTTCCCCCCATATTAAATTTCACCCTAGATATTTCCTTTTCCTACACTAAAATTTATGAGGTTAACTCTTATTTATCAAATTCTATGATTCCCACATTTCTTCTTCATACTTGTGGTTTCAGCACAATACCTTGGTGAGGGGAATTGTCTGATTTCGTAAAACTTTATCTCTACTATCTAAGATCATCACTGGATTATCCTTATAGGATAGGTCATTCTCCAATGGTACCACCTCTAGATCGAGTTAATGGGATGTTTTATGTATGTACTTTCTCAAAAGTGATACATGGAATACCTCATGTATCTGAGATAGGTTTGGTGGGAGTGAAAATTGATAGGCCACAACTCTAATGCGATATTGGATCTAAAAAGGAACAATGTACCTTGGCATAAGATTTCCCTTCTTCCAAAATATCGCAACTCTCTTCCATGATGATACACGAAGTAATACCATGTCTCAAAAATGAAACTCTAGGTATCATCGATGATTATCTGCATAACTATTTTTTCGACTTTAAGTAGTATTAATTTGATGTTGGATGGTATTAACCTTTTCCACCATTTCATCAAACATTTCTCAACCTAGAAGTTTTTTCTCCCCAACATCATCCTAGAATGGTTGTATTCTACACCTCTTACCATAAAGCGCTTTATAAGGATATATTTGGATGATTGATGGGAAACTATTATTGTAGGAGAACTCAACCAGAGGAAGATTTTGATCCCATACACCTTTGAAGTCCATTGAAAGTGATCTCAACATGTACTCATGTGTCCGGATAGTTCACTCAGATTGTCCATCAGTTTAAGGATGATAAGATGTAAAAATGTTTATCTCATAATTTAGATCATGTTGAAGACTCTTACAGAACATAAAGGCAAATATTGGATCTCGATCGGATAGAATAGATAGTGGTACTCCATGAGGACTTACCAATTCTCTAAAATATATTTATGTACCAGTTGATCCAATGAGAAATCCACATGAAAATCAATGGAGTGTGTAGTCTTTGTAACATGATCAACAACAACCCAGATAGCATTGTTTCATTTGGATATCATCGAATGTCCATTAACAAAGTCCATGGTGATGTTCTCCAATTTCCATGTTTGTATGGGTAATGTTTGCATCATCCCCTTAGACTTCTTCCTCACAGCCTTCACCTACTAACATACCATACACATTAATGTACACTCAGCAATCTCTATCTTCATTTTATCCCATCAATAATGATCTTATATATCTAGATACATATTATTGTTTTCTAGGTGAATGGACAAATTTAAACAATGTGAATCATCTAAAAGTTCATTCTTTGACTCCAGATTTGATAGAACACATAGTCATGACCCAAACCACACAATTCATTATTCAATTACATTGATCATCTATGATTTACCTTTTTAGATAGATTCCACTTTCTTATGAATTTCTACATCATCCTTTTAATTGTCCTTGAACCTTTCCCAAAGAGATGGTTGAGAAATCATTTGTGAAAGGATTGATGATATTCCCTTCCTTATGATTCCCATTTCAGTCTTCATCAAATATAATAAGATTGTATCCTTTTCAGTTATCATCAGTGATATAATCACTGGGTATGTTCTATATAGAGCATTCGCCACTATGTTCGCTTTCCCAAGGTGGTAATGGATTGAATAGTCATAGTCTTTGATTAGCTCTAACCATCTTTGTTGGTTCATGTTAAACTTTTTTTGTGTGAATATACACTTGAGGATTTTGTGATCCATGTATATTTCAAAATTCTCCCCTAATATGGAATGTATCAAAATTTTCAAAGATAAGTTTTAAATCCAACTCCAGATCATGTGTTGTATATTTTTCTCATGAACATTCAATTTACTTTAAGCATAGGCAATGACTTTGTCATTTTTCATCAACACATAGCCCATTTCCTTCTTCAATGAATAACTAAATACCATAAAAAGTTCTCCACTTGAGAGTAGTGTGAGAACAGGTGCAGTGATCACCTCCTTTTCAACTTCTTGGAGCTCTCTTCGCATTCATCACTCAATGAAAACCATACTCTATTCCAAGTTACCTTTGTAAGAGGGTTTGAAAGCCATGATAAATTGCTCACAAATCAATGATATAATCCAGCTGACCTGAGGAATTTATCGATATCCATCACTGATGATGTCCTTTTCCATACCTCTATTTCATCTGTCTTGGAGGGATCTACATATATTCTATTTCTTGTGATGATATGACCCATGAATGAGACTTCCTCCAACCAGAACTCATACTTTCTGTACATTGCAAAGAGATTACCCTTTCATAAGGTATCTAGTAAAGTGCACATATTCTCCTTATAATCCCCCTAGGTTTTAGATTATATTATAATATCTTCTATAAATACCACCACAAATTTTTTGAGGTAATCTATAAAGACTCTATTAATCATGTCAATGACACTTTCTAGAGCATTAGTGAGTCTAAAATGAATTACTATGAATTAATAGTGCCAATACCTTGTACGAAAAGCAGTCTTAGGGATATCAATCTTCTTCACCCTTATATGGTAATATCATGACCAAAAATCAATCTTGGAGAAGTATTTTTCTAGACTTATCTGATCAAACAAGATATCAATTCGGGGAAGAGGAAACTTGTACTTTATCATGATTTTGTTGATCTCACGATAGTCAATGAAAATGCGCATTGACCAATCCTTATTTTTGATTAATAGGACTATTACAACCCATGGTGAAGCACTTGGGCACATAAACCCTTTATCCAAAATCTCTTATAGTTGTTTCCTTAGCTCCTAAAGCTCCAAAATAGCTATCCAATATACAGCCTTTGATATTGGCAACACCCCAGGAATAAGATCAATTGAGAATTCAAAATCTCTCCTAGGAGGGATGCCAAGAAATTCCTTAGGAAACACTTTAGATAATTCCCTCACAATATGAATGTCATCGAGGATGGTTGTTTCCTTAGAGCCAATCATCTGAGCAAGATATGCATTCTCATAGTGTAGTAATTTACATGCTTGAGATGATGGTGCTATAGAAGATTCATCCTCTTCCTTGCACTTGTATAGAATCTAGGTGTGATTCACAATATAGATAATAATTTACCGCTCATAGAAATTTATGTTGCCTCTATATAGGTAAATCCAATCCATTCTACGAATTTCGACAAATTCCACTAGAGGTAGTATGAAAAGGTTCACAGGGATGTTCAAACCACAAATTGTGACAATGGAGGAGTTATATTCATGGGATGAATTGATTTCCCCATTTTCCATTCTCACATACTTCTTTACTTCCATGATTTGTGGTGGTGTTGTTATTGTTCTACTAATATTTAGTGATATAAAAGAATATGTTGAACCAACTATTCATGAATGAATAACTAGCGTACCTTTTAACATTTTTTTGTCAGTGTTTGATTCGATGATAGTGATGGAAAAAAGATCACCCATGCTGCATTGGATGTTGTTGGTTGCCTCATAAAATCCATGTATTAGGGTAGTGGTTTACAAAGTGACATGGTTCTTTGCAGTTGAAGCAATGAACAATGCATTGAGGGTTGAATGGAGCGTTCCTATCCTCTATAGAAACAATGGGCATTTATTGTTAGTAGTTAATAGCCAGGTTCCATTCTCTTCAATACATAAAGATTTTCCTTGTCCCCTTTAAGAAATTTTTAGGGTTCTTTTTTCCTCATCTTTAGAAAGTGGGGTGATGGAATATCTTAACTCCATTGGATTTATCCATCAGACTGACAGAATTAAAGTCCACCTTTTGCTTTTTATCCCCTTGATACACATGAGATTCACTGACTTCCATTTTGACTTTGAGGGAACATCCGACAATTTCCTATTAGCTATCGATCTCATTGATCACTAGGGATTTCTTTAGGGTAGGTTTTTTCCCACCAAAGAAGAGTAGAACCTTCCATTCGGGGGTACTGACAATGTCAGAGGCATATCATTAAATCCTTGTGATGTTTACCTCATACGCTCCGATGGATTTGTCGTCATTCTTCATGAGGGTAAGGTTGTCCCTTTTTATCTTATGTCAGAGGGTGTGAGGAAAATATTTATCGACAAACATTTTCCCGAAATACTTCTATTCCGATGCCTTGATCTCCTCCTCATGATTCATATTTTTTATTAATTTCCACCATTGATCAACATCACCCCCCATATGATAAGTAGCCTAACATACCTTCTATTGTTCATCACATTGAAAGATGGATATTAACTTCTCAATGGAGTTGATCTATTGTTCATTAATTGTGGGGTCAGATGATCTATTATAAGTAAGAGGCATATGTCTCATGATGCCCTCGATTATAGATTGTTTGGGGGGGGGGGGGTTGAACATTCTTCTTGACCCATGTTTCTATTAAAAACATGATTTAACTAAGAGAGTATCATTAAAATTTTTGTGATTCCCTCTCCCATCAGATTTAGAATCTCAATAGAATAGTAATGACATAGATCATTGCATCGGTTGTTAGCTAGAGTCCTCCTATTATTGGTCACTGGCTAGAATAGAAGGAAATTTAGGGGTAACACATAAAGGGGAATCCAATGAAAGAAAAGTATAAATTAAAAACTAAATTTTATTTTCTATTACTTATCTATATTATTCATGGTCTACTTCCCAACACATATTTTTAGTGATTTTTTTAATTCCTTCACTAATTTTTCATAAGAAGTTTTTGGATTTACCAAAACATATCCCCCAGGAGTTTCATAACCAAGTGTGCAGCAAGACCCATTATTGTTCACCAGTTCTCGTTCGAATCTAGCTCAAAATGGTGTTTCTGGGTTTTACCCCTAGATAAATTTGTGCTGAAGCTGCCTTTACCTGCTCGTATCCATTCAAGGATGTATTTTATTGATAAAACACATAATTAATAATCACAAAAATTTAGGGATGTTTTAATTATACAAAGTCTTATACCTAATTCTTTCACTAGGGTTTTCTAATCTTAGTCTCAAAAATAACTAAACCAACCATTTGATACCAAATATAACAACCCTACTCTTTATTACAAACATAAATAGGATTTATTAAATAAACATGCACTGAAGACAACTGTGAGGATCAAGAGGTCTAGTCTCTTGAGAAATTTTTAAAATTACATAACAAATTAAAATATAAAACCCAACATCTTTATTGAGAACTTCTTTTACATGACAACAACATTCCTTCATACATAGAATTGAATGGGATAACCTGAGGAAATTAATAATAAAAGAGTGAGATATAAATTCAAGTAATGGAGTAAAAAAGGCATAACATATAGATTATAATATAATTTTGGAAACAGTAATATCAATTGAGCACAAGAGAAACATGAACATAAAGGAATGATATTTTATGATTATCAAAACATGGAAACGTGGAAACAACATTTTACAAGATATTAGCATGATTTAAATCTCATTGGACATAGTGAATGAGTAAAACCTCATTGAAATTGAATTAGAATGAGTAAAACCAAATTTCACATGATGTATAATGACACAAATCTTTACCCAATGCATTGGAGCTCTATCAGGGCTCATTTTTTTTAATCATTTCATTTCAGGCTTAAGTGTGCCACATGGATCACACAACATAGAATGATTCAACATCATCATTTATTCCATGATAATAGAATTTTGAATACATAATGAAACTATAGAATCAATACATAAATGTGTGTAATGTTGAAATCCCTTGATAAAAAAATGGGCATGGTATTCACTACACAATGATCTTGGCTTGGAAAATCCCGGTGCAAATTCAATAGAAAAAACGGCATGACAATAGAATTCATAAAAATGGTTAATGAGAATGAAATGGGTATCTAATAATATGTACATGATTTTGATAGTATGGGGGTAATATAGATATATTTCTAATGATATGTAATGTAATTTAGATGCATAATATAAAAGAATTTCTTGAAAGTAAATGAGGAGAGAGAAATCCCATACAGAATTTCGGCATGGTAACAGGTGTACATGGGAGGAATTAATGAGAGAAAAAGGGGTCTCTCATCATTAAAACATAATGAGGTACGTATAGGGGATGTGATAAATCATACCCCAAAATTTTTAATTCAAAATAAAAAGGGTAAAACATCATAAATAAATTTGAACAAAAATGAGAAAGCAAGAAATCCCTTACATGGATGTATGATCCTGAAGGATTGGGTGAGGCTTGTGAGGGGCTTCTTGGAATCTTAGAGAACCTTGGGAGGATTATAGAGAGATTAGGTATTGGGTTGGTCGAGATAAAAATGTTTTTAGTGAAGAGTAATGAGAGATTGAGTTGGTTTATATAGGAAAGAAGAGGGAATTCATTATTATTTTGGTTTTGGGCACCCCCACATTAAACTAATCAAAACCACAAGCCATCCCATGGTTTTAGCCAATGTGTTTTTACAAAGTAGAGTGGAAAACATTATTTTATAATTAAAAGGGCCGAACTTGTTAAAATATTCACCTTTCTTATGTGTAGGTGAGTCACACTCTCAAAGAAATCATTTTAAAATGTTAAACTATTTTATAAGTCTTGGAGGGTCCACTAAGGCATTGTAAAATAAATAAAACAAACCTAAAATAAAAATATTTTAAATATAAAACATATATTTTCCTAAAAATAACTTTATATTATTTTATTACATCACTATTGGGTCAGTGGAATTTATAAGACACATTATATATTTTAACAATATTTAATTTTTACCTAAAAATTTGACTGTCTCTGAAAATTATGAAAAATTTACCATTTGATAATTTTGACTTCTTGATTCCAAAAATAATATTCATTTTATCTAAATAACTTAATAAATGTGTTAATATTTATTTTTAAAATAATAACTGCTATTTATAAAAAATTCATGGGTTTTGACAAAAACAACTTCCAAACCTTAATAAAAATTACAATTATATTCATAAAAATTATATGATAATTTTTATTTAATAAAAATTAATTTAGTAATAATATTTTATTAAAATATTATTTAATTTTAAAATACATTAATTCATAAAAATACATTTCTTAATTTAATATTGACTAAAAATATTATTTGTGATTTAAAATCTATTTACAAAGGGACCATAATGAAATCAATATATATTATTTATTATATAAAAAACAGTGCACGTAACCATAGTTCTAGGGTCTTAAAACATAACCACTTGTAACACCAGTATATGACCTAACAGTAACATGTGTGATGGTGACATAATCTTGGGGTGGCTCAAATAACATCACCTGGGTGGTAATATATATCAACTTCTACTTCTCCCATAGGCTATTCAGTTCTTTATTAATGTGTTGAACCTATACTTGATCTTGGTCAAGAGAAAAACCTGGTGATGCCACCTCTTTTCTGAGCTTCATCAAATGGTCTTTATATGGAGTAATTCTACTGGATGAGGTTATAAATTTCATTTTGTGAGTAAATTGGATTTATTGAAGCCATTTATTTATACTAATCAAGTAATCACTATTTAATAGATATATTAACGACGTTAATAAATAATAAAATTATTTTAAAATTCAAAAACATAAAACCAAACTAGTGCATATGTTTTATATAACCATTTTACATGATAAAACATTTAATCAGACCAAGAGAAATTTTCATTAGTAAAATATTGGGATGTTACAAGGAATATTATAAAATATAGATCCACTTAATTATTAACATTGTATATAATTTATAAAATTAAAATCCCATTTTTTAAAAAATTAATTTTAAAATAATCGTATGTGTCGCACTAAAACACAACATGAACATACACTATCTCAACAACATATTTAAATAATATGAATCAATATGTTAATGATAAAAGTTTAATTATTCCATTAATATAACATATTTAATATATATTAACAAATACACTTAACATGGTAGAATATACTATTTTTATTCTTTTTAAATCATTTTATAAAATTTATTTATTATAAAATAACAATAATGATAATTTTGACATAATTTATTTAATGTTAATTTTAAAATATAAATCATAAATTGAAATTCAAATACATTATATTTAAGGTTTTATTCACATAATATATTAATCTAATGATAATAATTTAATCAATTAACAACACTTTTAGTATTTATAGTATCATTTATTTTGGTAAATAATTACCTAAATTATCATTATAATTATATTTCTTAAGAATTTTAAGAACCTAAAACATCTCAAAAAATTATTGATAATTTATTAAAAAAATAACCAATATATTATTCAAAAGGTTAAAAATAATATAATATATTATTCTTTGTACATATCCCACAGTTTTATGAATTTTAAAGGTAAGGAAAGATCCCTTTTTATCATTTTCCTTACCCACTTTATAGGGAACATCAATTTAATAATATCCCAAAACACATATATTTCAAACCAAGTAGGAAAATGGTCAAATTTTGGTATCCAATGTATTTTTTAAAAGCTTTCGTATCATTTTGGTCTTTGATATTAAGGTTTAGTCCCCTGTTAAGCTTAATCATACATTAATCACTCTAACTAATTATAATAACATTCACTAATAATTTTGGTCCAAAACAAGTTGATATGATTAGAAAAAATATCACACTAATTACATTATTTAATTTGGATTTTTAAAATTATAATCCTATAAGTGGGAAAATTAATATTAACACGAATCCCACAAACACGATGAAATAACATGTTTTTATAGTAGAAAAATGTTCAAATGTTTGTTAAAATTTTATATTCCTTATGAAATTGGAATTTATTCTGATGAATACCATTGAATTATGTGATGTAAAATTTATCTAATATAACCTTAAAACTAATATATTATATAATTTATCATTAATAATTAATTAGATAAAACTTCAGTTTCCACAAAAAGCTGTAATTTTCACTACTCATCAAAAAATGAAGTGTCTCAGAAAATCCAAAAAAATCATCCTAGGATAATTTCAACATTATGGATTCAAAAATAAAATTTATTTTATCCAATTAAATTTATAAATGTTTCTAAAATTAATTTTATTTTTAAAAAATATCTAATCAAGAAAACATTATTTTTAACATAAAAGTACTTTACCAAAAAATATCATCTTTTATAATAAACATGTTTTATTTATATAAAAAATATAAAAATATATATCAAAATTAGTTTCTACTATTAATATTAATAAATTTGAAGGCAATTTTATAATTATATTATTTAAATAAACAAAAATAGTTGTTTCATAGAAACTCAGTGTTGCATGTATCGTACCCCATGTCGGTGTTATTTCTAGAGAAAAACAAGATGGTAATGAGTTTGAAAGGGTTTTATTGAATTAGATTATATATATATATATATATATATTGATAAAGAACCATTATTATTTTCATGTGATATGAAAAATATGGAAAAGATAAATTAATTAAAAATAATAATAATTATCAAAATATCCTGGTGTTACATCATGTCACCATATTAATACGATGAATTATGTATCGTTATTATAATTATATGTTGTTATATTAATTTTTAACCATTATTTAATTATTTGCATCAAATAAAAAAATATAATATCACTGTTACCCTATTGTATAGGCTGCCTCCCTAGAAAAGCAACATAGTTTATTTTGATTACGTACTTTCATGGATTGTTTTAATAGTTATTATATTGAATAAATATGACATATAAAATATAATTATGATAATTAAATATAAATTCAATATCTACAATAAATAATTATCATGATTTGAGAAACAGTAACCTTATTCATCCATACATGTGGATTACAACCACCATTGTGAAATGTATTTCGTTTTCCATTTATATTTTCTTAACATATATAAAAATATTAAAATGTGTTTCACGATCATAAAAATCATAATAAAATCACCATTATTATTTTATAATGATGTTATTTAAAAATAATCACCTCTATAAAAAAAACTCTATAATAAATTTAAAGTGTGATCATGTTTGTTATGATTTAATCTCTAATGACAAAAATGCTTTAGATTTTGATTACAGATGACTATGGAAACATGAAAACTAATTTTATTATATATATTAGGTTCCTGGGGGAACAATTAAATTTAATCAAACAACCACATCATGTTTATTACGTGGTTATGTAAATATTGTTTTAGTTTTTAACTTAATATTAATGTGACATTTTCATTAGTCAAAATTACCGAAATAATATATTATCAATTTGATTTTCACATTATCTAACCAGCACGCATATAGAATAAAATAATCACAATTTTAAATTAATATAGTTTACATATTAAATAAACTCAACTGATATATAAATAATTATAAATATATAAAATGATTGGTAATGATATCAATATTGTTTAACATGTACAAAATAGTGAAAGTTAGAAACACCTTATTGTCATAATAAACTATACCTAATTAATATACTCATGATTAATAATTATAATAATGACTAATAAAGGGTAATATTTGTTATTATGGTTATTAAATAGGTTATTATTTTAGCTATTTATATTTTATTATATTTTATCTTTTCATAAACTAAACAAGGAAATAATTTTGGTGTTTTGTCTCATTTTTTCCACCATTGAGACAAAAATTCTTTTATTTAGTGTATTTGATCTAAATATTGTTTACACTACCAATTGGTTTCATAATAAAATTAATTATCTTTATCTTGTCATTTTATCATCAATTTAGAGATCTCCCTATATCAATATGATTTTATTAGAATGTTTATTAATCCTTAAGTAATTTTCATCTCAATTTCCCATTAATTGAGACATTGTTTGTATTATGGGACCATTTTAATTAAATAGTGTTTTTAATACCAATATGATTTATTATATCACTAATTAATTAGTCATTCATGGTATAATATATAAAATTTCATGGTTATTCTCCACTATGAGTTTTCATTTAAATTTTACCCAAGTTATATATTTTAATTTTCAACTTCCTTCCAAAAATTAAGACCTTGGAAATCTGATATTACATTAGGGAAATTTTTATGTTCATTCATTATAAAACCTATGCGATTTTTATATCCTTTGGATATATTTTGTATAATTAAATTCCAATTAAATTGTAACTTTTAAAAACTTTTAATCAATATTGGTTTTCAATAATATTATTTCAAAATATTCAAAAGTATTTTCCATCTATTGGAAAATAAAATTTTTATTATCCAGTCCAAATTTTATTTTCATTATTCTTAAATATTTTTGAAGATTTTATTAATAAATGTTAATTTTAAAATTGAAAATTTTAAATTTATTTCCACATATTTTATGGAAAACATTATGTTGTTTTAAAATTTCCAGTATTAGCGATTCTTTTCAAAAGTAAAATTTTCCAACGTATTTAAAGATATTTTGTGGAAAAAGTTATTTTTTTCATTTTTTAATTATTAAATATTATTTAAAAAATTAATATTTTTCTGATTTATTTACACTTCTTCTATTTAAAAACATATTTCTTTTTAAAGATTCCATTATTAATGAATCTTTTTAAAAGTTAAATTTATCAGATTATATTCACTTTTTTAAAAAATAATATATATTTTTCAAGTTTACATTATTAGAGATTCTATTAAAATTAAATGTTTTCTAAAAATATCACTTATATTTTTTGAAAAAATTATTTATTTTTGAATGATATTTTATTTGAAATTATTTCTATTAAAAAAATTAAAAATTATTTTCTCAATTTTAAACAAATGTATTCTTTTAATGTAATTTTTACTTCGTTACATTAAAATGGTTTGTGAAAGCCTTAATATCTTAACATATATTTATCCTCCTATGATTATCTATCAGGAAGTGATGTTCTGATCACACTGTATATATATATATATCTATTTGTGTATCTATTTTTATGACATTTTTTCATTACAAATATTAAAATTTTGATATCATCTGATTTCATAAGTTCATGATATAGGATGTTATTGAATTGTATAAGAAACAAATTCTTTTTATGTTGGTTATTTATAAGTTGATGATTATTTTATTTTCGAGTAGCACAATAATTTATGGATTATCAGAATTCTATTACCTATAAATCAATCCAATGAATTGGGCAGTGTCTTATACTTATGAGGTAGAAATTTTATGTGAATAGTTTAGCAAGTTATTAGGTTAATAATGGGTGAGTGTGTTGGTGTTAACCTACACTCAAAATTTTATATGTGATCTGGTTATCAAGTCACAAGGTTCAAAAATTGTTAGTGTGATTGAATTTCTCTATACTCAAAATTTTATAAGTGACTAGGTTATCATGTTGATATGTTCACAGAGGAAGAGTCTTATAGTGTTAATATCTACTCAAAATTTTACATAAGAATGGTTTTGAAAGTTGGTGGGTTTAAAAAGTGTGAATGTGATGTTGCTTGGCAAGAATCAAAATCTACATGTTAATAGCTTGGTGATTATCTTGGAAAATGAATTTAATAAATCCCATATGTATGAGTGAGCCTAATTTTTAAATTTTTTATCATGTAATTCTAATTTTCCAAGACTATTGCGAATTTTTTATGTGTTGAACATTTTTATAACATTCTCACATGTTTTATGATTATTGAAATTTTTGTAAACCTACCAATTAATTTTATTGTTACATGATGATATTATTATGATATTATATTTATCGATGATTTTTTATGATTACTATCTATGGACTTTTATAATTTTATTATTTTATTTGTATTATTTTAAAATTATCATTCATGTTTATGATTTAATCCTTTATGATATGTCTTCTCCCTAATATTTTTTTATTAACCATATATTAAGTTCATATACCCATATTATTAAGTTTATTCAACTATGTAATTTGTATAAAAATGGAATAGATGAGAATAATTGTTTATAATTGTTCAAACTATCCTTTAAGATGTTTGTGTAGTTAATCTCCAAGGAACTAATCCTTCCAATATCTGGTTGTGGATAGTTTTTTCATATGTACTATTTATATAATTAGATTAATTAATTATATTATGCAGGTTTATATGGGTTTTATTCAAATTATTATGAAATAATTACATTAATTTTTATGAAAAGAATAAAATCATATAAGTCATAATTTTTCAAGAATTGTATATTATTTATATTATGTATTTTTTATTTAAATATAATATGTCAATACCTAATTAAAAATTGGTGATAATTTTTATAAAAAAGAATAATTTTTTTTAAATTTATTATTAATTGGTTAGAAATGATGATAAAATCATTTGAAGGCAAAAAAGATATATTGTTCTTGGAAAAAATCTCTTTATTCTGATAAATGTCGTTTATATCAATAAATTTAATAAATCAATACTAATGAAAAATTTTAATGAATTTTTTATATAATATGTTCTATAAAAAAAATTATTATTTATATAATGGTTTTTTTCAGGGAATGTAATTAAAATAATATCAATTTTATGCATAAAATCAATTTTCTCTTAAAATTGTTTTGATGTGTTTTCTTTGTGTATATTAAAATTAATTTCTATAAAATATATGAATTGAATCTAGTAAAATGGAATAAATATTTTAAATAATAATAATCAATAATTTTAAATATTTTCAACTAAATTTGGTGGCATAATTAATGTGTACCATACTAAAAATCTCGATACTAATATAAGGGTTTAAAGGGTTAAAAGAGGGTTTAGCATAGAGATAAGGTTAATGTTAACACATAATACATGGTTATATCTAATTTATTTATACCATGTAAACAATAGAATTATTATATTTTGGAATATGTATATTGGGATCCATTTTAATTTAGTATGAGATATATCATATAATGGTGTTTGAAGCATTTATATGTTTTTTCACTCACCTCACTTATAAAAGGGCGCCTCCTCTTCTCAATTAGAGACACTAATTAATCACTACATATTATATAATACATGTACAAATACATTCCAAAATTTATTCTACAATAATTATAGGAATTAATCTCACCAAAATACCTTATCAAGAAGTCTTATGGTGTATTCAAAAGGATGATATCGAAAGAAGAGGTAATTATCAATACCAATATATTTTGAGTTTTTTCTCTTAATTGACATCATCTAAATATCATATAACCATATTAACATGATGAAATTGGTATCATAAAGATAATAATTTATTTATTTTATTTTAAAATACATTTTAAATCTCATTTAAAATGCATAGAAAATAAAATCATCTCTCATGGATATGTATGGACTACCAAATGGATAAAGTGATGTATTTTAATTTCCATTACCATTTCTCATTGATATTAATATAAAATAATTTAATAAACATATTTTATTTTTATAAAACAATATATCATTCTTTATAGATAGAATATTACCTACCTTATTACCAACCCATACGTTGGAAAATTAAAACATCTCTTGTGGATACGTGCGGCCAACCACCTCCATGAAGCGATGTGATTCGTATTTCATTTTAGCCTAAACTATATACTAATAAGTATAAATTTAATTATTATATATTATATTTTGTATATTATGGAGATTATTTAATTTTAAAGTATTATTTAACATTCTTTCATTCAATTTAGTGGAAAATGAAAACATCACTCATGCGTACATGTGAACTACTATCTCCACGAAGTGATGTAATTAATTCTTCATCATCAATTTATATAGATGGTTATATAATTTTATGTAATGAATAAATCTTGTACTTATAATATTATTAATACTACAGATATGATTCAAATATGACCATGTTTAAATCCATAGAACCATTGAACTGAAAAATTAATGAGAAATAGAATAGTTAACACCTAAATGTTGTTTTTAATGAAGAATTCTTAGCAAGTGGGTAATTAAAAATTATAATAAAATGATATATTTTAAATTATGTTTTAATATTGTTCTAGTATAAATTTACAATATATATAAATATATTATTCATGAGGTTAGGAGTGTAAATAAAGAAATCCATGTCTTATGGTAATGTAACAACCTCGGCACTAAAAATCATGGATTTAGTGCTTTACTCTATTACATTGGCATAGGTTATGAGTAAATCATTTCCCATGGAACCAATAGTGTAAGTAATCTTGGAAAACATGATACACACATTAATAATTTATAAAAAATGAATAAAAAAGGATAACATAATTTTTTTCTATAATAACATTATTACATCTAGTATATCCTTTAATATAATTCTTAGTACACCTCATTAAAATATTATGGATGGGAAAAAAACAAGGGTGAACACAAATGATCATTAAGGGGAAATTATAGTGGAAGTACTAATGAATCAATGAGAATAGAAAATTTAGAAAGGTAAATAACATACAACACACACTATGTAATCAAAAATAGAGAACAAATTGAGTAAAAAATATGGAAATGTACATAACTAAAAACATGTTTTATTTATCTAATAAACTAAGAATGAAGTGCATCCATATATTTTTTCATAGTGAAAAATCCATTGGCTAACATTAACTAGATACTGAATGATGTAAATTAGTAAATTGTAGGTTCCTTCTTTCCTAGGTACACGAAAATATCACCCTTAAGAAAATTAAAAAAATGGTTAAAAACCTTCTTGTTACAATGTAATTTGGTTTTTCTAACCATAAATATTCTATCAATTCCATTCCAAATGCAGTTTAAAACATACTATTTACAAATGCGAATGGTTTGTCCAACTGAATTCATCCCATGAGACTATTGATGCATATATGGGATTTCATTTACTGATCCCCAACCCATGTCTTTTATTTCTAAAAAATTCCCCATATATCTAATAATTGATATAATTTTATGAATAGAGTGACTCATCAAATATCATTATTGAGTAAAGGATAAATACTTATCAATGTTTCCACAATAACTCAAATAACATTCAAAGTAAAATTCATATGTAAAAATGGTATACAGTTTAGTAAATAATAATATCCATCATACAAGAATATGAATGTGATAAAAAATATATAATTTTAAATGAAAAATTATTATTATAAAGTGATTATTTTAATATAATTTTAATAATGATAAAAGAATTTGAGATTGAAAAATAACATTTTCTAGTTAGTAATTTTCAAGTTAAAACCCCTTTATATGAGATAATTCAATGAAAAAAAAATAACATGAAGATAAAAGGATTAATTATATAATATATAAAATTGGGTAGTAGATACACCACATGAAATAATTAAGTGATAAACAAGGCACTTAACTAGAAAACATAAATACTAAGAGGAAAATCACTTAAAGAGAGTCTGAATTTCCATTACTGTATCCTTATTCCATAATAATAAATATATGTCAATTATTTACTTATTTTATAAATTTTATCATGTTTATTATTTTTTAACCTATTGATAATTTATATATAATTAATAAATCGATTAAATTTATATTGGATTTTTTGACCATAAGGATTTTATGTTTCAAAAGTGACTTTGATAGGTAGACTATGGTCAAATGGGAAATTATGTAAAAATGTCCATAACAATAATCATGAAAAAATTATCATATTTATATATCAATTATACTATTAAAAACTTTTCATTAAATATGGTTATGAATAATGATCTAATGTTACGATCATAGAGACGGTAGATCGTACATACGCATTAGTAACGTTTCCATTTTTAAATGATCTTTATGGAAGGAAGGTAACTAACATTTAACTTTTCATAATAAAAATAATATATTAAATACATTATTATTTAATAATATTTAAATTTTTATAGAATTCTCATCATTAAAAATTAATCACATTTCTTCAAACAGGTCGTATCCCATAGTTCAACGAACGACATTATTAATTTTTCGGTGTGTCAAACAGTAATAATGAAAAATAAATATTATATTAATATAAATAAAATTATGTCATAAATATATTAATTATTTCACATATATCAAATATATATTCAATGTTTATTTATTTTTATTAATCTATAATATTTACTGATAAGAAATGCAATACACCGTTCATGGAGACGGTTGGCCGTACGTACACATGAATGTTGTTTCCACTTAATTATCATATTTAAATAACAAATATAAATGATATGTATGTATATTATAATTAAAATATCATATTTATGTCATACAAATCATATTTGTTTGATTAAAAACCATTATTATTACATTCTATGTAATGTGTGACCAAATGATATTTCTTTTTGGAGCTGGTAGTATACACATCCAAAAACGATGTTATCATATTCCCACACAATGGAAAGCATAAAGGTATGTGTTATATAAGAATTTAAAAAAATTATAAATACATTATAAACATCATATAATTCATATATAAATAATAAATAAATTATTATGCCCTACCACTAATGGTGGAAATGGAAGAAGGAAGACATCAAATCACGAGGCAGTAGTCCTCCGTACAGATGAACAATGATTGTGTCTCATTATTGATTGTTGTGTGTGAATGTGTAAGTCATAAACATAATATTTAAAAATATAAATTTATTTAATATACTAATTTTTTTATATAATCATGATATAATAGTAACTTTATTGGTGTATAATGAAATAATGTGAAAGTGCTTGTTGAAGAATGATACCTCTTTTTTCAGTAACTCAATTGGGATTGTACCAAAATATATCCTTGGTTGGATTCCATAAAAAAATTAGGCTTCTACGATTAGGTGAGGGATGTTGTTATATTATCAAGGTATGTCTTGAATGATACAAATGATATGAGATGTGTGAATAAGTTGGAGGAGTGAGTGCCTTTTTTTAGAGGATGTGGAGTGGAATTGTTGTAAATATAAAAAGATAAACACTATTGAGAGGTATCCCTTTAATAATGTACCTACATTAATTAAACAAATCATATATAATAGAATATATGGTAAAAATAGTGATATTAAATGGATTTTATACAATTTTCTAGGTCATTCATTCCCTTAACCTAAAGTTTTAGTCTCTTGTTAAGCAAGTTTTTTTTCTCTTAGTCGATGATATTAATTTTAATTTCATTCACTAATATTTTTGGTCAAAAACTAAAATAAGTTTACTATATATAATATATTATTCTCATTAAAAATAAGAAATCCATTTTTCCAAATTCCATTCATATAAGTGGATAAAATTATTTTAAAATTAATCATACTGACAGGATAAGAAAGTGGGGTTTTAATGTGAAGATGTTCAAACTTTGTCTGTGTTTGTATATATAATTTCAATATAAAAATAATTATAATTACCTATATTACACTAATAGATGTAAAATTGAAATACTTAAAAAAAATAAATTTAAAATATAATTTAATACTATAATTATATTGATGAAAAATCATCTTTCAATTAAAATTCATTATTTTTTACTATTCATCAAAAAATGAAACATCTAAAAAAATTAAAAATTTCACCATAATATAATTATAATATTATTATTTAAAATATTATGTTTATTTTTTAGAATAAAATTTATAAATATTATAAAAAATTAATTTTTAAATGGTCCAACATTAATATCGTGGCAAAACTACCTTTATAAAAATATAGTTTTTATGCATAAAACTGGCACTTTTGTTTTCTTTTATCTATAAAATATGTTGGATATATTTTTGAAAATATTTGATTTAATATATAATATAAAAATTTATTTAATATCATTCACTAATAGTGATTAATTTAATTTATTAAGACTAAATTACAATGGTATCATAAAAATTTAATTTTATAAAATCATTTCCTATATATTTAATTGTTTATTATATCAATCCCTAATTAATTAATTACCAATGAATTCAACCATATATTTTTATATTTTATTAAATATTATTTATATCCTCAAATTTAATATCTATATTATATGTTATTATATTCAATAATAATATTTTAATAATATATTATCATTTGGAAAATTCTGGTCATCGGTTTAATTCAAGCTATCAAAGAATGTCATTATTATATACAACGCAAGATGAATCAGCATTTCTTGCATTGTAAGATATAGATGAAATTTTATAAATATATCATTAAGCTTCATGATTTTATATTCCCATATATTATTGGTGTTGTGTGTCTTATATGTTATTGAATATAATGTTCTTCATTTAAATTTTTAGGGTTCTATATTCTCACCACCATAATGAAATTGCATTCCCACAATTAATACTCGATCTCAGTAATAAAGGGTTTAATATTTTAAAATACTATTATTCTAAAAACACAAAGGATAAAAGGTTTGATAAAATATCTTATTAATTAGAATGAAAGGGAAGTATGATGGTCACGTCAATAGTTTTTCATGTAGGATAACATAATAGGGAATGAAAATATGTACATTGAGGAAAAGAGTAAATATTTATAGGGAGTGATTGATGTAATTGGTCACAAAAAACAGAATGATCAACTTAATGTTGAGATCCTAAAACCATAAATCTATGATGATTTAATATACCATTGGTTCAAAAAAAATTAAGTTATTAATATAAAATTATATTTCAATATATTTTTCATAATATTGAGAAATTATTTTACAACCTAAGAATATAATAAATAATAACTAATTGATGGATTTATATTAAAAAAATTCATTATTTTATCTCCTTTTATCATCATATAATTCATCTATTACTTTTTGAAATAAATACCCAAAAATTATTTTTTTCCCTGGATCACAAAAATTCACTTTTAACAGATTATAAGATTCATAAAAGTGTTAAAGGTATTTTTTCATATCTTCAAAAATTATTTCATACCAATATGGTCAATACATTAATCATTAAACCTCAAAATTAACACTACTGGTCCATAATTAATATTTATTCATCAATTTCGTTTAACTATAACAAAGACATATTAAATAAGATGTTACCTCGGTTGGTGGTTTGCATTAAACAATTACCGTCCTCCAGTTGTGGTTTCAAACCCTATAAAATTTTCAGATATTATGTTTTATGACCTGAAATATATGTTTTCATTTTTATAAACTATATTTATATAATTATTATAATATTCCAAAAAATATTATGGATAAACTTGAAATGGAATTAATCATTAAATAATATTTTTACTTGGGTTTTAAACATGACCTATTTTTTAAAAATGAATAATACTTTTATTTAACTGTTATTAAAATTGAATTAATGATCACCTTAAACCTAAAGTTAATATTATCATTAAAATTGTGTTTATAAAAAGTAAATTCATTATTATAAAAATAAAATTTCAACTAAAAAATATATATTCCATAACTTTCTCCAAATGTTATTAAACATAGTAGAATCCCATTATATTAACCAAAAAATAGATTGTTGATACATAGAAATTATGATCAACCTAAATCTTATAATATTATAATGTTATTAATAACTCTTAGGTTAATGAAGACATATGTTCTTTAATGCTAATGTTCAAATTCTATCTTAGGTTTATGCTCTACAATTAATATTTTCCAAAATCCGGTTCCCAAGGATGCCACTAAACAATGTCTAATAACAAATATTGTTACCGTGACCATAGAAAGATTAGAGCTATTTCTATAAATTATTAAATTGTCTGAAGATATAGGTAAATTGCGTCTTAATTTGCCTGACTATATAGTATTCTTGGTAAACTATATATAATCATGAGTCTTGTATTACAAATGAATACATGAATTAAAAAATATTTCCTTCGATAAAAACTTTATTACATCTATTATATCAGTTCATATCATACATAGTACACTTCATCGAATTCTAGTGAAGGGAAAAACTGTAAAGGTGATCTCAAATGCTCAATAATAGAAAATTATAGTTGAAAAAAATAATGAATTAATTAAAATAATCAACATTTCTGGGTAAATAAAAGAGAACACATTCTATATAATAACTAACTAAAAATAAGGTGTATAAAAATATGGAAATGTAAATAAATTAAAACAAATTCCATTTAACCAATAAACTAATAATTAATTTCAACCATAAATGTTTTTCATAGTGAAAATTATCTTCATTATAATAACTAAATACTAAATAAATAAAATGATTAAATATCGAACATAATTTTTCCTAGATACCCATAACCTTTAACATAAATACCATTAACATGGAAGTTTAAAAAATATTATTTACAATCAGATTTGGTTTTCCAAACCTTGTCTCTAATGTTAATAAATTTTTAACAGACAGTTTAATACATAGAATTTACAATTGAGAAGGGTTTATTAAACAGAATTCCTCACATGAGACTATTGATTCATCGATGGGATTATATTAACTGGTCCCCAACCCAAGTATTTAATGTCCAAATAATTCTTCATGCATTGAATAATTTATTTATATTCATCAACAATAAGAATTATTATAATATCCATATTTGTTAAGGGAAATAGATTTATCAATAGTTCCCTAGTAAATAGAATAACATTTTAAGTATAAACTATTGTAAAAATGGTATACCATCTAGGAAATAATAAAATCAATCACAATGGAATATGGATATCACAATTAAATATAATTATCTTTGAAAATTTATTATGGGAAAGTTAAAATTTTAATATAAATTTTACAATTTGAAATGAAAGTGAGATTGTAAAATAACTTTTATCGGTTGGTAATTTTAAACATAAGACACCTTGTGTGAGATAACTCAAAGTAAAAAATTAAATACCATGAATATAAATGGATTAATAATATAAAATATCAAACTTTTTAGTATTTGAAAATAACAAAATAAGTAATTATTGAATAAGACATTTATCTCATTGATGTAAAAAAGTGAAATGAAAACCCCTTACCTAGAGTTCGACTTATCCTGACTATCTCTATCTTTATGAATAATAAACTTATGTTAATAATTTACATTTTTTAACCTTATTAGTTTTTATTATTAAATTTATTTCATATATAAACAATTTATATAAAATTACCTAACCAATTAATTTTTTGTTACATGTTTTGACCATATCCATTTTATGAGTCAAAAACATCTTTGACAGATAGACTATAATCAGTGGGTAATTATGTTAAAATATCCAGAATAATAATCATGAAATAATTTTCATCTTTATAAATCAATTAGAACATTAAAACCAATCTTGGTATATTTTTATTAAAAAGGAACTAACATTACGATCATAGAGATAGTAGGTCATAAATATGCTTGAGTAATGTTTCCATTGATCGATGATCATTATGGAAAGAAGGTAAGTAAAATTTATCTTTCTAGACATATAATTACATAATATTTAATATATTATTTAATAATATATATTTATTTATTTATATAATTATTGTGATGAAAAATTAATCACATCACTTCGAGGAGGCGGTAGTCCACACATCCACGAACGACTTTATCAATTTTACAGTGTGCGAAACGGTAAAAATGAAAAAATATATTATATTACCCAAAGGTTATTTATTGAATTAATATAATAATTTTTTCATTTATATCATATATATTAAGTATATAGGTATTTATATTAATCTATAATATTTAGTGATAGGAAATGAAATACACAGTTCATGGAGATGGTAGTCCATACATATAGGTGAACGTTGTTTCCTTTTTATTGTTGTATTAGAAGAACAAAAATAAAATGAATTATAATGAATTATAATTATAGTATGAAATTTATTTAATATAAATCATATGTTTTTAATAAAAACATACTTAATACTTTCTAAATTATGTGTGAAATTATCACATCACTTTAAGGAGGCGGTAGTTCACATGTCCACAAACGATGTTATTGTATTTCTAGAAAATAGAAATCATGATGTTATGTGTCATGTAAAAATTTAATAAGAATAAATAAATATAATATATCATTTATAATATATATATATATATATATAAATCACCATTTTTACCAACCATGAAATTTTGTAATGGAAGAACGAAGGACATTGATTCATGATGTGGTAGTCTACTGTACACAAGGACGATGATTCTATATCCCATTTGATCGATGTATTTGAATGTGTTGTTCATAAAATTAACAAAAAAAATCTTAGTATATTTAATATTCTTAGGATGTTATATAATAATTATATAATAATAATTTTAGGGGTGGATAAATATATAAATCAAAAATGACCATTGATGAAAATTTCCTCTTTTTTCGAGTAACTCCTTTATATTTATACCAAAATACATCATTCGTCAGATTTATTCAAAATGTGTGGATTCAAGGATTAGAGGAGGTATTTTTTGAGATTATTTATGTATTTTTGTACAATCCAAATATATTTATATTTGTGTATAAGTGGAAGGGGTGAGATCCTTTATAGATTGGAGAATGAATGACATTCTTGTAAATTTAAAAATGTAAACACCATTGAGTGGTCTTCCACACATCAGGTTCCACAAATAATGAAACAAAATAGATAAAAAATTTTATATGGTCTAAATAAGGCCATAAAATATCTTTTGGAAAAGTTCCTAGGTCATTTATTACCTTAAGATTATGGTTTAGTCCATTGTTAAGAATGTTTTTCTCGTAATCAAATTTAATAATTTTAATTTCTTTCCCTATAAATTTTTCTCCAAAACAAGGTTTACTATACTAAAAATTATAAATTGTGATGATTATTAATATTCAAATAATTTTTCATAATTCTAATTACCAATGTGGAATAAATTAATTTAAAATTAATCCCACATACGGGATGGGAAAGTAGGTTTTAAAAGTGAAAATGTTCCAAAGTTATCTATGGTTTAATATTTAATTAAAAACAAAAATAATTACAAGGACCTAAATCTTATTGTTAGATTTAAAAATTAATTAATTCAACATAAAAAAAATTTAAAAAAATTATCAATATAATTTAAATTGAAAACATTCATTTTTTAATTAAAATTTAGTATTTTCACTATTCATAAAAAATGAAATCTCTTAAAAAATAACAAAAAATTAAACATAAGATAATTTTTATGTTTTCATTATAAAAATAAAGTTTATTTTCCCAAATAATATTTATTAAACAATAAATTTTTACTTTTAAACTTGGTTTTCCATTAAAAGGTTGAAAAATTTCCTTTATAAATATATATTTTTTCTTGTCTAAAATTGCGTTTATTCTTATATAATGCCGATAAAATCAGTTGGATGAATTTAAAAAATATTTTTTTAAATATATAATATATAAATTTCATGAATACCATTCACTAATTATAATTAATTTAATTTATTATTACAAAATTCGTTTGGGATAAAAACATATTTTTTTATAAAAACATTTTCTTTATATTCATTTATTTTTTAAATAAATCTCAAATTAATTTGAAACCAATGAATTAAACCATATATTTCTAAAAATTGGTTTATAATATTCAAAAAAATTCAATTTAATGGCTCGGTTATATATTATTATATTGAATAATAATATTTTTGTAATATATTATCAAGTGGAAAATCTACATCTTGTATTTAACGCAAACTATAAAAGAAAGTCATTGTTTCATGTAACACATACTAACTAAGTGTTTCATGCATTTCAAGCTATAGACCAAATTTATTTAATATATTATAAATTATTATGGTGTTATATTCCCTTCAATTCTTAGTTTTTTATTTCGTATCAACTATCAAATAGAACATTCCTCTTTTGGAATTTTGGGGTGTTACATTCTCTTCATCTTAAATAAATTAAATCTGCATAATTTAAACATGGTCTTAGTAATCAAGGGATTAATATTTAAAATTAAAAAAATTAAAAAAATTAAAAACCCACATCATAAAATGGTTAATTAAAATATCACATTAAATAGAGAGAAAGGGATGTATGAAGGTGGTGTTACTAGGTTTCCATGTATGGGAACATAATTGGGAAATGAAAACATAAAAATAGAGGGAAATCATAAATATTCATAGGGAGTGATTTAGTTCATTAATTAAAGAAAATTAAATGATCAATAGATTATTGAGAGCCTTAAAAACATAAATCAATGATGATTTCGAAGACCATTAGTTTAATAAAAATTAATGTATTATGATAGTTTTTTATTTCATGATCACTTTCCTAATATAGAGTAGTTACATTACTTCATCAGAATATAATAATGTCAATTTACTTAATATATTTATATAAACACAATTTAATACTTTTTTTATGATTTGATCAACAACTAATTCATCAATTACTTCATGAAATGAATATATGAAAATAACTTTTCTTATTCTTAATGTACTAAAATCCACTTTTACCAGATCTTAAAAACAATAAAAGCGTGGAAGGGATTTTTTCATGTTTCTAACTATTTTCTAAAACCAAAACAAATTTACACATTAATAACCAAGACTAAAAATTAACACAACTATTTCATCAATAATTTGATTGTCAAAATTTTATCTAAAAACCATGCCATATCAACTAGGACATTTCCTAGGTATTTGGTTAGTGTTATACCCTTATCATCCATAATTTCTTAGATCAAACCCTACAGCCTTTCCGAATATGATGGGTTGTCATCCAGAATATAGGTTTTCCTTTTTATAAACTATATTAATATAATTTCTATGAAATTCCAAATAATATGATGAACATTATTGAAATGAAATTAATCCTTAAATAATATTTTTTCCAGTGGTTTTCAGGACAACCTATTTTTAAAAACAATTAATATACTTATTTAACAATTATTTCAATTTCATTAATGATAATAATAACCATAAAGGTTATTAGTGCCATTAAACTTATTCCTATATAATTTTAAGGAATTATTCCTGAAATAAAATTTCCAATAAAACATATATTATCCTTAGGTTTCTCGAAATTTCCTCAATCACGGTCAAGTATCATTACATAAAACCTAAAAAAGAGATATTTAACATAGATAAATTATGATCAACCTTATTCTCATAATACTATTATGGTATCCATAACACTTATATTAATGAAGTAAAATGTGATTTTATTTTAATCATCAAATTTTATCTTAGGTTTATGTTCTATAATATATTTTTTCCTAAATCTAGTTCCCAAGGATGGTACTAAACCTTATATGATACCAGATATAGGGACCCTAATAACAGAAATCTAATAGTGGATTCTTTACTTTATTAAATTATCATATGATATAAGCAAACTATATCCTAGAGGACCGAATTGATTAATAGTCGATGTAAAGTAGATGTTTACACTAGTCTTTTATTATAAATGAATACAAAAATTAAAACATAGTTATATTAGATAATCATTTTATTTCTCCTAGTATATCCCTGGATATCATTTGTAGTACACTAATGTGAATCCTGGGGAAGGGAAAAAATAACGTGGAGCTCAAATTCTTAGTAAGTTTAATGTACTATGGAAGTAGTAATAAATTTATTACAATAATCCATTTAGAAAGGTAAATAATTGAGAATACATTATATATATTTAATAAATTATAAAAAGTGATTAATAAATTTTGATAGGTAAATTTCTCAAAAAAACATTCCATTTAACCAGTAAACTGAGAATCATGTGCATCCATCAATTTTTCATAGTTAAGATCTTCAGCTTAATAATAAATAAATACTGGATGAAGGGAATGCTTAAATACTGGACACCATGTTTTCTAGGTACATGGAACCTAATACATATAACTTTTAAAAGATTATTTATATAACACTGGTTAGAAAAATCCATCATTAAGTCTACTATCAAGACTGTCCAAAAGGCAGTTTAAAATATACTAGTTGCAAATGTGAAGGGTTAATAAAACTGAATTCATTCTAGGAGACTATAAATTCCTCAAGGTGATTGTGTTAACCATTCTCCAAATAATTTTCATCATGTCTAAATAATTTCACATATATCCAATTGTCAATTTAATTTCTTGAAAAAAATTTATAACGTATACACATAGAGTAAATAGACAAATTTATCAATGTTTTTCTAGTAAATAAACTAAAAATAAATGTAAAAATCATATATAAAAATGGTATAAGGTTTAGGAAATAATAATATCACAAATAAAATATAATTGATATTATAATTAAATATAATTTCAAATGAAAACTTATTTCTATAATGTGATTCTTCAAAGTGAATGTTAACAATCACAAATGAAAGTGAGATTGCAAGATTAATTTTACTAGTTGGTAATTTTCAATTTAAAACAACTTTAATGAAATAATTCAATGTCAATATTTTAATTCAATTAATTTTAATGGATTAATTATATAATATATCATTATATTTAGGATATGCACCACAAAAAATATAAATATGTTGAATATGAAATTTATCTTATAGATGTAAAAAGTGAGATGCAAATCTCTTACCTTCAGTCTATATTGTCACGTTTGTCTCTATATTTATGGGTAATAAACTTATTTTACTAATTTAATTATTTAATATTATTTTTAATGTTTATTAATAATTTTATTTTACATATTAACATGTTATATACAATTATGTTTTATGATGTATCCCCCTTTTTGTACTTTCTTTCTTAATCTATAATAAGAGACCTTGAGTCTCCACCTTTAAAAAAAATGTTATATACAATTACATAATTAATTAATTTTATGTGGGATGTTTTTACCATATAAGTTTTAAGTGTGAAAAATTACTTTTATAGTTGACTATAGTCAAAGGGGTCATTATGTAAAAATATAAATGATAATAATAGAGAAATAATTATCATATTAATAAATATATTATACTTTTAAAACCAATAATGTATTATTTTTCTGAAAAATGAACTGATGTTACGATCATGGAGATGGTAGGTCCTATATACATGTAAGTAATGTTTCCATTTATTAATGATCATTAAAGAAAGATGGTAAGTCACATTTATATTTATATAATTATAATTATATCATATATAAATTCTCATTTAATATTATATAGTTTTATATATAATACTTTTGATGAAACATTAATCACATTGGTGTGAGGAGGTGCTAGTCGACACATCTACGAATGATGTTATCGCTTTTTTAGTGTGTGAAAATGTAATGAAAAAAAAGTTATATTATATTAGCATATCAATAATTATTTCGTGGATATCATAATTATTTCATATATATAATAAATATTAATTATATATATATTTATAACAAACCATACTATTTAGTGATAGGAAATGGAATACATTGTTTATAGAGACGGTATGACGTGCATACGCATGAACGTTGATTCAATTTTTTTTATTGTATTAAAAGAATTTAAAGTAAATGATATTTATTTATGACATAATAAAACTATAATATTAATTTAATATAAATAATATTTATCTATTGAAACAATAAATAATATATTCCTTGTAACATATGAAAAGATCACATTGCTTTGAGGAGGTTGTAGTCCACTCGTCCGAAAACGATGTTATTGTATTTCTACAAAAAAGAAAAGAATGGTGTTATGTTTTATATAATAATTAGAGAAGAATAAATATGTAATAAATATCATATATTTCATGTATAAAAAATAAATACATCATTATTCCAAACCTTGAAAGGTCTAACTAGATGAACTAACAATATTGGTTTGTGATGAGGTAGTATGTCGTTCACACGAATAATTATTGTGTATCACATTCGATAGAAGTGTATAAAATTGTATGTGATACCATTTATATAAAACAAATCTAATTATATTTAATATAATGAGGTCATTATATAAGAATTACATATGAATAATTTATGGGGTCGATAGGGAAATAAAACAAAAGTGCTTATTGGAGAACATTACCTCTTTTTTTGGTAACTCCATTGCATTTATTGAAAAAGAATTTCTTGGTTGGATTTATTCCCAAGGTGAGGATTATATGATTATTTTAGGTATTCATGGAGATTATTTTCATATTTATTTTATAATCTAATTTTCATTATAGGTTTGAAGAAGTGTAAAGGGTGAGTGACTTTTTATATTGGAGGATGAGTGACATTCTAATAAATATAAAATGTTAAACACTATTGAGAGGTCTTCTTTACAAAATGTGACTAAATAAATGAACAAAATTATATAAAATGGATTATATGATAAAAATAATTTCCTAAAATTTATTTTGGACAATTTTATAGTTAATTTCATTATTTTTTATTATGGTCTAGACCCTTGTTATATCAGGTTTTCCCTTAATTGATTTAATTAATTTTTAATTACTTCACTATAATTTTTTTAAGCAACTAAGATGATGTTAATATAAACTATATATTATTCAGATTCCAAATATTGAATCAATATCTAGATACTCTAATCATATAATTGGTATAAATTAATTTAAAATTAATCCCACCGATGGTATAGAAAAGTGGGGTTTTATTGTGAACAATATTAGAAATTTTTCTACGTTTTTATATCTAAATTCAATAAAAAAAATTATTAAAATGAAGTAAATTGTATTAATAGATTTAAAATATAACTAATAAAAAATTAAAACAAATTTAAAAGAAAATGTAACTCTTTAAACTATATAGATGAAAAATAATTTTTTAGTTAAAATTTAGTATTTTAACTATTCATCCTAAAATAAATCTTCTTATAAAAATGAAAAATATTAACCCAAAAATTATTTTAAAATGAAAATTTCTATAATTTAATATTATTTTTGCAGATTAAATTTATAATTATTTAATAATTTAGTTTTAAAATAGGTGAACTATTAAAAGGTGGTAAAACTCCCTTTATAATAATATATATTTTTATGGGAAAAATTGGGTTTGTTCTTATCTTATGGATATCAAATATGTTGGATGAATTATAGATATAAATTATTAAATATATAATATATATATTTCATTTATATCATACAATAATAAAAATTAATTTAATTTATAATGAAAAAATTTTCTTTCAGAGAATAAAAATAGTTTTTTAGAAAATATTTCCTTTTTATTCAGCTATTTTTTATATTAATCTCTAATTAAAAGGTATCCAATGAATTAAACAATATATTTTTATAATTTATTTAATAATATTAATAACCACTAATTTAATTTCTATTTTATATATTATTATATTAAATAAAAATATCTCAATAAATTAAAATTGTTTGCAAAATCAAGGTCTTGTGTGTAACGCAAGCTATCGTAGAAAGTGATTGTTGTGTGTAATGAAAGCTAACTCAGTTTTTTGTTCTTGTAAAGATATATATCGAATTTATTCAATATATCATAAAACCTAAGGGTTTTATGATCCATTATATTCTTGGTGTTGCGTGTCATATTTGATATCGAATCGAATGTTCTTCTTTTTGAGTTTTGGGGTATTAGAGGTATGGTTTATATTATAATCTCTTTTATTTTTAGGATAATCTATTTTAAATTTACAATGAGGTGAATTATATAATCCTAATATTTTAAATCCCATAAATTTTATTATAAACTTATTATATATTCAATTTTTATATATTCTTTTTAGTCTCTTCTCTTGGGTATTTAAAGTGATCAAGGTAATGTTTTTAATAAATTCCATATTTATTTTACTTCTTGGTCAGGAATATTTTTATTATAAATATATTTTCTTAAAAAATTTATATTTTTTCCTATATATTAATATTTTAAAAATATCATTTTCACTACCTTATTCTTTCATAGAAAATGATTAATAGGAAAAATTTCACACAACTCAATTTTTAATTTTTAAAAAAATTTGAAAATAATTTTTTATTTTAATGTATAAGGAATGAATTGATTTTCCCACTATTATGTATTTCAATATTTAAGAAGATTCATTTAATTATTTCAATTTCTTTTAGAAGAAAATAATATTCCCATTTTTCTATGGATTTTATTTTTTAATTGTTACCAAAAGAAAATGGATATTTTTCATGATTTTCAAAAGTATATTAAATTATTTAATAAAATATGTTGTCAATATGTGTAAAAATCCTTTATATATAGTTACACATAACATGGGATATGGTCATATGATTCCAAACACTTTCATTTTATGGATATCTTATGATGAACATTTTTAGGATGATTTTAGGGAAACTATTTTTTCTTGTGGGTTAATTTTGCTATGATGAAAAGGAAACCAATTATCATATGGATCAATTATGTGTGATTTCCATAATTTGATAGGAGGTTTTGGAATTATATATCCCTTCAATGAAATATATAATTATTTGTTTCTCATGTGAAAATATGAAATATAATCAGGAGTTCACCCGGACTTGTCTGGGACTTCATGCTTTATGATAGTATTGGTAGTGAGCCTTGGAAATGTAAACAATTGTAATGAAGAGGGAACCCAATAAACTCTGGGACTCTATCCATTGTGATAGTCTTTTAATTGAAACATGACTAAGGAAATTATTTTTAAAACATATTTTTATTCAAAAAAATTATATCTTATTCTTATAATATGATCTCACTGATCATGGTTGATTTTTGATGACTCTATACTATTTCGACTCATATCCTTTACTATGATAATGAAATATTATATGACTCATGATTTATGGTCTATGACATGCTGGGTATGTTTTCATAATTTATTATCACATTCTAAAAAAATTATGCTTATCCTATTATCACTTATTATCCTCAATTGATATCTCCCAAGTATACCCTTACAGAAAATCTAATCTCAACCATTATTATATTTCATTATCCCTAGGTTTAGAAGAAATGTTTTATGTTGGGTATGTTTAATAAGGAAATAATGATAAGAGAAAATTTATGTGTGATATTGAATGTCATTAATTAAATATGTTTATTGTGTGTATTGTCTTAAAATACATTAACCCTTGGATTTGGGATGTTTATTAGTGTGGGATGTATTGAATGTTCATCTAAAATGATGTAATTTTTATTAATGTACATATTGGGTCAGGATTGATGGTATTAGAGCAATGTTTTGTTTTTTATAGATTTGGTTACGAGTAAAATGGTGATAAATAATACGCCAAACATTGATAAAATAAAGAGAGATGGGATAAACTTACATGTCATACGTTGATAAGAATGTTTTATAATTTTGGACATCATATTGAATCAATTTTATTATTATATGATTCCTCATGCTGAATAATGACCATTGATGCACACACTATTCTTTTTTGTTTTAGTAATGGATTTAATATAGAATGATGAATTTTATTGGGTGACAATTATGAAAAAATATTGAATTTCTTTACTTGATATTATTCATATTAATTCCATCATATCATGAGATGTATCAAAGAATGTTAATCCATATCCTAGATTATTAGTTGTTTAATTATTTATAGAAACTCTTAATGATACGATGATCTCATATCAATTTTATAACTCCCCTTAAATAGGTTTTTGTGGGAACATACATCTTATAAAATTTTTTATTCTTCTTGTAGTTGAATTTAATATGATATTGGGAATAGATTATATCTATTTATATTGAACCCATATCAGTTATTTTGTAATGGAAGTAACATTTTAAATTTAAAATCATCCTTTTATTTTCTTTTAGTGTGAGGATAAAAATTAACATCTAATTGAAATTAAATACAATATATGTTTCTTCATACCTATTTAATAAAATTATTTATAAAATATTATTTAGGAATGACTACAAAATAAATAAATGCCTACTGTTTAATAATATATTGGTGTATTTCATGAATATTTCCTTAGGCTTCCCATTATTGATAATATTTAGTATTCAATAGAAATCATACATCATGATATTATAAATTCAAATACCCATTATAAAATTGAACCAATTTAGTTATTGGAATTGAAGAAGAAAATACAGGATAATTCATTTGTACATGTGATACCCTTGGGGTGAGCCTTTTTTTGTAAAGATGAAAACGGATGAATGCATATTTATATCGATTATCGATAACTTAATACGATCACTATCCAGAATAATTATCCCCTACCCTGTATTGATGACTTATTTGATCAAATTTATTTAAGTCAATACATTACAAAGATTAACATTAATTCTAGATATCCTCAATTGAGGGTTAAGGAGGAGGATATACCCAAGAAATCATTCTATATGAATTACAGTCATTATGAATTTATTCTAAATCTATTTTGACTTACCAATTCCTAGAAATATTCATGAATCTAATGGAAATATTCTTTACAGATTACCTTAATTGGTTTGTGGTATTATTTATAGATGATATTCACATATATTAAATGAGTGAGGAAAAACATTATCATCATTTTAAGATTGTGTTGATGAAATTGAGTTTTAATAAATAGTGTGAAGAGTTAATGAAGTGTGAATTATAGATATTGAATGTATCATTCATGGGTCATGTGGTTGCAAGTGATGGGGTATATGTGGATCATTATTTCATAAAAGTTATTGAAATATGTCCTAGAACAACTATGGTGATTGAAATATGTTGTTTTGATTTATTTACTATAAATCATTGATCCGTTGTGAAGAATTTGTCATGGCTATAAAATCCAATAATGAAGTTGATTTGGAATTGATCCATTCTCCTTTGGACAGGTGAATGTGAAAAGAATTTCACATAATTGAACAGAGGGTTGGTTATTACATAAAATATTACTCTTCTCTATAGTGCATAAGGGTCTATGAAATATGGAAACAAATCAAAGAAGGTACTAGGATTTGTTCTTAGGAATAATTTCATAATTTTATTATATTCCTCACAACTATTAATATTTCATGAGCTAAATTACCTAACCCCTAATTTTGAGATAGTAGTGTTATTTTTAGTTTCAAAATATGGAGTAATTATCTATATGGTGAAAGTTTTTATGTAAATATATATATATATATCATAAAAACATGAGGTATTTATATTCAAAGATAAATATTTCATTATGCTCCAATATATATGGTTGGATTTGATTTAATATTTTGATTGCTCAATACATTACAACCATGGGAAGGAAAACAAGGTGGATGAAGGCCCAAGTCCCTAGGACCATACTAGTCTGTAAATTATAAGGATTTAAATAGATTAAATTCTATATATGTGTATGTAATGGACCTTTAAAACATTAGTAATGTAGAAATATCACGTCTTTCTCAGATGAATGCTCAACCATCTATCTATGTGAAGAGTAAATATTCATGATTGGAACATGTGGAGATGTAAAAAAATACATGGATTGACCCAAAGATTAACCTTTATCATGATGGAATGATCATATTCAAGAGTTGGTTACATATCCCAGTGATACACAGATTAAATATGGGGTAAATTGATAAATCACATAGCTCTGAGTTATTTATTTATATTGGAAGAATAAAAATATATAGAGATCTCAAATATTATTTTTTTTGTGTGAAAGAAATAAAAGGAATATTTTGGAGTATGTATATCAGTGTTGGTTATGTTATAAATTCAAGAATTAATGTTAAAATTTTAAGGGTATGTTATAGACATTACCCACACAAAAATATAAATGGGAAAATAACACAATGGATTTCATCTTAGGACTCCCCAAGAAATGAAAATTTCACAATGCCAATTGCGTTGTTGTTGAATACGTTATGAAGATATATAATTTTATTATTATTAGAGAATATTTATTTAATGATTATTCATTAGTTATATACTCTAAGGAAGTGGTAAAGTTTAATTCATTACACATTTTATTGTTTTTTATCGAGATATGAGATTTACCTCAATATAATATATATATATATATATATATATATCTTTAGCTAGCTTTGAAAAACGTTGATCTTTATCATTGTATAACATCATAAAAATGATGAATATTATTAGAGGAACATTATACTTATATAAGATATGATATGTTCTTAATCTCTCTATTTCAAAGGTGGTTTGGATCAACACCTCCCTTAGGTAATTTTTTTCACCACAAAAAAAAATTACTTAAGCATTTAGATAGATCCTTATTAATCCCTCATTTAAATGAATTGTAGAACTATGTCATGGAAAGATGATGTAGGAGAATGAAAGATATTACAAAATTCACTAGTTGATTAAATTAAATATAATTTAAGATTTATTTGGTAACATGTTAGGGTATCGATTAAAGAAATTAAGTTTACAGTCATCAAAAAGAATTATAGTTCAGTGTTTATGAAAAGGTATTGCATCAAATATCTCTATAGAAAAAATGTTATTAGATTTTTAATTAAAATAATGTTGAACCATAGATATATTTTCCCCTTGTAGGTCTTTAATCGTAGCATGATAGTATCTTATCACATGGCACATCCACAAAATATTTCTTGAGTGCATGATGTGTTTCATGAAACACTTTTAATGATGTACATACCTATAACTTTACATGTAAATAACTAAGAGGATTTATTATGAGAGAATGATACTTCTTATGATGAAAAACAAATATAAATTATATAAAAAAGGTAAAAATTTCTATGAAACAATACCACCCATCGGGTCAATGTTTGGGGGTGAAATTATAAGTTTGAGGAAGCTATGTCAGAACCTAAGGATGTGATAAGGCCGAAGTATCCTCATTTTCTTATATTAGAGTAATGGAATTTCCAAAATAAATTTATTATACGGTGTTATGATGCAATTCCATAATATTTTATAATATACATTACTCTTTAATAAATTATATGTGTTCGATAGATTTCTTTACCCTAAACACTGGTCTTAGATGAACCATGATATACTATAAAAATACTACTACTAAATGTTACTATCAATATTTTGTCATTGGATTGGTGAATATGAATAGGTATAAATTAAGAATCTAAAATATGTGTATATTGTTTACTAAATTAAACTTTTTGGATTAATTACAAGGAAATAAATACTAAATTATTATGATATGAATAAAATCATATAAGACCTAATTTTTCAAGAATATGATATTCTAAATATTATCTATTTATTTATAGTAATTGATTCTATTGATCACTAAATATAAATGATTAATAAATTATATAACTAAAGTAATTATAATTTACACATTGATTATTAATTGGTTAGAAATGAAGATAAAAGAATATGAAGGTAAAAAGGACATATTATCTTAGAAAACTAATATTATTGTGCAAAATTAATATTACATAAATAAATATAATAAATAAATATTAATGAATTATTTTAAGGAATTTTTTATAAAAAATATTAAAAAATATATATTATCATCCATCTCATGGTTTTTACTAGGATTGGAATGAAAATAAAATCATTTTATGCATAAAATACTTATTCTCTAAAAATGGTTTTTACAAGTTTAATACTCAGATATTAGATCGAATTTCATCCAGATTTAGCAATTGAATCAGGTAAAATAAATTTCATATTTTGAATCAGAATAATAAATATTTCTCATTAATTTCAGCTTAATTTTTAGAAATAGGGAATTCTTATCATGGTAAATAAAATTGTTACCATGGTAGGGGTTAAAAGGCATGTCAACCTACGAGGTAAGTTTCAAAATACCAAATAACACGTGGATAAATATATTTTCTTAAATGATTTTGATATTGACCTCATTATAATATAAAATAGGGAAATTTTGATCCAATTGAATTTAGTAACAAATATATTATATTATAACTTTTCAAGTATTTATAGGTTTTCCACCCATCTCATTTATAAAATAGAATCCCCGCTTCTTAGAAATCCACACCACATGAGAAAAATAGTTTTTTCAATTCTAACCCATATACATTAACAAATTTCCTTCCCACTTCGTATAGTTTTTATAATCACCAAGAGACTATATAAATATAGATTTAGTTGTAATTTGAAGGAAGATACTCAAATAAGAGGTAATTATCTTCACCGATCTATTTTAAGATTCTTCCTTCCTTTATCCTTATCTAAATAAAATATAACCTGCTTAACATTGATATATTTATATATATTATATATTATGGTTTTTATTTTAATTTGACTATTTTTTTTCAATCTCCTTTATATCCCAAGTAAAATAAAAAGACTACTTATACAAACATATAGAGTATCATATTAAAAAAGTGAAAACTCTTAATTTTCAACATTTTCTCTCATGGATGGATATATATATGTAATTAATGGATATATATTATTTCAATCACATTATTATAATTAGTTTTATATAATATATTATCTATATTATTACCTTCACATCCATTGGAAAATGGGAACATCATATATGGAAACGTGTGGACTACAACCTCTACAAGGTGATGTGAATCATTTTTCATTTACCCATAGCATTGAAGGTAAAAATGATATATTAAATTAATATAGGTGATATTATTATGATTTTTGACATATATATTGTCACGGACCATCCCCCAGGGCTTTTTCCGTGACTACCCCAAACCCGCCTTCCATAGGCTAGGGGCTGGCGACTAGCACTGAAGGCGTATTCCTTAAATCATTAGAAGGCATTGCCTTTATAACATGTAAACCCACACAACCAAGCACACAACAAGATACGAACTCAAGCTAATTGTATTGTAAATTGTGTAAGGAAAATAAGAAAAAGGGTCCATAATACAAGCCCAACTGGAACGTACAAGAAACTAAAAGGATAATTAAACTGGAGAAAAAAGGAAAACAGTTGTTGGGTCATCCTCCATGGTTCCTACCTTAAGGGTGGGTACATATCGCTTTCTCAGCACTCCACGTCTATCCGCCTCCTCTGTGTACAGACTCGTTGTATGTTCCACCTCTAGGCACCATCCAATCCTAGTTCCCTAAGTCTCAATCAACTCTATATATCATCTGCACCAAACAAAACATGTTGCAGGAATAGCCCGTGAAGGGGTGAGTAAAACGATACTAAGTAGGGACCCCGAGTCCCTCATGGTCTCACAAAATCCACAAAGGATAAACCAAAAAGCATGAAGTCATCTTTCAACCCTATATAGGTATATGCCCACACATATACCTAAGATATCAAGTATAATCATCTCAATCATGAGGAAATATAGGTTCCAACCCAAAATCCCAAAGCTCAACTATTCTAAAAAGGAAGTAAAACCATAGAGGCACGTACCACACAGCTACGACACATAGAAGAATACAACCAAGGTATTATCACGAAGGAAAGTACCACACAAGTATGAACTCACCTCAAATTAGGTATAACATTGGTACGGTAGTAGAGATGATTAGTTATAGCTACTAAATTATATTTAACTATTAAGAGGATCTAATGCTGACCTACACAAGAATATATAGGAGCTGACCCACCCAGGATCACTAGGAGCTGACCCAGACATGGTTGCTAATAGCTGACCCACACATGATCGCTAGGAGATGACCCACATAGGATCGCTTGGAGATTACCCGCACAGGATCGCAAGTAGCTGACCCACACTGGATTTCTAGGAGATATCACACACAACATCGCTAAGAGCTGACCCACATAGTATCACTAGTCAGTCTTCTCGTCACAGCCAGCTACTGGGTTCCCTCACAAGGCTAGCTCGACTCTGGGAGATTCTGCTCCCCAAGCCACTAGTCTAAATGATATGACTCATGTCAACAAGGTGCACCTTTCTTTTCGGGAGCCTACTTGATTAGAACTCCACAGTTAAGTGTTCTTGTACTAGAGTAGTGATGAGCATAGGTGACCTTCTAGAAAGTTTGTCAGGGTGTGTGTGAGTGAGGACAAAGAACACTGGAAAGGATATGTAGTGGCATGTGGGGACATTCATTAGTCTGATGAACCGTTCGGGCGTGTGGGTGGTCCCTAGGGTGGGGACCATGTGTCTGTGGTGGAAACTGGTGGTACATAGTGGGTCGAGACCCGACGACCGTGTTATGGAGAGGTGTATGTGCTATCACAGGGACCCAGTTTTTACATTTGGAATCAGAGTTCGTACCCACCCTTAAGTGCAACACACTTCTTGGGTTGATATATAGGTCCCACAATGAGGATGTTGTTCTCTAGGGGGTGATTGTAACACACCCTAATGAGAAAGGGATAAATGTCTAAATGATATGACTCTTGTTAATAAGGTGCACCTTTCTTTTCGGGAGCCTGCCTTTTTAGAACATAATAGTTAACCATTCTTGACCTGGAATAGTGATGAGGATGGGTGACATTCTGGGAAGTTTAACAGGGTGTGTGTGAGTGAGGACAAAGCACACTGGAAAGGACATGTGTTTTCCTATGGGGACAGTCATTAGTCTGATGACACGTTCAGGCAAGTGGGTGGGCCCTAGGGTGGGGAACCCATGTCTGTGGGGCAATTGGTGGTACTTGGTGGGTTCAGAAATGACGGTCGTGTTATGGTGGGGTGTTTGTGTTATCACCGGGACCCATTAGTACATATTTTATTATTTTAGATTTATTATTTCATGTTTTCCAAAATGAAAACATCACTCATGTGTACATATGGACTATGGTCTTTATGAAGTGAGGTAATTCATTTTTTTCACAAATTAATATAAATGGTTGTAAAATATTATATAATTAATAAATTTGATTAATATAAAATGATTAATAATCTATTTATGATGAATATATTACCATGGTGTAAGTCCTGTGGGAAAAGTCATTAGTCTGATGATCCGTTCAGGCATGTTGGTGGGCCCTAGGGTGGGAAGACGTGTCTGCGGGGCAACTGGTGGTACTTGGCGGTTCGAGACATAACGGTTGTGTTATGGTGGGGTGTTTGTACTGTCACTAAGAACCAATTTTTACAAATATTATTATTTTAGATTTTTTATTCCATGTTTTCCCAAATGAAACATCACTCGTGTGTACGTGTGGACTATGGTCTTTATGAAGTGAGGTAATTCATTTTTCATCACCAATTTATAGAAATGGTTCTATAATATTATATAATTAATAAATTTGATAAATATTACATGATTTATGTTCTATATATGACGAATATATTACCATGGTTCCAGTAAGGGAACCATCAAACTGAAACATGCATGGTAAATAGACTTGTTCGCACCTAGATGTTGATTTTATTAAATAATTGTTATGAAATTGTAATATGAAATTATAATTGAATTATATATTGTCTGATGAGTATGAATATAGTTTTTATATAGATTTATAGTAAATATAAACTAAATAAAATTTATTTTAATAGTACCTAAAAAGAAATTCCAGACATTAGGTAATGGGTTTTGTTATAATATAATTTATTTTAATAATTGTCTATACAAAATTTCCATTGATTGAAATTATGATCCATAACCATAAAACCCCAATTTTTTTAATCTCCCCATTATTTTCTGTTTTTTCTGGTTTTTTTTAATTATCAATCCCATTTAAATAAAATTTATCAATACATTTATACTATAAAGGGTGAGTTTATTTCCACTTATTATTCATGAATCATTCCCTTCCACATCAAACTGACTTGTGCCTATCAAGGGGAATGGAAAAACTAGTATATAATTTTTAAAAATGTATTGTAGTTTCTAGCCTTGGTTTTCCCTATATATATGAATTCATCAATCAAGTTATCAGATTAAACTAGATGTTAAAGTGGGTAGTTTTGAAATTATTGATTTTAAAAATAATAGAAAGTAATGAACTAGTGATTAAAAATATATTTATGACTTAAATGATTGAGAATAATTAAATGATAAGGGTGATAATGTAATGTTATATATTCCAAATTCAATTTGTACTAGTTCTAATTATCCAATCATATTCTCAAAAGTTGATTAATATGAGATTCCACAATCACATCCTCTCACACCATTGTTAAATGGTGATTGTGAGAATAAACATTTCCAAAATATCATCTTGTTTGTCCTACTGTAAAATGATTGAGAGAGAGTGTGTGTTATCAAATACCCATAATTGACATAGTAAGTACCCAATTTTGTCTTGTATATCCCAAATACTTAAGAACATTCACTACCCCTCCAACATGTACTGACGATCAACATGTAAATCACTATTAATCCCTACTCTATTTAATCATATATTTACACTAACCTAGTAGAGTGATAAAATGATGATTCACAATGGAAATAAATTAAATTGAATCTCAAACCAAATATGATAATAATTTATAATAACAACTACTTATAGAATATGAAAACTGACTTTGTGGAAGAGATAAAGGATTTTCCCCTTTTTCCTCTGATAGTCCTCTACCCTAATGTCCCGATTTTCTTCCATGGATACCTGAAACTCTCGATACCATCTTCCAAGTTCACATAGGCTTCATCACTACTGGATCTGACACTGATTTCCCTCTTCAAACTTTGGATTCCTTCTGTGGATTAGTTTGGCAGGTTCATTTTTGATGCTTGGAATCATCAAAATCGAGCTATAGTCAGGCTCATTGATAGTAGGCATATTATGGTTCGTTTTTCTTCAGAGAGTGACTTGATCACTGCCTAGCCCAAATCCCATTGAGTCTGCAATGGATTTCGTTTTTTCCTCTTCTAGTGGTCATATTATATCCACATGAAGTGCGAATCGCCTTCTCCGACAATTTGGGTTCGTCTACAAGAGCTTCCCCTTCTATTTAAGAATCCTTCAACAATCCGACTGGTAGGTAATTTAATTGGATGTTTTCTTTGATCACATGAAAGAACCCGTGTGATATTTCATCCTATTCTTCCTCACATTTTTTTAAAAGTCAATGTTTTAAGGAATCCCGTTGATTAATTTTGGATTAAAGTGGTATAAGATTTTCGTTATAAACAGCCAATTGTTTTTGAATGGTGGGACAATTTCTGTTCTCAATGTAAGAGTTTGGTCCATCTTCCATCACTGTGTCATCGATGGTAAGATCGGATGAGGGTCGTGGTCCCGGAATAAAGCCTTGGTGATTCCACATATGACGTCCCAAAGGGTAATGTCCTAGTGGATGATTCAAGGGATCGCTGTATTGGGGATCCGCATTCCACTCCCTCAGAGGTACATGCCCAGCCAAGATGTGTTGATGATTGCGGAAAGGTTTTCCTTCCGACCATTAACCCATCAGTTGCTTATGTTTTTGACAGACTGCATCATGATCTGGAAGGGAATAAATTATAGGGGAAAACCATGCTTGGTTCAAGAGATATTGAAGGGATGATGGTTTAGAATGAGTAGCCTTCACCAACAGTGTTGGGGAGCTATAGGAAGGATGGCAAGATGTTTAAGTATTGGTTAGAGACTGATGGTAGAAGACCCCTCTCTTATACAGAAGTTGTGCATTCGGATAGTGTAACTTCTCAATCCCATCAGCCTTTTTAGGGTATCCCATCAACAAGTACTCAAGGGCCGCATGTGCAGGATTTTACCCAGGGGATAGACTGAATCTAATGAGCCGGCCTGGTTCTTTAAAAACTGTTTCCACCATTGAAACTGGGAACTAGTTTGATGGATTGGATGAAGTCTCTACTTCTGAAACTTGTTCCTCTACGTCTAAGGAAACGTAACTAGCGGAGGATTATCTTCGGTTCTCTTCAAAGAAAGGTAAGAATACTATTCTAGATGCTGATGGGTTTATACTTCTTGTGAAGAATCCACGGAGATGGAAGGATTACTCTAATTTATTTTTTCCTTCAGTTACATGATATTCAATTAAAGGTAATCCCACTCAAAATTTGTTGTCTTTTGCTGAAGACACTCCTAATAGAAATTCCAAGGGTCCTGCAAAGCAAGATAAGGAGGCCTCCCATTGTGAGAAGACTATTGAATCTCAGATTGTGGAATCTTCTATCATTGACCTTGAAAATGTTGATATGGAGGATGAGGAGCTCCTCATGCACTCTAATGAATAAATACTTGAAGAGTATTTCATGATCAACACCTTAGAGGAGGATGCCCACAGAATGTATGAAATATCGATGTAGGTTGATATGAGTGATGATCAAGGATCCTAGATTGATAAATAGAGTTGGATTTTCATCTGAGTCTTTAGTGAGGGTAAAACTAGTCAAGAGGAACATGTGAAAACTTGGGATAATATGGCTCTTCTCTTCAAGGATCTCATTAATGAAAACCCAGACTTGATGTTCACCTCTTTCGAATGGTATGTTTTCAAGGTAAAAAACTCAAACATCTTCAAATTTATTTGGAATGGAGTGATTATTTCATATGAAGTTTTATTCTTATGTACTTGGAACGTTGATGGCTTTCCACTTTTCCATAAATGCTATTTGAAATAAAATAGAATGATTGGTCAAGGACGTAGAGGGAGCCATTACAAAACTAATAATAAAAAATAGCTAAAATTAAGAATATAAAACTTATTCTCTCTTATATTTATCCTAGAAATTTTCTCTTTTTCTTCCCACCAGATGGATGAACGTCAATAAGGTCACTTGTTATGAGTTGATGAAAATTAAGTTTACTATCATATTTAATATTTTCAATTATTTTAGATACTTGTAATATAATTTATTCCAAATTTGTTAAATTCCGGTTATTATGTAAGATGTGAGTGTTAAAATTCATCCAATTTCACATGCACAAAGGCTTCCTTAATGGGTGAATTTATCTATGAAATTTAATTTTGATATGATACACTGAGTAATAATTATTTTTTGGAAATAATAAGAAAATTTATATGCATGTGTCCCAAGGTAAGACTAATTTAATGATGTTTGTTTTCTTCTATCATTCAAAAAAAATTATATTGATTGATTTATTGGGAATGTTGGAGTTTGAATGAGCTCTAGATCTAGTTGAGGAAGTTGAATACCAAAAACATTAACACTAATAAAAATGACTCAATACATTTACATCAATATTGAAAATATAATTTTTGAAATTTAGAAGTGAAATAAATTTTTTAGAATTAAATAATTATTACATTTTCAAATTTAAACTCAAAACACAACAGGAATAATAAAATTATTCAATTCAGATCAAATTGATAAATTGGTGGGTATTAAATTATTAGAATACCCATGAAAAATATTATAAATATTTTCTCAATCAATTCCCCAAAACTTATCCCCTAAACTCCTGGAAAAGTAAGAATAAATTTCCAATCAATGAAAAATCAAAACACATACCCATGGGAAACACCAAGTTATCACATAGAAACAAAATATTTCATACCACCTAAAAACCGTTACTTAATGTTATCCATTCAATCCATTCAATCCATTTCCACTTCATTTATCCTCTGATAAAAAAAACTTACCTATATTGAATTTTTTCTCATCACACAAATATTAATTTTCTATAAGGGTTTTTTCATCCAAAAACATGCAAGAGTCACCATAGGATTGATAAATTCTAACATATGCACCCGAAATGAGTTAATAAAATGTTTTTATCATGAAATATTTATAGGGGTTTTTACTTTCTTTTAGATGGTAGGAATAATATGTTAGACATTCTTATGTAGTATAATGAGGTTTTTTATCTTTTTGAAGAAATATTTCATAATTATAATCTACACTCATGTATGGTCTCCTCCTTGCTCTCAATAGTAGAAAACTAGGTCCAATATAATATAAAATTATTAATCATCTAAAGCCATGAAATTCTCAAATTTTATAATTTTATCAAATTAATTTATGAAAAAAAGTCACATTAATATTTTCACCAGAAAATATCTAGAAAGGAATGACATTTTTTTCTTTGAATGCTCATAAAAAGCATAACATTTTCAATAAAAATATTCATAAAGAAACATATCTTGAAAAAATTACTTTTATATTACTAAAAATATCCCTTAGAAATCTTATTTCCCACCCAAATTAGCACCAAATAATGTTTCATACCACAGGATAACTTTCCCCCACACATAAGTTCAACTGGATCATGCATTTTCACTTCAATAGCAGGTCCCAAAAGGAAATTACCCTTTAATATTGTTGAAATTACAAGATATTCATATATTATAATATCTAAAAGGATTAAATATATAGTTATGTCAATACTAAAATTTATTATCTTGAGAAGGTGGATTTAAAAACCAAATAAATTTATCATTCATTTAAAACACATGTACCTCAAACCCCCTAAATCTTGAGAGAAATAAATCAAATTATGGTTTTTCATTAATGATTTCATTACCTAAAAAATAGATTTGAATATAATAAATATATAAATAAAGTATTTACTAACTTAAATGAAATTTAGTTTCATGATAAAGACAGTGATATGTGGAATAGAATTTAAAAATCAACCAAATTTTCCTAAAATTGTCAATTTTTGTAAATTATAACAATGTCATGTTTAGAATTTGTTTATGTTTAAATTCATGGGATGAATTGGATCAGTCGTTGTAATGGGATTAAAAAATATAAAATAATATCATTACGGTCACATGTTTCAGAAACACAAAAAAAATAAAAAAAATCCAAAAAATTGAACACATAACATTTTTGAGAATCATAATATTGAAAATTTGAAACTATATAGGTTACCTCTCCCATGATTAAATTAAATTTTTTCCCTAAAGAATTAAATTATATTCAATATATAATAATAGTTTTAATTTAATGAAAACATGAAGGTAGTTGTTATGTTGAGCGATAACATGACTTATTGGTTGTGTAGTATTGAGTTAATCTCTTAATAGATGCTCATAGAAAACCTAAAAGTTAAATTAGAAAATAAAACATAAGATATTTAAGGAATGAAAAATAAAATATAAAAAAAATTGTAATATGAAATACATAAAAGATAGATCATGTTTTAACCCCCACCCAGGAACCCAAGGGGGGCTGGGTTTTTACTACCCGGTAGGGGTAGTTCTAGTAGGTTATCCCCAATCTGTTGGTGGGTGTGGTTTCAGGATCATGGACCAACTAATATTTTCTTATTCTATCATATATGCTATCCCTCTTACTTTTCAGGGATATATGATTTTATTACATCAAATCTCTCCCCATAGTAATAAGGTATAATTTTCCAAGTGGGTCGGATAAAGAATGGGGCCTCCTCTTTCTTTGTTCCCACTAGCACAACCTATTATTCATTATCTATTATTTTCATTAGGAATGTTGCATAAATGGAATTATCTAAGGTAAATTCATAATTTAATAGAATTGGAACAAGGTTAAATCATGATTAATCAATATTAAATTCATCCCCTTCAATCTAAGCTTCTTGAGTTATTATTTCATTTGACAAAAAAACATGGTTATCCTTATAGGCTCATTCCAATAAATGTTCTATTTGTTCAAAGAGTTCCTTGTGTTCCTTGATTGGTGAAATTTATTTTTCTTTATATTCATCTATGTTCAAAAATGTATTGTTTGTATCTGTAAATTTGAAATAATGGTAGGAAATACCCTATTCAGTTTCAATAAAATAAAAATAAAATGAACCTAGAAATTGATTATCTTCATTAATTGGCTTCATAGAAATTTATTTCTCATTGGAAGGTTATTCATGGAGAATAATTTAACTTTAAAAAGGTGGATATTTATTCTCCTATATATTTTCATCAAATTACCCTACATGGGTGGTTTCATCATATTCAAAAAATAATGTTCTGTACATAGTTGTTTCCATTTCATAATTTTCAATGATGTGTAGATTATATAAAACCTCATATTCATTCCATAAATCAACCAGATCTTGTTGATACACCATACATAATTTAGTAGGAAATTTTCATCATCAATCGCCTTCACCAGTGGTTCATCTAGGTGAAATGGATCATTATTTATCTCCTCATTTACCTCATGTTATTTAACATCAAATATGAGTGGAGAAACCTCTTACATAACTATATTAGATTCAGTTTTCAGTTGATAATCACAAGCTATTTTTTATAATTGAATCTTAATACGCTATATATTATATTAAATCTAGTTCAAATATACTTTTATACCATTGTAATACACATGTACATTATTTTTCACTTGTATAATTTTTTCAAAAACATTTGGGGAGCCACGAAGTATCTTTTTGTGCCTTAATAATTTTTGAAAAAATTCTAGGAAGTACTCATGGATATTAGTTAATTCTCTATAAAAACCCCCATTTCCGGTGTACTAAAGGTTCCCTTTAAGGTATTATATGATTTTCATTAATTCATCCTCAGTGAAATATTTTCATCGAGATCCCTAAATATTTTTATCAAAGAAAGCAACACTATCATTCACATTCCACTGTTAATAAAACATAGTTTTTTGAAATATTCAATATTAATTTGAAAATAGAATGTTATAAACAAATTGTTGGAACTAAATTCCAAATAAAATATTCATATTTTTAAATATAACACTCATGGGGTATAGTAAAAAAATATTTCATATGTTAAAATGCAGTATAGCAGTTCACCTAGGACGTATCAAGAGAATAAAACTTATGAATTATGTTTTCAGTCTGAATTAGCTGAATAAATGGTGCTTTATGAGTTGTTTTAATTTGAAAATAAAATAATGTAATCAAAAAAGAGATTAAAATATATAAATGAATAAATTGATAGAAAATAGTGAAATGAGAAGGGGGATTGGGTAATGTTTAGTGTTACAGGTGAAATGTTGTCCTAGTTCCCATTTATCTAATCATCTTCTTCTATGTCGAATAAACTAAGTTACTATAATCACTGCCTCACACTCCATTTGTCAATAGTGATGGTGAGATTAAAACATTTAAAAATAAAATATTGTTCTACCATCCTTCCAAAGTTTAAGATAACTGGAGATAATAGTATGTATTGACTGAGGCAATAACTGATTGGTACTTTTTTTTATCCCAAACAATTCATAATTTCAACTACCCCTCCCACACATATGAATTATCATTGTGAACATCAATATTATTCCATGGTCTATTGCATAAAATATATATAAGAACATTTTTTGTGGATGAAATGATCATCATAAAAGGAAATAAAAACAATGGAATCTAAACCAAATAAGATCGTTCATTATGGTAAAACTATTATTATAATATTGAAACCAACTACATAGAAGAGAGATGGGAATTTATTCTATGAAATTTAGGAACTCAATTGTTAAAAAAGTGGAAAATAGTTATCCCTAATAACTCAAAAATTTACCCCTCTATGTTTATGTCATATGATAATAAGGAGGAAGTGGAATTCATTACAAAATAGAGAAGAAAAAACAGATATATGGAAGAGTAGAAAATTTCTCCTCCAAAATATTTCTAAAGGAATGTTTTCACTTTATTTCAACCAAGAGGTGGCCAATCGCTAAGGTTACTTCATAATAATTTTTTATAATGTATTTTAAATCATCCCTAATATTTTTAATGCCTCTGAACATGATTCAAAATATTTATGCATGTTTTACTAAATCTATCTTTATTTCCAAAGAGATCCTTAATATTATTCCATTTATGACCCATGAAATTCCTATATAAATGTTAATATTTCTCTATAAAATTTAATTTTGACATGATTATTCGGGTAAAATTTATTTTCCAGCCTGAATAACCACATTTGGAGGTCTATATCCTATAAAATGACCCATTTAATGAAGAGTGGTTCAGTCTTTTGGGAAAAATGATTTTTGAAATTTTTTTATTTGTTTTGGATTATCATAATTTGAATGGGATGTGGGTCTATATAAAGATGTTTATTCACAAAAATTTAGTAAGCATAAAAATTAAACAATCCATTTGGATAATTTTTTTAAAATTTAGTCATGAATTTAATATATGAAAGAAAAATGATAAAATTATTGAATTAAGAAATTATCAAATTTAATTTCAAAACTAAAAAATATATTAAAATAATTCAATTCAAATCATATTGATAAATTTGTGGGGTACTAAATTAATGAAATAAAAAATAAAAAATAAGATTAATATTATCCCTTTCCCTGTTATTCTTCATATTGTTTTATTATTATTTACATTTACGTAAATATTTTAATTATTCATTTTCTCTATTTTATTATTTCTATAAAATGGTTATAATAATTTTTTGGAGGTTTTTCAAATGAATGAATTTTAAAATTTGAGGAAAAGTATGAAAGTAATGGTCACTTATAACTTATTTGACATGAATGGAGTTTCTATTAATCATGTATTATATTTATTAGGAATATTATTTTATAGGTTTCAAATCTTTTATAATGAACATCATATTCTTGTTTTTCTTGGAATTTTAGTTTTTAATAGTGAGAAAATGAAAATGGATATTTTTACATGTTTTTTAAATAGTATTTTGAATTCTTTAACAAAAGAAATTTTTTTTCTATAACATTATATTTTAAGGATTTCTATTCCTCATTGGGTATATTAAATTATTTTACCATCCAATTTTTTTTCAGGATTCCATATGATGATAATGTTTTAAAGATGATTTAATAAAATCCATTTTTCCAACTGTATAATTTTTCTATGATGAAATGATGAATGCTTATATTATTGTATAGACCATTTATTTATGGAATTTATTATTTTATTAGTGGTACTTTTAACACCCTATGTTTTTTAGAGAATTTATTTTCAAATGAATTTAAATTCATTGATGTCTTACATTACACATAACATGAAATTATAATGAACCATGATATACCATTAATATTATTAAATAAATATAACTATTATATCTAAGAAGTTTATAATGGTATTATGGATATGAATAACCCTAATTTTAAAATTATTTATGATGATTTTATATGATGAAAACATATTAATAAAAAATACTTAATTTTAGTAATGTCTTTATATTCATCTTGAATACCTGTTCACCCAAAAATATAATTCTATTGATTTTTAAAAAATCAATAGTTTACTTAATTATTTCCACTTCAGAATATTTATTTTATTAAAAATAATCTTGGAATTATTAATTTCAAATTTATCTTTAAGATAATCTTTTATAATTTTTTAAAAAAATATTAATTTTTTATTTAATAGTAAAAAATAATTATTTCTATTAAAACTCCCTTTTAATTTAAAGTATTTACATCCTATAATTCATTTTAAGATGGTTTTAAATGGAAAATAAGTTCAATAATATATTAATTAGTCCAAATTAGTTAATTTGAATCAATTTTATAAAGAATTTTGATATTAAAAGTTTTTATACTTATGAAAAATGTTTCTTTATAAAATTCATTTTTTCGTCGCCTTTGGGAGGTTAATTTAATATTAAATTCCACCTCATCTGTTAATTAAATTTATAAAAATTGAATAAAAATTCTAAAACATAATAATCCATATTATAAATTAATTTTAACTTGAATTTTTATCATAACTAATAGTAAAAATGTTAAAAAATCAATTGTCATGGTTAACATTCAAATGGGTTTATCGGGATATTAGTCAAAATATATAATGGTTAGAATCATCAAAAAAAATTCAAATTACTATTTATAGACATATTTTTACCTTGTATCATCTATGTTTCAAAAATATTTCATTTTGGAGCGTTTTGTAATGTGTGAAATGTGGGTATTACATTTTTGTTTCAAAAATTACAAGTGTGTCATATCCCCCATGTATAAAACGCCACCCCACTTATCACATATTTACACTAAAAATACATTTTTTGGACAATACCTAGCCAAAAATCTTCCCCACATCACTATCCACATCTTATAGTCCTGATTTTTATTATTAAACCAACCTCTGAAGGCTTTTGGTTATAGCCTTAGGAAGTTGTCCATAGAAGAGGTATCATTCATAACCAATAATTTTCAATTATTTCTTCTTCCACCTCATTAAAATATTATAAAACTATTAATATATAATAAAATGAGTATACAACATTTAATTAAATTTATTTATGGTAATTTCATTCCTTAAATCCTTATCCCCTTTTATTAAATCTGAAATGAATCTGTTTATCAAGTGAATGGAGGACTACTGCCTCACAAACTGATGTAATTTTTTTTCCATAATCGCCTCTCACATATGGATATTATGATAGATTAAATGTATTTTTATGATATATATGAAATAATTATAATTCAATAATTACAATATCAATTATAACTTCTTACCTCACAAGCTGTTGGAATATGTAAACATCGCATGTGTGTACTTGTGGACAACCACCTCTAGATAGCAATGTGATTAATTTTTAATTTTATATTAACATAGATGGTAATAATGTAAATTTAATTAATATATATTTTATACATGAAATAAGAATTATTTTATAATGATATTATATCATTTTCTGTTCATATATTTCATCCATCATGAAAATAAGAAATAGTGATCATTCTTACGTAAATCTAACAATCTCCATGAACTGTGTATTTCATTTTCATTCTCTATCTTTTATGGATAAAAGTAAACAAAATATAATGAATATATTATCTAATTATATAATGTTTAAAATTTTCCAAATTATATACAAAGATAATCAATATTATGGAAAATACCAAACCAAAATATATATGAATGTTGATGTAGTTATTATGAAAAAAGTGATTTTAAAAATGATTTTTCAATAAACAAGTAATAAAAATTCATTAGTAAATCATATATTGTATGATATATATGAGTATGTTTCTAGAATTTATGTACAATAAACTTTTATTTATTGTACATGGTATTCTAATATGTATGAATAAATTCAATATGTGAGATAATTGAACTTTGTATCGTGTTTATTTTCATGCAACAGATGACATATCCACTACTAGTTTATTTTATATGGTTTATATACTTCCCATGAATGAATTTTATGATTATTATGACGAAAATTATTTTATATAAATATACATAAAATTGTATTTCTTTCATTTGGATCATGATTCAAATGTTACCAAAGTGGTAAATGTTTTTATGTTGGAATCTCATTATTCATTATGATTGGGTATGATTATGTCTCCATTGAAGAAATATTATGAACTGAATATCAAGAAACCATTTGAATATTTTTTTTCCTTTTTTATTCTTGGATAATAAATTATTTCCTTTATTTTATTATCATTATGTATTAAATAGACCTAAATTATGTTTTTATGTAAAAATTACTTTGTCTTTCTCTTCGGTTAAAAATTATTTTTCATCTATATCCTTGTTTTTTAAAATGTTTTCAATTAATGTTTTAGTATTATACAATGATTATATAAAAAAATATTTACCCATATTTTGGTTTCTTATAAAATTATTTTAATCGAATCTTTTTTTCAATTTTCATTTGAGGAACTTTCAACTTTTTAGAAAACATTTGAAAGGAATATTTATTTTAACAATTAAACCATGAATATAGTTTTTCAAAATCATTAATACCCATGTATTTTAAGCCTATTTTACATATTTACATGCTCCCTTTCAATTAAAAAGTTTTATTTAGTATTTTTAAAAAATTTATATTTTAATGAAGTTATATCAAAATGGAAAGGATATTTTCCTCAAAATATTTTAATGATCTTTTTATGAAATTTCTATTCATCAATGACAACATTCTTTGTTGTTTCTTATATTAAACTTAGAATATAGTCCAATTACACTATCCATATTATTTATTTAGATGGTTAATATTTATGAAAATAGTATGTATTAAAACCTATTTTCCCCATGGGTTATTCTAAGATGATTTTTTTGAAACCCATTTACATTTTATATGTTTTGTTTTTAATAATTTTTTACGGTATTTTTTCCTAAAAATGTATGGATTGTGTGATGGGTGGGATATATATCTTTTTCTAATTCCTTGGGCAATGATTAATGTCCTATAATCTCAAAAGGGTATATGGGAGGTTATTCCAAGTGTAATAAAGGGTACATGCGAGGTTCTCCCAAGCCTAAAATATAGAGTCCATAAGAGGTTTTCCAATGCCCAAAATAGGTTACACATGATGTTATCCCTTTCGCAAAAGAGGGTACATGAGAGGTTATCCCAATCCCAAAAGAGGTACATGGTTTTTTAGCCCAAGCCTAACATGTTATGAATCTCTTAGTGAATACACTTGACATTATATTTTTCTATGATTATGTGTATTCCATAAATCTATTTATTGTTCAAATGTAATGCCTTCATTTCTTATGTTCTTTTTTTTATTTTCGACTCATGTCTTATGAATATCCTTAATTTGTTCGACGACATTAGTTTGAAACCTATTTTATATAGGGTATGGTTTTCTAAATTTTTTCTCACGTTATCATACCATTATTATCTTGGTATGTTGATATATCCCATGTCTTCCATTACTAAGTGTCTAAGCCCACCCTTTCTTATTTTTCCTTATTCTATGTTATGAAGAAACGTATTTTGTTTGATATTTCTAAGAAGGGTGAAATTTATGAATAAAATAGTGGCAGATGTTGTAGTTCACTTATAAAAGAGTTTATTTTTTATTCTAGTTTCAAAAGTCACAAAAAAAATTATGACCCATAAGAATTTTTTAGGTTTAATTAAAAGAATATTAACATTTTAAGATGAAATATCTATATTTTTAAATCGCAGGTATCTATAATGGATATCATAAGAACAGATTATATTAAATTTGGATACTTGGATTACATAACTTTAGTGATATCCCTATGGATATATTTATGTATATATCTAAATACAAGTCATTTTATAAGAAAATTTCCTATAATTTTGATGTAGGATAAGGAGAGTGGTTTCTGAGAAATAACATCCCTTTTTGAATACTGCAAGTGTATGTGGCTCTAACAAAACTTTACCGAGTGGTAATAACTCTAAAAACTATGTATTTAGTTGTACTTGATCGTCACCAAGTGCATGAAAATGTAATTTCATTCATAACTGGTTTTTCACCCATAGGGAATAGTTTTTTTTTAAATTCAACAACACTTTATGTACTGCCATGAAGGATTGGAATAATGACCATGAATATCCTATGTTATGAATAAGGTAACATGGTTTGAAAATAATGTTTCATGATTTAGACATCCTATATGTGATTTTCAGGATTATGTTGTTCCTCACTATGATTATTATTTCCTAAACTATACACATTTATTCTATTCTATAGATAAAACATAAATAAAGCAATTTAATTATGAATTTAACAGAAAATAAAAAGATTTTCCTCCTATGTAATCAAATTTTACAGAAGATGGATTGAAAAATATTATTTTTATTCTCACACAACAATTTCGTGTTATGTATCCTTTTGAACTTATAAACATGAAAATTTGGGAATTATATTCTATACAATCCATCACAAGGACACATCCCCCTTATTTTAGTGGTTTTTTAAATCAACTAACTGTCGAGAAATGAATTAGTACCACGAAACATACATCTTCTATTCATCACTGTTTTGATCTTGAAAATATAATTTTTGGTATTTATTATTTGGAATTAGATATAGATAAATGGTTTAATGTTTTGAAGATTATGATTAAATAAGAATAATTCAATTCCATGTAGTGGTATGATTTTATGAACTTATTTTTTAATAAGTACATTCATTATATTCTTCAGATGAAAATGGATTATTAATCCCTTGAACGCAATCAAAAGGATAATGAATATGTTGGTGCCTATGTGGAAAATTCTACAAGACATGTGTGGTACATGTATGGTATTATCATACAACCTAAATGTAATGTTGATAAATTGATCATTATCTTTTAAGAAAGTACTTAAATGGGATTAGATATAAGGGACATCAGTAGTTATGAAAAAACCATTCGATGTGCTATCAATGTAGAAATAGAGAATGGAGTTACCCATCAATTTCATGGTTTTGATAGGCAATTAAAATGGAATTAAATTGAACCTCTAAAAATAATGTAGAGAATAAGATTACCTTTCATTCATTATCAATGATTGGAAAGAAACATGAATGAAATATTATTAAAGGGATCACTAAATTTTTTAACTTTGGAAAGGAAATTCATTGGGTAGTTGAATTTTGATGTAATTGGAATATGTTCAATAATGATGGGAATAGGAAGAAAGTTACATTTAGTTTAACACCCACACTATATTGTTTATGTTCAAGTATTATAGGTAGTTTACAAACTAGTGGTCAAATTAGATGGTTATTGTTGTTGAAAAAGGTTAGAAAAATCTTTATTTGATATAAAAATGAATGTCTCATGTAATAAATATTTATAATAAGTTTTATGATAAAAAAATAATGAAATGTACACTCATAATCCACTTTAGAACTGCTAATATCTTATTTGATTCTATATCAATCCTGTCTTTAATATCTAAATAATTTTCAAAGGCTATCATAATTCAACCTTGAAAAGTTGTTATTGAATTTGTAGTGAAAATACATAATGGTATGATAATCACATCTCAAGCCTATGATTTAGATACCAATGAATTTTAATGGAATGTGATTTCTTAAAATCATATTATTTCCCCTCTAGTTTAATTTAATGCTATATTAGGAATGGATATGAATTCTTTTCATAAATCCCACATCAATTTTTTGGGAAGGGAAGTAACTTTTTATATTTCAAACCAATTTATGATTTTATACTAGTGTGATGATAAATATAAATTTCGATGAATATTGAATTTATTTTATAGGGTAGGATCACTTTTTAAAGGTGGTTTTTATCTAAGATAGTTTGAGAGAAACTCAATATCGATGATATGCCTATTATACAGTAGTTTTTTATGTCTTTTCATTAGAATTTTTGAGTCGTCCATATAATATAGAATACGAGTTATAAGTATAACTCATATATGTTGTTATGACTATTTCAAAGACTCCTTATAGAATGAAACCTATTGATTTTTAGGAATATAATAATAAAATTCAAGAGAATATTGAAAATGGATTCATTCAACCAAGTGATCCACTATGGGGTTAACCAATTATTATTTATTTAGAAAAAAATATTGATCGATGTGACTTTTAATTGATTATTATGAAGTGCACAAGATCATAATCATCAGTAAGTATCCCTTACCCTATATTAATGAATTATTTAATCAACTATGTGTAGAGAAATTTTTTTCCATGATTGAACTACATTCTGGATATCATCAATTGAGGGTTCTGAATGAGTTTATAAAAAATAAAACATTTCATACAAGGTATGGACACTATGAATATATATTGAGGCTAGTTTACCTTTCTAATTAACCCTCTATATTATTGGTTTTAATAAATATAGTGTTCAGATAGTTCCATGATCAATTCATAATAGTATTTATTGGTGATATTTTTATCTACTAAATGATATTTTATGATCATGAAGATAACCTAAGGAATGTAATAAATACCCTAAGGAATGAGAAATTATATAAAAAGTTTTCCAAGATTGAATTTTGGATGAAGAATGTTGTATTTTTGGGTCATATGATCTTAATAGATTCTATATCGGTGGAACTATTAATTATAGAGGCTATTTAAATTTTGCCCAATAAATCCATTATGTCTTAGATATATAATTATTTTCATTTGGATAGATATTATCAATGGGTTTTTTGGAAATTAATATGACTATTTAATCCAATAACCATGTTAACTCAAATGGGAGCCATGTTCATCTGGATATATGAATGTGAAGAGAATTTCATGTCACTAAAGAGAATTAAATTTTTTAAACATATAAATACATTAATCTACAATGGAGAAATTTTTTTAATCAATATTGATTCATCATTTAAGGTATTGGAAATGAATTGTCCTGAAGAATGATACAGTGACTGGTTATGCCTCACAAAAAAAAATTCATGTGAAAAATTACCCAACACATGATTTGGAGTAAGATGTGATAATTATTTCATTAAAGATATTGAGGAATTATATTTTTGGATATGTTTTTGAAATATTTATTGATCATGATATATTAATATATATATTCAAATAAAAATAGTTGAACATGTTCTAGATATGTTTGTTTGATTCGATTAATGATTAAGAATTCCCAATTCATTTCCACCCTGTGAAAGTGAAAAATTTTGCAGATGATTTCATTTTGAGGTATCATGATTCATTACCTATGATTATGACCAAAAAAGATCCAATATATATGAAATTTAAGAGGATGGATCTTGGAAAGCTTCATGGGTGGGGAGAAATATTATTTTTCTCAAATGAGTGTTCAACCATCAATCTAATTAAATATTAAAAAGGAATAGAAAAAAGATATTGTGATAAATATTAAGGTTAAAAATAATCTTGAATTTGTCATTGATTATTCTAGACTGATAATACATAAGAATATTGTATATATTCCATCCTTACCATATTTGAAGAAGGAGTGGGTAGAAGAAGCACATAGTTATTCATTCTCTGTTAATCCTAGAAGTACAAAGATGTATAAAATTTTGAAAGGGTATTTCTAGTGGGTAAAAATGAAGAGAGATACTAAAAAATAGGGATATTGGTTCTTGGTGTTTCATAATGTTTTTTATTTTATAAAAAAAATATAATGGGATGTTATGACAATTACCCATACCATAATGGAAATGGGAAAAACATCCCCTTGATTTTTTCATCAGACTCCCCTAAAAATCTAAATGGAATAATTATATATGGGTTATTATTGAAAAAAATAAAAATTAATTATACTTATTCAATATCTAATGGTATTTATCTCTGGATAACCATTCCCAGATATACATTTAAAAAGTTTTATGTTTTAATAAAGTACCACATTATATTGTGTATAATCGGGATTTTAGGTTGACCTCAATGTTTCTGTGAAGACTTCAACAAACCCTATATAAAAATATAAGTTTTAAAATTATGTATCATATATTGATATATGTTCAGTATAAGAGAATAATTAAAACATTATAGGTTATTATTATATAATTTTATGTGGATTTAAACGGTGTTTTTTATCAACAATTCCTCAAGATGAGTTTTCTTAAAAAAGCATTCACTCGAGAATTTAGAGGGATCATTATGAATCCCATTGTGTAATAAAGTATAGAAATCCAAAAATATACTATTATTCTAGACTAATATATCTATAGATACCTTATCTCATAGAAGAAATGTCATAGAAATTTAGAGACATTGAATAGAATATCCTGGCATCTCCAAGTCAATAAAAAAGTTAATCAATCAATTTTCAACAACATCTGGAGTTTTTGGATGGTGAGAATGTATTCCTTTGAATTTTTTAATTTATGTGGGTTATGATATTTATAAAAAAAATAAAATTATTTTCCAATACTATATTGGGCCTTTTGGGATATTTTATTGAAAAGGGATAATTTTTTATCTCCAGAAACTTCCACCCACCCTCCCTCATGTCCAAAATGTTTTCCATGTATCTCTCAAAATTATATACATACCCAATCCATAACATGTACTAAACTCAAATATTATACCATTAGAGAATTAAATTTTTACGATGAAAAACTTGTTGAAATTTTATATCATAGATAGAGTGTGTTATGAAAAAAGAAAACTCAACTAGCTATATTTTTTTTGGTTAAACAACTAATTTAAAAAATCTACATGGGAACCTCAGGATAAGAAAAGGTAGATGTATCAACATTTTTTTATTTTAGTGTTATAAATATCAAGGAATAAATTCATTTTTTGAGGGTATAATGTAACATCCCATGTTTTTATGAATTTGTTTCCAAAATAATTTAATTTCATCACTATCTTACATTAAAAGAAACACTGTGTTTTAATGAACCCTAGTATAATTTTGATATTATTCTTTAAATAAAACTATTATAAGTTAGTTGTAAAACATAGCGATATGAATAGTTGTAATGAAATTTTTATATTATTTATAATTTTTTATAAAGGAAACATATTGATTAAAAATACATATTTTTTAGTAAAGTTGTTGTAAGCTTCAAGAAATATTTTTTCTCAAAAAAAATGTTTGAATTTTATTTATGAATAAATAGAAAAATTATCATATTAAATTTTTAAAAAAAATAAAAAATAATTAAACTCTATTTATGAAATATAAATTTCGATATTATGTTTGAGTGAATCTTTAAAACATTTCAAAAAAATTAAATGTTTTTTTGAAAAGAAAAAAATACTGATTTTTTATTAAAAACAACCATTTCATTTAAACCATTTATGAGCTTCATTTTAGTTTAATATGTTATTAAAAGTCATATTTGTTAAATTAAATAATTATCAGTCCAATTTATATCATTTTAATAAATTTAATAGTGAATTTTGAAATTAAAACATTATACACTTATGAAATATTTTTTATTCGAAAAGACATTTTTGATGCTTCTATAGGATTAATTTAAAATTAATTTATTCAAGTTAAATTAAATAATTTTGAAAAATAGATTTATTATTTGGAAGAAAATTAATTAATATTATATAATAATTTTAACTTAATTTTTTCCATAATGAATTGTAAAAATATTAATGTGTTAATTACCACAGTAAAGGTTGAAACCGATCTATATGGTTGTTAAACTAAAAATAAAAGGGTTAAAATCTAATAAGAACATGGGAAATTACAATTTTATTGAAATATTCATACCTTATATACTATAATTTTCTATAATTATCCATTTTATCCATTTTCCCATCTGTAAAATGTGTGAATACCATTTTCCTTTTGGAAAATCCATGTTTGCCCTCTCGCTCACATATAAAAGGGAACCACCTCTTCTCTCCTATTTAAACATAAAAATCATTTTAGCATAGAAACTAGCTACTAAAATATATTATATATAAATTTATTAATGTCTTATTTTACTTATTTTGATTTTTAATCCCTCGAAATAAGGATTTTGGTGCTAACTTATGGAGGTTGTCAGAAGAAGGGGAATCATTATTAACTGGGATTTTTTTAATTCTTATTCCAACTCCTTATAATATTATTAAAACATTATAAAATAATAAAATATTTATATATAAAATATTTATGCGTTTTTATGTTAATTTAATACTATATATCAATATCATGTTCCATCCAATGGGATGAGAAACCATCGAACATGTGACCGGTAGGCCACCGCCTTGGGAATCGATCTAATTGGTTTTCCATTAATACCTCTCATGAGTGTATATAATTATGGAATTAATTTATTTATATGATATTGATGATATAATTATACTTATAAAATTATAATAACATATCAAACTTTTTACCTTACTAGCTATTGGAAAATGATAATGTCGTTTGTGCGTACATGCGGACTGTCTCCTTTATAAAATAATGTGAGTCATTTTTTATTTTATTTTAACATTTATGTTAATAATGTTATATTTAATGAATATATAAGATCTATATGTCATAGAAATAATTAATTAAATTTATTACATTATTTACCAATCTTTCATTTCATCCATTAAGAAAATGGAGACATCGTTCATGTGTATGTACAATCTGCCTTCTCAATAAATGGTGTAATTCATTTTCTATATCCAAATATTATTGATTAATATAAAAACATATAATTAATATATATTTTATTTATATAATTGTTAAAATTATGTATATCATGTAACCATGATAAAAATAAGGGGACAGATAAAACTAAACCAAAACATACCGAAAAAATGAAACAATTATTACCTGAAACATGATTTTTAAAACGAATTGTTGATAAATGGGTATAAAAAGGGCACAATTAAATCATATATAGTAAGATATATATTATTAAGGATTTTAAAAATATTTATAATAAAACTATATTTATTATATATGGTGTTCCAACTTATATAAAAAAAATACAGGCTTGTGGTAGGGAATCTATGTCAAATATTTCTTGCTGTGGACACATTCCTTATTCACCACTTTTTTCTTTTATGTGGTGTATATAATACACATGAATTAATTTTATTATTATTATCCTGAATATTATAGGATATAAATATCAATACATGATTAAATCCTTTGTGTTTCTTACAATTCAAAAGTTACTAAAGTGGTAAAGGGTTAAGTTAAAATCGCATTATTTATTTGGGTTATTTATGATTAAGTTTAGAATGATGAAACATTATGGCCTAAATCTAAAGAAAACTCATGAAAATTATTAACCTGTAGATATTTCATTAGTATAAATATTTTCCTTTAATTTTCCTCACATTAATACTTAAATATTACAAAAGAATATTTTCAAAAAAAATGAAATTATCTCTCACTTCAGTGGTATGTAATTTTTCTTACTTGTGATTTTTTTTTCTTTTGAAAATTTTTTAATGAATATTATTAATATTATCCAATATAAATAAAATTCTACTCATATCTGGGTTTCCTAAAAATTGTTTTTTACATGAATATAATTTTTAATTTCTAGATGAGTCACTTGTGGATTTTTACAGAAATTTTCAAAGGAATATTTTTTAACATGTACAACATGAAAGGAATTTCTCACCATCATAACCACTCAATGGTTATAAGATTCTGATAATGATTTATAATATTATTTTAAAAGAAATATTGTTCATTAATTTTTGTGAAATTTTTATATTTTAAATATGTTATTTCAAAATTGAAAACATATACTCCTCAAAAATATTTTAAGGATATTTTTATGGAATATATATTCATTAATAAAAAAAAGATTTAGTGTGGACAATGTTTTACTAAGAATATAATCCATTATTACTATCCTTATTCATTATCTATTTCATTTATTATTATGGTGATTGGATATTAATGAAACCCATTTATTTCCCATGGGTTATACTATGATGAAATATTTTTGATACTCATTTCAATTTCATGGTTTATTATATGATAAAGGACTTTTGATCTAGTGGAAATAAAATTTATCGATTATATGAAAAATGGGTTATATATCTCTATCCAATTAATTGGGTAATTATTAATTATCTATTATCACATTGGGCACATAGTAGTTTATCACAATCCCAAAATAGGCTACACAAAAGGTTATTCCAAGACCAAAAAATCAGGTGCATGTGGGGTTATCCCAAGCCTGAAATAGGGTACATAAGAGGTTATCAAAAGCCAAAAAGAGCATGCATGAGAGGTTATCTAAATAATTAAGTACATACATGGGTGTTGCACTCAATACTAAAATATTATTAATGTTTCATTTGGTAGCGATGATATATGAATTTTATGCTTATGTGTATGCCAAAATTAAGGTATTATGCCAATAATATGCTCTCAGGGATTGTGTTATTTGTTTCCATTATGATTCATTTCATATTAACAACTAATATTTGTTTCATGACTCAATACTAAAACATACGATATGTTGGGAATTGTTTTAAAAGGACAATATCAAGTTTTCATACCCTTATGGTCATATTATATCAATATATCCCTTAATTTCCATTATTTAGACTTTGAGATAACCCATTATTATTTTTCATTCCCCATGATATGAAGAAATATTTTATATATGATATGTAAAATAAGGGTGATAGTTGTGAAAGAAATTGCAGGCTATGATGTTTTTTAGTTATGAACAAGTTATTTATATATCCCAGTTTCCAAAGGCAATAAAAATTTATGGTCCTCATGCGTGATTTTTTATAATGAAATGAATATTCATGATTTTAGATGTAATACATATTTATATAAATTCTAGGAATCTATAGTCATAGAATTATATATCCCTTTAATGCATTGGGTGAAGACTTATTTTAATTGAGATAATACGCAATGAAATGGGGAGTGAACCTAGTCCAATAACAATCTTTGTCCACTATAATTGTCTTAGCAGTGATAATTTTCTATGGAAATTATTTTCAATGTTTATATATATGCCTCAGAATCATTTCTTATGATTTTTATATTATAGAATATTTCTTGATATATTATTTATGCATTCAGGCTTTTGGTACTCATGTATTTTGTTATAACAAATAATGATTCCATGACTCATGATTTATAGTCTATGACATATTGGGTATGTTTTCAAAATTCATAATCATATTCTCATACCCTTATACTCAACCTATTGTACACAATTATCATATATTTTAATCTCCCATGTTTACCATTACCAGATAGCTGAGATCACTCTTTCTTATATTTAATTGTTTCCAAGTAATGAATAAAAGTATTAATTAGGGTATGTCTATGAAGGTTACTGTGTGAGAATAAAATTCATTGGAGATATTAAATATCATTCATGATATATGTTGATTATATATATATACTTCACATACACAAAGACATCACAATTATGGAAAATTTATTATTGTTTGATGAATTGAGTTTATTATAAAATGATTTTATTTTATTATACTGATATTTTATGATATATTTCTTTTTAAATAAAAATATTTTCTTTAATAGATTGTAAAAGATAAAAACTCATGTGTAAATGAACCATAATATATGATACCACTATAATATATAAATTAAATAGTAAAAATGAATAGTAATTACTAAATTATGAAAATTATATGGTTTACACATGTCAAAAAAATCATTTGTTATCTATTTATTATAAATTAATCTAATGGTCATTTGAAAGCTAAAGAAATGATTTTATAAAAAAATATTTTTATGCATACATTGTGTTTTTATCTTCATAAATTTAATTAATCCATATCAGTGAATGAATTATATCAAATTTATATATTATATATTTAATAGAATTTACAATCATTGATTAAATATTTTTTCTAAGCATCTGATAAGAAAAAATATAGTTTTATGCTTAAAAACTATATTTTTATAAAAGGTTTTTGTTGTGTTTTATGCAATTTTATTGAATTCATTTTTTCCTATTTAATATATTTTTTTTATGAAATAATATTTTTTTACATAATCATGTCAAAAATATCTTATATTGAATTGTTTATTATTTTCTAAAAAATTTAATATTTTGATAAATAGTGAAAAATAATGAATTTTATTGAAAACTGCCATTTAGTTTACTAAATTTACAATTTTACACTTTTTATAAATTTATTAAAAATAAATATTTGTTCAATTATGGTATTATTACTCAATTTTATATCATTTTAAGATATTCTATTTTTAAATTTGGTATAAAATATTTTTATAATTAAGGAATCTTTTATTGGATAATTGCCTTTCATCAAGCTTATAGTTTTCGTTTTAATTTTAACTAAGAAAATTATACTCAGTTTAATTTGGTAAAATGGATTAATGATTTGGAATAATAATAATTAGTAATTTTCAATAAGTTTAACTTATGTTTTTGTCATAATGAATAGTAAAATAATTTGGAAAATATTTTCCCCAGTTAAGGTTAAAACAGGTTTATTTGGGGGTAATCCAAATGAAAAGAGTAATTTTTTCAATTAAACATGTAATAATGATGTTTGATTTACATATTTATAACTTATTATATTGATAATTATTATTTATGGCCATTATATTAGAATTATTCTTTGAAATTACTTCATCAATTTTTATTCCTTTATGAAATTTACAAGTGGCTCTCGTGCCCCACTAATAAAAGGATACCTCCTCTCATCAACTCTCTACATTTCATGAGAATTGTTTTGAAAAATAATTTAAATAACTCATTCCTTATATCTATATACATTTAATAGAGTCATTTTCATTCATAATACCATCTTAGGAAAGCATTTGGTGGAAACATAAATAGGTTGTCCAAAGAATAGGTATAGTTCCTTACATTGCATTTTCTCTTTATATCCTCGTCAACCACCTTAAAATTTTCTTTTAATGTGATGAAATAAAAAAAATTCATTATATTTGTATGTTATTATATTAATTTAATTAAATATATCCATACACTCTTTTATCTAATGTGAATCAAAACTGATAATCATGTGTACTGCAGACTAGCACCATGTGAATAGAAGTAATATATTTTCCATCATCGACTCTCATGGATGGATATAATGATATATTTATTGTATATATATATATATATTATTTATGAAATAATCATACTTACATAATTATATTATCTTTCTAAACATCTAATTTTCCAATCCTCTGGAAAATGATATCATCGCTCATGTGTAAGTGAGGACTACTACCTCCATGAAGGGATTTGATACGTTTTTCATTTTATTTTTGTATTAGATTGTAATAAGAAATATTTAATTAATATATATGAAATATATGATAAATAATAGATTATATATATAGTTGAATTATTATTAACCTTTACTTTTTTCCATCTGTCTAAAAATGAAAACCACATTAATGCGTACGAATGACTTACCATTTATGTGAATGTTGAAAATAATATTTTTTTTCTCTAACTTTTATGGCTGGATATTAATATGTATATGATGAATATATATAATATTTAAATCATGATTAATTTTCTAGATAATATTTTACTATGATTAATGTACAGAGACCAAAACTACCAAATGAAAACATACATGAATAATGAAATAGTTATAACTTGGATTAGTGATTTTAATAAAGAATTATTTATAAATGTGTGATAAAGGATAATAATTAAATAATATTTTTTATGAGATATAATATTATATCCATGTAATATATTGATAATAAATTTATATTTATTATACATGGGGTTTAGAAACATACATATGATCTAGGACCTCAGGTAATGGTTTATTTCACAATCTCATCATTATATAGGAGTGTTTATATTAAATAATTACCTGGGGAAAGTATTTGATATTTCTATCAAAAAATCAATATTTTTTATTCTCATATATTATTTATGTAAATTATAAGTTTTCCATCATTTTCAACTCATTATGTGCTTAGAGGACAAAAAAAGTTATTTTAAGGGAAAATGTCTTTAATTTTAGACTTCATAAAGAATCCTTTTCCTCCATATTCATATTTTTAGTAAAAAAAATTAATTATTATATTTTCTATTCTCTAATTATTTATTAAATTATTTTATACACATGTTTTTACAAATTGGGTTATGAGGAATCTTCCAGCTATTTTCTAAGTGTAGTGCTTATTGAATTTTTTCAAAAGTGTTAAAGGAATGTTTTTATAACTTAAATAGAATGAAAGTAATTTTCCTCTATCATGGACAATAATTTCATTAAATAATAATTTTCATTTTTAAAAGTGTAACATCCCAAAACTGGATTTCACTTAATGGTTCCCCAATCCCAGTTGATCACATGGACTCAATTGCATCTCCTAAAACAGTATAGGTTTCCAACTAATAGTGATGGCCTATGGTTTGTTTGTGGGGTGAATCTGACCTATTATAAGAGTGTAACATAGTAGTCAAAAGAATATAAATAAGAAGCATTAAATTAATCATACAGTAGATAAACATCAAAACATAGGTATGTATTTCAATTCCCGAAGTAATCTCATATACCATGATGATCATGTCATGTATCTACAAATAAACCAAAACAGGTATACAGGTATCAATACTATTCATGTAATAAAATACAAAAAAACTATCCTAGTCTTCAAAATTACCCTCATCCTGGTCCTTCTCTCCCTTGGTCCTGTGTAATAAAAAAACATATATCAAGGAACTTTCCCTTATCCATACCTATAGTCCTGAAATATTCCCTATTACAATATTCAGCCTGAGTATGGTGTTAGATAAAATCCTAGTAAACCCCCACCAATAGTGTCTAATGAAATCTAGTCAATGAATATATAATAATTAATTTCTTTATAATTTAATAGAATATGTAAATGAAATTATAAATGTAAACAACCCATAAAGGTGTGAGATCACTTAGAAACCTATCCTCTACTACCTGTTTCAACCGTAACTGGAAGTATCTGAATAAAAAATCTCTCCTATCTCATTTAAAAAATACATATTAGGACCTAGAGTGTATCCCAACATCCCCTGTAATGATATGTGTTCATCTATTATATAAAAATTATATTTATAAGGTATAATAATCTGACTGAATCTATTATTTTTTATTTGGCATTGAATCTGATTCATTTATATAATTTCATTAATTATTCAACCCCTTAATAATCCAAGATCATATATATAATTCCTTATTTGCAATCTAGGTACCACTCTATCATATCATGAATGAGTCACCTCAAATGATTATTGAAGGCATTCTAAATTGGAATCCTGGTATCACTTTGGGTGTGGTATAACTTCATTTCCAATTGAGTCTATCCTTAGTGGTCCAATAAGAGAGTCCAAGTGCCACTCTTTTCATATATTTAAATGGTACTCTGAGTCCATCCATGGATTTCCATAAAAATATTCCAATTTTAACTCAGGTTCTTATTAGTAAATCTTACATGTCCTTCTTTGGTAATCTACTAACGAGTGCAAGTATCACTAGGCATAAGTAAATAAACCCCCAAATGAGTCCATCCATGGGGACTGTATGAGAACCAATTTCTCACCTAAATAATATGATATAAATTCATTAAATAGAAATTAATTTTTTCAAAATTGATTACAGAGATTATTTCAATTAAACCTTACCTCATATGGTTGATCAAAACAAGGGTTGAGCATAAAAGTCTTAGCCTCTTAATTATCTCTTTTGGTAATTTCATAATAATAATAAGTTTATTGTTAAGAAAGTAATTAAATGGACATATCCTAGGTACATTTTCTTCTTTCCCATACATTAATAAATTCAAATTACAATTATCATTCATCATTTAACATCCCATACCATGGGAGAAAAGGATCACATTAAAATGTGATCAATTCATATTCCACCCATGGTGGTCCAATTTATTGAACACCTCACCCAACTGGTTGTTCAAATTTTTAGACCATAATATTTAATCATTTATCAATGAGTCTTATTAATTACATAGGTTATAAATATAAATTTTAATCATGGAATACATTCCATTTCAATGGATTTACATGGGAAATTCGGTGTAGGGAACAATAACATATATGTAAACACCCTGACATTGATGGAAAAGAATGAGACCACCTACCATTAGTCTGAAATAGAGTTCTCATCCAAAATTATCTCCTGATTTTACTCAGATAAAGATAAAAAAGAATAATGTTCAAAAATTATGAAAATAGGGCATATTAGCTTTCACCTAAATAGTACAATAGATACCAAGACAAATGAGAATGGCACAAACAGAATGGGGTAATTACCAGTATAGATGAAATGACATGAATGGATATCAATTTCAAGTCTGAATGGTGAAGATATACCAATTTCTAGATTAAGCTTCAAATGATCTATTCCACATGTATGTCATGTCAAACATTTGAGAATAAAAATAGATTTACCTTTTATATGATCTTTTTGAGAAAATTTCATTTCTCCTCAAAACACAGGGCTGCATAGTTTGGTCACATGATTTTCCAAACTGTGCGCCAGTCATGCACCCTTCCTTGAATGAAGGGGAACCTTTCATGGTTATTGTGTACGGTTTTCAAAACCATGCACAAACCATGTGATTAGGATTTAATAAAAATTTCAGGTGCCCCAAATGGTTATGCGCCTCCATCATCATGAATTCATAAAAAAATTTAGCTTACAGCTTCCCTCTATATAGCATCAAATGGTTAGAAGTATCCATGTTAATTGTCGCATAAGGTATTTACTAACCATGGGGCCTACCTATTTTACCAAAAAGTGGTGTTCAAGACTCTGAAAAATCCTTGAACACCCCTAAAACACATGTTATCAAATTGGTTACCCACAAAAGAATGTAAACAATTATTTAACTTTTATAAAATAAAAAATTTCATTCCTCAAGAAAGAATTGACTTATTACAAACTTTCCCCCTTAAAGAAATCCATCCATAAATTTCCATTCCAAGGGTGGATAAGAATCATCTGTGAAAAAAACCATCCATTATGATTGAACATTGTACTCCCTCTACTGATTCTCATCTAGTATATGGTTGTGCTTCTATATCACTTAGACTAGTGGAACTGACCATCCTTGGAGAACATTATTGTTTTGATCCACAATAATAATATGATGCTCCTTCATGGATGAATCTACCTATAAATAAACAACCTCGGGATGAAAATCAGGAGAAGGGTTGGAATGATAGTTTCACATCTATAATATGAAGATGAATCATGCATGGCTTCGTACCAATAAGGTATCTACAACTAATAGCCTACTGGTCCGAATCTCTCCAGAATCATGAACAACCCGACATATCGTGAAGAATGTTTACCCTATCTCTTGATCCTTATATGTCTCATCCTCAGTGAGAAATGTAAATGTAACTAATCCTTGACCTCAATCATTGTGGGTCATTTACAGTGATTGGCATAATATTTCTGTTGATAATGTGTTTTATCAACTACTTGTGAATCTACTAAACCTGATTTGTAGTCTTCTTTATGAGAAGAGGTCAAATAATAGATTCCTCTCCTACCTCTCTACATCATAGGGGTGATCATCATTTCCTATTACAAAAATACTCCTAAAGAACAATCTAAATAGTATCCTCAAATATATTATTTTATGAGAACTCATACAAGGGTATGTTTATCTCCCAAGATCCCCCAAAATGAAAGATTGATGCCCATAGCATGTCACCAAGAACCTGTTTCAAGTTTTGTGATTGGCCCTCAGTATGAGGGTGTTATTCTATTCACAAAATCACATGTATCATGCATTATAACTTTCCATATGTCCAATGATGGTATTCTATGCTCATAATCACATGTGTACCCAAAACCCTTGGTAACCATTTCTAGTATCGTGAAGTGAATCGAGCATACCTATCTAAAACAATAGTGTGATGAACCCTATGAATTCATAATATCTCATTGATATACAACCTCTCAATATTATCCACTAAAAATTTTCCATGATAGGTAAAACATTATAAACCATTATAAGCCTATCAACAACAACCCAAACAACATCATTTACTCATGGTGACCGCAATTAATTGGTCACAAAATCCATCACAACATCATCCCCTTTTCAATCAAGAATGGGAAACTGATGTAAAAGTACAACTGGTTCCTGGTTTTCCTCCTTCACCTACTAACAGGTAGAACACCTCATGAAAAAAATAAGAAACATCTGTTTTCATACCTGTCCACCAGTATCAGTGATCTAAATCTCAATGAATATTGGTTATTATATGATTCACTCTCTAAGCTGAATCATGAAAGTCATGTGTCAAATTATCTCACATGTATGCTAAAACCTATACATGACCATGTATATAGATAATTGCATCCTCAATTATGGTCCATCCAAGAGAAGGGTCCACACCTTCAAAATTTTACCACAGGACTAGGCCTTCCCAATCTGAAATACTTATCATTATCACTATATCAAAATGATTATATGTCACTTCCAAATAATAATGAATGTTCTACCCATGAATATCATTCACCTTGTAGTGCATCTTATAAAACAAAACCATAAGCTTCCAATCACTATTGGCCTTCTGAACTGCCAGTATCTAAGTCCTCATGCTTAGTGAATCAACCACTATATTACCTTTAAAAGGTGTATAAGAATGATTGGAGTCAAATAACTATATATACATGACCCAAAATCCATGTATCAGATTCACATGAATCTATGTAAAAATATACATGAGGTTTTTGTGGTCAGTTAACAACAAGAAACTCTCCCAAAAACTATTGTCTCTTATAGAGAAATTCATGTAGTACCTCACCTTATTCAGTATCTTTCACCATATAGTTCCTCCCATGTGACCTCAAATTTTAATACCTTTTTACCATGAAACTCTCCTCCAATGAAAAAACTCTAATCCCAATACCACATGCAATGTATTTAATATTTTATCTCAGGGAAAATTCAAGAAAAATTTGTATCGGTGTTGAATTCAATTTCCCTTTCATCTTATGAAATGCCAAATCGCATTCAATTTACCATACAAACTTCACACCTTTTTTAGTCACTCTTATGAGTGGTGCTTCTAAAAATTATAAGTATTGTATGAAAAAACTATAATATCCATCCATCTTTAAGAAAATATATGTCTTAAAGACATTATAATGCTTCTCCTAGGAAACTGCAAATCTTACCTTATCTGGGTGAACTGAAATTCATGTCTTTGATATAAAGTGTCCAATATACTGAATTTGATCCATCAAATAGTGGTAGTTTTTATGCTTAGTGTATAATTGAATCTCTTTGTGTATCCAATTAATTCTCAAGATTTTTAGCATGGTCATGTTGAATGTGAGAATACACCAAGATATCATCCATGAATACCATGAAAAATGAATCCATATAAGGATGGTATACTTGGTTCCTCAGTTCCATGAATACAGATGGTGCATTCATGAGACCAAATGAAATAATGAGATTCTCATATAGACCATACCTACTATGAATGTTTGTGAGAGGATTATTTCATATTCTAACATGCACGCGATGATAACATGATCTCAAATAAATTATCAATAACACTAGAGCTCCTCGAAGATAATCAAAGAGGCCATCTATTTATAGAAAGAGATTCTAGATCTTAATTGTTAGTTGGATAAATTTTTGGTAATATATGAATATCCTAGGGTTATCATCTGCATTTATTAAACAAAATTAATGGATAACCCATAATGAAGTATTCGGTCTGATAAACCCTCTTTCCAAAATATCAACTAGGTACCTCTTGAAATACAGAATCTTAGTAGTGGCCATCCTGTAAGGAAAAATTGATACTAGGGTAGCTACTAAACTAGATCAATAAATAACTATACCTCTCTCACTAGTGGAAGTATTGAACATTTATTCATGAAAACATCCCTATATATAGAAACCAATGGGTAAAAATTTTCTTGATATGTTTCGTGATCATCTAGATATAAACATTCAATGTGATGTGTCATCTTTCCCAGCTAACGATTCATAGGCCCAGATTTTCCATCATAGAAATCTTATTCGCCCTTGTGAGTAAACTATCCACCCTATGGTGATGTAAAGGTTACCCTTTGATGATAGAAATAAACAAAATCATAAAGGGAACCCACAAGTCGATCCCAAGAATGAGGTAAGATCCTATCATCTTAAGGACAAATATGGCCCATAAAAAGTTACACCAACCAATCTCAAGGGGGAATCCCTACACTAGATTACATCCTCTGTTTAAATTATAAATGAAGTGAAAAGTGTCATAATGTCATCAAAACAATGAACACTAAGCCCAAGGTTCTCCAAAATTGGCACAAATATAAAACTATGAGAACCACCAATATTGAAAATTGTATATTCTAAAGTAGTGGATACTAGAATAGTACCTCTCATATTAGATGGTTTGGGATTCTACACATTAGGTTTTGTCTAAACTACTGAAATCTGGCTTGATCCATCGAATTGTGATATAGCCTCTCTACCCTATATATATCAGATCGGTTGTCACTTCAAATCTAGCGTCTAACAACCATGATTGTGACCTTATCCTTGGCACAATCGGATAATTGTACTCTATCTCCCTACCATATGAGAAGATATTGACCCTATTCATGCAAATGGAAAAGGTGTATACCCTCTCTCAATATCATAAAGAGTAAAATTTCTAATGAAAATTTTTCGATGGCTACCTTACTATAGGATCATCACTCGAATGGGTTGCTCTTATGTCGTGGTCTTATATAAGCCGATCTACCACACTAGAGGAGCCTAACCCAGCTACCTGAGTTCATTATACGGCTTCTAAAACCACTATGTGAAAGCTCAAGATGAATCATCCAACTACTAGTCATCACAGTTCTAGATATAAGTGTTGAACCACCCTGGCTCACACCCCCAACCTCTCTCATGTTACACTTTGTGATAAGCGATAGATTCACTATTTCAAAAATGGTAGATATTCGAATGAAATTTGCATGTGATTAGATGTCATACCCAATGCCATCTGCAAATATCATGGATTTAGGAAACATATCACCTATATGAATAGGGTTTATGTTTTTTTATTTCTATAAATGAGATGAATAACGCATAAATGATAAAACACCCTCATCCATGTTTATAAACTCTCATGATCTATCAGCTGTCAATGGCTCATGATAAAATTAATAATAGAATATCATATAAAAATCCCACCAATACATCTCCCAATGAAAATCTTTCTTAGTAATGACATCCCCCCATCCCATGGTGGAATCACTCAACATTTAATAAGTTAGAATTACCCTCCACTCAGGAGGTGTCTTGATATGATCAAAGATAAATATCATGGCTTCTATCCATGACACATCAAACAATGGGTCATCATCCCTAAAAAATATGGGTCGATTGTAGTACTAGAACACATGCATTACCTCATCCATAGATGATGTGGGTTGTGGTGATTCCTAAAAAGTCTTCAAAATGTGAAAAACACCCTCTCAAAACTATGCTTCATAACATGTGTCTGGTAAAACAATTGGTTTCACATCTAGAACTACATGGGGATCCACCTGTATTCCATGCCCTGTCACCCCCTGAGCATGGACTTCACCACCCTCCTATCATATGAATGGAGTTCTTCATAGAGTCATATCTCTACAATTCCAAACTCATTCCTTAGAAGAAAAAAACAATATCAATGTTCATTGATAAAAGATTAGAACATGTCAAAACCATTATATAACTCTATCATACTACATATCCAACATCTGAAGCCCAAAATAGAACAAGGAAATACATAACCATCTCTAGAGTAACTATCTACTACCCACTCAAAAGTCATGTTATAGTCAATCTCTTTGTTCAATAATTTAAATTATCATTTCATTTTCATATTCATTTACATTGTATCATAATTTATTTTTAAATGGTTTAACCAAATGGTTCACCAAATTCCATTAGATAAGGGTCCATACACCTCATGAACTAAAATATGGAATCCACCTAATCCACATCATATCATGTTCTAGTCAATGAAACCATTACACAATGTTCAACAGTTAACTGCTTAGGGTGTCTGATGTAGCCTCATTAGGAAAATAAAACTGATGTTATGGTGGGGACTCTAAGTACCGACAAATTTTATCAATTATTTTCACCAGATATCTATCAGCATATCATATATATCTACCATGAATCCTATAAAAATATCATGAAAACAATCAATTTATATTATATGTCATGGTATAATGCATGGATTGTGATTTCTATAAGTAACAAAAATGTTTCTTAAGATGGGATACCATCATATCATCTGGTTGTAAAAAAATAGTACCCACAATCATATCAATGGTGAAATCACAATTCATGTGCATCACCCAATAGTGAAATCAAATCAACATTATTAAAAAAAATCAAAAAATAAAAATTTTCATTTTAGGTAATTTGTCTTTTTCCTATACACGGGTTATCTATGCACTGGAACCGCTCATTGAAAATTTCATATTCCTTCATATCCAATTATATTTTTTCAAAATATAAAACTAAACAAGAAATGAATTATATAATACCACTCTGTAATGTCCCAAACCAGGATGCCACTGAACATTTCCCCAAGAACGGTTGTCCCCATGGACTCAAGTACATCTCCCCAAATGTTAGAGGATTACTAATAGTAGTGAGGGCCTAGGTATTGTATATGGGGAGACTATGTTCTATTTTCAAAGTGTAACAAAATATTCAAAACCATAAAATCAAATGAAGAATCATTAAATCAATCAAGTAGTAGATAAATGTCAGAATACATGTATATATAACAATGTTATAAGTAATAACTTATATAATGATGATAATGTCATGTATCTACAATGAATCAAAATATGGTATACATGTATCAATACAATAAATGTAACAAAATACAAAAATAAACCAAAGAATATCCCATCTAGAATCATGAGCCTCATTTAATTATGATTTCCTATGCTCCTAAGAAGCAATCAAAAACATATACCAGGGTTCTTTCCCTTATCCATACATGTAGTCATGAAATATTCCCTGGTACCAGAGGCAACCCAAGTAGGGTGTGAGTTAAAATACTATAAAGACACCACCAATGGTGTCTATTTTCATTAAATTGGATAATATATAATAGTAACAGTGTGAGGATAGTGGTAGAATATTTAAAGAAAGTGTTGAATGTAAACAGCCCATATAGTTACGGATTCATATAGACACATGTGCTCTACAGCATGCTAGGGCCTTAGCCAAAATCAATAAATAAGCCATTAGTACAGTCTCATTTAATAAATAATCTTAGAGACCTAGCATGTATCCCAGTGTCCCCCATAATGATATGTGATCAAGAGTTACATAATCTAGACATCAATAAATCATACGAATCTAACCAAATCCTTACATGTTCATTGGCTTTGAAGAAGTATCATTGAAATTTTTTAATTAATTATTCAACCACTTAATAAACTAATCTCATTCTTTGAATTTTTTATTTGGAATCTTGGTATATCTCTTGTATATCATGAACCAAGAGCCTCACAATTCCATCCTAGGCATTCCACATTGGAATCCAAGTATCACACAATGTGTTGTATAACATAATTTCCATTTACGTCCATCCTTGGAGGACTACTATGAGATCCCCAGTGTCACTACTGTCATATAAGGAATTGACCCTCTACTTCAATCCTAATCAAACAATATAAAGATTCCACGTTTTACTTGGGATCTTATTAGTAAATCATCAGAGTTGTTCCTTCACATATAACTAAGGAGTCCATGTATCACATTTCACATGTATAAAAACAATCAAAGGAGTCTATCTATTGCGATCCTATGAGAACACATGTGTCACCGAAATAGTATGATAAATATTTTATCAATATCATTTAATAGTTTTAAAATTCATCATAGTGATTATTTCAATTATACATCTCCTTATAAGGTGGCTCAAAACAAGGGCTAAGAATAGAAGGATTATATTCTAAACTATATCATGTAGGCATTTCATTATAAGAAAAAACATGTAGTTAAGAATGAAATTACATGTTCATATCCCGAGGGGATGTTATTCCGTTCTATGAATTAAAAAAATTACCATTAAAAATCCTCAATTAAAATCCCATTGAAATGGGTAAATAAGGCCCCTTAAAATGTGATCAATTCATATGCCACCCATGGTGGACTAATTAACCAAACAACTCACCCAAGGGATGGTTTTTGTTTGAGGTCCTTAACCTTTAATCATTTATCAATGGTTCTTGTTTTTAAATAGGTTTTACATATACATTTTATTCATGGGGAAAATTCCATTTAATGGTTATCACATGGTAAATCTGGAATATGGTTCAAAGAAATATATATAAAAGACCCCAAAATTATTGAAAAATCATGAGACAACCTACCATAGGTCCTTAGTATAGTGCTTTTCCAGTATCATCTCATGATTCGACCTAGATTGGGAGAAAAACTAAGAACATGTGAAAAATCTGAATATAGGGAATATTATATTGCACCTAAATAACACAGCCTAAAGCAAGACACATGAAAAATGGAACAAAAGTAATAGTATACATCCCCTCACTAATCTAATAAGATGAATTGATCAAGATTCATATTCTAGATGGTGAAGATATCCCATTTTTTTGATTAGTATTCAATGGAGATATTCCAGAAGTGATATTTATAAAACATATGAGATGAAAATTAGATTTAGGTTTTATAATATTTTAATGGGAAATGTCATTTATTACGTACAAAAAACAAGTTTCTGTAGTTTGGTTACACAGTTGGTATAACAATGCAGTAAATTTATGCACTTCTTTGTAAAGAGGGGCACCACACACTGTTAGTGCATATAGTTTTCTGAACCATGTTAAAACCATGGGATTAAGATCTTATAAAAATTAATGGTTCCCAAAAAGGGCTTGCACCTCATTGAAATACACAAAAGAAAGGTATAGTCACCTTTACACGCTATATGTCTATAGTACAGTCGACTGTTGTTATATCCATACTTGATTTGATCCTGTAATAACAATTAGTAAGATAGATAAAATCATAATAATCAAACCCAAAAATTCCCACAATCAAAAACCATCCCACAAGAATGATTGATAAAAATTTCAATCTGTTCGTGGGTTGTTCTGTGTTCATTGTTGATTATAAAAACATGGAAAGAATAAATTGAAATAAAAACACACTATATGGGAAAGGATCATTTTCCACTAAAGACTATTTTCAATTGGAAAATACTATTAGGAAATATTTGTGCTCCATGTTTCATCATCCTCCACTATGATTTGTCAACAAAGTTCCTCTCTAGAGCCTTGATGGAATTTACTAGGGTTGTGAGTCTAACTATGGGTCCATCTGTAGAATTATAATTAATAAATGAAATCTCGACATTGCTTCACTACAAATTTTTAAATTAAAATAAATCTTAATATATTTATTCTATAAAACATTAAAAACTATCTTTTGCAACCAACATGTGCTAGCCGATGTTAGTCCTTGAATAGAGTAAATTCCCTTCATAGAAAAAAATTGTTCCCTCAAATTTCTGATCTAACTACCTATTTTGATGTTACTCCATTTTTTTATAGAAAACTATGCATGTGTGCAATTTAATATTTAAATATTATTCAAAAAATTGTTCTGGGAAAACTGGTCCTCGGAATCACTTGTTATCTCAGTCCATGGCCTCAAATTAATTACATATAATATTTAAAATAAATGCACATAAGAATCAGGTACATTACCTTTTTTCCTAGAAATACAACACTTTCTAAATACATCCAATGGATCTGGTTTTGGTATGAATTCAAATTATGATAATAACACCAAAAAGAGATGGTTTGAGTATATCTCATAAATCATTTCGGTGCACGGTGAGTGTGTCCCTACAATACACCTAGTTTAACACTATGATTTGATATTATTTTTTTAGTAAAAATTTTCTTTAAAATAATTTATGAATTATTTGAAAATAATTTAATTATTTGAAATAATTACAATATAAACCATTTTTATGATTAGGAGATTAGCTGTGCATAAAATTTTCAAATTATGTTATGTGATTAAATAGTTTTGAAATAATACATATTAATTCCTAAGATTATTATATAATATAGTTTATGCATTTTATTATAAATGAAACCAAATTGAACCAATAGAAATTTTACGAATTCTTGTAATCTATTTATGGATTTTCCTCTTAGGTAATATAATGAAGTTGGAGCTAAGGATGTAGCTAGAGATGAAAAAATTATTAATATATTTGGGAAATTAGCTCAGGTAATGTCACAAACCATCCTAACTCGATCCAGAATCGGTCACCTAAGCCGATCAGTGGAAATGACTGAGAGGTTTTACTGATCCTCCAAGGTTAGTAACAAGTGCGAAGGGAATGAAAAAATTAAAACAAGGGAATGATTTATCCAAATAATAAAATAAAAACTAAATAGTAGAGGAATCCCAATTATATCAATGTGTAAATAAAACTAAATTGAACACCTTTTATACACCAGAAACCAAATGATACAACAAGTATAAAAATGAATGAAAAACTAACCACACGACCACACTAACTCAATGTGACCTCATAGGTCACTCTCAAATACAAAGATCAATTGTCTCTCTAAGTTAACAAATATCATTTTGAGACCTACACAAGGGATAAAAACTGAAAAGAACTATATGCATGATTATAAAACTCTACAGGATAGCCTGATAATCTAATCCAAATCCATATCCTTTAAAATTTAAGAAACATAAATTTAATGTTTGAACTACAATTTATAATAGTAATATTTTCTATGAATTTTACTAAAACATTGTATGGCCCATTTCCCTTCATTATTTCAAAACAGGTTCGTTACATTAGTAATACCAAAACCATTTTAAGGGGAAAGTGAAACATCTATTTTCAATATTCACATAAGAGGGTGAAACACTTTAATTTAAAAACACATTTAGTGTAACTTTTTTTTAGCATCACATCTCCTTCCAAGAAAACAGAACATAAGAAGGAATTATTGTAATCACACAACAAGAGAAATTGATATAAATATTCTAGTATCTCAAACACCATAGTAAGAGACTAAATCTAGTAGAAATAGGTGAACCTAGGTGACTGAGAATAATCAAGAAGACACTAATACATGAGAATTCACCCCTAGTATCATTCCACACATAAAGGAATCAAAATGCTAAATATGCTTGGCCACCCTACCTCAGGTCAGACTGAGGGAAAATCCAATAGTAATAAACCCAAATATATATCCCCCAACTATGGGCCACTGGTCTGTATCTCAAATACCAGTATAGTAATCATTTGATAAAAATTATCTCACAATTCATATTTCATATGTCACATGAATATAATAGGGTTGATCCATGAAATTCCACATAAGAATTCAATCGGGTATATATATATAATATTAATCAACAATAATCATAACCTAAAGCCACTACAATGACCGATATCCCTCCACAGTACAAAATGAAAAAAAAAGATTCCAACCCAAGGAACTCTCATAATGGGTCACAATGATTCCATAGTGAGTACATCTCGTCCATTATATACACTTAAAATTGATGAGAAATATACAATGTGGTTTTCATAATAAACACTTTCAACATTTACACAAAGATACCAAACGGGCCTTGAAACATTATTCACAAAACCAACATTTATCTAAGGTACAAATTCCACAATTACAAAAGAGGCGTAAACACACCATTTATCTCATATAAACATAGATAAAATATTTTAAAAAATAATATATTACACACTTAGGGAAATACCATTTTTATAAAAATGCCAAATGAGCCTTTTCATCATCAACACATTACAAAACACCTTAAAAACCCATACTCATTTATTTATAAAATCAAAAACATTCAAGAAACCATACAAAAAACTCAAAAAACATTGGTTTTAATGATAACAATATATTAACAAGTTAAAAAAATCGTGTTATATCACATTCAACATATTAAATCCAACTGGGAAATTTATATAACAATCGGCATGTGATATATTTGCAAAAAAAAATTCAACCAACACCCAACAAGGCATAAAGCACACATTTTAGGATATAAATTTAATGATGTTACTAAAAAATGTTTAAAATAAAACAAAACATGTGTGCAGTTACTCAAAACGTTTTAACAAGTACTATGTGAGCATATTTGAATGGAAATAACACAATTCATCAAGAAACAAGGAATAAACACCACTCTACACATCATTTAATTAAAAGCAATGTAAAAAACAAAATTTAGCATATTAAAATTTTGTAAAGAATGAAATAGATGAATATTAAATTAATAATGAAATAGAAATGGGGAACCTACCTAAAATCCATGGCAGAATGAAAAATATACTCCCATGCTAGCTCTATGGGGTTCTAAAACCCTAATCCTACCAAGATAAACACCAAATAATCAAAACCACAAACTAATTGAAGTAAAAAACAAAGAATAATGATTAGGGTATACTATAGGGGGAAATAATTCCATAAAGGGGAAACACCAAAGGAAAAGGGTGGAGGGGCTGGTCACCGGAGGTCCGCAACAATTGGGGGTCACACTGAAGAAGTTTTAGGCAAGTTGTGAGTGATTTGAAGGAGGGTTCGTTATCTGAGGTGCGTTGGGGGAGATGTATGCGCAGAGTAGGTGGAGTACATGAATAGTGGTGGGTCTCCAATGATGTGGGTCTCTGGTGAGGCCATCTGTACTAGGGGCTGTGTGCTACACTATAAGGGTGTAGAGACCCAAATCTTGACATAAATGGACGTTAAATTACTTTTTTTGAATACCTAATACATAACAAAAATAGACACAAAAGGACCATAATAGTTTAGTGTCTTTGGAAACTCAGAATATAATCTTCTAATCTTGGTGAAATATCTTCAACATCTCTCATAAAGATCTTCCATTTTTTATTACCTAAAACCATTCTTTATATCCTGGGGAAAAGAAAACATATAAAGGGTGATCTTAAATGCTCAGTAAGGGTAGCCATGGAGAAAATAAAACAAACCATATACATTTTAACTTCAAAACATGAACATAAAGTTTATACATCAAAATGTTGAGTTTTGAAATAAATCTTGGGAGTACGTAAGGCATAGGTCATAAAGGAACATTAATCATGATAAAATAGAATGAGAATAAAACATGTAATTGTGGAAACCACTCAACACATGTCATGATTTCCATAGTAGCCAAGGAATTGCTTCCAAGACCATCTTAGTAGACAAAGTCCCTTTCTGAATCGAGTTCACTCTTCTTTCCAGTCCTGTATCACTGATCGGGATTAACTTACCATTCCAGCCATGTCTATCTCATGAGGTGTAAATAATTACCCAATGCATTGGAGGGAGATATAGGTCCCACCCATCTCATAATGAAATCATTCTTACTTGTTCCACAACATGAACATAAATCATTTATTATTACCCAAAGTATAAAATGGGTTTCATAAATATCATCCCATCTTAACTTAATCCATACAAAAAAATGCATATAATTTCATCATAATAAATGTTAAACCATGTAAATCATAGAGAAATTATACTTGAAACATAAACATATGAAATAATTCCATCTTATATGGAAAATGGTATTGATAAAACACTTGAAATGAATTCCTGAGGAAAATATCCTTTCTTCTTCAAAATCATTTTCTTTTCACCAAATGCCTTGCAATTTTAAAAGAAAAAGGATTTTGTTGAAAATATTCATTAAATCTTGTAGAGTAAGATTAATGAAAATAGGGTGTTATGAAACTGTAAAAATCTGTTCATTCCGTGTATGTTAAAAAAACATTCTCCCCGTACTTTTTTCGGAAAAGTCAAAAAGTACCATGTATGGTAAACAAATGAAAAATTCCTTCCATACGATGTAGTAAAAGTAAAAAGGGGTAAAAATTAAATTAAAAATACATGGAAGAAAATTAAACATTTTATGAAAACATTTTGATAACATATGGACATGGATGATAAACATAACCCCAGTAAATACTTATGAATAAACAATCTCGGATAAAAATGAGATTGGAATAATTATCCCTTACCTTATGTCAAATTTATTCCATATGTGTCTGAGACTCCTGTATATTGGGTTTAAACATATTATTAACTTGTAACAGAACCATAATAATATTTATTATATAATATATGATTCACTTACAACTTTATATTACCCATCCTTTTGTAAATTCCATGTTAAAGCAGTGTTTTGGGTTAAACTGTTTCATTTATCGTCCGTGTTTTGACTTGTAATTGTTAATATGATTACTTAGATCATGATTAATTAATTCCAGAATATAAATAATTATTTATATATAATATATATTCATAATATAAATATATATAATAGATTGATCAATTGAATGAAATACATCGTTCATGGAGACGGTAGGCCGTACGTATGCATGAACAATGTTTTCGTTTCCCTATTGAATTGAATGGAATTAGGTAGATGACATACATATATATATATATACATAAATCTAGTAGAATTATTATGTCATATATTTCATTATTACTTATTATATATACTTTATAATCATTCTTTAATTGTTAACATGGAAAATGAATCTCATCGCATCGTGGAGACAGTAATCCGTACATACGCACGAATGATGATATCATTCCCATATTTATTGAATGGAATTGGAGTGGATGATATAATATCTTAGAAATAGTATGATTTTATAATAACCATATATATTTATTCTTTATACCATTTTACCCATCCAAGTAAGGTGGTGGTGGAAATACATATTACACCATGACGTGGAGATGGTATTCCGTACATACGCAAGCGCAGTGATTTCATTTTCCGTAGGATGGATAGAAGCTGAAATATGGTTGTTTAAAATTTATAATAATATATTAGTATATAATTAATTCTGATGTTATTAATTTATAATGAAACAACTAAAGAAGAATAAGTTCAAGAAGAAAGAAACTTGAAAGAATCAGTAGAAGATATTACCTATTCTTCGACGCACCTCCTTTAAACTTCTTCTTAGGGCACTAGAGTTGGACTTTTCAGAATAACAAAACCTCTATTATATAAATAGAGAGGTTTAGAAGAGGAATTTTCAGGGTTCGTCCGAGCTTCAAGGCTCAAAAGGGTGTGAAGTGAAGAGGGAAGGGGTGCCCTTTTTATAAGGGAGGAGAGGGGCACCTTTGGAAAAACTTAAAATATTATTTTTTAATAAAGTCATATTCAGATTATAATAGCTCCAAATTGATTTATTTCGATGCTAAAATGTGGATGGGTCTAAATCCTCTCAACCAATAGGTTTTAGACATTTTTTGTTACTATTTTAACCTTATCATTTAGATTTAACTATATGTTAAATAATTTATCTTTTACCGTGTCTTCTTGTTTTCTTACAATATATGGTTAATAAACATACTATAAACAGACTAATGAAGCCCATGTGGTTCATTATTAATATATATATCCTTATCTAAGTCATTTGTATGAACCATAGATTTTTAGTAATAGAATAACAATTAATAATATAATATTTGTTTTAAAAACTATTTTATGTCAATTTTGACAATATTTGGTAATTGAATTTTTTGAAAATCATAAAAGCATGATTAGTTATAAAAAAGTTAATTGAATCAATACTAACATGTAATATTGACCTAAAAAATTAGTGGAATTTATAAAAAGTCTCAAATTACATTTATTTGGGTATTTATAACATCAATTATTTTAATATTTCATTAATAAAGTAATTATTGCATCATCATTGTGTCATAATTAAATTAAATTATTTAATGTCTAAAAATTATAACTAAAATACAATTATTTATTAAATCTATTTATCTTTATAATTAATATTTATAGTCTAATTTAACTTATGTATAACGCTATATTAAATAATTTTTAGTTATTAAACTTTGATTTTAACTATTTTAACTCTTCTTTAAATAAAATAATAATAAATGTCCTAATCTAACCCCAGTGGACCTAAATGAAAATATTTTATTTATAAGTTTGTTTTTTGTCTAATTACACTTATACAATAGAATTAATACATGTTTTAGGGTAATAATAATATCATTTTTACCCTTAATTACCCTATTTACTTTTAACCGTGGTAAATAAAAGTAAAAAGATACTATTCACCAAAAATTATTTTTATCTTATTGAATCACATTTTACTCCTTTATATTAACCATGTCTCTTGGAGTTTCAAAATTCCACTCATAGATGTGGTAAAATTAATTTTTATGTAAATTTTCAAATTCTTCTAGAAGGTGGGTAAAAGACGGTGAAAAGTTCAATAAAATTTTTTATATATCTAAAATTGTTATAAAATGACTCCAATGAATTAAATTGAACATATATAGGTATTATGTATCAATTTTTACCTAAAATAAATTTGAATAAAATAAATAATTATTTAAATAAAAACTCGGTTTTTAAATAGTAACCTAGTGTTTTCACTATTCATCAAAAATTTAAAGTTATATGAAAAATACCAAAAATTCACCCAAGGATAATATCGATATTCCGAATCCAAAAATGAAGTTCATTTTGAAAGATAAAATTTATAAAATTTTAAAAAGTAGGTATTACTATTCATAACAGCTAGTTCGTAATAATATTATAATAATATCTTATTTAGTGAAACTCGGTATGGCGTACTACACACGCTATTGAGTAAGGTCTTGAATGCGTGTAATACAAGCCAATTAAGGGTTGTGTGTAGTGAATGATCTGTTTGGTGTTGCGTATAACATAATCAAAACGTATTTCATTTATAAATTAAACAAAATCTATATTTAATGTTGTGTAGAATAATTTCCACAAAACGAACTTGAAATTGTGTGTAACACGAGCCTAGAATAGTGTTGTATAAACTGCAAACTAATACGGTGTTGCGTATAGTACAAGCTATTCTTGGTGTAGTGTATAACAGAATATATCAAAGAAATTAAAAATAAAATATCTCATAAAATATCAGGGTGTTACATTCTACCCCCTTAATATGAATTTCTCCCTCTTAATTCATCGGGGTTATAAATGGTTAACTACTTGAAATTTTCTTTCAAAGAAACCTGATCGTACCACGATTAACTGTTTTATTCCACCCTTACACCGCAGTTTTAAACTAGTTTTGTAATGAATATTCCAAATATAATAATAAATTTCACTTTATGTTTTAATCAATATATTAATGTTAATAAATATTAGAATGGGCAATGTTACTTGTTTTTATTGTTTCAATGTAGGTGGAGGTGATTTGGAGGGCCCTTGATGTAGTGAAAGAAAAATGGGCCAAAATTGCATGGATCCATGGACATATGTCCACTGGTTTGAATAGAAAACGGAATCTGTGCATCCAAATGGTATGAAATTTTGTGGTCCTCTCCAAAATTTTATAGGCTACATTTCATATTGAGGAACCCAATCCTGATTTGGCTTTTATGGGGCCCATATGAACTGATCTGTCCAAGCCACCGAATTTGGACCAAGTCAAATGGGTTGTTCTATATTTTATCAATATCTTGATCTGTATTTGTCCAAACGGTTCCAAAACTTCGGTGGAGACAGTAAAGAGGTATGGATAAGACTTTTCTATTTTCTCTAAAGCCAGATAAGACTGTCTGAAGGCCGAAACGCATCATGCAAGTGGATTGATGAAATCTGTGTGCCTAAAACCACCTTCCAATTTTCCTATAAAAGGGCACCAAGGGAACCTCATTTCCAGGTTCGGCCACGGAGTGAAGTGCTACCAATTTGGAGTCCTAGAGGATTCTCTTAATCACCTTGTAGGTTCTGAAGGCCCCTATCTTCATAGGGGGATCAACAATGAAGAATGAGTTCAATCCGAGCTTCCTCCTCCTCCCGATGTCGAGCTAAAAGTTGGGTGTTCTTTGTGAGGGAGCTACACACATGTCAAGGGAGTTCCAATGCATAAACTAGCTATTGTTTTGGAGTAATTTAGGTGTTTAAACATTTCATTTCATGTATATTATTTTATTTCAGGTCTGAATTCTTGATTTGATGCATGTGAGTGTTATGCTCTTAATTTCTAACCGAACGGTGTGAGGTTTTGAGTGCGTGACTTGTGTTGTTCCGATTGGACATCACAAGAATCATTTTCATACCCAACTTATTGAGATTTAAATATGATTTGGAAGTTCTTATTCCATGCATAAGTATTGTACCTTGACAATATGATTGTTACGTCAAGGTTTGGTCCTTATTTTATTGAAATAAAAGCTTAGGAATTAATCGGTATTCCAATTAATTCCAACCAAAGAATTACTCTAAACCTAAGATTAATCACTATGAACAATGAACTTGATATGTGTGTAGTAAAATCACATCGACCCTTTTATCTCATATTTCTCAAAATCCACTTGGTCACTCATCTTTTAAGCTATTTCAACTAAGTCCTTGTTTTAAACTGTTTTCAAAAGCACCCCCTCTCTTAGTGATTTTTATTAAAAATACACACTCTAAACCTACCAATGCTCCTTGAGTGACGACCTAGGGTCTTCCCTATACTATAAATCAACCTTAAAAATATAATCAATTTGTTTTTTCACAACAACGTGGTCAAATTTTGGCGCCGTTTCTGGGGAGTGCTTTGGTTTTTTGTGCGTGTTTTTGATAATGTTTTTGTAATTTTTGTGAATATTTGTTTTTTTATCTTCTACCTTTGAATTTATTTTTGTGTTCTAATTTATTTATTGTTTAGGTTCTATGTATGATGTGTTCTACTCCAGGAGACCTACAAACATTCGAACCTGAACTGGAGAGGATCCTACATCAACGAAACCTAGACATACAAGACCACACTTTGAAGGAGGAGACATCAAATCTTAAAATTCTTCTTGATCCTTCTTCTTCTTCTGAAACAAAAGTTAAAACTGAACATAACTTGTATATCATGGCTGAAAATAATAGAACACTAAAAGAACTAACCTCGCCTGATGTTGATATCCGACCCACTTACTTTCAATTACAAGGCGAGGCACCCAATTTTGAACTAAAATCTGGTTTAATTCATTTATTACCAAGATTTCATGGACTTCCTGGAGAAGATCCACATAAGCATTTAAAATAATTTCATACCGTGTGTTCAACATTAAAACCTGTTAATGTGGATGAAGAACAAGTAAAAATTTGGGCATTTCCATTTTCATTAGAAGACATGGCTAAAGATTGGTTGTATTATGTTAATTCACCTATAAGAGGTTGGGATGACATGAAACGAATTTTTCTTGAAAAATACTTCCCAACCTCTCGAACTGAAAAAATAAGGAAATAAATATGTGGGATAAGACAATATCAAAGAGAAACCCTTCATGGATATTGGGAACGCTTTAAAAGATTATGTTCAAGTTGTCCACACCACCAAATAAGTGATCAACTTCTAATACAATATTTTTATGAAGGTTTAATTCCAATAGATCGTAACATGATTGATGCTGCTGCAGGTGGTGCACCAGTGGATAAAACCCCAATCGCTGCAAGGACCCTAATTGAGACCATGGCACAGAACACTCAACAATTTAGTTCAAGGTCCAGTGTACCCATTCGAGGTGTCCATGAGGTGCAAAGTGCAGAATTCGAGAAGAAGTTGGATACAAAGTTTGAAGAGGTGAGTACCCTTCTATGACAACTTGCTCTTTCCCGAGGGAAATTCCAATCTACTCCTCCCATAAATTGTGGTATATTCTCTTCTGATACCCACTATTCTGACCAATGCCCCTAATTGAGAGAAAATTCTAAGAGTTGTGTGGCAATATTCCCAGGATGCCCCTATAACCAACCCATTAGGCAAGAACCTTACTATCCATCCAACCCTGGGTGGAATGAAAACCAAGTCTATAGGCAAGGGGGTATTCAAACCAGCCTCATCCACCATGGAACCAACCAGGGAAAAGTAGTCATCAACCACCACCACCCAGAAATGTTCAACCACCCCAAAGGCCTTTCCAACAACCCCCTCCAAAACCTGAGCCTATCCTAGAAGATATGATGAAGCAAATGGCTTCCAATAATCTCTAGTTCCAACAAACCACCCAAGCAGCCATACAAGACCTCAAAACCCAATTAGGCCAACTAGCTAACTCGGTGGGTGAAATCCAAATCCATGGGTCTGGTAAATTACCCTCTCAACCACTTATCAACCCTAGGGATAAGGGAAATGTTAGTTCCATCACACTTAGGAGTGGAACTCAACTTAAAATCCAAATGAACCCTCCATTAGAGTCATCCTCTCCTAAGGAAACCACCATCCCAACCATTGAAAAAGTTTCAAATGAGATGGAACCATGTCTTGAGAGAAGTCCTACCAAAGGAGAGAGTGTGTCTATTGATGAGTTACCAAGCCCAAGAATTCCTCTTCCATTTCCCCAAAGATCCACCTAACCAAGGAAACCATATGAAACATACCTTGATAAAGAAATCTTGGAGACTTTCAAAAAATTGCAGGTTAACATTCCATTGATTGATGTCGTCAAGAAAATTCTGAGATATGCAAAGTTTCTGAAGGAGATGTGTACCCACCGAAGGTGACTTAGAGGTGATGAGAAGGTGTGATTGGGGAGGAACATCTTAGCATTGATACAACCATCACTTCCCACTAAGTGCAATGCTCTTGGAACATTCTCGATTCCGTGCACCATAGGGGAGTATTCTTTCCCCAATGTTATGCTTTATTTGGGTGATTCTATTAATGTGATGCCTCACTCCATATAATCTTCTTTGCAGGTCGGTGAACTAAATCCCACAAGAATAGTTGTTCAACTAGCAAATCGGAGTATGGAACGCCCTTCCGGTGTGTTAGAGGATGTTCTTGTGAGGGTTCAAAATTTAATATTTCCTACTGATTTTTATGTGCTAAAAATGGAAGATGATAGTATGAATGGACATGCCCCAATTATATTGGGGAGACCTTTCTTGAAAACTTCCAAATCCATAATTAATGTCCATAATGGTACATTATCTATGGAATTTTGTGGTGACATAGTCCATTTCAACATCCTTGATTCCATGAAGCACCCCTCAGAAGAACATTCCTCTCTCTCGGTAAACTCAATTGATGTACTCCCTTCCCCTAAAATAACTTCATTTGCTTCCCCTAATCCCCTTTTTTAATTTTCCTCTTTGATTGAAATTCTTGGAAATGAATCATGTGTGGATTTTTGTAGTGGTCTAAAAAAGTGTCATGCATGTTTATTAATTGATAATTTCTTGAAAACGGAGGATCACATGACCATCGATGATACTGCTACACTTTTAAAAGCTAATTCCTCATCTGAGGATGACACCATTAAGCAGTTAGATGAGATTAGTGACCTCTCACTTTCACACAAAATCCAATTAGTCCAAAATACACCTGAATTGGAACTAAAGAAACTACCTCAAGATTTAAAATACTCATATCTTCAGAATGGAAACAAGTTGCCCATCATCATTGCTAGTTCACTCCCTCCTGAGCATGAATTGCGATTTCTTGAACTTTTGAGAGAGCATAAACAAGAATTGGGATGGACACTTGCAGACATTTATGGTATTAGCCCATCAATTTGTACACATCATATTTTATTAAATGATGAGGCTAAACCAGTGAGGCAGGCACAACGTTGACTAAACCCAAACCTCTTAGAAGAAGTTAAAAAGGAAATAACAAAATTATTGGCTACTGGAATCATTTACCCCATCTCCGACAGCCAATGGGTCAGTCCCATTCAAGTAGTTCCTAAAAAAACTGGCCTAATGGTAATTGAAAAAGAAAACAATGAATTGGTTTCAACTCATGTGAAGAATAGTTGGCGTGTCTATATAGATTATCGCCGACGAACCCAACACACTAGGAAGGACCATTTCCCATTACCATTCACTGACTAAATGCTAGAGAGGCTAGCAGGGAAGTCCCATTACAATTTTCTTGATGGGTATTCTGGATACTTTCAGATCCATATTTCCCCCGAGGATCAGGAAAAGACAACCTTCACTTTCCTCTTTGGCGCATTTTCCTATAGAAGGATGCCATTTGGTCTGTGCAATGCTTCGGGTACTTTCCAATGATGTATGGTTAGTATTTTTTCGTATTACCTGGAGAATTTCAGGGAAGTTTTAATGGATGATTTTAATATTTATGGATCCTCTTTTGATGAATGTTTAAGTATTCTTGGTTCAGTCATGTGTCGCTGTATTGAAAAGAATCTTGTATTAAATTATAAGAAATGCCATTTCATGGTGCGATAAGGTATAGTTTTAGGACATGTCATTTCTTGGGATGGTATCCAAGTAGATAAATCGAAAGTGGATGTCATTTTTTCCCTACCATTCCCTAAAAATGTACATGATGTGCGGTCCTTCCTAAGTCATGCTGGATTTTACCATCGTTTCATTAGTGATTTTAGTAAGATTGCACTTCCCCTATCCCGCTTACTCCAAAAATAAAAAGATTTTGTTTTTGATAAAGAATGTGTAAAAGCTTTTAATAAATTAAAATGAAGTCTCACATCACCCCCGGTAATCCAACCACCTCGGTGGGATTTACCATTTGAGCTCATGTGTGACGCCTCTAACTATGCAGTTGGGGCAGTCTTGTTACAAAGGTCGATCAAGCTCCACATGGCATTGCCTATGCCTCACGTACTTTGGACCCTGCCCAAGCAAACTACAACACCACTGAAAAAGAATTTCTTTCCATTGTGTTTTCCTTGGATAAATTCAGGTCTTACCTTTTAGGGTCCAAAGTTATTGTGTTCTCAGACCATGCAGCCCTCTGGTATCTCCTATAGAAACTGGAAGCCAAACCACGTCTCATTCGTTGGATGCTCCTCCTTCAGGAATTCAATCTAGAAATTAGAGATAAAAAAGGAGCAAAGAATGTGGTGGCAGACCATATCAGTAGGATCCCCCCATCCTCAGACATTGTCTTATCCCCCTGTATTCCCATTAATGACTTGTTTCCTAATGAGAAATTGTACAAAGTGCAAGATTTTATTCCCTGGTATGCTGAAATGGTAAATTATTTGGTATCATCTTGCATTCCTACTGATTCCAACAAAAACCAGGTCAGTCGTCTAAAACATGAGTCTTGTTGGTACATTTGGGATGACCCCTACCTTTGGCACACATGTAGCGATCAGGTCCTTAGGCGTTGTGTTCCTGATAGCGAGTTTCAATATGTCCTTAGATTCTGCCACACTCTTGCTTGTGGGGGCCACTTTGGTCCCCAATGGACTGCTCGCAAAGTTCTTGATTCTGGTCTCTTTTGGCCAACACTTTTTCGGGATACCCATGAATTTTGTAAATATTATCCTCGTTGTCAAATAATGGGGAATTTCTCTAAAAGGAACGAAATTCCACAACAACCCTTTCTCTTTCATGATATTTTTGATGTTTGGGGCATTGACTTTATGGGAATATTTGCCAATTCTTTTGGAAAATTTGTACATTCTTTTAGCCGTTGATTATGTATCAGAATGGGTAGAGGCACGGGCCACACGGACAGATGATTCCAAAATAGTTATAGAATTTTTGAAAACTCAGATCTTTTGTAGGTTTGGATTACCTAGGTTCATCATCAGTGACCAGGGTTCTCATTTCTGCAACCGAACAATGCAATCACTTTTGCGTCGGTATGGGTTCGATCATCAAGTTTCTACTGCATATCATCCACAGACCAATGGTCAAGATGAGGTGTCAAATAGAGAGGTAAAACAAATTCTTGAAAACACGATTCAAACCAATATGGAAGATTAGAGTCTTAGACTTGATGATCCATTATGGGCCTACTGTACTGCTTTCAAAACTCCCATTGGAATGTCACCCTATCATCTTGTGTTTGGAAAGAGTTGTCACCTCCCTGTTGAGATTGAGCACCGGGCCTACTGGGTCATCAAACAATGAAATTCTAATCATTCTGCTGCAGGTGCTCAAAGGAAGTTGCAGATTCAGGAGCTAGAAGAAATGAGAAGGGATGCATATGAAAACTCCAGGATTTATAAGGAGAGAACCAAGGCTTCCCATGACCGTATTATCCTTCATCTTCAGTTCTATATTAGGCAGAGGCTCCTCTTTTATAATGCAAGGCTGAAGCTGCATCCTGGTAAGCTTCGTTCCTACTGGTTTGGACCATACATTGTTACTAATGTCTCTCCACTTGGTGTTGTGCAGTTTCAAAATGAAGAAACCAAGCAAACCATCGCTGTGAATGGGAAGCGGCTGAAGCTCTTTCATAAACCCATTCTGGAGTCCCCAATGGAGGAACTCCAAATTCAAGAAGCACACTATGAATGACATCCACCAGGTTTTATCCTTCCTTCCCAAATTCTCTTTTACTACAGTGAGGACACTGCATAATCTAGGTGTGGGGGTGGATACATTCCTAGGATAGTTAGGAATTTTCATTTTCCCTCCTTTTGTTTTCTCTTTTTGGCATGGTTTATTGTATTTTCATTTTTCCCCATCAACAATTTTGAAGTTCCATGATTTGGCGACCATAATGTGGGGAAAGTAAAAATACCATAATGAAGGCTAAAAAGAGTATTTGTATGAATTTAACATCAGGTAGTGATTTTTAGTGAATTGGTTTTCTGTCAATGATATAAATGGTCGTATCTATGTGAAACCTTTGAGATGATTGATGGCCATTGTGTGAGTATTTTTTGGGAAAACTGTGTCACTAATATCTCCACAAATTTTTTCACCAAACCACAAAGTGTGATTATTTCTTACTTAATATAAGTTAACTATATGTTGGGTTAATATTTTTCATCTTTAAATGATATTTCCATACGTTCGTTCCTTATCCGATCTGTTCCATTACTGTACCAGATTCACCGATGCGTGTGTACCTAATGTCCGACTGATTTACACCCTAAAAAAACAATTTTTTGTGTCTTGGGCAGGTCAAAAACCACTCCTCCTCAACCTTTGATCTTGTTATAACTATTTCAATTAGTGTTGTGAGGAGATCAAACAAGGGTTGAGAGATGAGTGTGAGATTTCTTCCAAATGAAACTTCAAAAAAAAATGAGGGAAGTGATGAAATGTGCAACATATGGGGATATCTAGGTCAGGAGCTTATGGTTTGACTTTTGGGAATTCTTAAATGAGTGGGTCTTGAAATATGATTACAAAGGATGTACAACAGGTTCGGTGACAAATCATTTAAAGTTGAATAATGTTAAAATAACCTATATTTATTTGATAGAAAGTGGAAAGAATAGCATGGAATGGTTTTCACACACACACATGGAGAGTTAGTGTAATGGTTGACCTTTGAATTCATTGCTCATATTGTTGTCATAAATCTCTTTCAATTTTATTTTGATATGATTTATGAGACATCTTTTTCCATTTTCACTGGGAATAACTCCTTGGTGTGGTTCGTGCATTGATCACTTTACTTTAAATAAAATTTCCTCAAATGATAAATCTTCAGGATGTTGGAAATGTATATATATATGAATCATTTTATTTGGATATGTGACTTTTACTAGTAGTGCAAATTTTTAGGTGTGGGGGTGTGATCGTACCACGATTCGCTGTTTTATTCCACCCTTACACCGCAGTTTTAAACTAATTTTGTAATGAATATTTCAAATATAATAATAAATTTCACTTTATGTTTGAATCAATATATTATTTTAATCAATATTATAATGGGAAATGTTACTTTTTTTTATTGTTTCAATGTAGTTGGAGGTGATTTGGAGGGCCCTCGATGAAGTGAAAGAAAAATGGGCCAAAATTGCATGGATCCATGGACATTTGTCCACTGTTTTGAATAGTACACGAAATAAATGCATCCAAATGGGGTTAACTTTTGTGGGACTGTCCAAAATTTAGTAGGATACATTTCATATTAAGGAACCCAATCCTGATTCGTCTTGTATGGGACACATCCAAACTGATCTTTCCAAGCCACAGAATTTGGACCTAGTCAAATGCGGTGTTCTGTATTTTATCAATATATTGAGATGTAGTTGTCCAAACGGTGCCAAACGTTCAGTGGAGACAGTCAAGAGGTAGGGATACAACCTTTTTATTTTCTCCAAATTGAGATAAGACTATCTGATGGTCAAAACGCATCATGCAAGTGGATTGATGAAATTTGTGTGCCTAAAACCACCTTCCAATTTTCCTATAAAAGGGCACCAAGGGAACCTCATTTGCATGTTCGTCCATGGAGTGAAGTGTTGCCAATTTGGAGTCCTAGAGGAGTCTCCTAATCACCTTGGAGGCTCTGGAGGCCCCTATCCTCATAGGGGGATCAACAATGAAGAAGGAGTTCAACCCGAGCTTCCTCCTCCTCCCGATGTCGAGCTAAAAGTTGGGTGTTCGTTTTGAGGGAGCTACACACATGTCAAGGGAGTTCATATGCATAAACTAGGTACTGGTTTGTAATAATTTGGGTTTTTAAACATTTCATTCAATGTATCTTATTTTATTTCTGGTTTTAATGCTTGATTTGATTCATGTGAGTGTTATGCTCTTAATTTCTAACTGATCAGTGTGAGGCTTTGAGTGCGTGACTTGTGTTGTTCTGATTGGAAATCACAAGAATCCTTTTAATACCCAACTTATTGAGATTTAAATATGATTTGGAAGCTCTTATTCCATGTATAAGTATTGTACCTTGACAATACAATTGTTACGTCAAGGTTTGGTCCTTAAAGCATTAAAATAAAAGCTTAGGAATTAATCGGGATTCCAATTAATTCCAACCAAAGAATTACTCTAAACCTATGATGAATCTCTATGAACAATGAACTTGATATATGTGTAGTGAAATCACATCGACCCTTTTGTCTCATATTTCTCAAAATCAACTTGGTCACCCATCTTTTAAGCTATTTCAACTAAGTCCTTGTTTTAAAATTTTTTCAAAACCACTACCTCTCTTAGTCATTTTTATTAAAAACACACACTCTAAACCTACCAAAGCTCCTTGAGAGACGACCTAGGGTATTCCCTAGACTATAAATCAACCTTAAAAATAGAATCAATTTTACATGTCACGACTACACGGTCGAAACCCACATTGTAAAAAGGAATAATAAAACTTCTTTTTAAAAAGGGAAGATAGAATCATAATGGTCACCCAAAGTAACTCAGCACTGGGTTTCTACATAGGAAAACATAGGTGAAAATATAAATATGGAAGAGAAATATAACCGTCAAGTTCTGATGAAGAGTGGTAGAGAACCTGGCTATGAAAAATCCATCAATCACAGAGCTATAATTTTTTTATGATTTAAGGTACCATCTAATTCATCGAGTATGAGGGTACTGGGACAACATTTTTAGTTCTCAAGATCATTTCCCTAATGTTGAAGAATTGTTGAATTAAAAGAAATACTTACATGATTTTGGTACAATCTCACCGTTGTTTATGCCTTGAAAATTTTCAACTTCATCTCTTAAATAAATGATGTTGAATTTTTCATTCGTGAAGTGTTAGCAGATCATGCGGTAGAATGTTAGGTCATTCCATCTGTTTCTATCACAAAAAGTTTAGCACAATTTATTAAATATACATAAGTCCATCTATGTTGAGATTAATCATATATGGTTTCTAAAATGGAAATATACTCCATCTATCTTAGAACTTAATAAAATAAAACTTGTTTCTACTAAACAGAGACTTCCTATACGCCAGTGGTACGCAATAAAGGCATGTCACACTTCAGTTGTGGGTTCGATTCCCACAGCCTTGTCCAACGCGATGGGTTGTCACCCGTCTTGCAGGTTGTCCCTTTTTCTAAAATAACATTATAATAACATTCCTGCAATAATATCAAAAAAAGTTCTAGCCTTAAACAATACTATCTTAGGTCTAACTTAATTCATTCCATTCTTTCAGCTTATCCAAAATACTTTTGTCCAAACTCATAGAACAAAGAAAACAATTACTAGAAATGTCATCTACCGAGCATGTGAATACCATCATTTAACCCCCATATATCATACGATATATCTTGTTGCTCACATTCCAAACATGTGAATACCTTAATCATGTATTCTCTTGAACCATAGTGAAAACATGAATTATGTCACAAAGTATCTCTTTCCATATACCAAAATACCAAAAATTCTACATACTCAAACCATGATATCACTTTTTCCTTACATTAGTCAAGATCTCATTAATACTTTCAAACATTTCATTATCTCCTTATCCCTTATTTATGCGCATATTAGGTGCTATACAAAAATAACTGAATAACCTTTCGTGGTTACTGGTACCATTCATCAAATACTTTCAAAACTCAAGAAAATGAAATAGTGTAACAATCCTTAGATTTTTCTTTATTCCATAGTACCATACATTATTCTTGATAAACATACAATCATTACACTACCTTCTCAAACCACTGACTGAGCTTCATAATTTCTTCCATCTCATATATCATTTGTAGTCTCTTTATCATCATCCACATAAATACTACCTATATGACCATGCTGATTCTCCTTTTGAGATTTTCCCTTAGGGAATTGGTTTGCATAATGACCGTACATTCCAAATTTAAAAAACATAACCATTGTTGATGTCTTAGAAATACCGTTATCCTTGTCCATGGTGTTAACTGAACCTTTTCCTTTACAATCACTAGCTTTGTTTCCTTCTTTTCCACACCCAAATCATCTTCTAGTTCCATTGAAACATTCTCCCTGATGCCTCTTCCCGCATGATTTAAATGAAGGAAATTGAACATTCTTTCCACTATTATCATCATGAAACTCCATATTTCTCTTATTAGCTGAGTCGGGAAACTTACCAATGTTGAGATTATTGATCATATGTTGAGATTTTTTATTAGGCATAATAACTATATTTGGACTTCCAGATCCAATTTCATTTGGTTTCTCATGAATAATATCATTACATTGTCCATAATATCCTCCATTATCGTGAATCTTCATGTTTCCAACCATTTTCTAAAACCCAAAAAGAATAGTGTGAGAGGAAAAAATCATAACCGAGGGGGAGTAACTTCAATATCTAACATCTTTAGTTTAATTATAATATCGTTATTGTAATTTTAGGACTATAACCTATACTTATATTTATCCTTAGGGACATCCCTAGACATACCTTAGAAATATCTCTAGGGATTTCACTAAAGTTTTCGCATCCTATTTTCCAATGGTTAACTAAACCTTTCCTCTAATACCAACTATAGTGTTCTGGAATTACATTCAATGGACTATAATTGATACCTATCAGGGCACTCCATGGGTGGCTACACCCCCTGGGCGGGACACACCACCATCCCCAGTGGCATCCATTTCCTCTTGAATCCCTTGGGTAGACATCCATGCTTCGTCCAACGCTCACATGTGAGAGTTCACAAGGATCGGATTCATTCATACCTCCTTTGCCTCTAATACCAACTATAGTGACCCAAATATTGACATAAATGGACATTACAATACTTTTTCGGAATACCTAATACATAACAAAAACAGACACCAAAGGACCGTAATAGTTTAGTGTCTTTGGAAACATAGAATATAATCTTCTAATCTTGGTGAAAGATCTTCAACATATCCCATAAATATCTTCCCTTTTTTTATAACTAAAACCTTTCTTTATATACTAGGGAAAATAAAACATATAAAGGATTAGGTCAAATGATTAGTAAGGGTAAGAATGTAGAATATAAGACAAACCATATACATTTGAACTTCTAAACATTAACGTAAAGTTTATACATCAAAATCTTGAGTTGTGCAATAAATCATGGCAATACGTAAGGAATAGGTCATTAAGGAACATTAATCATGATAAAATATCATGGGAATAAAACATTTAATTGTGGAAAACCATTAAGCACATGATATGATTTCCATAGTAGCCAAGGCACTACTTCCAAGACCATCTTAGTGGAAAATGTCCCTTTCTGAATCGCGTTCACTCCTCATTCCAGTCATGTATCACTGAACCAGATTAACTTACCATTCCAGCCATGTATATCTCATGAGATATAAATATTTACCCAATGAATTGGAGGGACATATAGGTCCCACCCATATGATAAGGAAATAATTCTTACTTGTGCCAAAACATGAACATAAATCATTCATCATTACCCAACGTATAAAATGGGTTTCATAAACATCATCCCCTCATAACTTAATCCATACAAAAAATGGATATCATTTCATCATAAGAAAAGTGAAACCATGTAAATCATAGAGAAATTATACTTGAAACATACACATATGAAATAATGTCATCATATATGGAAAATGGTTTTGATAAAACTCTTGAAATGAATTCTTGAGGAAAATATCCTTTCTTCTCCAAAATCATTTTCTTTTCAAAAAATGCCATGCAATTTTAAAAGAAAAGGATTTTGTTGAAAATATTCATTAAATATTGTAGAGTAAAATTCATGAAAATAAGGCTTTATGAAACCGTAAAAATCGTTTCATGACGTATAAGTTAGAAAAACATTATCCTCCTACTTTTTTTGGAAAAGTCAAAAAGTACCTCATATGGTAAACAAAAGAAAAATTCCTTCCATGCGATGTGGTAAAAGTAAAAATGGGAAAAAATGAATTTAAAAAAACAAGGATTAAAATTAAAAATTTTATGACAACATTTTGAGAACATATGGACATGGATGATAAACATAACCCCTGTATATACTTACGAATAAACAATCTCAGATAAGAATGATATTTGAGTAATTATCCCTTACCTTATGTCAAATTTCTTTCATATTTGTATGATACTCTTTTATAGTGGGTTTAAACATATTATTAACTTGTAAAATAACCATAATAATAATTATGATATCACATATTATTCACCTATGACTTTATATTACCAGTTCTTTTGTAAATTCCATGTTAAAGCAGCGTTTTGGGTAAAATCATTACATTTATCATCTGTGTTTTGACTTGAAATTATTAATATGATTAATTAGATCATGATTAATTAATTCCAAAATATAAAACCTGATTTATATATAATATATATTCATAGTATACATATATATAATAGAACGATAAATGGAAAGAAATACACCGCTCATGGAGACGGTAGACCGTACGTACGCATGAACGTTATTTTTGTTTCCTTATTGAATTGAATGGAATTAAGTATATGACATACATATATATACATAAATCTAGTAGCATTATTATGTCATATATTTAATTGTTACTTATTATATATACTTTATAATCATTCATGAATTGTTAACATGGAAAATGAATATCATCGCGTCGTGGAGACGGTAACCCGTACGTACGCACGAGCGATGATATCATTCCCATATTTATTGAATGAAATTGGAGTGGATGATATAATATCTTAGAATCAGTATGATATTATATTAACCATATATATTTATTCTTTACACCATTATACCCATCCAAGTAAGGTGGTGGTGGAAAAACAGATTACACCACGACGTGGAGACGGTACTCCATACGTACGCACTTGCAGTGATTTTTTTCCGTACGATGGATAGAAGGTGACATAATTTTTTTCATATTTATAATAAAATATCAGTATATAAGTAATACTGATGTTATTACATTATAATGAAACAACTAAAGAAAAATAAGTTGAAGAAGAAAGAAACTTGAAAGAATCGGTAGAAAAGATTACCTATTCTTCGACACACCTCCTTTAAACTTCTTCTTAGGGCACTAGATTTGGACTTTTGAGAAGACCAGAACCTCTATGATATAACTAGAGAGGTTATAAAGAGTAATTGGTAGGTTTTGGCCGAGCTTCAAGGCTCAGAATGGTGTGAAGAGAAGAGGGAAGGGGTGCCCTTTTTATAAGGGAGGAGAGAGGCACCTTTGGAAAAACTTAAAATATTATTTTATAATAAAGTAATATTCGGCTTATAATAGCTCAAAATTTATTTATTTAGAAGATAAAGTGGGGATGGGTCGAAATAATATCAACCAATAGGTTTTATACAAGTTTAGGTAACTATTTTAACCTTATCATTTAGATTTAACTCTAAGTTAAATAATTTAACTTTTATCATGTCTTTTGTTTTCTTACAATATATTGTTAATAAAGGTATTATAACAATTAAAACAAAGCCCAAGTGGTTCATTATTAATATATATATCCTTATCTAAATCATTTGGATTATCCTTAGATTTTGAGAAATAGAATAACAATTAATAAAATAATATTTGTTTTAAAAACTATTTTATGTAAATTTTGACAGTATTTGGTAATTGATTTTTGTTAAAATCATAAAAGCATGATTAGTTCGAAAAACGTTAATTTAATAAATAATAACATGTCATATTAACCTAAAAAATTAGTGTAATTTATAAAAAGTCTAAAATTAAATTTATTTGGGTATTTATAACATCAATTATGTTAATATTTCATTAATAATGTAATTACTACATCATCATTGTGTCATAAATAAAAAAAATTATTTAATTTCTAAAAATTATTACTAAAATACAATTATGTAGGAAATATTTTTATCTTTCTAATGAATATTTGTAGGCGAATTTATCTTATGTATAACCCTATATTAAAAATGTTTTAGTTATTAAACTTTGAGTTTAACTATTTTAACTCTTCTTCAAATAAAATAATAATAAATCTTCTAATCTAATCCAAGTAGTCCTAAATGATAATATTTTATTTCTAAGGTTGTTTTTGGTCAAATTACACTTATCCAATAGAATTTGGACATGTGTTAGGGTAATAATAATACCATTTTTACCCTTAATTACCCTATTTACTTTTAACCGTGGTAAATAAAAGTAAAAAGTTACTATTCACCAAAAATTATTTTTATCTTATTGAACCACATTTTACTTCTTGATATTAACCGTGTCTATCAGATTTTCGAAATTCCACTCACAGAAGCGGTAAAATTATGTTTTATGTAAATTTTCAAATTCTCCTAGGAGGTGGGTAAAAGAGGGTGAAAAGTTCAATAAAAGTTTTTATATATCTAAAATTGTTATAAAATGACTCTAATGAATTACATTGAACTTATATAGGTATTATGTATCAATTTTGACTTAAAATAAATTTAAATAAAATAAATAATTATTTAAATAAAAACTCGGTTTTTAAATAGTAACCCAGTGTTTTCACTATTCATCAAAATTGAACGTTTTTAGAAAAATACAAAAAATTCAACCTAGTCTAATTTTGATATTCCGAATCCAAAAATGAATTCCATTTTGAAAGATAAAATTTATAAAATTTAAAAAAAGTGGGTATTACTATTCATAACAACTAGTTCATAAAAATATTATAATAATATCTCATTTAGTGAAACTCGATATGGCGTACTACACACGCTATCGCGGAAGGTCTTGATTGCATGTAATGCAAGCCAAGTCAGGGCTGCGTGTTGTGAATGCTTCATTTGGTGTTGCGTATAACATAATCAAAACTTATTTCATTTATACATTAAACAAAATCTTTATTTAATGTTGCTTAGAATATTGTCTACAAAACGAACTTGAAATTGTGTGTAACACGAGCCAAGAACAGTGTTGCGTATACTACAAGCTAATACGGTGTTCCGTATAGTACTATCTATTCTTGGTGTAGTTTATAATAGAATACATCAAAGAAATTAAAAATAATATATCTCATAAAATCACGAAGTGTTACAGAGGGGGAGAAGAAGGTTGTGTAGGATATGGGATAGGTTGCGCCACTAAACAAAAGGAAATAGGGGATGCTTTGAATACCCTAAAAATGAAATAAATCATAATAAAAACAGATAATTTAAATTATAATTACTTAATAATAATAATTCTAATAATAATAATAATAATAACAACATAATGATAAAAATACAAATAATAAAAATATTCTTTTCATTTTAATAATAATTAAATGGTTAATAATTATATAAAAAATTGAGTAATATTGATTTGAAAACTATTAGTAATGATAATAATTAATGTTCATAAAAAATATATTATCTATAAAAACAATAAAAATATTTATAATAATCATGTTTTATTTTATTCATTTCATTCACTAGAATATGGGGTAACCTTGGGGTCTGCTAATAGCTCAAGAGATCGTGTGCGAACCATGTGGTAGCTTTTGTCCACTCATAAAGATACCACATGAGTACCCGGTCTGACCGCATAGTTTCAAAACCATGCTATGACTGTGCACCAAATTCTTTCAAACCCAAATCACACTTTTTCCTATAAAAATAATAAAATTAAAATGATACTCTACCCAAACCCTAAAAAAATCATTCATAGGTAAGAAAATAATAAATTAAAAGGTCCATGGTGTGAATATTCTCTCCAAAATAATTCTTTCTTCCCATGGACATCCACACAACATTCCAGCTGATTGGTCAACACCTAAAGAATCAATATCTATACAATCCAACTTCTCAATTTGCATACATTTCACAGAACACCAATTGAACTGAACCCCACTGCATAAAATGAATCACAGGTAGTGTGGAGGTCCAAAGAGACTCCCAGCCATTAGAAGTCAAATATACCCTGATAACATCCTAAGAGAAATTTCCTTGATACCCATTGTGGGTCTCACCACCATTAATTACCAACTAGGAATGACCAAACAGAAATTCAACACGAACAAGAAACATGCCTCTCCCACATGGTCCAAAACCCCACATTACTCAGGTTGGGAGGGATGGGACCCAATGAATATACCACTAATCCCCAACCACTGACTACCCAACACATGACCCTCACAAATAAATAAAAACCAAGACCACACCAAAATCATATGGGTGGTCCACACAAGGACATTAATTGGGAACTCACCTACTCGAATGCACATTACAGAATTCCATAATTGATATTTCCATCACAATTTTGTATCTAGAGGGAACTCTCAGTGACCAGGGAACCATAATAGAAACACTAGAACTATATCACTGCAATGGTAGAGGCACAAACCTATCTAAACATCTTCAACCCATGCGGTTTCAAACTACGCGTCAGGTTCACACTGAGGCCTTTAGTTGGAGCTCTGAGTGATGAAGCATCTCCTGCCTCGTAGTTAGTATTTGATAATAACAAAAAGAAACATAACTCATTTGATTAGAAAAAATAAAGAATATAATTTTTGAAATGAAACCACACTGACAATGAAAATAAGGGTTTATTAAAAGACCCATTCCATCACATTACATTTCAAAATCCATAACACCATCAGTAAACCCACCATGAAAAATGATCCCATAAACTGGAATGAAAATTTAAAAAATAAATTTCAAACAAAATTACAACCAAACATCACTCCTGAGGATTACCTCTGTGACGCTTTCTAGAAATGCCCTGACAGAATCTCCACAAATGGACCAAGTGTCCACATGCCTAGAAGGGATTCAGTGCATTTGTACATTACATATTTTTTGTCTCAACTTGCCACATTGATAATATACAAGGATCTCTCACTCTGAATAGGTTCGTGAAATATCCAAAAGCCTCTTCAGGCAATGGACCAATCCATCAACTTTCAACCACTTCCTCATATCCTTACCAGAATTTTCTCCACTTCTCCTAGGGATTCAAGGAGGGGGGACTTCCTCATGCACTCCCACCATCACAAATTCAACATGAAAAGATTGCCTTACTACATCATCAAATTAATTTAGAGTGATTTCCAACACCATAAATTGTAGGTCATGATGAATCCCATCCTCAAAATGTTGATCCATCAAGTAACCATTCGCAGCACACCTTAGACCATAAGAAACTAGGCCTAAAAAGTGATAGAAATACTCTAGCATTAATCTATCACTCTACTACAGAAAACCAATCTCCATCCCCTTTCTCAACCATATTTTCCTAGAGAAATAATAATAAATGAACAAAAACAAGGAAAACTCCCAAGTAAGAACTTCACATGGCTTGTTCTAAGACACTGACGTCCCCCACATCCATTGTGAACATTCAAGCACGAAAGTTTCAAATGTAACATTCTACAATTTTTCTGCTCAATGAGTCCAATGTTTCGTTAGATCTTTTTTGTCCACTCTTCCACCATGGAAGGGTCTACATCACCATAAAATAGATGCATATCTATCTTCTATAACTCGATCATAAAATCCTTAAGTTGGTCAACTAGAAATTCCGATAATAGGTAATCACACGAAACCACACTATCATCACCCATCGAAGCTCTATGGGGAAAATCGTTGGACAAGAATAAGTCAAGAACCAAATCATGTTCAACTTAAAAAAATTCTCATGAACGAATAACATATTGGTTATTGGAATTGAACATAAGAAAACAATTCATTGTAGTATCAAAACCTTCCTTTTGAAAACATCATTAATTTAAACCAAATTTGTTAGGTTGAACACATTCCATTTGAATTCTTTAGAATCTCACTAACTTTCATGTTTCTGTGCCACTCTGGAAACCCATATATCATTCCATACTAGACATCCATTCAGATACCCACATACCAACATGCATGTAAGCACCCATAATAATACCTAGGCTAAAACAAAACAATTTGGTTTTCCCAAACATCCATTTCCCATTAAAACATGTTTCCCACAAGTCCAACACAGAGTTTTTCTCACAAATTTTATAATTCAATGGTGGCCAAATACAATTCAAAAATATGACTAGTGTATGTGTTTGACTTGAGAATATGGTTAGCGGACATATTCCAAACTCACCTCTAAAACACAGATCCTCCTAAGACTATGCCCAAATCTCCACAAGGATTTCCAGACCCAATGAGCTTATAGAGGCCATTGGACCGACTCCCTTTATCCTATCCCAATCAATAAACAATCTCTAAAGGACATAGAAACTAACTAAACCAGAATTCCTATCAATGCCTGAGGATCAGAACATTAAAGAGTTCAGGATGCTCTTCCCACACCTACCGCTCATGTCCCGAAAATCCAACTCCATCTACCATGACATCCCTATGTCCCAAAGGAAACACTTAAAATCATGGTCCTCTAAGATCTGAACTACTTGGATACCATTTTTTCATGAACTCACTCATGCCGACCCTAAATCAGTCACCCCATCTGATACGTGGCAAGGCCCGAAAGGCATTCTACATCCTCCCAGGATGGCGACAATCCCCAAGGTTATAAACAGAGTATAATAATTTAATGATTTCTCCTAATAATAAAATATTAAATAAACATCAGAGGATGAACAAGAAATTCAATGTATAGATAAAGCTAAAATAATCACCTTTTATACACAAGAACCAATATGATAAAACAACTATACAAAAGAAACCAAAACTAACAATATGACCATACTAGCTCAATGTGACCTCATGGTTCACTCTACAAGACAACTATCAACTATCAATCAAGGAAAACAAATCACAAGATGAGGCATGTATATGGGATAAAAATATAAAAGAACTATAGTCATGATTATAAAAAAATATATAATAGCGCGATAATATATTACTGATTCACATCCTTTAAAATTAAAGACACATAAATATCAAGTTTGAACTATAATTTATAAAATTAATATTTTCTATATGATTTATATAAAACAATGTAGGAACCATTTCCCATATTTTTTAATAACTAGCTTAATTCCATTAGTGATACAAAAACCTTTTTAAGGGGAATGTTATGCTTACATTTTCAATTTTCACACAAAATTTTGAAACACTTTTCATTTTAAACACTTTTGGAAAACCCTTTTTCTAAAAGAAATGCGTCACTTTCCATGAAAATACCACATTATATGGCACTGTAGTAATCAAAAAACAACGGAAATGGATATAAATATACATGTATCTCCAACATCATCGCAAGAGACTAAATCCTGTAGACATGTGTGAACCTAGGATGTTGAGAATAATTAATAATACACTAATACATGAGACCCCATCCCCAGTAGAATGTCGCGCATGATGAAATCAATGTGCTCTCTATGGTTGGCCACTCTAACTCTAGACAAACTGAGGGAAAATCCCAAGGTAACAAATCCAAATATATATCTACCTATATTGGGACATTGGTTAGTACGTCAACAACTAGTGAAGAAATAGTTATTATAAAATTATCTCACAATTCCAAGTTCCTATGTCTCAAGTATATAATATGTGTTAGCCATTCGATCCCATCCAATCACCCAATCACATATACATAATAATAATAAACAACGATAAGTATCACCTCTAGTGACTCCATGGACTGATCTCATGCCATAGAAAAAACTGAACACAAAGAGTCCAATCCGAGGCACTCTCATAATGGACCACATGAATTTTACAGTGATTAAATATCATCCATTATGTACACATAAAATTCAAGAGAAATATCCAAGGAGTATTTCTTAATATACACTTTCAATATTTAAAAAAAGATGCCAAACAGGCCTTGAAACACTATTCACAAAACCAATATTTATCAAGGGTACAAATTCAACATTTCCAAAAGCAGTGTAAGCATACCATTTATCATATAAAAACATAGATAAAATATTTTAAAATAATTATATTACACACTAATTGTACAATAATATTTATAATAATTCCAAAAATTCTTTTTAATCGGTAATAGATTCCAAAAATCCATAAAAACCCAAACTCATTTCCTTATAAAATCAAAACCATCCATGAAACCATATAAATAACCCAAAAAATGTTTTTTATGCATCTAATATATTTACATGTTCAAAAAAAAATTTTATATCCTTTTCAACACATAAAATCCAACCAGGAAATTGATCTCACAATTGGCAGGCAATATTTTTACAAAAAAACAATATTAGCAAACACCCAACAAGGTATAAAACACCCATTTCATGCCATAAATTTATCAAAGCTGCTAAACCATGTTTGAAATACCACAAAAAATGTGTTCAATTCCATAGAACTTTTCAACAAGTACTTTGTGTGCATATTTTAACCAAAATAACACTCTTCATTAAGAAAAAAGGCATAAACACCACATTTCATGCTAATTAATTAAACTAAGTGTAATAGAAAAAAATTTATCATATAGAAAATTTTTGTGAAGAATTAATTTTGTGAATCATAAACTAATAAGGTAAGAGAAATGTGAAACCTACCTTCAATCCATGGAGGAAAAAAAATAACACTCATGATTGATCAACATGGATTCTAAAATCATAAACCAATCAAGATAAACCCTAAAAAATAAAAACACCCATCTAATTAAATGAAAATTGAAGAATATTGAAAATGGGTATACCAGAGGTGGAAATTGCTCCATAAAGGGAAGGCACCATTGGAAAAGGGATGAGGGCTTGGTCCTTAGAGATGCAAAATAGATGGGGGGTTGTACCAGAGAAGCAGCAGGTGGGATGGGCATTCCGGGAAGGAGGATCGCGGTCAGAGGATGGTCATCGGAGCTAAGCGCACGGAACAAGAGGGGGCCACGGCCAATGGTGAGTCACCAGAGAAGTAGGTCTCTAATGAGTCCAAACAGACTAGAGGTTGTGCACTGCACTAGGAGGGGAATAAGGTTGTGTAGGAGAGGGGAAAGAACACACCACGAAACAAGGGAAACAAGGATACAAGGAAGACCCTAAAAATGATGTAAATCTATCTAAAAATAGATAATTAAAATCATAACTACTAAATAAAAATAATTATAATAATAATTATAAAAATAATAATAAATAATAAAAATAACATAATGATAAAAATATAATTAATAAAAATATTCATTTCATTTTAATAATAATAAACTTATTATTAATTATAATATCAACTTAAATAATAATGATTTTAAAAATATTTGTAATGATAATTATTCTTGTGTATAAAAAATTATATTATCTATAAATAGAATAATAATTATTATAACAAACTTATTTTATTATATTTATTTCATTCATTTGAATACAGGGTAACCACGTGGTCCATACATGGCTCAAGCGACCGTTGGGTCGCTTTTGTCCACTCCTGAAGCTGCCACACTGGTACTTGTACTGACCAAACAGTTTCAAAACTATGCTCTGTATGTGCGCTAGATTCTGTCAATCCCAAAAGATTCATTTTTCAATATAAACTGAAAAATATAAACCGGTACTCAACCCAAACCCTGAAAAATCATTCATATCCAGGAAAATAATAGAATAAAGAAATTACAAGGGTCGAGGTGTGACAATTAAACCCACCATAACATTTTATTCCATCGTAAATCCACAAGACATTCTAGTCATTTAATAAATATGTTATAACTCAAGATCAAAAATATCCAACCTCTCAATTCGGGGACATTTCAAAAACCTTCAATAGAACATAACCCCATTTCTTGAAATAGATCACCAACCGAGGGGAGGTCCAAAAAGACTCTCCACTATTAGAATTCATCTATCCGCTGTTAACATCATAATGTAAAACTCCATAATACCTTCAGTGGGTCTCCACACAATTAAGAACTAACTAGGAAAGTCCAAACAGAAATTCAATATGAACCAGAAACATGCCACTCCCAAATGGGCAAAAAACACTCATTACTCAAGTCGGGTGGGAATGTACCTAATGAATTTACTACTAAAACCCAACCATTAACTACCCTACACTGTAAAATCACATAAAAATATAAACCAAGAATGTACCTAACTCACATGGGTAGTCCACATGAGAACTTTGATCACAAACTCTCCTTCTTGGAGGCACATTATAGAATACCCTGAGGGATAAGTCCACCACACATTTTCAACTAAAGGTAACTCTTGGTGATATAAAAACCATAGTATAAACAAAATAACTATCTCACCTAAATTGTATAGGCACAACCTAAATCAAACCACTTAAACCCCCAGGGTTCCATGACTACACATCAGCTTCACTCTAAGGCCTCTAGCTATAGCTATGATGGATGAAGCGTATCCTTCCTCACAGATAGTTTATTATAATCCGAGTAATAAATATACCTGATTTGAACATACCAAATAAAGGAAATAATGTTTTAAATGAAAACCACACTAGCATTGAAAATAGGAATTCATCAAAAGACCCACGACATTCCATTAAATTTCAAAACCCAAATAACCATTAGTAAAACATCCAAGAAAAAATATCCCTTAAAATGGAAGGAAACATTTGAAAATAAATTTAAAACAAATTTCTATTAAAACATAACTCTAAAGAATTACCTACTTGACACTTTTTATTCATGCACTGACAGAATATCCGCAAATGGCTCAAGCCTCCCTAGGCCTAGCAGGGCTTCAGAACATTTGTAAAAGATTTATTTTTTTGGTCATGGATTTACAAATTAATAACATACAAGGATATATCACTCTAAAGAGGTTGATGGAATATCCCAAGGCCTCTTGATTCTTTGACTTGCTCCATCAACTTTCATATCCTTCCTTATCTCCTGACTAGAGGTTTCCCCACTGCTCTTAGGGATTGAAGGATGGAGGAATACTTCATACACTCCAACCATCATGGATTCTATATGAGAAGCAAGCCTTAACACATCAAAAAATGAAGTTATATTGAGTTCTGACACCTTTGACTACAGTTCAAGATGAATCCCAACCTCAAAATATCAAACCTTCATGAAAACATTTGCCTCAAACCCTAGATCATAAGGGATTTGGTCTAAAAAGTGTTGGAAATACTCCATCCCTGATCAATAACCCTATAGTAGACAACCCATATCTATCCACATTCAAACCATCTCATTCACAGAGAAATACTGGAAAATGAACAAATCCTTGAAAAAATCCCATGTAAGATTTTTATGGAGCTTGTTTTAGAGACACAGATTTCCACTACATCTACAGTGAACCTGCAAGCCAGAAATTTTACAACATAAAAATCAATTATTTGATCAAATCAACAAATCCAATGATTCTTTCATTCTTTTTCATACACCCTTCCTCCATAGAATATTCTTATTCACCACAAAATAGAGATCGAACCAGCATTTGGAACTCATGCATTAAATACTTTGGATGATCTACTAGAAATATAGATAATAGGGAATCACCTGCTAACTCACTAAAATCACCCATCATAGATCTATGGGTACAACCACTAGAAAATAACAATTCAAGATCCAAATCAAGGCCAAATCAACAAAATCCTCAATAATGAATACCTCTTAGGTGACAAGTATTTAATAGAAGGAAAAAAGTCATTATATCATCCAATATTTCCTTTTGAAAAAATATTTAATTTAAAACCAATTTGGGGGGTTGAAAACTGGCTATTTTTATTCCTTAGAATCTCACCAACATTCATGTTTTTGTGCCACCCTAGGCACCCTTCAATCAGGCCATACCAGACATCCGTTCATATACCCATATAACACCATATATATAAGAACCCATATGAATACCATGGAAGAAACAAAATTACATCTTCTTCCAAAAAACCATTTTCTGTTAGAATTTTTTCCCAAAAATCCAATGCAAGGGTTTTCACAAAACTTTTCAAATTTCCTAGGAGACCCAAAACAATTAAAAATGGGGAAAAAATTTATTGGTTGACTTGACCAAATGGTTGGTGGCCATATGCCAAACACACCACCAATGCAGAGAGCCTCCAAAGAACATTCCCTCACTCCACATGGCTTTTCAGACCCTTCGATATTTCAGAGGCCATTTTCCCAACTCCCTAAAATGTTTCCCATTCACCAAATAATACTTAAAGATCACAGAATCTTACTAAACCATACTTCCATGGATACCAGAGGATCATAAGGAGTAATAGTTAACATATCTCTTCTCGCACCTACCCCTTGAGTCTCAAAATTCCTACTCCACCTACATCGACATCCCCAAGTAACAAATGGTGCTCTGAAAAGAAAGGCCACCTAAGATCAAACCTACTTTGATACCATTTTTTCATGTATCACACACGGTCAACCCTAAACCGGTGACTAAGACGATCCTCGAAAAGGCCTGAGAGGCATTTCCGATCCTCCTGGGATAAAAAAAATCCCCAAGGGAATCAATAGAGTACAATAACGTAACTATTTCACCATATAATAAAATAGAAACTAACCATTAGAGGATGAACAATTAGTTCAATGTGTAGATAAAACTGAACTAAACTCCTTTTATACCCAAGAACAAAAATAATACAACAACTATACAAAAAAACTAAAACTAACCTGATGACCATAATAGCTCCATGTGACTTCATGCGTCACTCTTTAACACAATGATTAACCACCACTTAAGTAGAATGAATCTGAATCTAAGACGTACAAAAAGGATAAAAACAAAAAATAATTTTATTTGTGAGCATAAAACTCAGTAGGATAGCTCGATAATCTATTCCCAATGCACATGCATTAAAATTAAAGAAACATCAATTTCCTTTTTTAACTACAATTTATAAAATTAATATTTTCAAAAAAAATTACTTAAAACAAAGTAAGCCCCATTTCTCTTCTTTTTTTTTCAAAACCATGTTCTTTATATTATTATTACCAAAACCTTTTTAAGTGGAAATTGAATGTTACATTTTCAATTTTCAAACTATAGGATGAAATATTTTTCCTTAAAATCACTTTTAGTAATCACGTTTTATTGCAATACATCCATTTCCTTGAAAACAGCTCATAAAAATGCACTATAGTAATCACACAACATGGTAAATGGATATATATATATATACAAGTATCTCAAACATCACAAAAAGAGACTAAATACATTATACAATGTTGAACCCAAGAGATCAAGAGTAATCCATATGAAACTAATACATGACACCCCATCCTCGGTATCATGGCACACAATATGAAATCATAAAGCTGGATATTCATGGCCACCCTAACTCAGGACAGACTGATGGAATACCCTACAGTAATAAACCCATATATATATATCCACTAATAATCGGCCAATGGTCAGTTAGTCAACAACGAGTGGTGTAATTATTCATAGAAATTTTCATCAGTATGCCAGGTTCCTATGTCTAATGTATATAAAAGGGGTCATACAACATATCCCAACTGAGCATCCAATCATGTATATATAATAATAATAAACAACAAGAGTTGTCACCCCATGACACTCCAAGGACCGATCTCATGCCATAGAACAAACTGAACACAAAGTGTCCAACCCGAGGAACTATCACAATGGATCTCAAGTATTCCACATTAATTAAATCACATCCTTAATATATTATTACAAGAAATGAGAAATATCTAAGGATTTTTTCATAATAAGCAATTTCAAAATTTACACAAAGATTCCAAACGTGCATTTAAACACTATTCAAAAAAACCAACATTATTAAAAGGTAAAAATTCCACATTTCCAAAAAAGTTGTAAACACACTATTTAAAACATAAAAAAAATAGATAAAATCTTTTAAAATAATCATATTACACACTCAAGGAACGTCCATTTTTATGAAAAGTCCAAAAAATCCTTTTCATTGTAAACACATTCCAAAACACATTAAAAACTGATAATCACTTATTTATAATATAAAAACCTTCATTGAAAACATATAAAGAACAACATTATGTTTCTCATGTTTCAAATATATTTATACGTTCAAAAAAATAATTTTATATCACTTTCAAAAAAAATCCACTCAGGAAATTTATTGCACAATCATCGTATAATATTTAAACAAAAATAACAATTTCAACAGACAACCAACAAGGAATAAAAAACCCATTGAATTCCATAAATTTATCTAAGCTATTAAACCATGTTTACAATGAAACATATATTTTTAACATGTACATGGTGCCCACATTTTAACCCAAATAACACTATTCATCAAAAAACAATGCATAAACACCACTTTGAACACCGATTAATTATACCAAGGGTCACCCAAAAAATTAGGATATATAGAAGGTGATTAAAGAATGAAGTAGATGAATATTAAATTAATAAGGTAAGGAAAATGGGGAACCTATCTCAAAACCAAGGTAGATTTGAAAAACGTATGCTCGTGGTCGCTCTATACGGATTATAAAACCCTAAACCTACAAAGATAAACCCAAAACAATCAAAACCAGAAATTAATTTATTTAAAAATGAATAAAAATAAATATGGGTATACCATATTTGGAAATAAAAACTTAAATGGGGTGGTTTTGAAGGAAAAGGGGGAGGGGCTGGTCGCTAGAGACTCACAGCAGCAGGAGGTCACACCAAAGAAGCGACGGTCGGGATATGCTTGCCAGGATGGAGGGGTCACGAATGGGGGAGGGTTGCTAGAGTTTTACATGATGTTAATGATGGGACCATGAATGTATATGGGTTATTGGGTAAGAATTTCTTCGATGAGGCCTTTCAGATTGGAGGTTGAGAAATGCACCATAAGGGGGGAAGAAGGTTGTGCATGAGAGGGGATAGGTTGCGGCGCCATTCAAGGGGAAGGGGGATGAATGGAAGACCAAAAAATGAAATATAAAAAAAATTAAAATCTAATTAATCATTAATAATAATAATAATATAATGATAAAAATAATAATAAAAATATTTGTTTCATTTTCATATAAATAAATTTCTTATCAATTATAATGATAACTTTAATAATAATTATTTTAAAACTATTGGTATTGATAATAATTAAGTTTGAAAAAAAAATTATATTATCTATAAAAACAATGATAATAATAATAATAACAATATTGTATTATTCTATACAATTCATTCATTTGAATAGGGGCTAATCGGGAGGTCCACAAATGGCTCAAGAGACCATGTACAAATAGTGTTGTAGCTTTTATTCACTCCCCAGGTTGCAACATCGGTACCTGGGCTAACCACAAGGTTTCCAAACCATGATCTACCCATGCGCTACCTACTACCAAACCCAAAAAAATGCATTGTTGAATAAAATATCAAAAATTTAAACCCAGACTGAAAGTTGAACCCTCAAAATATTGTTCAAAATCATGAAAAACAATAAAATAATGAAATTACAATGGTCGGGGTATGATAGGTAATGAACAATAACATTGGTCGTATGGTGTATCCTATTGAACTACAACCCATTATAACAATGTTAGACTTTTTATCCATCAGTAAACTCCATCATTTAATGGGAAGAAAAATCTATTTGTATAAGGGAAATGGATAAGTTCCTTAAGGAAGGTATTTATATCATTGGGATGTAATGAATGAGATAAGGTTATCATTATATTTTTTTGTCTCTCATGAGATGTGTTTTAGTTTTAGTCATTTATTCAATACACAAAGGAAGCAGAAGTAATAATGAGCATGGAATGGAAGGGTGTAAAGGAAATTTTCATGGAAAAATATTTTCCTTGAGAATAATGGGATAATATGGAGATAAAATTCTTGAGTTTGAGACAAAAAAAAGATTAATTTTTTTTATATTTTAAGACAACATTACAATGTTATAAAGGATTTCTATCGACTGTATACATAATCCAGAAAGAAATATTGGCCTTTTCTTTGATGGGTTTTAGCTAATACTCCAAAGGGATCAACTCTCCGAAACATTTTCATTATATTAGGATATTTTACCATGCACTATGAAGACTTAAAATGAATTCTCCATGTCAAATTAATTCAAAATGATGAAAAATAAGAAGAGTCTAGATGAACACTATAGAAAATAAAGTATTTGAAAAATAATAAAATGAATGGTATTATTTATAACCAGTAATAAATATGGAAAGTGACATCATGGAATTTTATTTCTAGGAATGTGAGTATCGTACAAGTGTGGAGAGAAATCCCAGTAGGCTTGTGATTTAATGGGTATGAAAGAAGATTAAAATTTCCAAATGATTTAACTATAAGGATATGGGGAACTATGAAGATGATTTTCCTAGGAATCAAGGGAATTTTCACCCAAAAAATAAATGGTTTTGAGGCCATGATTATGCAATCAAAATAGATGATGTTGAATTTATTAAATATGGGTTGGAAGTTACTTTAATCATATACTAAAATATATCTAATTATATATTTGTTTTTGGATCTTTTAACTCTATTATAAAATATAAATTTTCCAAGAAATATTATATTTACATAGGACCTTAAGAATAATGTTATCAGTCAATACTCCACCACAATAATTATGTGTCAGTTAGTTCATATTATGATACATAAACATGTCCTTTTACAAAATTTATTTTTTTACCTATAATATATTTTGATATAATCCTTGGTATGTAATGGATTTAAAAGTATTATAAAAAAATATATTTCAAAGAGAAGTATATTAAAATTCATTATGAAGATGTAGAATTACTTATTTTTAAATGGGAGACATCATCATTTGATTAATATCTATATACGCCCCTAGTAGCTTACCTTAATTATATCCTTGGTTATGAATAGAAAAAAACCCACTACTGGTTGAAAAGGTAATATTTAAAATGAGTATGTACATTTTTTCCATGAATACATTTATGTGTTTCTTGAGGAATTAGATAAACATACATAAGAGTATGAAGTAGAATTTTCCATTGATTTATTCCCTAATACATGAACTATATCAAAAACTCCCTATAGAATGGACATTGTGGAATTGGTTTAATTGAATAATAACTAGATAAGTTATGTGATAAGTTATTCAGTCACCTTAGAGTTTCACCTTTGGGAGCCCCTGTTTTTTTATTATGAATAAACATGGATCTATAAGTATTTGAATTGATTATAAAGAAATTAGTGATATTAAAATGAATAACAACTATCCTCTACCCTATATTGATAACTTAATTGAAGAAATTCATAGATATTGATATTTGTTAATATTGACCTTTATTATGGGTATCATTATTTACGAGTAAATTTGGAAGTAATTTTATATATTTCACGTCAAATGAGGTTTAGACCTTACGAGTTTATACTAATTAAATTTGGAACGACTAATGAGCCCTCAATTTTTATGGATCTAATGAATAATATTTTTATTGAATATCTTGATAATTGTTTTGTGGTATTTTTCTTTGATATTCTATTTTACTCTAAGAGTTATGAGAACCAAGAGAATCAGATGAAAATCATACTTTATACCCTTAGAATAAATGATTTAATAGGAAATTTTCCATGTGTAAATTATATCTTCGTAACATTTTTTCCCTAGCCATATTTTCTCTAATGATAGATTCTTAGTTGATCATATGAAGATAAATATATATTTCATACACAAATGAATATAACAGAGGTATATATTTCTATTCCATATTAGGTTACTACTACTAATTTTTTCAAAATAATTATCAATTGGCTAACCTGTTAACCAAGATGACTCATAAATATGTTATGTTTATATGGGAAAATTAATTTTATTAATTTTTTTGATTAATTAATTTGAATATTAGGGAATTCACTTATTTTTACTCTATCATCATGAAAGGGTGTATTTTTTATATTTAGTGATTCCTAAAATAAGTTACTTTGTTCTACCCAAACCCAAAATGATATAGTTATTTCTTATTCATCCTTGAATATAAAGATTCATGAAAAAAACTATCCAACCCATGATCTTAAGTTTCAAGCTATAATTGTTTCATTAATGATATTTAAAAATTTTCTCTATAGTGAAAGAATAATTTTATACACAGATAATAAGAGTCTAAAATACATATTTTTTGATATAAATCATCATGATGTAATGAATATGGATCGACATAATTAAAAATTATGATTTATCAAAAAACTACAAATCTAGGAAAGAAAATAAGGTAATAGATGAATTGATTAGGAATGATCATGGAGTTCTGAAAAAACAATTCAGGATCAATAGGGATCCTATGTTCATGGATCTAATAAATATAGATATAAAAAATTATAATGAAGGGGTAACATAACCTAGTTTTCAAATTATTTTTAAAAATTCTATTTTTTTAAAAAAAAATTATCAAATTGATGATCGGAATTTTCAAAAGAAATTTAAATCCATGAATAATGGAAAATTGGAAGAATTATTTTGTAAAGATGTAATTCTTAAATTTTTAAAGTTACTATGTGATCAGTCTGTCCCAATTCTGAATAGGTAATTGTTTTATGATTATCATAGATCAAATTTATATATAAAACATAGTATCACCAACATAAATATAGATTTGAAGAAAAATTTTCTGATAGAAAAAGAAGAAGTGGTAAATTTCTAATTATGTGTTAAGATATATGGTTTGTGAACAAGTGAAGGTTGAGGGGAAATATCATATATGATTCATGAACCTATACCTATTAATTTGTAAGAATGGGACGAAATTACTATTGAATTTGACATTGGATTAACTAAGACACATAGAAATAATGATGTAATATGGTTTATTATTGATTGCCTCAACAAATCATTAAATTTCCTCAATATAAGAGAAGACCATCCTCTATTGTACCTTATATAACTCTATAAAAATAATGATTAAATACATCTAGGTGAAAATATTTCAATTTTTTCTGATCATGATCCCTAATTTACACTAAAATTCAAAAAATGTATTCTAAAGGATATCGATATTATGCTTCTATTAAGCATCCCTTATCACCCTCAAACTGATGGATAATCATAAAGGACTATTAAAACATTAGAATACCTATTTCTAATGCCCAAAAAATTTCAATTAGTATGATTTTATTTGAAAACAAGTATGAAACCAAGCACCAAGCATGTGAGGGAATATAATATGAGTATAATTTATAATGTATTTACTATTTTAAATTAATTCAATTTATTTTTTATCTTTAAATTCAAGTGAAACTGAGTTAGAATACGTCACATGAAATAAAGAGTTTCATTGATTGTTTGTGATACATGAAAGACTGAGTTTCACTGAACTACAATATATTTTTAAAATATTGTTCTTTATTATAATAAAATATAACCAATACATTAAATTTTCATTTATGAATAGGATTAACAAACTTATGAAAATTTATGTTTTAAAAAATATAAATTGAATTAAATGGTTAATAATTATTTAGAAATAAATATAAAAACCAATTTAATTTAAAGGGAATGTGCTTTCTTCGTGTGAAATTGGTGTTTCTCACTTTTTCCAAAAAAGTGTCTTAGATAATGAAAAAAGACGTTTCAATCAATATAATGGGAATGTTTGTATATAAAACTATTTTTATTCTCATAAAGTTTATTTTCACTAATAAATTAAATTAATTACATCTATTAAGTGATATTAATGGAATATTTATTATATATTAAAAAATTAGTTTTTATATTCATCCAATTTATTCAATAAATATATGATAAGAACAAACACAATTTCACACAAAAAATAATATATTTTTATTAAAGCATATTTACCTTCTTTTAATTGAGAACTTATTTAAATTCTATGTTTTTGAACTTCTATAAATATTATACGTAAAAAAACATAATATTTGAAATAAAAACATAAAATTTAGTTTAGGGAGAATTTTTTTATTTTTCATGGAAGTTATATTTTTTAATGAATAATGAAAAATATATAATTTATATTAAAAAAAACTTTTTCATATAATTTATTTATAAGGATAAGTTATATTTTAAATTGTTTATAAAGATTATTTAGGTTATTGTTTTAAATTAATGTAATTTATGTCATTGGAAGCAATTTAACTTTTAAATTGGGTATAAACACCTAGCAAACATTTGAATATTTTTACTTTCAAAACTCGCATTGCTGTCCCATCTGCTTGATTAAATTTAAATTCATTTATTCAAATTTAGTAATTGGAATTCGAATAATGGATTATATATTTTGAATATAAATAATTTATAATTTATAAAAATTTAATATTAGATAGTGACAAAAATATTATTCTATGTAATGAAAATAAATTACAATGATTAAGAGATAGTTATGCATAAAAAGCGACTAAACCTTAATCATAAAGGCCCAAATGACCTATAAACTTTTCCAAAATCCATTTTTTTATATTTAGACACTATACTACCTTTAATATTATTTTTACAATTATTGGATCCAATTTAATTTGTAAAATCATGGGCGGAATTCCCTTTTCTGAAATTTATAAGAGATAAAATCCTCCACTATAAAAAAGTCCTCCTCTCCTCCCACTTCCTCACACATATCAAGACACATCTATTGACCAAGATCTTAAAATTTAGCTCCTCAAAATACTACCCCTAATCCTAAAAGAATATCTTTGTGAAAAAATACATCCATGGAATCCCTTTTGGTCAAATTAAAAGGATTTACCCAAACAAGAGGTAACATCTTTCATAAAGATCTTTAGTTTTATTCCCTTTATTCACCCACTAAAATATTATAATTTCATGATTATATAAAAAAAACTTTATCCTAATTAAAAACTATTTTTTTCTATTAAAGATTTTATTTACACGTATTGAAAATTCATTATTATGGGTAATGAACACATTATTTATGTGTATGATGAAATACTAACTCACGAAACAAAGTTATACATATTTTCACTAAAGCTACTCATTTTTGGGAATTATAATGTAAACACTATTTCTATTTATTATAAATTACATTTATAATATTTTTATACCTCTATAATTATTTTATACCACATATATTTATACTTTTTATTCTGTGTGAATATGATAACATTTTTTGTGGAAGTTTTGAGTACCTCCTCTAAAAGTGATCTAATTCGACCACACGATACATGAAATGTATAATGGGTGGTTTTAATTAAAATATGTGAATATATATATATGATATTCCTGACATAATTAAATTTCTATTAATTAAATATATATCATTTTCTTTATTACCCTTTCACATATTAAAATTTTATGATGTCGATTGTGGACGTGTTGACTAAAACCCCTTGACACATTATGATTAATTTTACATACCAAAAATACTATTTAAAAATATATATGATTAAATAAAATTTTATTTATAATATAATAATCATTCTGGAAATATATATTATTACTTACCTTTTTTCCATAATAATCATGAAAGATGGGAATGTTACTCATTTGTACGTACAACCTACTGTCTTCATGATTGTAACATTTGTTCATTTTTCCTCAACAAATTTAATTATTGGTTATACAATTATAATTGATTTGTTAATTTAATAATTATGTCATTATTATTATGCCATAAATCCTATATAATGTTCCATTTGACAATAGTTGACCTATAAATGTTGTTTTTGATGCATAAACTGAATTTGGTCTAAACAACCGATGTATAATTAGTTGATTAAGTAGTTGTATAGAACATGGAAATAAGAGAAACAAATGTTATAAAAAACATGAAATATTTTTTAAGAAAGTAAATAATTAACAGAAATTTTTTATCAAAGAATATGAAGACACAATGAGACAAATCAGACGCAAGGTAAGAGATTTTCATTTCACATTTCACATATGTGAGATAAATGTAATATTCACCACTTATTTTATTTTTTAAGGTGTATATACTACCCATATGATATATTATATCATTAATTGTTTTATCTTAATGGTATTTAAAAGCTTCATTTAATGTTTTCCATTCATTATCATTACCATTTAAAATATTTCATGGTGGTATGAGATTCTTTCAAATGTTTAATGATTATTTTCCTCAAGAATAATAAAAATAATATTTCATTTATATTTAAGGAACATATATGGCCAATATTCAATAAAACATTTAATTTTTCTCTCCTCTAGTTATTAGTTTCCTTTTTCAATTATTAGTACAATTTTCCACTCTTTGGTACATAAAATGTTTTATAAAATGTTTTTATGAAAAACCGACTTCATTCTCCCTTTAGTCGGAGAACCTGTTTTATTCTAAACACCCATTATATAAATTTTTTTTCAAAAAATGTTTTCAAAAAAAAATTATCATTTCTAAAATTATTTATTAATGAAATTTTTACCCTTTTGTCTTTTACCAATGTTTTCAATTGAATATTCTTGTCATTTTCTGAAAAGGCATTTTTCAAAAGTTTTTACCATATAAAAGGAATGCTCTTTTTACCTCATACGACATATAGGGATTTACAAACATCAATTTCTTTGAAGAGTCCTTTTCATATTTAATAGGTCATTTTTTAATGGAAATGTTTATGACTAATTTATCTAAGGATAGTATTTTCATTCACTTCATTGATTTCTTTTTTAGTCACATTTTTCAATATTCAATTTCCTATTACCATTTGACATTGAATTTCCTCAAAATATTTATATCATTTTACATAGATATTATTATTTCTTAAATTGTATACTACTTCTCATACAATTTTTACATTGAAATTTATTTTATTTTTTTGGGAAATATTGATAAATTTTTATCCTTTATTAAATATGGATTTTTGATAAGGCATATTATTTATTTCGATTATTCAATAAGAGGAATGGTTTTCACTGGAAGTGACGGGCGGGACCAAATTTATACAGCCCCTCGATGCATCGACAGGTTCTCATGAGACATATAATTTTCACCAGTTAAATATAGTTCTATATGTAGTTCTAAACCATCTTGTGAATGGTGTTCATGGTATAGGTTTTCTTTTTTCCACATACCAGACATCCAAAAATTAAGCATTTTCATCATTTAGTTTTATTTATTATTCATCCATTGAGATCTTGCATCAAAATATCTATGGATAAATTTCATTTTTATTTCATTAATTAAATGTAATGTGTTCCATATTCTTGCATTTCCGTATTTATTTTTCCTTATCTAGTTATATTAATGGAATGTGTTTCAATTTATTTAACTCAGCAGTTTATTATTTTAATTGATTCATTATTTATTATTCTGTAATTCACTTATACAGAGCATTTGAACTCACCATTATTTTTGTTTCCTTTCCCCAAGAACTCAATAAGTATACTAATAAAATTGTGAAATTATATTTTAGATGGAATAAAATTATTATCATTGAAATTATTTTGAACAATAATATGTTATAATTATTGTATTATTTTATCATATATTTATATGGTTTACCAAGACAACTAAACTATTCATCCCATTAGAACATGATTTACTTATATATTTATGACAATGTAATTGATAGAAGTAACCATCCTTAGGATATCTGGGGATGGGTTGTTATATTTTTTATTAGATAATGTTTAGAAGTAACCATGGGTACTAGATTTTAGAAAAAAAAATAGATTAAAGAAATTATAAATAATGTATAATTTGAGGATAATTATATAAGAAAAACATAGAATTTTACGTGGGTCACCCTAGCAATTCATTCCTCTCTGGATACTACAAGTGTTTGTGGCTGAGGTATAAATGTAAATAGGAGTAAAAACTCTAACAAGGTGTGTTAAGCCTGACTCAATGTAACCTGCTATACAACAATAGGTCATACGGCGCAACTGGTTTGACACTCCTGAGAGATATTCTTAGGATAATTTGAATTTTTTTACAAACCATTATGAATTATATTAACGGATAATGAAAATTTATAACCAAGGTTAAACATATGGTGTTTTAGATTGAAGATAAGGGTTCATTATTTAAAAATCTTATAAATTATATTATATATGGGTATTATACCAAGGAAGGACCAATGTAGAAACAAATGGATGTAGTTTTTATGTATTAGGGTTGTATTGAAAACTGTAGTTAAAAGTATATTGAGTGATTGAACTTACACTGAGGATTTATATCATATTTATTTCAGAAATTGGATTACTATTGTATTAGTAAAATGAAACATTTTTTCTAGATTTCATTCAATTGTGTTCGAAAAGGTATCAGGTCATGATGCTAGGATCGTATGACGATAAGGGTTTCATGCCAACTACTAACCTAAACATTGTCCAGATTAAAATTTCACAATTTTTAGTTATGAAATTTGAGGAATAAATATTAATAATGAACCAGTAGTGTAAGATTTATGCTTTATAGATTAATTTCTAAACCATATTAACTTTGGAGAACAGTTAGAAAAAAACATTATACTTTTCACTCTTTTATAGGTCTAATATCCATTAAATGTTTAGTTTAGTTCTTTAAGAAAAAAAAGTTATTTTTTGGATATCCATTTCATGAATTAATGTATGAATTAGAATTTGATAAAAGTACCAACAAAGAAAGAAAATTGTGGTTATATAAAAATGTTATGTTAGTGTATTTATTTATATTCTTATATAGTAAAATTATTAATCAATTCATAGAAAATGATAAAAAAATTGTACTAATACCTTAATTTTTGTTGAATATACGGTCTTCTTAATCAACTAAATTTTATTAATTTTAGGAACTAATAATTATGTTGATCATTCAATTTTTTGGGATTGATGAAATCGATCAATCCATATAATTATTTATGATTTTCCATGGATTATGTGTCACTAATTTCCACTAGTGTTCTCTTACTTATAGAATTATTTATATATTTTTCTATCTGACCTAGGTACTTCTCATTATCTAATTTGTAGAGGATCTTTTACGAACCCTTCTCATGATGTGGGATTTCAAACATTGGAAATATCAAATAATATATCACATTGATCCTGTTTAAATTGTAATGAACTGATTTAATTAAGGTGGGGAAAATGTCAGACATCTTGATCATGAGATCAAAGACACTGTTTGTAGAGACCCAAAGCATGACATACATGGACATTACATTACTTTTGTGGAATACTTAATACATAACAAAAACAAGCACAGAAGGATTGTAATAGTTTAGTGTCTTTGGAAACTTAGAATATAAACTTCTAATCATGTTGAAATATCTTCAAAAACTCCCATAAAGATCTTCCCCTTTTTGTTTCCTTACCTAAAACCTTTCTTTATTTCCTAGGGAAAATAAAAAATAAAAAGGGTGAGCTCAAATGCTTAGTAAGGGAAAACATAGATAATATAAAACAATCCATAAACATTTGGATGCAAAAACTTGAACAAGAAATTTAAACATCAAAATCTTGAATAAAGTCATAAATCGTGGAAGTACGTAAGGAATATATCATAATAGAACATCAACCATGAAAAAATATAATGGGAATAAAACAGGTAATTTTTTAAACCATTCATCACATGTTATGATTTCCATAGTAGCCAAGGCATTGCTGCCAAGACCATCTTAGTGGACAAAGTCCCTTTCTGAATCGAGTTCACTCCTCGTTTTAGTCCTGTAACACTGAACCATATTAACTTACCATTACATCCATGTCTATATCATGAGATATAAATATTTACCCAATTAATTGGAGGTATATATAGGTCCCACTCATCTCATATTGAAATCATTCTTTCGTGTGCCACAATATAAACATAAATCATTCATCATAACCCAAAAATAAAATGGGGTTCATAAACATAATTCCATTATAACATAATCCATACAACAAAATTGGATATCATTTCATCATTAGAAAATTTAAACAATGTAAATCATAGAGACATGATACTTGAAACATACACATGTGAAATAATTTCATCTTAGATGAAAATGGTTTTGATAAAACACTTAAAATGAATTCTTGAGGAAAACATATTTTTTTCTTCAAAATCATTTTCTTTTGACAAAATGTCATGAAATTTTAAAAGAAAAGGATTTTGTTTAAAATAGTCATGAAATCTTTTGGAGTAAGCTTCATGAAAATATGGCTTTATAAAACCGTAAAAATCATTTCATACCATATACGTTTATAAAAACATTCTTCTCATACTTTTGTCGGAAAAGTCAGAAAGTCCCTTGTAGGGTAAATAAAAGAATGATTCCATCCATACCATTGGGTAAAAGTCAAAATGGTTAAAAAGGACATTAAACATATTTGAATACACTTTTATAAAACATGTAAATGGATTATAGCAATAACCCCAGTAAATACTTACGAATAAGCAATCTCGAATAAAAATGATATTTGCAAAATTATCCCTTACCTTAGGTCCGATATTCTTCGTACGTATCTTAACCTCTTGTATAATGATTTAAATAATGTCATTTACTTGTTACAGAATCATATTCATTATTATGGTATCATATATGTTTCACTTATGACTTTATATTACCTGTTCTTTTGTAAATTCCATGTTAAAGCAGCGTTTTGGGTAAAATCATTTCATTTATCGTATGTGTTTCGACTTTTCGTTCTTGATATTATTACTTATATCCTGATTTAAATAATTTCAGAATTTAAAACATGATTTATATATAATATATATTCAATATATACATATATATATTATAGATCTATAAAAGGAATGAAATACACCTTTCATGGAGACGGTAGGCCGTACGTACGCATGAACATTGTTTTCGTTTCCTTATTGAATTGAATGAAAATAAATAGATGAAATACATATATATATATATATAAATACAGTAGAATTATTATTTCATATATTTCATTATTATTCATTATATATACATTATGATCATTCATGTATGGTTAACATGGAGAATGAATCTCATCACGTCGTGGAGACGGTAGTCCGTACGTACGCACGCGCGGTGATTTCGTTTTCCGTAGGATGGATAGATGGTGAAATATAGTTGTTTCATACTTATAATAACATATAATTATATGAGTGATACTGATGTTATTACTTCATAATGAAACAACTAAAGAAGAAGAAGTGGAAGAAGAAATAATGTTGAAAGTATCGGTAACGGATATTACCTCTTCTTTGAAGCGCCTCTTTGATACCTCCTCTAAGGGCACTAAAATTGGACTTTTAAGAAGATCCAGACCTCTAGGATGTTTCTAGGGAAGTGGAGAAGAGAATTTTTCAGGTTTTGGCCGATCTGGAAGGCTCAATGTTGTGTGAGGAAGAGAGGGAGGAGGTGCCCTTTTATAAAGGAGGAGAGAGGAACCTTTAGAATAACTAAAAATATTATTTTATTATAACGTCATATTCGGTTTTTAACAGCTCCAAATTGAGTTATTTCTAAGATAAGGTGGGTATGGGTCGAAATCCTTTAACCCAATATAATTTAGACAAGTTTAGGTTTCTATTTTAACCTTATCATTTAGATTTAACATTATGTTAGATAATTTAACTTTTACCGTGTCTTCTTGTTTTCTTACACTACAAGGTTAATAAACTTACTATAACAAGTCAAACGAACCCCAAGTTGTTTATTATTAATATATATAACCTTATCTAAGTCATGTTTCCAAACCTTCGATTTTTAGGAATAAAATAACAATTAATAATATAATATTTTTTTTAAAAACTATTTTATGTCAATTTTGACACTATTTGGAAATTTATTTTTGGGAAAATCATAACAGAATGATTAGTCCGAAAAAAAGTTAACTACATAATTACTAACATATCATATTAACCTATAAAATTAGTTTAATTCATAAAAAGTCTCAAATTATATTTATTTGGGTATTTATAACATCAATTATGTCAATATTTCATTAATAAGATAATTACTACATCATCATTGTGTCATAAATAAGTTAAATTATTTAATGTACAAAAAATATAAATAAGACACCATTATGTAGGAAATATTTTCAGATTTCTAATTAATATTTATAGTCGAATTTATCTTTTGTAGAACCCTATATTAAAAATGATTTAGTTATTAAACATTGATTTTAGCTATTTTAACCCTTCTTTAAATAAATTAATAATAAATGTCCTAATCTAATCAAAGTGGGCCTAAATGACCATATTTTATTCCTATGGTTGTTTTTGGTCGAATTACACTTATCCAATAGAATTAGAACATGTGTTAGGGTAATAATAATATCATTTTTACCCTTAATTACCTTATTTACTTTTAACCGTGGGAAAAAAAGTAAAAAGTTACTCTTCACCAAAAAAAATTCATTGCATTGAACCAAATTTTAGTCTTTAATTTTAACCGTATCTCTCGGATATTAGAAATTTAATTCACAGAAGTGGTAAAATTTCATTTAAATGAAAAAGTCAGTTTTTTTACTACCACTAAGTGGTTTCACTATTAATTGAAAATTGATGTTTTTCAGAAAAATACCAAAAATTCAGCCTAAGAATTATTTGATATTCCGAATTCAAAATTGATGTCTATTTTTCCAAATTCAAAACATTGAAGAGGAATTAATTAATTTTAAAATTAATTCCTATTATCAAAACAAATAGCGTGTTTTTAAGAGACAAAAACAATCAAAAGATTGATACTTGTTTATATCCAACTACAAAGTGAAATTAATTCCAATGAACAAAATAGGATTAAATGGTAAAAATATAATATAATTACACTTTAAAACCAATTAAAAATATAATCTAACCATATAAATTATTGCAATGAAAAAAAGTTGTTTTTAATTAAAATATAGCATGTTTTTACTATTTATTAAAATATGAAATTTATCTGAATAATATGAAAATTTTATCCAAAATAAATTTTTATATCCTGATTCCAAAGAAGAATTTTATTTTGACAAATTGAACATATAAACATTTCAAAAACAAAATTTAATGTGGGTGCGCCATCAAAAGGCGGCAAAACTTCATTTTTTGAAAAATACTTATTTTACCTGAAAAAATTATTTTGTTCTCTTACCATGTTCTAGAAAATGTTTAAGATGAATAATAATGTTATAAAATTCAAAATTTAGTTAATACTATTCATAACGGTTAGTTCGTGATAATATTATAACCATATATATCTTTGTTTAGTGAAACCCGGTATTGCGTACAACACACACTATCGAGGAAGGTCACGATTACGTGTAATGCAAGCCAAGTCAGGGTTTCGTGTTGTGAAAGAATACTTCATAGTTTCATATAATAGAATCCAACCATATTTCGTTTATACATTGAATATATGTATATATATATATACACTCAAAGTTGCGTAGAATGACTATTATAAAACGAACTTGAAATTGTGTGTAACACAATCTTAGAATAGTGTTGCGTATACTTCAAGCTAATATAGTGTGGCGTATAGCACAAGATAATCTTGTTTTAGCATAAAAAACTTGACATCAAATAAATTAATAAGAATACTTATCATAAAATATCGGGTTGTTACATTCTACCCCCCTTAAAATGAATTTATCCCTCGAAATTCGTCGGGGTTATACATTTTATTCTACTTGAAAGTTTCTTTAATTTCATCACACATTGTAAAATGAAATACAACAACTTAACTTTAAAAAAATAAAGTATGAAACGTAACCGTTACCCAAATTAACTCATCACTGGGTTTGTACGTAGGAGAACATAGGTGAAAATATGGATATGGAAGAAAAATCTAACCATCAAGTTCTGATGGAGAGTGGTAGAGAACATGGCTATGAAAAATCCAACAATCACAAAGTCATAGATTTGTGATGATATAAGGTACCATCTGATTCATCAGATATGAGGGAACTAGGACAACATTTTTGGTTTTGAAGATCATTTTCCTAAATTGGAAAATTTTGAATTAGTATAAATACTTGCTTGATTTTGGTACAATCTCACTATTTTTTGTTCTTTGAAAAATTTCCACTTCATCTCTTAATGAAATGAAGTTTAATTTGTTATTCTTGAAGTGTTAGCAGATCATGTGATAGAATGACGGGTCATTCCATCTGTCTCAAACAAAAGGTTGGAAAAAGTTATTAAATATACATAAGTCGATTAATCGTATATGGTTCCCGAAATGGACTTATAATTCATATCTCATACCACTTAAAAAAATTAAAACTAATTTATACTAACCAGGGACATCATGTAGGCCATTGGTAGGCGATAAAGGCCTGTCGCACATCGGTTGTGGGTTCGATTCTCATAGCCTTGTCCGACACGACGGGCTATCACCTGTCCTGTAGGTTGTCCTTTTTCTAAAACTACATTACTATAACATACAGTCAATAATATATAAAAAAGGTGTATCCTTAAACAATACTATCTTATGTCCAAAATAATCCATTCCAATCTTTAGGCTTATCTAAAATATTTCGGTCCAAGCTCATAGTATAAAGAAATTGATTACTTGAAATGTCACATAACAATCACGTGAATGCCATCATTTATCCCCCATATATCATAAGGTATATCTTGTTGGTCAAATTAAAAAAAATTGAATACCTTAATCATGTATTCTCTTGAAGAATGAATACCCATTGAACCTTAGTGAAAACATAAATGTTGTTAAATTTTAACACTTTCCACATACCAAAAACCCAAAAAAATCTATCTACTCAAACCATAATATCACTTAGTCCTTATATCAGTCATGAGCTCATGTTTACTATAATATTATTTTCTCCTTATCCCATCATTATGCGCATTTAATCTACTTTCCAAAAATATTTCAATCACTTTTTCATGGTTACCAGTACCATATAATTATTGAAAACCAAAACATAGATATTCCAAAATTCCACAATACCATAAGTGAGATTCCATGATACTATTTTGAAATCACATTACATAAACACTTAATCATTACACAACTTCATTTTCATACTCAACATCACAAATAGTGATATAATGAGACTTCCCTTTATCTGTTTCCTTAAGAGGTTGATCACATTGATCATCATTAACCCGTGGATTAGGGAATTTATTAGCATAATGCCCCATTTCCATGCACTTGAAGCATTGAAGTGTTGGTGGAGAGTTATCTGTAGTATTTTCTCTATTCAAATCATTATCAATCTTCTTCCCATTACTTCGACAATCAACTGCTCGATGACCTTATTTTCCACACTTAAAAAAATTTCTAGTACCTTTTAGGCAATCTCCACCATACTTCTTTCCGCACTTTGAGCATAAAGAAACATTCATCTTCTTTTCACCAGTGTTCTGAGATTTCTCTTTGAACTCCATCTTTCATTTCTTGTCAAAAACATGAGATGGATATGTTACACCAACTTCTAGTTCTACCTTGATATCACAACTCCCAATTTCTTCATAGATACTGAATTCTCTTATAGCTAATGCCCTTAGAAGACTTGGTTTTAAGCCACTGAAAAATTGATCAACTTTACTTTTAGGTTGGATGATAAAGCCAGATGCATACCTTGCAAGTCTTGTAAAATTAGCTTTGTATATACCAATAGATTCATCATCCTTCTTCTTAAGATCAAGAAACTCCTTTTCCATATTTGTTCAAAGAATACAAGGGAAGTACATACTGAAAAACAAGTTCTTGAACTCGTCCCATTCCATGGACTCAATTTCATCTATTTGCCTCGTATTCTTGATAAGATTCCACCACTGATTAGCATCACCTTCCAGACGATATACTGCTAAGATGACTTTATCATGCTCAGAACATTGTAGAACTGAAAATATCTTTCTAGTAGTACTGAACCATTGTTCAACCATTAAGGGATCAGAAGACCTGCTGAATGAAGGTGGAGGCTTCCTCATGAAGGATTCAACAAAATGTTTCTCCTTTCTCTGCTCATTTTGAAATCAAGAATGATTCACAGCTTGTGTATGTATAGAAATAAGATTGTGCACTCCATCTCCCATGACATTGGTTTGGTCAGGAGGAAAATCATTGCATTTTCCATTACATTGATCAACACAGTTCCTTCGGGTTCCATCCATTGTCTAAAACCCAAAAATAATAGTGTGAGAGGAAAATACCATGCTAGGGAAAACAACATAATAAAGGGGGAGTACCTTCAATATCTAAAATCATAGGTTTAATTCTAATATTGTTAGCTCAATTCTAGGACTATATCCTATATGTATATTTATCCTTAGGGACATCCCTAGACATGCCTTAGAAATATCTCTAGGGATCTCACTAATGTTTTCGAATCCTAGTTTCCAAAGATTAACTAAAAATTTCCTCTGATAACAACTGTAGCGGTCTGGAATTACTTCAAGTGGACTATAATTGATACATATCAGGGCACTCCATGGGTGGCTACACCCCCTGGGCGAGACACACGACCATCCCCAGTGGAAGCCATTTCCTCATGACGCCCTTGGGTAGAGAGCCATGATTCATCCAACCCTCACATGTGAGAGTTCCCAAGGATCGGATACATTCCTACCTCCTTTTCCTCTGATACCAACTGTAGAGACCCAAAGATTGATGTACATGGACATTACATTACTTTTTCAGAATACTTAATACATAACAAAAATAGACACACAAGGACTATAATAGTTTAGTGGCTTTCGAAACTCGGAATATAAACTTCTAATCATGTTGAAATATCTTCGACAACTCCCATAACGATCTTCCCTATTTTGTTTCCTTACCTAAAACCTTTCTTTATTTCCTGGGGAAAATAAAACATAAAAATGGTGAGCTCAAATGCTCAGTAAGGGAAAACATAGATAACATAAAACAATCCATAGAAATATGGAAGCAAAAACATGAACATGAAATTTAAATATCAAAATCTTGAGCAAAGACATAAATCATGGAAGTACGTAAGGCATATATCAGAATGGAACATCAACCATGATAAAATATAATGGGAATAAAACATGTAATTGTGGCAACCATTCAGCACATGTAATGATTTCCATAGTAGCCAAGATATTGCTACCAAGACCATCTTAGTGGACAAAGTCCCTTTTTGAATCGAGTTCACTCCTCGTTTCAGTCCTGTAACAATGAACCGGATTAACTTACCATTCCAGCCATGTCTATCTCATGAGATACAAATATTTACCCAATGAAATGGATGTATATATAGGTCCCACCCATCTAATATTGAAATCATTCTTTTGTGTGCCACAATATAGACATAAATTATTCATCATAACACAAGAATAAAATGGGTTTCAAAAACATTATTCCATCATAACGTAATCCATACAAAAAAATTGGATATCATTTCATCATTAGAAAAGTGAAACCATGTAAATCATAGATACATGATACTTAAAACATACACATGTGAAATAATGTCATCTTAGATGAAAATGGTTTTGATAAAACACTTGAAATGAATTCTTGAGGAAAATATCCTTTTTTCTTCAAAAAGCATTTTCTTTTCACAAAATTTCATGAAATTTTAAAAGAAAAGGATTTTGTTGAATATATTCATGAAATATTTTGGAGGAAGAATCATGAAAATAAGGCATTATAAAATTTTAAAAATCCTTTCATGTCGTATACATTTAAAAAAAACATTCTTCTCGTACTTTTGTCAGAAAAGTCAAAAAGTCCCTTTTAGGGTAATTAAAAGATAGATTCCTTCCATACCATGTGGTAAAAGTCAAAATGAGTAAAAAGAACTTTAAACATATATTAATACACTTTTTTAAAACATGGAAATGGATGATAACAATAACCCCAGTAAATACTTAAGAATAATAAATCTCAGATAAAAATGAGATTTGCAAAATTATCCCTTACCTTAGGTCTGATATGCTTCGTACATATCCGAACCTCCTTTATAATGATTTAAATAATGGCATTGACTTATCACAGAATCATATTCATTGTGATTATATCATATATGTTTCACTTATGACTTTATATTACCTGTTCTTTTGTAAATTCCATGTTAAAGCAGCGTTTTGGGTAAAATCATTTCATTTATCGTATGTGTTTCAACTTATCGTTCTTGATATTATTACTTATATCCTGATTTACATAATTCAATAATGTAAAATATGATTTATATATAATATATATTCATCATATACATATATATATTATAGATCGATAAAAGGAATGAAATACACCTTTCATGGAGACGTTAGGCTGTACGTACGCATGAACGCAGTTTTTGTTTCCTTATTGAATTGAATGAAACTAAATAGATGACATAAATATATATATACATAAATCAAGTAGCATTATTATTTCATATATTTCATTATTATTCATTATATAAACTTTATGATCATTCATGTATGGTTAACATGGATAATGAATCTCATCGCGTCGTGGAGACGGTAGTCTGTACGTACGCACACGTGGTGATTTAGTTTTCCATAGGATGGATAGATGGTGAAATATGGTTGTTTCATACTTATAATAACATATCAGTATATGAGTGATACTGATGTTATTACTTCATAATGAAACAACTAAATAATAATAAGTGGAAGAACAAATAAAGTTGAAAGAATCGGTAACGGACATTACCTCTTCTTTGAAGCGCCTCTTTGAGACCACCTCTTAGGGCACTAAAATTTGTCCTTGAAGAAGACCAGGACCTCTAGGATGTTTCTATGGAAGTGGAGAAGATATGTTTTCAGGGTTTTGCCGATCTTTAAGGCTCAAAGTGGTGTGAGGAAGAGAGGTAGGAAGTGCCCTTTTATAAGGGAGGAGAGGGGCACGTTTGGAATAACTAAAAATATTATTTTATTATAAAGTCATATTCGGTTTTTAATAGCTCCAAATTGAGTTATTTCTAAGATAAGGTGGTTATGGGTCTAATACTCTATTAAAATATAATTTATAAAAGTTTAGGTTTCTATTTTAACCTTATCATTTAGATTTAACTTTAAGTTAGATAATTTAACTTTTACCATGTCTTCTTGTTTTCATACACTATAAGGTTAATAAATTTACTATAACAAGAAAAACGAACCCCGAGTTGTTTATTATTATTATATATAACCTTATATAAGTCATTTGGCAAACCTTAGATTTTTAGGAATAAAATAACAATTAATAATATAATATTTGTTTTAAAAACTATTTTATGTCAATTTCGACACTATTTGGTAATTGATTTTTGTGAAACTCATAACAGAATGATTAGTTCGAAAAAAGTTAACTAAATCATTTATAACATGTCATATTAACCTATAAAATTAGTGGAATTCATAAAAAGTCTTCAATTACATTTATTTGGGTATTTCTAACATCAATTATGTAAATATTTCATTAATAATATAATTAATGCATCACCATTGTGTCATAAATTAATTAAATTATTTAATGTCCAAAAATTATAAATAAAACCCATTATGTAGGAAATCTATTCAGATTTATAATGAATATTTATATTCCAATTTATCTTATGTATAACCATATATTAAAAATGATTTAGTTATTAAACTTTGATTTTAACTATTTTAACCATTCTTTAAATAAATTAATAATAAATGTCCTAATCTAATACAAGTGGGCCTAAATGGTCATATTTTATTCCTATGGTTGCTTTTGGTCGAATTACACTGATCCAATAGAATTATGACATGTTTTAGGGTAATAATAATATCATTTTGACCCTTAATTTCCCTATTAATTTTAACCGTGGTAAAAAAAAAGTAAAAAGTTACTATTCACCAAAAATTATTTTCATCTCATTGAACCAAATTTTAGTCCTTGATATTAACAGTGTCTCTTGTATTTTCTAAATTCAATTAAACGAAGTGGTAAAATTTCATTTAAATGAAAAAGTCAGTTTTTTAACTACCACTAAGTGGTTTCACTATTCATCGAAAATTGTTGTTTTTCAGAAAAATCACAAAAATTCAGCCTAAGCATTATTTGATATTCCGAAGTAAAAATTGATGTCTATTTTTCCAAATTCAAAACATAGAAGTGGCATTAATTAATTTTAAAATTAATTCTCTTTATCAAAACAAATAGCGTGTTTTTAAGAGACAAAAATAATCAAAAGATTCATACTTGTTTATATCCAATTTCAAATAGAAATTAATTTCAATGAAAAACATTGGATTAAATGGTAAAAATATATTATAATTACACTTCAAAACCAATTAAAAAGATAATCTAACCATATAAATTATTGCGATGAAAAAAAGTTGGTTTTAATTAAAATATATCATGTTTTTACTATTCATTAAAATATGAATGTTAGCAGAATAATATGAAAATTTTATCCAAAGTAAATTTTTATATCCTGATTCCAAAGAAGAATTTTATTTTGTAAAATTGAACTTATAGACATGTCAAAAACAATATTTAAAGTGGGTGCGCCATCAAAATGCGGCAAAACTGCATTTTTTAAAAATACTTATTTTACCTGAAAATTTTATTTTCTTCTCTTACCATGTTCTAGAAAATGTGTAAGATGAATAATAATGTTATAAAATTCAAAATTTAGTTAATACTATTCATAACGGCTAGTTCGTGATAATATTATAACCATATATCGTAGTTTAGTGAAACCCGGTATTGCGTACAACACACGCTATCGAGGAAGGTCGCAATTACATGTAATGCAAGCCAAGTCAGGGTTGCGTGTTTTGAAAGAATACTTCATTGTTTCGTATAACATAATCCAACCATATTTCATTTATACATTGAATATATATATATATACACTCAATGTTGCGTAGAATGACTATTATAAAACGAACTTGAAATTGTGTGTAACACAATCTTAGAATAGTGTGTGTATACTTCAAGCGAATATAGTGTGGCGTATAGCACAAGATAATCTTTTTGTAGTATAAAACACATGACATAAAATAAATTAAAAAGAATACTTATCATAAAATATCAGGTTGTTACACTGTTTTCAGCCTAAATCCTAACAGTACCCTAGGCCCTGATGGTTTTAATAATGGCTTCATCCAAAACTACTGGGAGGTTATTCATATGGTTGGTTTCAAACTTATCAAATATTTATTTTCCAATAGTATTCTCCCTCTTGGACTAAATGACCAATTTATTACTTTAATTATTAATTTGGACAATGCATCTAAAATTCATCTCCTTCTTCCAATTACTCTCATTAACACCCGTTATAAAATTGATTCGAATCTTCTTACTAATAAACATACTGCCACCTGCAATAGAATTGTCTCTAGGAATCAATATGGTTTGATCATGGGTAGTTCAATTCAAGATTACATCAGCCTTGCATAATAATGCACCAATAAATTTAACAAAAACACTAGAGGAGGTAGTATTACCATTAAACATGATATTTGGGAAGCCTTGGTACCATTGACTGGATTTTCATTTTCAAAGTTCTCAAGAGCTTTGGTTTTAAGTATTATTTCATCAGTATGATGTCCTCTTTATTCAAATAGGCCTCCATATCCATCCTTCTTAATGGTTCCCCTAAGGGATTCTTCAATTCAACCAAGGTATTTAGATATGGAGATACCCTTTATTACATTATTTTTTCCATTGCAGAAGATTACTTAAGCAGATTGCTCACCCACCTTGTAGAACAAAACAAGATTAAACTTATTTTGTCTTCTAGAAACATAAATGTGCCCACATATATTTTATATGCCGATGGTATCATCTTGTTCTTACAGGGCGATAAAAGGAATGTTAAAAATCTTATAAATTCACAGTCTCATTATGATGAAATCTCTGTTCAAACAATATGCTGGAACAATTTCATGGTTTTCATTGTGAAAAAATTCTCTTTAACTGAAATGGTACTATCATATATAATTTGGGCATCAAGGAAGGTTCCTTCACTTACACCTATCTTGGTGTTCCTATATTGTGGGGAAGTCCTAAATTGAGTTTCTTTTCCAACATTGTTGACCTAATCATAAATCAAATTTCATATTGGACAGGTAAATCCATCTTTATGGCTGGTAGGATCTGTCTTGTGAATTCTACAATTTTCTGAAAAAAGGTCTACTTGTAGATGGCTTAAAAAATGGCCAGCTAGCCTTCTAATGAATAAAATGTTTTCATAAAACATTTTTTCTAGACCGGAAGCACTCCTGAAAGAAATATTATGACCATTCCTTGGGATAATTGTTGTACACCTTTAGAAAAGGTGTTCTTGGAATCAAAAATCTTATACTCATTAATAAAAGTCTTTAAGATAGGATTACCTGGCGGTTACTTTACAACAACTCTGATTCCATTTCTTTTCTCAAAAAAATATTCATTTCTAAGCTTGATAATGGAAATTTTAATTATATCACTTCTTCTGTATGGCCATCCATTAGAAGATCTTTTACAAACATCATGAACAATTCAAGATGGACAATTTGTACTAATTCTACCATAAAATTTTGGCTTGATAACTGGATTGGTGATCCTTTAATATCTGTGATTCCTTCCAATTATCTTCCAGTTAACACTAACTCCACCATAAGGGATGTTCTTAATTCTCACAACATCAACCTTCTTGATAACATCAGTCATGTTATTGAAAATTATCCCTGCTCCAACTCTGAATATTTATTTATTTGGGAGCCTATTTATAATGGGGTTCTTGATTCCAAAAGTTTTTAAAATTACAATTTCATAAATTATGATTCTATCTTTTGTTTGTTAAATTTTTCATTAAACATTGGATTAAACCCTTGAGGCTTACTCTTGTTTGGCGTATTGCATATAAAAGAGGACCCAATGATGTTTTTCTTCAATATTTTGGGATTTAACTTTGCACTATGTGTCTCATGTGAAACCAACATAGATAATATTATATACATCTATTACTATATTTCTCTCCCACTTCTACTCTTTGGAATTTTGTTTTGAAATATTTAATTGCAGATGGTTACTGCTTTATTGAATCATCTCCAGACCGTATCATTGTTTAGAGTTTGACTATTCTCAAAAATCAAGAATCTTTTCTTGAGTGTTGTTGTTGAGCTCCTCCATTTGTTATTTTATGGTAGATATAATATTCTTCATAATAATTTCTCATTCAAGATTAATACATCTCGTACATGGATTCACATTGTTATTCAGGATGTTGACTTGATTCTGAAAGCATACTACAACAACACTATTGGTGTCTTTGTGATCCTGTGTTGTCTTCATATGTATGTTTTATAAATACAACCTAGATGAAATTTTTAGGTATTCTGGAAATCCCCACATCCAAGATGGATCAAATCGAATGTCAATGGTTCTCCTAAAGTCAATTTGGGACCTGTAAGATGTGGTTCTATTTTTAGAGTCTATCTCAGCTAGTGTCATGGAATCTTTTTTGGAGGGTGTGTTCCAACTCGTCTCTAGAAGATTAAATGATTGGGGTTATCCATGTGGTTGATTATTCCACGAAAAATGGTTGGAACCATATTTGGATTGAAATTGATTCAACCACTATTGTACAAACTATTTGGAATTGTGTCCTCCATCTTGGTCGCCTCTTACTACCCATTGAATGAATTGTCTTGCTTCCCTTACAGATCTCAATTACATCGTCAAACATTCCTTTTATGAAAATAACATGGTTTCAGATGGTCTTACTAATAAGGGTTCCAATAAACACATAACTTAAACGGATGACCTGCCTGGTGATTTTCTTCCTCTTTATGATAAAATTATAATCAGATACCATATTTCAAAATCATGTAACCCAGTTTTTATCTATTCAATAAATTATTCCTTGGTCACTGAATAAGTCACCACCTTTTTAAAAAATGATATAACTTACATGTTAAATTTTAGGTTGTAGATGGTCTTGCAATTTGTGAATGATCTAGTTTTGGAATTGCCTTCCAGAATTGGTGAATTTATAATCGTCAGTAATGCTTCATTGAAAAGACTTGGTTGTCCCCTAAATGATAATGATCAAGAAATTTGTTATGCTTCACATTAGTTGAAAATTAACAATTTAATTTACCATACACATTATTTGGAATTAACTGTTAATAATTTTTTACTTTAAAAATATGGAGGCATCATCGTCATGGAGTAAAATGTTTAATGTATACTGACCATAAACGTTTTAAGTATATATTTACTCAAAAATAATTGAACATGACACAGAGAAGATGGATGGAATTAATCAATGATTATGATTGCATGATTCATTACCATCTTGGAAAAGAAAAAAAAGTGGTTGATGCTTTGAGTCGGAAAAATAATGCTACATTAACCATGTTACAGTTAGAACATGACCCTTTCATTAATGATTTGATGAAATTTGGAGTGGAAGTTGTTGGCATAGAAAATTCCTCTATTTTGTTTCATGATTTAGTGAAATCATCTCTATTATATAGAATAAATCAAGAGTAAAAGGAATATAGTGAGTTGCATGAAAAGGTAGACTTGGTTTAGAAGGTTTTGTTTCCTAAATTTAACATTGATAATGATTTTGTTTTGAGGTTTGGAAAGAGATTATGTGTTCCTTGTTAAATATATTTAAAGAAAGAGTTGTCGTGTTAAGATCATAGTTCTCCATTTTCAGCACATCTAGGAATTACTAATATATACAAAGATCTTTTGGATTATTTATAGTGGGATTGAATAGAAAAAGATATTGACGACTTTACTATGAAGTGTTTGACTTTTTCAGTATGTGAAAGTAGAATGAGGATTTCCAAAGGGGATGCTTCATCCATTTCCTGTACCAAAGATTAAATGGGAAAATATATCCATAGACTTCGTTGTAGTATTACTGAAGACATCTCGAGGTAAAAAATAATTATGGGATATTATTGATCGATTAACTAAATGTTCTCATTTTCTTCCTATTCGATATACACTATCTATATATCAACTTTCTCAATTATATATTAAATAGATAATAAGATTACATGAAGTTCACCTCTTCATTGTATTTTATTGTGATCCCAGTTTCACATATAACATTTGTAAAGGCCATTAGAAGTTATTTGGAATGGAATTAAATTTCCTTACGTCCTTTCAACCTCAATCAAATGGGCAGTCATAGCAAACAATTCATACCTTAGAGGATAAACTACATGATTGTTCAATGGAATACTAGGGAAGTTGGGATCAAAATCATTATTTGGTTCAGTGTTTTAATAATAACTATTTTCATTCTAGTATACAGATGGAACCATTTAAAGCATTATATAGAAAGAGGTGTCTAACTCCATCTTTTTGAGATGAGGTAGGTGAAAGGAAGTTGATGGGTCCCAAATTGGTATAAGAGATGTGCAAGAAAAGTTAATTTGATTGAGAAGAACTTGAGGAACACTCCAAACAGGAAGAAATATTATGACAATAATGAGAGGAAGGGTCTTTCTTTCAGGGTAGGTGATCAAGTCTTTCTCAATGTTTCTATATGGAATAGTGTGATGCATTTTTGAAAGAATGGAATGTTGAGTCCACGGTTCATTAGACCCTATAAAATTTCAGAGAAAGTCATATCAATTTCTTACATAGTGGATTCACCTCCAATTTTAAACAAGGTAAAGAATGTTTTTTAGGATTCAATGTTGAGAATGTATTTGTCAGATCCAACTCATGTTTTGATTCTAGAGTTAGTTTACTTGGAAGAAAATATTTCTAATGATGAACAACCAATCCAGATTCTTGATTACAGAGTGAAAGTGCCACAGAATTAGGTGATTCATCAGGTTATGGTTATTTGGAAAAGGCAAATTTTTGAAGAGGCAACATAAGAATCTTAAAATTATATTGGGATAAATACCCTCACTTATTTGATAAGTTAATAAAATTTCGAGGTTTCAATTTCTAAGAGGATAAAAGGATGTTACATCCTAGTTGTTTCTATAACAATAAATTTTTATATATATTAATATTTTAATATTTTAATATTAATTTTACTTTAAAAGGGATTCTTTGTATGATATCATACCTGACACGCAAAAATGGATTTCTTTGAAATCATATGTTTCACAGAACACTGAGTCATATCGAAAAATAATATAGTATTAATATGATTTTAAATGGTAGTTAACGCCAAGCCTTTGTATTGGAGGGAATGAATACAACTAATGATATTATGATTTGAAATTATTTTTAAATGTATTTAAATTTTATCCAATAAATTTTAGAGGCATAAAATTAGAATGAATCCAATTTCAAGTGTAAAATACTCAAATATTATTAAAAGGTAGTTTTATGGCCTTTTGATGGTTAAAAATTTTTAAATATAGTTTTTTTACTTTAATATTTTATATTTGACAAAATAATCTTCTACTATATAAGAGGGACATCAAAATTTAATTTTGATAAATTTTTGTAATTTTCTGATAATGTTGATTATCCAATGAATAGTGAAAAATACCACAGTTTAGGTAAAACTTTCATTTCATCTAATTTATTTATATAGTTAGATTATCTTTTTTGGGTTTTAAAGTGTAATTATATTATTTTTTCATTTAATACAATTTTTCCATTGGAAGTAATTTAAAATTTTAAATGCACTTAAACACATCTCAATCTTTTGATAGTTTTTATTTCTTTAAAACTCGCTTTCTCGTTTTGACAATAATAAATAATTTTAAATTAATAAATGAAACTTATTTATTTAATTTTTAAAAATGGATTCCATATTTGGAATAATAAGGTGAAAATTATGTAATTAGTTACCTTTTATTTTTAAATATTATAAATAGAAACTTCAGTAATTGTTTTAATTTTCCCTAATTTAAAGGTAAATTAGGTAAATAAGTGTTAAAATATTATTATAATCATACAAAAGTACCCTAAATAGTTTCCTAATATTATTTTATGAGTCAAGGGAGACAAAAAATCCTTAATCTAAACTTTTGGATTTTGGGAGCCACTTGGGTGTGAAAATGGAATGTTATAATAGTGAATTTAAAGTAAAGGGAAATATAACATAAAAATGTATATTTTTACTTTAACGATTTTAAGGTGGGGTTATATAAATGAAATATTAGACTAGAAATAATTATTAATAATATAAAACAATTTCCTACATCATGTTTTTTTATTTATAATATTTAGATATTATATAAAAAAAATTAATTATGACACAATAATGATGTGATGAAGGCTTCATTAATAACGAATTCAAATAAATGATATTATCAATATTAAAATAAATATTATCTAACATAATTTCAGTCATAAAATAATTTTCTAGATTAATATGAAATTTTATAAGACTTTTCAATGGTTTGGTTTGATTTTATCTCTCTTTTTGCATTTTAATTAAATTAAATAATGTTAATAGTGTAAAATTGAAATAATTAATGTTTTATGAAAATAATAATTTATGAAATTATTTAAAAATCATAACAATATTTTAGAATCACAAAGTTTTTATTATATGGTCTAAAAGTACATTAATTTCCCAATTCTGGGAAATTGACCCCATATAAGTAAAATTAATATCTTCTTAACAATTAAATTGGTTTTAGTACTTATAAATTTAAATGAGAATAATTAAGAATAAACTGAAAATATAGAGGTTTAAAATAAAATCAATAAATATCTAAAAACTATTGGATAAGAATATTATGATCATTCTGCATCTTATATTATCAATATCTCAAGTTGGAGTCACTTCTATTAAATAAATAATTTATATTAATTTCATATTTTAATACTTTACAAGGGTGCCCCACCCCTATCCTATAAAAGGGAAATCATCCATATCAATTACTCACACTTCCAAATATTTTTATTTCACCCATGATCTTTCAAGTCCTCTTCATAGAATCCCTACCCCCATTCTCTAATCCTTTGTTTAGGCAGAACACATTTCTTATAGGTGTTTAGGTGTTCATCAAAGGTGATCAACCGAAGAATATGTATTCTTTTCATTAAGTGTTTCTATTTTGATTCTTCTTCCACTTACTCAAATATCATCCAACCATGATGATATAATAAATATAATATCCTCAATATAATGAGATATTATTATGTTCATTTCATCCCCTAAATCCATCTCTACATCTATCAACTATGAAAGGAATTAATTGTTCTTGCGTAAGTATGAATTATCATCTCCATGGACCGATTTAGTTATTTTCCACTACCGCCTATTAATATTGGTTATAATTATGGAATTAATATTAATATGTGACCTTAATGACATATTAATCATTATAATATTATAGTATATCAACTATATTCTTACATCCATTTTCAAAAAAATGATAACATCATTCATGCGTACGTGTGAACTATCAACTCCATGAAGTGGTGTGACTCATTTTTATTCATTATACCACTACTATGATATATATAAGAAATTGTAAATAATAATGATTATTTTAATAATATCATGATCATTATGGAAATATAACATTATAATTACCTTATTTCCAAAATGGTCAATGAAAATGGAAATGCTATTCATGCATACGTACAACCTACCATCTCCATGATTATAACATTGTTAATTTTTGATAACCATATTTAATGGTTTAAATTAAATATTATTATTTCTATGTAAAAGTGATTATTATTTTATGAATAATATTCTAGAGATTATGGACATATTTCCACATGTACTAGTGACATCATACCATATTCATTTTAGACTCAATAACTAATTATCAAAAAAATGACTGGCATAAACTCAAATAATTAACTAATTATTATTACATGGGAAAAATTGATGTAACATGAATAATAGAAATGAATAAGGTTCTAAATAAAGTATAAATTAAACTATGATTATTATTCAAGAAGATAATGAATGAGCAAGACAAGTGGGACTCGATGCAAGTTACTTCGTCTCAGTCTACATTCATTATGCCATATTTTGATTTATATACAACCTTATTTTATTTAGTGTAAAATCAACAACTTTGAATTTTAATTAAATTATTTCCAAAAGGAATTTTTTTTTTGAGGCAATTTGCTAATCTTGAAATGGAATGATTTTTTTTAACGTACATGGAGACAATGGACTTTCTGCCACCACAAGCATGGTTTGATATTTGGCTTCCTCTACAAAACATAATATTATTAAAAACAAAAGTAAACCCCATATCCATTTTTCTCAATTTTGGTATTGAAATTTTTTTTAGAATGTATTTATTATATCAAAATCATGGAATAATATCTTATGATAGCAATGTGGAAATGCTAATTTTTTGTTATGATTGTTCATTTGAAATTATTTTTTTATTGTTATTGGACATTGTATATGTATACGGGTGGTTACATGATAAAATGAGGGAGAGTGATCTCATTATAGCTCTCCAATTCATTGGGTAACGTGATAGAGGTGAACGTTAAGGTTTTTACTAAGAGATATAGGTAATATACTATGATGGGTATTCCAAATGAAACCATGAAGGTTACTCTATATGTATCTGGGAAATCTACAATGTAAGTGTGTTATGGATTCCACAAGTTACCTTTATGATTTATTATTTCAATGAGTTATTCATATATATTAATATTTGATGAGTTATGTCAAATAGCGTATGTTTTATGAGTGAAAAGTATGATTTCATTTATTTTTATATATTAATGTACTAATGATTTATTTCCATATTTTATAACCCTTGATGTGGTTTTTATGATCATCTTTTGTTTTTAAATTTTTTTCATAGGGTATAAGTATGATTGAGAGGAATGAAAAATTCAAGAATATTTTAATCAAGAAAAGAATTATTTTTTATTTATTTTTGGAGTTTTATCATTGTGAAAAAAATTTGACAGTGTAGAACTATTTACTTTTTAATATTTTAGATGCAATGTATTAATAATGGCCTAATTATTTAAAACTCTAAACCTAAAAAGATCCTTGATATGAATTAATCTCAAAATATTAAATTATTTTAGGACTATTTAATGTTTTAAGACTATGTCCTTATATAAACAATCATAGATAAGATAGGTGATATAAAAATAATCTCATTTATTAATTTTCCTTTTAAACCATTACATTAATTAAAAATATTATGTGAAATTCTATACATGAATCATAAGAATGTAGGATTTATCAATGGGTTTACCAATTCATAGGTAATGTTACAATGTTTTGAAAGTTATAGGTATAAAAAGATCAAGTTAACATGAACTATAAAATGAGTATAATTAAAAAATAAAATTGTCTATATAATTTACATATAAAATCCTACAATTTTATATTTCATAAATACACATAATGTTTTTTAATGTTTGTAAAATTAAATTTATGTTTAATGTAAATAAATCCAAATAAACCAAAGGGTTTTTAGAACATATTAACATATAACCTATTATCGTGCACATCCATGTATTTAAAAAACTAATAATTTATTTAAAACTTATACACTAATTTCTATAAAAAATAAACTCTTCAATATAAACACTATTAACAACCAACCCAAACACTATTTTGAAAACTTTTTTTTTTGATAGACTTATGACACTATTATCCACAAATTAACTAATTAATAAAACATATACACATTAATTTTAACCTAATATTAAATAAATCAATAAAACAATCCATTAAAAACATCACTTCACAAAAAAATATCAAAAATATATATTCAACCCTCTATAGCCTCTAGAGATGATTAATAGTAATATTATACCTCAGAGTGATTTCACCATGCATTGGTTTAATAAAAAAATTCAAATCCCTCATCCAGTAGATAAAGAATAGAAAAGAGATAAGAAAAAGGGGTAAAGGATTGTAAAGGGGAAGAAATAAAAATATTTTATATCCTTAAAAGAATGGGAAACCATATATTTCTATTGATATAGGAATGGGAATGATAAATAAAAGTTCCATCTATCCCCTTTCTGTGATGGTTTTAGACTATGATCTTGATAGCGGATTAAAATTGGTGGGTCCAAAAAGAATATTTTACAATTTATTTTAATGAATTACAAGAACCATTTAGTTTTAAGTGGTTCTCCACTGACCACCCAATAGATCACTATAAATCCAATAGAATCATATATTACACCTGAGGTAAATCTAGCTTCTTCTATCACACTAGTTTTCTCATAATTAATCTAGTCACATCCTAGAGGGAGATCAACATCCTCCAGAAATTATCTCTCAATATTTTTACTTTAATAAAACTACACAAGAACCAAGAATATGAACTTTAATATTTTTTTATCATTTCCCTATCCAAAATAATCACTTTAAAGAATCTCAAACACTAGGAATGAAAATCCACTTAACAAACATACAATAATTCAATTGAGCCTGAACATTGACCATCAAATCACCCAATTTATGTACAAAAATTTAAAATTACACCAAATTCAATTAACCTACAATATATACTACAATAATATTAAATTAGTTTTACTGTAATCAAATTTTAAATTATAAGATACCAACCATGACACTTTTTTTCCATAAATATTCAATATAGAGACTTAGTTGAAATTTTATACTTATACTAAACCACTAATTTATAATTACCTTAATAAATTGTATCCAAATATACTCACCACACTTCTAATCAAAAACTCCATTAACCAAATAAATAAATTATCTCCATTAAAAATATTAATCTCAAACTAAAAAACTATTTAAATTATCACATTTCATGAACTCCCCACCATTAGAATCACCTACGATTTATCAATTACATCACTTCTATTAGTTTTACAAACATACACAATTAATTGAAATAAATTTAACGAAAAAAATTTATATATATATAATCTTAAAAAATCTATCCTATACAAACCATAAATCTGTATATTATAATCCCAATGCATGATTGATTTTGAGAATCAATTACACCTTAAAATCATATTTTATAAAAAAATCATGGTTTATTTGGGTAAACTGGAATTCTCATGATATTAATCATATTTAAGAATCCATATAATTTTGAACGCGTTATTAGAAAGACATTCATTACTTCTAACCTAAAAAACAATTAACCCATATTTTAAGGTTTTAAAATACCACTTTAATCATAAGTCTAGTGAAATATATAAACTCTCATTAAAAAGTAATCATTCTTGTGAGGGACATCAATAGTTATAAAAAACCTATAATTTTATTTAGGATACCAATAGTTTTATTATTATATTTCTATTAGTTAATGTCACACACTTATATATCACTATCATAATATAAAATATGTGTATCTTTTACTTGTTGTTATACCAATGATGAAGTAGAAAATTAGTCCTAAATGGGCCCTATGATACATAAAAATTTACACTATTTTATATTTGAGATAACCAAACTAAAACATGAATCAAAACATAGGTTTATAGATTAGACAATCATACATCCCTCATAAAGTGATCTTATACTAAAAAATTTACTCAAGTATTTTTTTGGGATGATTCTCAAGTCCTAAGATAACATGATCTTACACACCAATCCCCCACCTATGTCGTTAGAATGTCGATTATGTCACACCATGACTACCTTCCTTGAGAAAGGGGTTTGTTACTTTCACCCAAAAGGCATATCATACAAAATTTGGGTCTTAGCCTGTTAACCTACACATAGTCATATATATATTTATAATAATAATTCCCAATGAAAATCTAAACATAATAACCAAATAAATACTTATCTATAGGAAACATAATAGTAATCTATAAAAGTATGTGTAATAAAAGAACAAACAAATAATGTCATTTAAAAGAGCTCAACATCCCAATCTAATGAGAGACCACATATAATTATATAAGGGAACATCATATCACAATGGATCTTAATATAAACATTTTCTTTAGAAATAATTTTCGAATGAAATAACATTCCAACTCAACTAGAAATGTGTCCACCATATACCCCCTATAAGTGATGCGTCATCGATATAGAAATAACATGTTTAGTCACAAATCCCATGCAAGGGTTAGTATAATAAACCTAGCGGGATGCCCCAAAATATCAAGGAAATATAGTGAGTAAATTCATTTCAAAATATCAATATATGAACTAAGGAAATAAGAATCATAGATATGTTTAATAGATTAGACATCCAAATCAATAAATAAGTCCCAAGATGATAGGTTATCCCAAAGTCATCTCTCAAAGACAAATATGAATTCATAATATTTTATTTGATACATGACACCTAAAATAACCATATTTCATATGTTTCAGGCCAAATTTATAAAACATTAGGACGAAACTACACCTCATTAAGGATATTTTCATCTAGAGTGGGACTTATCATCCCATAAGGTGAACTGCACCATAAAAATGGGCGATTATCTAAGATTATATTTATCATATATAAGAATGAGACTTATCTTGGGTATATTTTATTTGGATTATCTGATCCATATGTAAATAATACCATTCCCCAGCACATGTGGGTGTACCAGAACACTATTTACCCACCTAATTACTCATCCAAACCCTGTGATCATCTTTATGAAGGTTAAATAAGAAAAAAATTATGACACATAGAACACAACCCATGATGATAGAGATGATTAGACCAGATTTATCTACATAGAAAAAAACTCTAAAAAAGATGTTAATTCATAATATTAAGACTCCATAGTTATAAATTTTTTAATATTACATGGAATACACATTATATAAAACATAATTATTTAAACACAACATCTAATATTTTAGCATTTATCAATAAATTACTTTTATCATCCTCCTATGTAAGATCCACCTATAAGGTGTGTTGATAGGGTGAAATAGTGGATGAACCTCATTGGGTTAACTTATCTTATAAACCAGTGGGTTGAGTCATATATCCCATAGATATTTTTTTTTGTTGAGCCCATAATTTTTAGGTAAATACGGGTATTGATGGGAATATACTACAGTACCGCCCATGTCATGTATTCTAGTCAAACATGGAATGTGTTTTGAATACACACACAAATAATTATAAACATTGCAATAAAACAAAAAGCATCATTGGAATTTATAAAATATGTGTGTTTGGATAATAGAACATCCTAGGATTTCAAATTCAGTTTGAAGAAAACCTTGCTTCCCCCATTTTCGACAACATTCATCATTGAGATCTCTATCATCGATGCCTACCACTATGCCAGCTACACATAGATTCAACTCACTAACCTTTGAAAACTATCCACTCCACCCATAAAACCTATATCATCCTTTTGGAAATTAAATGTGACCAAAATCAACTTAGGTATATCCTACCCCAATCCTGTCTCTTGAATTTCCTCTTTTATGGGTTTTTCATTTCAATACTACATTTTTTGTCACCACTCACTAATGTCATGAAAATTGGATGTCATCCTTATAGGTCAACACCCATTCCACTATCTTATGCAATAATTATAAAATAATTAGTTAATTCAAAAGTTGGAGTAGACCATTTGACATTATAAATTGAGGAAACTTATGAGAAATGAATATTTTTTACCGGTGTTACCTGAACATATGAAACATTATTTAATAAAATTATTTTTTATAAATATGCGGATAATTCCATGTGAAAAAAAACATTTCTATACTATTTAAAATATGGAATATACAAATAAACCATGAGGAAAACAAACTTCCCTATAAGAAGCCTCTTAATATATTCCATGAAAATACATTATAGAACTCATGGTCTCCCATATTGAACTCTAAAGGACTCTATCTTCAATCTGTGTAATAATAAAACTATTTTGATTTATCCTCATCCAATTCGAGATAAACTATATGTTATCTATCATCAACGAAACTGCCATAAATCCTATGAGAAGTGTCTCATCAATCTCTTAACAAAAAACCAATGAATTTAAGCATATCCAATATAGTTCATCCTAAGTTTTCATGTCGATAGTTCAATGGTAGCTTCTTTTTGGAAAAAAATATTAACTAATGATAGGTGATCATCCTTGTTATTTCCAAAATTAATTACCCAAGAAAAAAATATATCTATAAGACCCAAATATTCTTTTGTTTATGGTAATATATTTGGGGATGAAATGTTTTACTAATCCATAACTAGTTCTTGAATTAAACCTACATGGTATTTTATATTAAATTTATTAATTCAGAATCACAGTTAGAAATGATCTATAAAACCTATGATACAATCCATGTAATGGAATATAAATCCATCTACTAAAATAAAATTATTAATGGAAAGGAAGTGATTTTACTTGGTTGGGTGATTTATTATTATCTAATTTACAATTATTCCATTTCCTGACCATGGAAGTGTAAAACAAATATTGATGTATTTTCCCACATCCACCTAATAACATAAAGGGGTTGTATAAAACCTTCAAAAACATGGATCTCATACTTTAGATGCTGACATGTGAGGCACTACATCACATACACTCCCATACTCTTATTCTAGTATAGACACCAAAATTGATGATTGATATCAAGGTAAATCCTTATCATTCCAAGTTCTCCATGAAATCATAGGTGTGTAATGCCAAAAACACCTCCTTATTTATGGTAATTATAAACATTGTTTGTATTTTAAAGATAATGATGTACTATCATTCACTATAGAAATAATTTAGCGAATATCTTATATATATCTATTCCCACATATCCACTCAATTTATGTCTCTATGTATAAGGCCCGAGCCTTAAACCTTACTTAATCTTGAGTTATTACAAGATTACACATTGGGGATCTTTTCGGGATTATATTTTTAGAGAATTAGATCATAAAACTTGCATTACATTCCACATATAAACAAAGTGGTTATATAAAGATAGTATTCTCTGTTCCCATCAATAGAAACATATTTAAAATAAAACATGGATTCTTTCTTGACACTTCCTTGACAATATCATCATATCATGTACCTTTCCCTTGACCTGTGAAAAACATTTCAAAAAAACTTGGGATGAGCATAAAAAGCTTAGTAAAGGATATATAAATATGGAAAGGAAACATGAGTACATATATACATAATAATGAAATCATACTTTACCCATAAAACATAATCACTTTAACATACCTCATCAAATCATGAATAAATCATAGAAATCATAAGACAAAAAGGTAACTTGAGGCATTCATAACATTCTTACGTAGGGAGTAACCCTCTTGGTTATGTTTGAAATACCCATCACAGCATATTCCCTAAATCTCTTCGGAGAAACCTTAAAGTTTCACTCCTTCGCGTTACCCAATGCATTGGAGAGCTATATCGGGCTCACCCGCCCTTAGTTTATCACGGAACCACCCGTCTTCATAATAATGCCCAAGAACCTCAACATAATCGTATCACATAAAACATGCATAAAGGAAACATAACATTTCCACCTTTCAATCACAAGATATCAATACAACACATTGATATGAGAACATTATGAAAACCATTTTCAATACCAAAATAAAAGAAAAGTAAAACATGGTATTTATTTTTCTTTTAAAAAGAAGGTATGGCTTGTAGAGGAAGCCGAAACTCAAATAATGGTCACGGCGGCGGAGAAGTCATTGTCGCCGCATAGGTACAACAAAAACATTCCCTTTTGTCGTTTAGTAAAACGCTTCATATAAAAAAGATTCCTTTTGGATAAATGTAAAAGTCAAAGGGGTTTATACACCGTATAAAAGAAGGTTGTGTGTAGAATAAAATAAGCCTCAATGAAAGGAGATTGAGATAAAGTCCCATACCTCGGGTCCGACTTGACTCGATCGTTCTTTAATGTCCTTAATAATAAACTTGAGTTAATTTCTATTTGCTTAAGAACCTTTTTCAAGTTAATTATTCCTTTTATATCACTTATTTCTATGTCATTAACAATATGTAATTATTTAAGTTAATAACGGCCGTTTTAACGATCATTGGTACTTGAGTCAAAAATAAACCCTTTATAATTACAAGTTGTTCATGTATCCATTATATCCAGAATTATAATCATGATATATATATCATATATATCCAGTATATACATGCATTTTATAATATTACATAATCATTTAGAGGTAATAAATAAAATGCACCGTTCATGGAGACCATAAGCCGTACGTACGCATGAACGCTACTTTCATTTCTATTTCGTATTTTATAGAATGGAATCATAATGATATAAAGGTATATTCTAATTACAGTATAATATCATATATAATATCATAGTTCCATCCATTATACGTCCCACATATAGTGTTTAACGAATCAAATCACTTTGAGGGGGTCATAGTCCGGACTTCCTTAAATGAAGATATCGCGTTTACCCATAATGGAAACCATAAAGGTATGCCCAACATGAAAAATACAGAAGCTTAAGGAAAACATAAACATATTATATATCATATATAAATATAGTTACATCTTAATGGCCACCTTTTAAGGTGTTAAAATAATGTTGAACAATCATCATTTCAGGAGGCAGAAATTCACCATCCACGGAAACAGTATGTTCTTTAACCATTAGATGTAGGTGTGTGTAATTGTAGCTCGAATATTTATTATAAAAACATCCTAGTATATGTAATATACTTTTTTTGTTACAAAAGGAAAGAATAAAAAGAGTTTAGGGGGTTGGAGAAGCAAAATCAAACAAAAGGACTCAAAAGAAGACATTACCTTAAAATCGGGTAACTCTCTTAGATTTGAGATCAAAGGCTTCCTTTGGAAGACTTCTACACAAATTTAGGCTTCAAGGTGTAAGAGAGGTATGTGGAGAGCCAAAATGGTCAGGGGTTTGCCGATCCAAAGGCTTTGGGATTGTGGGTAAGGAGGTAGAGGTGAGGGCCTTTTATAAGAGGAGAGGAGGGGCACTCTTGGAAGGTAAAGAAAAGTCACTTTATTTTAAAATGGTATTCGGATTTAAGAGGTCCCAAATTGATGTGTTTCAAGGATAAGGTTATAAGGGTTCGAAATCCACCCATACAATAGGTTTTTTCCGTGTGTAGGTCTTATATTTTACATTATCATTCCATTTTATTTAAATCGTTAAATAATGAGGTCATCGCTGCATCATCATGATGTCATAAATAATTTAATTTATATAAAGTCTAAAAATTATAAAAAAAATACTATGATGTAGAAAATCTTGTTATATTTCCAATGAATATTTATAATCAAAAATCTGATCTTTATAACCCCATGTAAAAATTGTTTTAGTAAAAAATTTCATGTTTGTGTCATTTTTACTTTTACATTAAATAAAAAGTTATTTATGTCATTTCCCAACCAAAGTGGCTCCATGGGGTCCCCAAGTTGACCCATGGATTGTCTTGGTCGGCCATGACACATCCAATGAGGGTAGGACATATGTAAAAATCATCTCATTTTATTAAAGCATTATTTTTACCTTAAACTACACTAATTACCTCAAATCGCGATTAAGAACTTAAGAGTTACTATTCACCAAAAAATTATTTTAATCTCATTGAACCACATTTTACTTCTTAATGACAACCATTTATGTCGGATTTTTGAAATTCAAAACACAGAAGTGGTAAAATTTCATTTAAACGAAAAATCAGTTTTTATAAGTACCACTTAGTGGTTTCACTATTCATCAAAAATTGAAGTTTTTCAGAAAAATACCAATAATTCACCCTAAGATATATTTGATATTCTGAATTCAAAAATGAAGTCTATTTTACAAAATTCAAAACATATAAGTCACATTAATTAATTTGATAATTAATTCTCGTTGTCATGACAAATAGCGTGTTTTTATGAAACAATAAGTATCAAAATATTGACACCAGTTTAAGTCCAATTTCAAAGTGAAATTGATTCCAATGACCACCATTGGATTAAATGGTAAAAATATATTCTAATTTCACTTCAAAACTAATTCAAAAGATAATATAATCATATAAATAAATTAGATTAAAAATCATTTTTGATGTAAAATGCAGTATTTTTTACTATTCATTAAAAAATGAACATTGTCTGAAAAATACCAAAAATTCACACAAAGTAAATTTTAATGTCCCAATCATAAAGAATAAGTTTATTTTGACAAAAATAGATTATAAAATTGTCAAAAGAAAGATTTAAAAATGGTTTGTCATCAAAAGGCAGTAAAACAATCTTTTAAAAAAATTAGTGTATTCCATGCATAAGATTGTATTTATTTTCATTTTAAGCCTCTAAAAAACTATATTAATCATTAATAGAAATAGATAAAAATATATATTATTCATTACATGGGATGTTACATCCTTCCCCCCTTTTTAAAATTTCGTCCCCGCAATTTATTTACTTATCGAATAAATGCGGGTACTTATCCCTCATTGCATTTTCAGATTCTCATGTTGCCTCTTCCATCATGTGGTTTTTCCACAAAACCTTTACCTGATTAATCACATTATTCCGTAACACTTGCTCCCTATGGTCAAGAATCTGGACCGCTTGTTCCTCATAAGATAGGTTCTCTTCCAACTGAACTACCTCTGGACTCAAAACACAAGATGGATCTGGCATATACTTTCTCAACATCGAAATGTGAAAAACATTGTGTACCTGAGATAAACTCGGAGGTAAAGACACCCGGTATGAAACTGATCCAACTCTCTCCAGAATTTCATATGGTCCAATAAACCTTGGACTCAGCTTTCCTTTCTTACCAAATCTCATCACACTTTTCCAAGGAGAAACCTTGAGAAAAACATGATCACCTACCTTGAAAGATAGATCCTTCCTCCAGTTATCCGCATAACTCTTCTGCCTGCTTTGAGCTGTTCTCATGTGCTTCTGAATCAACTGAACTTTTTCTGCCATCTCTTCTACCAATTCTGGTCCCATCAAACTCCTTTCACCCACTTCATCCCAGAAATCTGGAGTTTGACATCGCTTCCCATATAATGCCTGAAATGGTTACATCTGTATACTGGAATGAAAACTATTATTATATGAAAATTAAACCAAAGAAAGATATTGGTCCCAACTTCCCTGATAATCCATGGAGCAAGAACGTAGCATATCCTCCAATGTCTGAATTGTTCGTTTTGACTGCCCATCTGATTGAGGATGAAAAGTTGTACTAAAATTTAATTCAGTACCCAACGACTTCTGAAGGCATTTCCAAAAGTTAGAAGTGAACCTGGGATCACGATCAGATATAATGGAGAGGGTAACTCCATGTAACCTGACTATCTCTTTAAGATACAAACGGGAAAGTTGATCTAGGGAAAAAGTATCTCGTATAGCAAGGAAATGAGTAGATTTAGTCAAGCGATCAACAATAAACCAGATTGCATTATTACCTTGAGATGTCTTCGGTAATCCCACAATAAAGTCCATGGATATATTCTCCCATTTCCACTCTGGCACTGGTAAAGTCTGAAGCATCCCTTTTGGTAACTACTTCTCTGCTTTAACCTTTTGACATGTCAAACACTTCACAGTAAAATCAGCAATATCTCTTTTCATTCCATCCCACCAGTAATACTCCCGCAGATCTCTGTACATCTTAGTACTACCAGGATGAACTGAAAACGGAGAACTATGAGCTTCACATAACAACTCTCTTTTCAATTGTGAATCACAAGGCACACACAATCTCTTCCCAAATCTCAAAACGCAATCACTATCAATGTTGAATTCAGGAAACTTACCTTTCTGAACCGGTTCTACCTTTTTTTGCAACTCACTTTCTTGCTTCTGTGCTTGCTTGATTCTATCTAATAGATATGATCTCACTGAAACCTGAAACAAAACAGAAGAACTTCCTGCACCAACAACTTCTATGCCAAATTTCATCAAATCCTTAACAAAAGTATCACATTCCAAAAGAAACATTGCTAATGAAGCATTACTTTTTCGACTCAAAGCATCAGCCACTTTATTTGCTTTTCCTGGATGGTAATGAATGGTACAATAATAATCCTTGATTAATTCCAGCCATCTCCTCTGTCTCATGTTTAACTCTTTCTGAGTGAATATATACTTTAAAATTTTTTGATCACTATATATTTCACAATTTACTCCATAAAAATGATGCCTCCAAATTTTTAAAGTGAAAACAACAGCAGCTAATTCCAAATCATGTGTAGGGTAATTTACCTCATGAGTTTTCAACTGTCGTGAAGCATAAGCAATTACCTGATCATTCTGCATTAGGTTGCAACCAAGTCCTTTCAATGAAGAATCATTGTATATAACCAACTCACCATTCCTGGAAGGTAGTGCCAAAACTGGAGCATTCACCTATCTTCTTTTCAATTCCTGAAAACAATCATCACATTCTTTTGTCCAGATAAACTTAACACCCTTCCGAGTTAGCTTAGTCATTGGACTAGATAACCGTGAAAATTTTCTAACAAACCTTCGGTAATAGCCTGCCAAACCAAGGAATCTATGAATCTCAGTTACATTTGTGGGTCTTAGCCATTCTTCAACAACCTTTGTTTTTGCAGGATCAACAGTTATCCCATCATTAGAAACAATATGACCAAAGAAAGAAATTTGTTGCAACCAAAACTCACACTTGCTGAATTTTCCATACAGTTTCTTTTCTTTTAAGGTTTGCAAGATAACCCTTAAATGTCTTTTATGCTCCTCTTTACTTTTAGAAAACACCAAAATATCATCAATGAAAACCACCACAAACTTATCCAAGAACTCATGGAAAATTATATTCATTAAGTCCATGAATACAGTAGGTGCATTGGTTAGCCCAAAAGGCATTACTAAAAATTCATAATGGCCATATCTTGTACGGAATGTGGTCTTCGGAACATCTGCTTCATTTACCTTCAGCTGATGGTACCCCGATCTCAGGTCAATCTTTGAAAAAAACTGAGCTCCCTGGAGCTGATCAAAGAAATCATCGATATGAGGAAAAGGATATTTGTTCTTAACAGTGATGTTATTCAAGGCTCTATAATCAATGAAAAGTCTCATTGAACCATATTTCTTTTTAACAAATAAAATAGGAGCACCCATGGTGATGTGCTAGGTCGAAGGAAACCTTTCTCTAATAAATCTAGAAATTTCTCCTTCAACTCTAAAAGTTCAATTTGATCCATTAGATAAGGGGGTTTTGAAATTGGCTTAGCATCAAGAACTAAGTCAACAGTAAACTCAACTTCCCGATCTGGTATTATTCTAGGCAACTCATTAGGAAAAACATCAGGATACTCATTTACCACTGGCACATCATTAATCTGAATAGTTCCTTTATTTTCAATGATGTGTGCAAGGTAACATTCATTTCTAACTTTTACAAGTTTCTTGGCCTCTTGATAAGTTATCAACAGTAACGGTTCATTCTTGTACACAAACTGAAAGTCTTTCTGAAAAGAAACTTCTTTAGCTCTACAGTCAATCTTATCATGGTAAATAGAGAGCCAATCCATACCCAGGATAACATCAAACTCTACTAGAGGTAGAACAATAAGGTTTGCATGTAGGTTCTTTCCACAGATAAGGATATGAAGATTCTTATAAATTCTTTTTGCCTCAACATTTCCCCCAGGAGTTTTTACCAAAAGTTCAGGAGTCATTTCTTGAGATGTTATTCCCATTTTACTAGAAAAGGATTCAGAGATGAAAGAATGTGTAGACCCCGAATCAAACAACACACTGGCATTATCTGAAAAAACAAACAAAGTACCTGATACAACTTCATTTGATGGCCCGACATCTGCTGAAGTAGTTGCAAAGGATTTCACCACCCCTGTCTGCTTGTAGTCTAACTGCTTCCCATCACCCAAGCTCTTTTTCAGACACTTGTTTGCATATTGACTCATCTCATTGCACTTATAACATTTCACTAACTGTAAATAAAATTTGGTCTTACCATCACCCTGATCTTTTCCACTGAAATCACGAGCCATATGTCCCATCTTACCACATCGGTAGCACTTTCCAGAATTCAGAAGACATTCCCCAGCATGCCTTTTCCAACATTTATCACAAACTGGAAACTTAGATTTCTTACCGTCAGACTTTTTTGAAGAATTCTTACCTTTCTCCTGCCACCTCGGTCTCTTCTTCTGTTTGTTGTTATAGAACACTTGATCATCAGCAAACTCCATTTCCACCTTCTAAGCACATCGAACAAGATTTTCATAACTTTTAAACTCACGGGAAGCTAATGACCTTCGATGTTTTTGATTTAATCCTGAGTAAAAATGATTGATTTTACTATCAATGTCTCGGATAAAATTTGGAGCATACCTTGCCAATCGAGTGAACCTTTCTTCATAGGCAGCCACTGGGTATTCCTCTTTCCTCAATTCCAAGAATAGATTTTCCATCCTAAGTCGAACAGCCTTAGGTAAATAATTCTCAAGAAACATACCTTTGAATTCATCCCAGTCGAGAGCATCAATCTCATCAGCGTCCCTGATATTTTTAACCATCGACCTCCACTGATCTTCTTCACCCTCCAAATGATAAATAGCAAGACTAACCTTTTGATTGTCTGAACACCCCATGACATCAAAAATCTTCTCCAGTGCTTTAATCCACCCTTCAGCTAGCACAGGGTCATATAATCATCTGAATGATGGGGGATGTTGCATCATGAAATGTCTCACCACTGACATGTTCCTCTGCGTTTGATCTGGATGATCTCCTGTATGGATACCACCACCATTTATAGCTTGAGTCAAATGCGCCATTACTACAACAAACTGTTTAGTTCCAATTCTGACCATCTCAGGATGCTAATTAGGAAGGTTATTTCCTTCTGCATGCCTTCCTAGCATTACTTCCCTGTTTCCTCTGCGGAAAACCATTCTGAACAAACATGTCTTAGATGAAGCAACATGGTAATCTTCAAATACTATATCACTTCAATTTGACCATAAAAAAAATATTTTTGGATAATCATTTAATATAATTCTAACTCCTAAAGTTATCTAAACCGACCTTTGATACCAACTATAAGGCCCTAGCCTTAAACCTTACTTAATCTTGAGTTATTACAAGAATACACATTGAGGAGCTTTTCGGGTTTAGAGTTTTAGAGAATTATATAATAAAACTTTCATTACATTCCACATATAAACAAAGTGGTTACATAAATATAGTATTCTTATTTCCCATCAATGGAAACATATTTAAAATAAAACATGGATTCTTTCTTGACACTTCCTTTACACTATCATCATATCATGTACCTTTCCCTTGACCTGTGAAAAATATTTCAAAAAAACTTGGGATGAGCATAAAAAGCTCAGTAAGGGATATAAAAATATGGAAAGGAAACATGGGTACATATATACATAATAATGAAATCATACTTTACCCATAAAACATAATCACTTTAACATACCTCATCAAATCATGAATAAATCATAGAAATCATAATACATAAAGGTAACTTGAGGCATTCATAACATTCTTACGTAGGGAGTAACCCTCTTGGTTACGTTTGGAATACCCATCACAGTATATTCCCTAAATCTCTTCGGAGAAACATTAACGTTTCACTCCTTCACATTACCTAATGCATTGGAGAGCTATATCGGGCTCACCCTCCCTTAGTTTATCATGGAACCACCCGTCTTCATAATAATGCCCAAGAACCTCAACATAATCGTATCACATAAAACATGCATAAAGGAAACATAACATTTCCACCTTTCAATCACAAGATATCAATACAACACATTGATATAAAAACATTATGAAAACCATTTTCAATACCAAAATAGAATAAAATTAAAACATGGTATTTATTTTTCTTTTAAAAAGAAGGTATGGCTTGTAGAGGAAGCCGAAACTCAAATAATGGTCACGGCGGCGGAGAAGTAGTTATCGCCGCATACGTACGACAAAAACATTCCCTTTTGTTGTTTAGTAAAACGCTTCGTATAAAAAAGATTCCTTTTGGATAAACGTAAAAGTCAAAGGGGATTATACACCGTATAAAAGAAGGTTGTGTATAAAATAAAATATGCCTCAAAGAAAGGAGATTGAGATAAAGTCCCATACCTCAGGTCCGACTTGACTCGATCGTTCTTTAATGTCCTGAATAATAAACTTGAGTTAATTTCTACTTTCTTAAGAACATTTTTCAAGTTTATTATTCCTTTTATATCACTTATTTCCATGTCATTAACACTATGTAATTATTTAAGTTAATAATGGTCATTTTAACGATCATTGGTACTTGAGTCAAAAATAAACCCTTTATAATTACAAGTTGTTCATGTATCCATTATATCCAGAATTATAATCATGATGTATATATCATATATATCCAGTATATACATGCATTTTATAATATTACATAATCATTTAGAGGTAAGAAATTAAATGCACCGTTCATGGAGATGGTAAGCCGTATGTACGCATGAACACTACTTTCATTTCTATTTTGTATTTTATAGAATGGAATCATAATGATATAAAGGTATATTATAATTCTAGTATAATATCATATATAATATCATAGTTCCATCCTTTATACATCCCACATATGGTATTTAATTAATCAAATCACTTTGAGGGGGCGGTAGTCTGCACTTTCTTAAATGAAGATATCGCGTTTACCCATAATGGAAACCATAAAGGTATGCCCAAAATGTAAAATACAGATGATTAAGGAAATCATAAACATATAATATATCATATATAAATATAGTTACATCTTAATGGCCACATTTGATTGTGTTAAAATAATTTTGAACAATCATCGTTTCGGGATCCAGAAATTCGTCATCCACGGAAACAGTATGTTCTTTAACCATTAGATGTAGGTGTGTGTAAGTGTAGCTCTAATATTTATTATAAAAACATCCTAGTATATGGAAGATACTGGTGTTGTTACAAAAGGAAAGAATAAAAATAGTTTAGGGCGTTGCAGAAGCAAAATCAAACAAAAGGACTCAAAAGAAGACATTACCTTAAAATCGGGTAACTCTCTTAGATTTGATCTCAAAGGCTTCCTTGGGAAGACTTATGCCCAACTTGAGGCTTCAAGGAGTAAGAGAGGGATGTGGAGAGCCAAAATGGGCAGGTTTTGGCCGATCCAAAGGCTTTGGGAGTGTGGGTAAGTAGGTAGAGGTGGGGGCCTTTTATAAGAGGAGAGGAGGGGCACTCTTGGAAGGTAAAGAAAAGGCACTTTATTTTAAAATGGTATTCGGATTTAAGAGGTCCCACATTGATGTGTTTTGATTATAAGGTGATAAGGGTTCTAAATCCACCCATTTAATAAGTTTTGGCCATGTGTAGGTCTTAGATTTTACATTATCATTCCATTTTATTTAAATCGTTAAATAATGAGGTCATCGTTGCATCATTATGATGTCATAAATAATTTAATATATTTAAAGTCTAAAAATTATAAAAAAATACTATGATGTAGAAAATCGTTTTATCTTTCCAATTACTATTTATAATCAAAAATATGATCTTTATAACGCCATTTAAAAAATTGTTTTAGTAAAAAATTTCATGTTTGTGTCATTTTTACTTTTACATTAAATAAAAAGTTATTTATGTCATTTCCCAACCAAAGTGGCTCCATGGGGTCTCCAAGTTGACCCATGGATTTTCGTGGTCGTCCATGACACATCCAATGAGGTTAGGACATGTTTCAAGCTCATATCATTTTATTAAAGCATTATTTTTACCTTAAACTACACTAATTACCTCTAACCGTGATTAAGAACTTAAGAGTTACTATTCACCAAAAAATTATTTTAATCTCATTGAACCACATTTTAATTCATAATTACAACCATGTATGTTGGATTTTTGAAATTCAAATCACAGAATTGGTAAAATTTCATTTAAACGAAAAATCAGTTTTTATAATTACCACTTAGTGGTTTCACTATTCATCAAAAATTGAAGTTTTTCAGAAAAATACCAAAAATTCACCCTAATCTATATTTGATATTCCGAATTAAAAAATGAATTCTATTTTACAAAATTCAAAACATATTAGTCGCATTAATTAATTCAATAATTAATTCCCGCTGTCATGACAAATAGCGTGTTTTTATGAAACAATAAGTATCAAAAGATTGACACCAGTTTAAGTCCAATTTCAAAGTGAAATTGATTCCAATGACCACCATTGGATTAAATGGTAAAAATATATTTTAATTTCACATTAAAACCAATTAAAAAGATAATCTAATCATATAAATAAATTATATTAAAAAGCAGTTTTGATGTAAAATGCAGTATTTTTCACTATTCATTAAAAAATGAACATTGTCTGAAAAATACCAAAAATTCACACATAGTAAATTTTGATGTCCCAATAATAAAGAATAAGTTTATTTTGACAAACATAGCTTATAAAATTTTCAAAAGATAGATTTAAAAATGGTTTGTCATCAAAAGGCAGTAAAAAAATCTTTTAAGAATATTAGTGTATTCCATGCATAAGATTGTATTTATTTTCATTTTAAGCCTCTAAAACACTATCTTAATCATTAATATACATAGATAAAAATATCTATTATTAATTACTTACTAGGGATGTTACACTATGTTTGGTATCTCTCATTTAATGATAGTGTGTGGTGACCACCACCATTGATCAAAGGCAAGAAATAAATACCAATTTGACAATGAGAAATTTCATTAAGTGTAGATACTCAAATTTAATACATACAAACTAAGAATGAAATTTCCTTCTCATCAAATCAATTACCATATTTACCATACTCATAGTATAAGTTATCTCAATGTTGTAATCTAGTATAGACACTAGCCCACACATCTATATAGGGATAATATCCCACAAGAAGAAAATATATTGGAGACTCTTTTCTTTATTTCCAAACCAAGAATAAATCACCATGATAGTAGTTCTTCTACATTTTCAAGGTGCAAATTATTTCTTCATGCTCTAAATTAGGGGTCATATAGTTCATATCATGATTCCACAGTCTATTGAGAACATAAAAAATCACTAGATGACTCCACATTAACACACAACCATGCCTAGATCTAAAGAAATTCCAAAACACAATATCATCTACTATTTCCTAAAAAAATTATAGAATATGATCATTTTAAACACCTATTTAACTCTGGAGAGGATCTATAGAACTTCCCAAACCAAATTAATGGATTACCCATGTGAAAATGCTATTTAATGTGATATGTAATCGTGGTGAATTCCTCAATAAATATTCAATAATATCCAACTACCCAATAGTGTTTACACACATCAAACGGTAGTTTTATTTTCTCCCAGGAAAAAATATCCTCAATATTAAATGGATCATGTACCACTCCACATTCTATGGTGGGGTACCTTATGAAATTAAATTCCCAAATACATAAAACTAGATTTGAGTGTCTACCATGTAGATGGTGTTATTAAATAAAGTCCCATAAATTCAATAGATACACATAAAATTATTCATATGAAATTATTTATATAAGGATATCATCAATGAATACCACCATAAAAAATGGCATGAAAATGTAGATCATCAGTCGCAAAAACCCTAAATGGCTTTCCAAAATTCCAAATTTCATCACTAGGAACCCATAATTACCATTTGACATGATTCCCATCATTGGGATATCCTCATCCCAAACCCATAGCTACTCATATGATAATTAATTTTTCAAAGAGTTCATTGATCTATGATAGTGGGTATTTCTTCCTAATATCCACCAGATTTAGGTTATGAAAATTAAAAAAAATCATGATACCCTCATCCACCTTCTTAGTAAAAAAATATAAGATTCTCATAGGGACACAATATGTCTAATAGAACCTTTCTCCAAAAAGTCATTCAAATACTTTTTAATCTCTCAAGCTCATCTAGGTGCTTCATATTAGCTATAAAAGAAAATGTGGGGTCCCTAGATGATGTTTGATTCTAAAAGAAATCAAAAAAAACAAGGGTTAATCCTAGTACATCTCCATGAAAATCATCTATGTACTCCTCCACAATAGTGGAAAGATGATACCTCAAATCATTTCTAGTAGACAAAACCATGATTCCCAATTGATGGGTAATAAAGTGAAACATTCTATGTGTTTAACCTAATCATTCTACCCAAATATCCACTAATAAGTAAGGTAAACTGGGTCCCGTATTTTCAATTTCATATCACACTTCTCCAAAAATAATTCTCCTAAGCCTGTAATTTGTATAACATCCCATTGAATGGATCAAATCATACAGTCTCATATATAATAATATGGGATTCAAAGAATTCCTATCTCTGGTTTTATAGCATTAACTGATTATAGATGTGGGTAGGAGGGTGATAAATACTATTAGGTGTATTTAGATGAAGAATTTTGGATTGAAAATAAAATTTTAAATAAGATAAAGGTTAGGGGTAGATCACCCCAAGTAGGGGTCTCTATTAGAAATGGTTTTTCTATAGGAACTACTTGTTTCATAGGGCTATGAAGCAGATCATTCCTATTGTATTTTGGGAATACATAAATTAATTTATATAATATATTCCATGGTTTGATATAATAATGTAATTGACCATTATATAAACTTACATTTGGAATGTAATTACCTTCATAAGTGTACCACCACAAGACCACATAAAATAAGAATTACGATAATGACTATCACTATGAAGGCATATAAAACACTTGAGAGGACTTATCCTATTAAAGCACTGTCATTATTTCTAACAGAAACCCCAACATTCTCTCTTTTTAGGACATTTTGAGTCATCTCACATCGGTTTTACAAAGGATGGAGGTCCCTGGGACTTTAGCTATGATGCTTTGGAATGTGAATTTGTATAGAATATTTGATGTCTAGATCATAACACCCATTAGAGAGAAATTTTTTGTTCTATATTTCTCTCTTATATATTGAAGATAATTCCATGAATACTTACTAAATCAAATCATGTGACTAGTTACCACTATTGATGTGATCAATTGTTGAAATGTGTTAATGTTAGCATCTTTATGTATCAAATATTATCCATTAATGGGATTATATTTTTACATATTTATTTCTGTATTAGATAACCAATATTATAGTACAATATGTATATATTTAATGTTCAACATATTTATCTTATTCATTGATTATATTGTGGTTTTAATCAAAAAATCTGAGCACTCTGAAATTTATCACCGTATATGGGGAAGTATGTGTCGTGACGTTTGGATTGGGACCATGAGAGTGGATTCTTATGTATCCTACTGAAAAATTCAAGGCCCATATTGTTCAGTTCCACCTAACAGGACACGTCATACTTTTAAGTTTTTTTGATAAGGAAATATGTGGTTGTGTATAAGGAAATTAATACATTACCAAGTGAGATGAATTATTTGGCTCTGCATCCAAAACCTAAAAACTAAAAGTCCCAAGGTTCCTAGAAATTTGTTTTGTGAAATTTTCATGGTTATTCATTTATAGAACTACTCATAGGAAGTATATCCCTTATAGAATGTATAATTCACAATGAATACACTCTAGTGGGGATGGTCTCATAGAGAATATGTCCCAATTGGAGGGTATGTTATATTGTGGAAAATGGACCCAAAAGGGATAATATGGTTCTATTAGGAATATATAACAATGAAAACATTATGGGTCTTAATGGGAATACTTCCCAAAAATAAGTCAAATCAAACAAGGAATATGTCCCACCAAAAATGATTTATGCAATGAATATATCCTAGTGAGGATAAGTTCAACATGGAATATGGAAAAGTTAGTTTATGGATTTAGATTTTGACTATTGTTTTTTCAGAACATGGCCTATTGAAAGTGGTTCTCATGGAATATGTCCATAGTTAGGGTGGATGGATCTTTTTGGGAATATGGCCTAATGGGAAAGGGATTATGGAACTTCAATGGAGTATGGAACAATGAGGATTACCTTTATTTAGAGAATGGAAAATTGGAAATGAGGTTTTAGATGTCAGGTTTGACCCTTAAAAATGTGCCCTCTATATCCGGATTAACCCTAATCAAAGATGAAATGCAATTTGTTTAGTTTAAGTGATTATGAAAGGACCAAACTGTTCAGTTTGACATCATGCAACAAGGATGTTGACACGTCGTTTAACATCATAAAACTGGGATATTTGTATTATGAGAGGGACAATAATAGTCTATTGAGTAGGGAGTAATGAAATAGATATTATTTTTAATTCTTTTTATGTGAATTTCAAGGATTTTATCCCAAATATTTATTTATTTTCAATGAAATTTCCTTATTATTATTTTTAGGGAATTTTTGGGAAATATTTGGAAAATCAATTTATTTACGATTCTTATGTGTTTTTTATTATCTCATCAAATATTTTAAAAATACTTTTTTATTTGATCATTTATAAAAAATTATTTTAAACATGAAGCTAGAAATTTTAGCTAAGTCTAGAATCTCATAAGCCATTTTCTAAGAATCATAATAATTCTCCCTACCCATATAACTTTCAAAACTATCGAATAATGTTTTCCAACAACCTAAAAAATATTTTTTTTATGTTTCTTAGTTTAGTTGAATTTCAGAGTCCATTTAAGGTATTTTCCCAATTCATGTGTGGAATTTTTTTGATAACATAAGACTTATTCCACAAATCCATGTGATGTTTCCCCCATGTTTGATAATTTTTGTACTATATATGAAACTTTAATATCACATATGATATTTTTATCCCTTGTATCATATTTATCCCTTCATGAATTACATTTTTGATCCGTGAATGAAATTTTTAGGACTCCTTAGATAATTTTCAACATCATAAAATATATTTTGATCTATGTAAGATATTTTTATTCCTGTATAAAATTTTAATTTTTTCATTATAAATTTAAAAGTATTGTGATATGAAAATATTAAAGGATACCATAATATATTTTGGTTTCACTATGATACTTCTATATGAAATTAACTTTTTAATATTTTAAGAACCCATAATTAACATGAGTTACACAATAGGTATTTTGGCAACCCTCACATTGGCCATGAGATATTGTTTAAAATAGATGTGGAGAGTAAATATTCATTGGAGGATACAAAGGAGAATAAAAACTACAGTGTTCATAGATATTTACTAATTCCAACTCCAACATACACATTAATAGTATAATCTTATTGCTTCTACTATGAAGACCATCATAAAGGAATTTGAATGTGAATGATTATTTCCCAGGAGATAATTATATATCATCACCAATATTTATAAATCCCACTCCATTTCATGAATTATATGAAATTTATATTATAAATTTAAAACAAAACTGGATGTTCTACGGGGAAAAGAAACTAAAGATCAAGTGGATCATTCTAGAAGAAGCTTTTTCCATAAATATACTATATATAAGAAAAAATGAAGTATAATTTGAGTTAATTTATACATTTGTGGCTCAAATTCTTGGAAGTTGATCTATTGAAATCCAAAGGACACCTTCCCTCTATGTTTTTTATTTCTTTAGAGTATATTTTTTTAATATTATCTGGAAACTATATGTTTTTGAATAGAAATAGTCCTTTCATTAAATAAATGACTTGTCCTAAAACAAATTCTAGGCCAATGAAGAATTTATTTAACTAAAGTGTCTTGTTATCATTATTCAAACCAATTAAGAGAGGTAATTTCATTATGTATCGTGATTTTAGGGATGTTTAATTTCATTGAGATCATAAATAATTTGAATCTATTTCTAAAGAGGTGAAGATCCCATTCTAGACACATATTATGGTTTTCAACAAGATTTTGGAGTTCAATCAGATTCCATTACGTTATCTATGAGGGATTCAATTATATAGTTATTTTAAATTAGGAAGAAGGGAGGCGTCAAAATTTCAATACTAGTCTACCATTGTTTTCTATTAATCTAAATTTTACAAACCTTTTTAATATTAATTTCACTTGAATACAAAACAAATCACATATATTAATTAATTATATTTTTATTTATTTTTAAATTTTGTTCAAACTCTAAAATTCCAATTTATAATTTATTTTTATTTATATAAATAGATAAAAGTGAGGGTTTTCTAATTTAGACTACATCCTCCTAGAGAGACCACTCTTTGACTGTTATTCTACATTATTTAAAGGGATAATTTTTTTAAATGAGTTATATAAAAAACTTTTTTAGATGGTTTTATTTTTAGGGAATATTATTAAGTTGAATAATTATATTTATGTATGTCTAGAAATTCATACATTAATTTTACTACATTATATCCTAAAATTGATTTAGCTGAACATTACTAATCAAGATCTGTTAAAAATTCAACTTTTTACTTGTCAATACACTACTATCAAACCAAGAAGAATCCATTTTGAAACTGAAATAACAACATATGATAACATAAAAATAAAGTTATTGGATTCATATTACTAATGAAATAATCAAAATACGATATGATATACGGATTCACTTACTCGATTTGAAATAAATTTTGGTTTTATTCACAGATATTAAAAATTCAATGCACCCCCATTAGAGGATCCAGAATATCAAAATCAATAAATCATTCACCTTTATGTTAACATTAATCCAAATTCAATATATAATGATCAAATAAATATCATGGATTTTATTTAATTATTTAAATATAGTTTATAAAGAAATTGTTTTTATTTACACTCAAAAATGAATATAAATTCCAATGAATTAAATAAAAATTTTCTACCATCCCTTTTTATATATTCTAAGATGAATTCCATTAAAAATAATTTCTTGGTATTAGTAAACCCCAAGGTCAAACTTTTCTAGAATTAAAAAAAAAATAAAAAATTCGGTTTTAGTTTCCCCCACCATAAAATAAGTGATTAAATTTTGATTCGTTGTTTTGTGAAGTAATTTTTATTACATATAGAAGCATAAATAATTATACTTTAGGATGAAGTTTACCTGATAAAAAAATATTGATTCAAGTACTTAAACTGAATAAATTTCACAAAATTCTCTACAAATTGGAAAAATAATAATTTTTCATGTTAAATCTACACAAGATGATCCCACATGAACTTCTAAAAATAGTATTATTACGAGTTTACATAGAAATAATGGCACAATATGTTGGTTAATGATGTTATATAATACTCCACAAACCTAACCGAACCTAAAATATCTTTTCAATTCCATGTTCACTTTCAAATTTTCATTCACATTGAATGTTTTAGGGATCAATGTTAAAAATTGAAAGGGTATTATAAAAATCGTATTTATGTTTTTCAAATAATACCCCTTCAATATAAACGTAAAATATATATTGAAACCGACAATAATTTAAATCAATGATTTAAAATTTAGTACAATAACATTTTTATGTATCTTAAATAAAAAAACATTTTTTTCTTTGGAGAGTCCAATAATTCTAAATATAGATACTATAATGAGAAAGAAAATACACATTTTTGAAGAAATTTCATGCATTTTCCTCAAGTTTAAAAACGTAAAAATAGTCTTGAAGTAACTATGAAACAATAAATAATCATGATAAGTATTGTAATGAATCAAATGCTATAATTAATCACTAACATTGGTAATGTAAGAAATCAATTAAGAAAAGGTTTACCTTCACAACCTCAAGTGGATACCAACATCAAATTAAAAGGTAATGTGAGATTTATGGAACATAAGAGTTAAAATAATATGGGGACACCCAAAATAATAATTCTAAGTCTATGTTTAAACCCAAAACAATAAAAAATAATTCCAAAACTTGTTCATCTATTTTTGAATCGATTAAAGAATATCTACTTTTTATTGAAACTACCAAGAATTTATAACATATTTTAAAAGAAAATTCAGTGAAAAAAGAATTATATTTTCTTAATAGAACTAATCAGTATTGTAAAAAGATTTTAGGACCAAAGGTTTTCCAAAATAGGTCTCAAATTATTTAGGAAGAGTACAGACTTCCACCCTAACCTAGTAGTAATGAACCCATGAAGAATAGTGAAAAATATTAGTTGGATAAATAATTTTTTGATTCTTTTAGGAAATTTCAAGCCATTATACATTTGGTTGATTCTATAAAAAAATATAATTAATGGATTTTTTTAAACAAATTTTGTTCTTATAAATTGAAACTCAATGTAGTAGATAAAGTAAGCATAGATAGATATATTTCCTATGTGGTCCAACTTGCTTTACCAATTAAATATTATTATATATGGACTTTTATCATTCCACACACCATATATTAGTATGAAATAAATAATGATATTACTTATATATGTTATTTCATATATGTTATTACCCAGTTTATTTAATCATCTTTATAGGTTTTAGTGATCAAAATAAAGGGAATTTTCATTCAAATTTCTAATCAAAGTACCACTAAACTAACTAGAGTTATTGAGAATGTTTTGGTCTAGGTAAGAGATATTATTTCTCTTAGTGGTTATTTTGTTTTGGATATAGAACATTATTGGTTAAATAAAAATGTACGTATCATTATTGAGAGAAAATTTATGAAAACAGATAGGTTCATTATTATTGTTCAAAAAGGATCCTTGTCCTAAGATTTTTAGGGGATTAGCTCACAAACAAGTTTTGGGTCCATGAAATATGAAATGGAGAATCTTCCTTATACCTAAGTTAACATGATTGATTGTTTATAATTGAGATACTTTATAATATCACATATAATGTATACCCAAATGTTTATTTAAAAATTCTATATTGTCTTGCAATAGAAATTTATTTGAATAAAAGTGAAAATGATACATATAATGAGAGTTTGAATATTCATGCTACTATTGATACAACCAATTTATTTTAAATTATTTAATTAGTTTTTTGAGAAAATATTGTAAATATTGAAAATTATAAACCTTCTTGTTGTATTCCTAAAAATAATGATAACCTTTAATGTAAAACAAGTGGTGATAATATTGAAATTGATAAAAAACTGAAAAAAAAAGATAATTCATGTTATTTAAAATTTAAAAATTTCATTGAAAATCAAACATATATACAAACTGATGAATAGTTTTTTTTAATTTAATCTTAAATATGATTGTTTAGGGAAGGAATTGGATGTTAAAACTGACAATTAATAGTCACATAAACCTTCACTGTCAATGAAAAAATCTTCCTAGTTCAATTTGAAACCACTGCTGAAAAACCTCATGTATTAATTTTTTATGTTTGATGAAAAATTCCCTATAATTATTTATCAAGGTGTATCAATAGACTACAAGAACCAAATTATAGGATTCCAAAGAACACACAATAGTGATTTAGGAATTTCTTTACCCAATTTAACATTAATCAGTCCTTTAGTATATATTCATATAATTTTGTTGGATTAGAATGCTAAATATTTAAGGCTATTTCAAAGGATATTGAACAGAAATAATTAATAAGTTTTCAAAAATTAATTCTTTTCTTTATTAGATGGTGGAATTATTTTCCCCATCTCTAATTTCATTTCGGTAATTATCATTCAATTTTTTCTCCAAAATATTGGATTTACAATATCAAAAAATTATTTTTATAAACATGTTCCTATCAGGCATCCAAATAAATGGTATATATGTATTAACTATATAAAATTCAATCTGGTTACTAGTAAAGACTACACTCTACGTCCACTTTTTTATTAACTGATTGTGACATTAGTTTGATAGACCAACATTGTGTTTATGGATATATATTCCAGTTACATTTAAATATACATAGCACCTAAATATAAATTGTAATGCATCTTAAAATAATATTATCGATATTTTCCCTATATATTTACAACATTTGGTTTGTTTTCTTCATTGGGATTTTTTTGAAGGTGTGTGATGGGTTCATATAGTGAATTTTTAGGAACTTGTATTAAAGTTTTTATAGATGACTTCACTATTTATGGATCATATTTTCATGAATATTTAATAAGATTATTTGGTTTCCTTTAAATAATCATTCATAAATATCTTGCTCCATTGTATGAAATATTTCATTTCATAGTAGACAATGAAATTTTTCATGGTCATTTTTGTTCTCAATATGAAATCCATATTCAAAGATTCAAGGCATAGGTAATTAGTCACTAACTTACACAAAAACGGTCACTGATGTAATATATTTTCTTATATATACACGTTTTTATAAATGATTTACCAAAGTATATAGTAATATAGAATTTATGTTATCCAAATTTCTATAAAATGAACATTAGTTTGTCTTTGATGAAAGTTGTGAAAGTGCCTTCAAAGAGATGATTTGTAATCTAATATTTACATCCATTATTCAAAAACCATTTTTGGATTTTCCTTTGAGTTAATCACAAATTAATATGACTATTTACAACAATTTAGACCCTTCTATAGTAGTTAAGCACCATATCTTGGACTATTGTTTAATGTTCTCTTTAAATAGCACATATTTATGAATTTATTTAGTAGATTATTTTAATAGTTTTAAATTTAACAAAAAAATTTCATTTTTTAATTAATCTTATTAACATCATATTATTATAATTTTTTATTTTTATTTTTATTGAAAAGGTCAGTTTTTAGTCAAAAATTATGGTTATCATAAAACATGGAATTTGAAATTCGTTAAAATTATATAAGCATGAAATATTAATTTATAAAACAATTTAAGTTATCAAATATGAATTTAAGGAATAAAACTAAAAATTTAGAAATAGTTAATGAAATTGGGAAACATATGATAACATCTATATAGTGAAATAAAATATTTCATTAATAAAAAACTATTTATGCCTTTTTTTTAAATAAAATATTTTCAAGGGTTATTATATTTTGGTAGGTTTTGAAATCATCATACCTTATATATGATTTATAAAAATTGAATTTATTTATTTGAAATAATTTTGTAAGAAAATTATTCTTAAATATTAATTTAAATATAAAAAAAATTATTTCACTAAATATAGTTATTACTCAATTAAGAAAATTTAATTTAAAAGTATATTTTCATATCTTCAGATCTTTTATTTGATAAAATAATTTTCAAATTTAACATTTCAAGTATTAAATCATATAAAAACATCAGTTTCAATATTTTTCATTGAACCACATATCTTAATCCATTGATTTGGATATCCAAATCCATGAAATAAAGAATTTAATTAAAAATAAAATAAATGCACAAATTTAAATTAGTTACTATGGTTTGAAATTAATTTCCATGGCAAAAGGAAATGGGGTAAACGTTAAAAGTAAAAAAAACCCTAAATCACTCCATGATATCTCAATAAGGAGTATTTGAGAAGACTTTCGACCCAAAATCATTTCCCTCACCTGTTTCAAACATTTTGTGGCCTCTGAAACATTAATATTAACCGTACATTTTTAAGAACGTAAGGATTTATCACCAAAATACCCTTCCATTATCTTATAAATAGAAAACATCTAAACCAAATAAATAATAAATTTTTATTAAAATTATTCCTTTATATTCAACCATTTACTATCCCTAAAACCCTCTATCATAATCATAATCCCTTGGACACTCATTTTCTACATATTCCCATCAAATTCAAGGAGACTTACAAGGAAAATTAAACTCTCTGATATTATTATTATTATCTACATAGTTTTATTAATAATATTATTATATAAAATTTATTAAATAAACTCTATTATAATAATTATATTATCATTAATTTAATATAATTTTACATTAGTAATGGAATTTTTATAATTTATTCATATACCACATCCATTAAGAAAAACATCAGTATGCATGAACTGTGTGGACTAACTCTTCTATGGTGTAAGGTGTTTTTTCCTTAACCGTATTACAAGGATGTATATATGGATAAAATAAATGGATAAATGTTCTTTTTCTGATATAATTATGGTTGTTATGAAGGAAATTCAATAATATAGTAATTATATGACCAAAAAAATGTTTAATAATTTAATCGTATAAAATAAGCATACTAAGAGTGTAATATTATATTCAAATTGCGTAATGTTTTACCATCAATCAAATATTATTGTACATCCATAAAATTATGATATGTTAAACTAATATTCACTAAATAAGGTCATTATTATTCTGGTATAATGATGTTATAACAAAACCAACTCATAATCATTCATTAATTCATGGTATGTTCATGTTTGTGTTGGTTTAACCACCTACTTGAATGAAACTATGAATTTATATCATTTAGGACCATGAAAACATTATTCTAGATATAATATGATACAAATTTTTAAATAATAGTTATTATTCTTCTTAATGATATTATATCAATATCTAATTCAATAATTATAGAAACACCCTATATTTATTAAAAATCCCCAGAACATGATTATTATCAACTTCATCATCAAGGATAATGTCTAAAATACTCATAAAAAGAAATTTTAAACATATTAAATTATTATAAATAATACCTAGTAGTAATTTTACTTACTGAGTAATAATATACTTTAGAATAACAATGAATACTAACCCTTAAATTATGAAACTTGTACAAATAATCATAACTATTAAGAATGATGTGGAAATTCAGAAGAATTATTATAGAGAATGAATATTTATTTAGATAATAAATGAAACTAAATATGATTAATGTTACAAAATAAATGACTAAGAAATTAATATTTATCACAAATGATTTTATTTTATGTTTGTGAAGGTGAGGATAAGAGGTGATGTTTTTTCATCTCAAATTTATCTCAATGAGACATGTTTTTTAGTATGTAAATAATTTACATTAAGTGTTGTATATAATTATTATTTGAGAAGTTTTATCTTGATATACCTTTATTCATGTTATTTTAAGAACAAATTTAACCCTTGTTATTTAAGAGGTTTTTATTGAATTTCTACCCAATCCATAAGTGTTTTTTCATCTCAATTTTAATTCTTTGGGACTCATGTTATAATCACTTACTATTTCCTTTTTTGTTATAAATAAATTTATATGGTATAATTTTTACCATATTACCCAAAAAAATTAGGGGTTTTAAATGAATATATTTTTATCCCTATCTCAAATTATTTTTAATCCAAATTTACCTTTCCCATGATGAAAAACCCATCCGATGTTTTGAAAAAGTAATGTTGTGTACAATTTTCTGGAAAATACATCAATTTATAGATACTATAAGGTGGTTGTTTTTATATAATAGGTGAACCTATGGATAATATCTGGAAAAATATTTGTTGAGAATTTACTTTATAATCACCATTATTCATGATGACAGGGCCTAAGACTACACACCTAGTGAGACACTCTCACAAGATATTCTTTGAAAGATTCATGTACACTTAATAAACCTTGACGGAAGATTATTAATAACATTAAATTGGTATTATACAAATGAAATACATTGAACCTAATTAATATATTTCATTTGTTACCTACCACACTAATGGTACCCTCTCCCCTAAATTTCATTGATAAAGGTACTACCTATTACATTGATGAAACCACATGGATCCCAAGTTGATTGAGGGATTCTCTATTAGACAACCACATTATTATGTTCAATAGAGAACTATATTATCATTATATTTATCAATATATAGATACCTATATTTTATTTACTAAGATTTTCCTTAGGGTATTTTATTAAAGGTCTTTATAACTCTTATGGTTAATGGATTAAACTTAATCATGTTATGGTTGGGGTATAAAATTAAAATCATCTCAATTAATCGATGGGTCTAATGAAATTAAAAGGTTTTGTTTTTGTGTATGTATCTTCCTATGTAATGAAAAATTTTGTGGAAAAGGCATTGACTACAAGTTTTTGTTGTGAAAAATTAGGTATTCCATCAGTATGTGATTAAATATTATTATTATCCTTGTCTTCATTTATTTTCTTGGATATAGAATGCCCTTTGTTTTTGTTGATTATGGATTCATGTTTTTAATTTATTCATTCCATATCACTTATTATATTTTTCTATGTATCATTTTAATTTCTATTACTCCATAATTAGAATTTCATCTCACTGAAATATTTTTCCATTTCCCTAGGATTCCTAGAAGAGGAATATGTGTAAAATTTTGAGACACAATGGAAGGGCTAGTAATTTCCGCTTATTTTCTTCATGTTGTATTTTATATTTTTAAGTGTAATGTAAGAATTTATCTAATTTTCAATGTCTAAAAAATTTTCTATCCTTCTGGTAGATCTTATAATTTGTACCAATTTTTAAATAAAACTTCTAGCTCTAGGTTTCTGAGTCTATGATGTTACAATTGTAATAAAATGTGGTTTAATAACGACTTTGGGGATTATATTTTTATGAAACAAGTAGGATAGAAAAATAACTATAAGATATCCTTAATTTTTATAGGGAACACTATAAAAGACTTAGTAGGGATTGTATTTTATAATTCTCCATATTGATTAAATTATGTGTATTAAATTATAGAATATCTAAAACTAACATGAGTATTTGAAACCATATCAATACCCATATGTAATGAAGGTATATTCACCATAATAAGGTTGATGAAGATGTGTTTGATGAAAATCAATTCTTAACCATATTGAGGTAGTTGATCTAGGTTATTAAAAATAATCTCACTCACATAGAGCATCCTATTGATCCACAACATAGTCTAACTATACCAGATAGCTTCATGGGAAAATATCCTCCAGAATTTAGTGGAACTATTATTCCATTGGTGAAAATATAACAGTTCATGTCTTTAGACAACTTATTTCTAACATTTTGAAGTACAGAAAACAAAAAAGTCATGATGGTGGTCTATTATCTGAAGGTAGATGTGGCATAATGGTGGTCTCCAATTCAAAACACTAAAGAGGAATATGAGATTAAGTTTATGTAATGGGAAAATTTTAAAAAGGTATTCTATGAAAAATAATTACCTCATAAGAAATGTGTGGAAATGGAATGACAGTTCCTTATTCTTGAAAAATGATGATTTGAAAACTTTATAATATGATGATAACTTTACAAGGCTAGATAAACCAATTTAGTACTATATACATAGACTAGAAATTAATATTTATCTTTTAATTGATGGATTAATTTCATATCCATGGTTTTATTTTGAGGTATGATTTTCTTTTATTTGGTTATATCATGATTGTGTGTCTTTCATAGATTTTTTGTAGAATAATGGTAGTTTTATGGGTTAGATAGGAGGTTTAATATGGTTGTTTCACTATTAGTGGAAACTGTGCACCATCCATATAGAAACTGTGTGCCCTGGATACAAGAACATTCCAAGTCACATAAAATACTAGATAGTCGTGTGGGCTAACCATGGACCTAAGATACCAGATATTTCTAAAGCACGCAGAATAGTTACACAGGCATAACCCCCTCCAATAAAATTATACGGCCTCTATTACATTGGGATAGATGTGCCACATGATTTCTGCATGGTCTGGAAGACTGTATGTTTAAACCATTCTACCTTCCATGACAATAAAAATGTTAAAATTCATATTCTAACCCTCTCTAAAGTTTACACCCGATCACCCATTTTCCTTGCCCATTTATTCCTATATCCCTACTCACCTCCCCATCTCTTCTTCCTCAACCTTGGGATTCATTTATTGGGTTATTTGACATTGGATATTAATAATCCATTAATTAAATTCCATTGTTTCTTCTCTTTTTTCTTTATCTTGTTCTCTTCTTCTTAATTTGTTGGGTTATCTATCTCTAATGGATTGGTTAGCCAAAGTGGATTTAATCATGATTCTTTGGGTTGAATATTTATTTATGTGGTGTGATATATCTTTTATAGGTTCTCTCATTGACGATTCTTCGGTTATTAATTAGTTTCTAGAGATTTCCATGTAAGAAGTGGGTGGTTCCAAAATGTGATACTTGATGCTTAGGAACAAGTTGTCAGATCGTGGAGATTAGGAAAGTTTCAGGTTGGATGGAATCCCATATTGGTTCATGAAATAAATGCTATCACATATGGTTTTTTAGCTTTCATTGGATCGTGTTATTTCATAGCATTTAGATTGATATAATCATGGATATAGGCGGATGAGGTTATGGTTGTGAGTGGGTTTTCTTTCCAACACACCACATAAACGGCCTTGATTAATCTTGGGATTTTTAGGATTTTCATTGAATTCTACTCTAAGATTGATGTATATGTGGCATACTATGCAAAGGCACTAAGTGAGGGTAGGGTGGTTTAAACTTTTGTTATTATTGTTGCCGGTATGTTAGGATATATAGAGGTATTTTAAAGAGTTTTTTGTTGCTAAAGATTTATAGGTTAGTGTATTTATGGTTTCCATGTGCTTTTTAATTTATATATCATTATGCCTCAACGAATACTTCTTGTGTAGTCACAGTAAGTCGTCAGAGATAATTATACATCACTAGATGTTTATAGATTAATAGAAGTAGTAGTTCAAGGTGTTTGAACAATAGATAAAGGTGAGGGATCTAATTTGGTACATGCTTTGGAATCTGAATCGGGTCCAAATATGGATACTGATTATGAGTTTCTTAAGAATAACCCTCCTTCATTTTAGGGTATAACAAAACCATAAGAAGCTGGGGATTGGATTAAAAAATTAGATATTAATTTTGGGTTCTTAACACTCTTAAAGTTTATATAGTTATGCTTTCTTCCTTCATGTTGCAAGGGCTAGTCACATGTGGTGTGACTCAGTGTTCCAAGACAGAAAGCATGAGATTATGGGATAGATGGACTTCAATGTTTTTTAAATGAGTACTATTTCCCTAAGACTTTTCTCCTTGTCAAGACCCAATATTTTTTGTATCTTCATTAGGGGGATTATACCATTTTGGAATATGACAAGTGTTCCATAGACTTGGTCCTTTTTCACGCAATAAGTGGTTTTAATGAGGAGTTAAAGACTCCTAATTTTTAAATGAGGATGCATCATGACATTCAGTCATAGGTTTCTTTTTAATGTTTAATACATGTACTGAGATATTAGAATGAGCATTGATTGTGGAGATTAATAATACTAGTAAGTTGGATTTCTCAGGGGAAGTTGTAGTAGTAGGTTAGGGCTAAGGAGGTTTTTCTAAATAGAAAAGGAAGCATGAAATTCCTGAGAGAAAAGAAGGTATATCTCAAGCCATCCTTCCCAACCACTATATTATGTGACCACTAGTGGTGTTTCAATCATATTCGACCAATGTGAATGGTTGTGGAATGTGTGGGAAGTGTTTCTAGATCCACCTAGACCCCTACCATCTGTTTGGGATCTTGGGGAACTTGCAGTTGTACTATAAGAGTGGTTCACTGACTAATAGTGGTGTAGGTTCCTCAACCCATGGTTAATTAAAATATCAGTTTTGGGAATCTAGAGCTATGATTTTTTGGAAATGTTGGCCATGGTGGAAAGGCTGGATCATCTTATGGGTAGATTCAACTCATGGAAGAACCATTAGTCAGTAATAAACTATAGTCTATAGTTGAGATGAATTATCTTTATTCAATGGATCAATCACTAGTGGAATAAGATACAGGGCCTACAATAGTTTGAGGTACTTTTTTTATTTCCTCAAAAATAGGGGTTTTTAATTTTTAATGGTGCTTATTACTTTTTTATTTCTCATCTTCTTGTGAAATTTTGGAATTTACCAACCAAGATCATTATTTATTCCATGTATTTGGTGACTCTATACAGTAATATATGAGAAAGAAGTGTTTTTGGTTTCTATCTTGTTCTCTCACTTTGTTATTGGTCAATATGTAATGGGATTTTTTAGTTATATAAAGAGACCTCTTGTACATAATCCTCGGTGTGGATTGGATGGTGAATTTCAAGGAACAAATGGATTTTTATCATCGTTGAGTATGAATTTGGCACTTAATGGTGGAACCCAGGTTTTTCAAGATGATCAGGATCCTTTATCTGGGTGTATAGTACCTCCACTTTTGGTAGTGGGAAATATTATTTTTCATATATCATCTATCGTATTGGAGGATTATAGGGGTTATAATGATGGATTACCTCTTGCGGTGGATAAGTTCACAGAGGTTTTTCTAGATTATATCATATGTTTTCTTTTGGAATGGGATGTTGATTTCCCTATTAGTTTGTTTTTGGGAACACAATTAATATCTCTTCCTTCATATCATATTTTCAACACCATGTTGATATAAATAATGATATATATAGAAAATTTAGAATCCAAAGTTTTCATTTTCTCAAGCATCTCACCTTGGTCCCCCCCTGTGTTGTTTCCTAAAAATGCTAACAGATCTCTCTGGTAGAGCATTGATTACAGGAATATAAATAAGATAAAAATGAATATTATATAAGAACTTCCCCACATGGATGAACTCTTCTATTGAATAAAGGGTTAAAGTTGGTTCTCCATGTTCTAAATGTGATCTAGGGATCATCAGGTTAGGGTTAGAGGGGAAGATTTCACTAAATAATCCTCTAAAATTAGGTATGAATGCTTTCAGTATTTGTCCATGCCATTCAGGTAAAAGAATGATCTAGTTGCCTTAATGGAATTTATGAATCATTTGTTTCATCAGTACCTCAACTACTTAATGATTGAGTTTTTGGATGACATCTTGGTCCACTCTAAGATCGAGGAAGAGCATGTGAATCATTTGAGGATTATGCTAGGCATGATTCAAGATCACTGTATTTATCCTAATCTCTCCAAGTGTACCTTCTAGATCTGAGAGGATTATTTATTCATCCATGTGATCTCAAAATGTGGTGGTTTAGTGGAAGCAAAAAATATCAAGTAGTAATTTCATGGGAACAACCAAGGAATGTATTTTAAATAATGATATTTTTAGTCTTATCATGGAACTATAACCAATTTTTCATAGTCTTCTCCTAGATTTCATTTCCCATGACCACACATACTAAAAAAGGGGTAAAGATAAAATAAATCCAATAATGTTAGGAATATTATGAGTAGATTCATTAGTGGTTAACCGTAGCCCATTTCCATATCTTTCAATAATCTTAAAATAAATACGTTGTTTATTTTAACAAATCTGGTATAGGTCTTGTGTGTGTGTTGATGCAAGATGACCATGTTTTATAATATGTTTCTCTCTAACTCTAACCACATGAAAGGATGTACCCAAACTATGATCTTTAAATAGGATAAGTGATGTATACCTTGAAGACATGGTGTTATTACCACAGCAAGGATAGGTTAGTAGTCTACTCAGACTGTTAGGGTTAGACATACATTTTCTCTAACAGGGATCTAAATCTAATTTAGCACCGTTTTGTGGAGTATCTTTAGGTGATTGATTTTTATATTGTCTGTATTATAATAAAAAGTTATGTGATAGCGAATGACCTAAAAAGGAAAGTGATGGTGTAATCTATGAATGAGTATAGTGATGAGTGGAATATAATATGGCTCTTTTCCTAGATACACCTTTAAACCATGTAGCATAGAAGAGAAATGTTCATGGATAGCATATATTTGATACCCTCCCCTATGGAGTGGATTTAGTAAGAAAAGTCAAGTGATGGGATATTCCAATGGACTATACAACTTTTAATTGGTGGGGTGATGTCCAGTGAATGATTTTTTTCTCATGAATGAGTTATTTCAAGGGTCTCTTCATGGTTCTGTTATCTTTTTAGAAGGTGGTAACATGGGATAACCACATTTCTCCTTGGTTCAATCATCTTGGGAACACCATGTTGTTATAAAACATGCATCACCAGTTATAGTGGAAAGGTAATAGGTGTGATATATCTGAAATTATATCCAGGTGTTATACTTGATAACAGTTTAAAGATGAGAACCAGAGGCCCTCCCGCTTTATTCATAAAAAACCCATTCCTAACTTGAAGTTAGAAAATGACTATACAGATTTCATTTTTTGTACTAACTCATATAACCTATGGAAGTAATTCCATATGGGTAGCTATAAACCATCTAATATAATCAAGTAAGTTAATTTAATTTTGATAAAGGAATCGAATAAAGTGGATGAGTTTTTTACTTATATGTTTAAGAGCATTTAAGGCTCCATGGTACGCTATTAGATATCATTTTAGTCTAAGACCCCCATTTTACCTCTTGGTTTTAGGAAGGCCTTAATATGGAAATTTGTTCATAGGTCTAACTCATTACGACATACCTTCCACAAATGGATTTGTTGGATGAAGTGGGAAAATAATATCAGGGATGACTTGATCGGGGCACGTGTGTTAGATTTTTGAGGTTTGTGGGATAAATAATTGGGATTTTTGGAGTTTACGTACAACATCAATTACCAATCTATAATAAGAATAGATAACTTTGAGGAACATTATAGTCAGTCTTGTCAGACACAATTGTTCTTGAAAGAAGTTGGTGAGACTTCACTACTGGGATTGAGATTTGTGCAAGAGGCATCTGATAAAGTCTAGTTGATCAAGCAATGTCAGTTGATATCACAAGGACACCAAATGTCTTATGTCGATGAACCGTATTGGCCCTTGGAGTTCTGAACGGGTGATTAATTTTTACTAAAGGTTTCACCTCAACTAGGTCACTATTGTCATGGAAATAAAGGGATGTGGTCTCCAATATATATAAGACCTTTTCAGGTTACTGAGATATTTGGAATTGTGGCATACCAATTTTATTATACATCTCAGTTAATTATTATCTATGATATTTTATGCATCTTTCAATTAAAAATTTATACCTCAAACCCATCTGACGTGCTAAATAAGGAAAAATTAGATCTAGAGCCCTACTCTCCTGTTCTTGATCGACTAGTGTGGATTGTGGATTCCAAAGTGAATGTTGTTTGAGGGATGTCTATACTATTGGTTATAAATATTTAATAGTAGTGGAATAATGATCATGAGACATGGGAATAGAATTATTTGGAGGTGTTGTAGTATCCCTTTCTATTCTCTGATTAGAATTCAGTTTGACATTCCAAGGGAATAAAGTTTTCACGGTGAGGAGAATTTGTCACATATGTGGTTTTATTTTTAGGTATGTTTTTATTTTATTTCATTCTTATCTTCATTTTGTGGATTTCCTAGGTTTTTTTGGAGAAATATTGTGGTTATTGGGTTGGAAAAAAGGTGGAACATAGTTGGAATATGGTTAGTGGAAACTCTATGTCATCCAAGTGGAAAAAATGTGCGCCGGATCGGGGAACTGTTGAAGTCACACGATCTAGAACCTGGTAATGTGGTTTAATTGTGTTCTTAGGAAAAGGTATTTATCTAAGTCACATAACCTAAGATTATTGGAGTTCACCACTTCATGAAAAATAATACAGACTGTCCTCTTTTAGGTATTAGACCACATACCATTAACTGATGATCAACACAATGCTTCTAACAGGTAATGCCAACAAGAATAATGGTGTAAATTATCACAAGAAAAAACCAAGATCTTATAGATCAAGATCATGACACCAACAAACCATCATTAGGATATTCCACAACCACAACTAGATAAACTATGTAATGATGGGAAAACCTAATAAAAACTAATCAGTGGGTATTGATCGATTAAACTAGATGTCCAAAAGAGAATATGGGACTCTGGAATCGCCTAGAAATTTCCTAGGGTCATGGGTATAAGGGATTTATATGATTAAGAATTAACTTACTTGTGCATCATGTCTTTAAAAATAGTTATCCTAGGAAATACATGGCATATAATATTTACGCAGTGTGTAATTCTCAATTTATTTGTTATATTGAAAAAAGCATCACCTTTAGTTAAAATAACCCTTCTCAAGAATTAAAATTTTTGTAATATATTCATGGAATGTATTAATTTTATGTAATGAACCATTTAACTACTTTGTCTTGGTGATAGATACACATCGTGTAATATTTTCACAACTTGTAAATACCCTAAAAAAAGTTATAGACCCATATTTTGTAGAAGTGACTGAACAATCACAAATACTTCCAAACTCATAGAAAAAATATTAATCCCATTAATAAAATTTATATCCATTCTTGATTAATTCAAAGGAACATATATCGAAAAAAGTTAGGTCATTTAACCCAATAAAAACCCTTTTTCCCCAAACAAGACATGTAACCGAGGATAAAGATAAGGGAGACCCCAAAAAGGGCATTAAATGAAAGCATCAACAATATAAATAACTATAAAAATATAGTATTTTATTGGAATCAATTGTATATTTAAATTCGATATAAAAAATTATATTTACGAAGAAAATTACACCGAGAAACCATTTTTCCTCATCATTGTGGGCCTAATTTTAAATTATATTTAACTGATTATATAAATTAAATTTTAAAAAGTAGATTCTATATTTATAATGATAATAATTAATATTAATTAATATAGTAAAATTAATTTTTTTTCATAATGATTAGTAATAATAGTAAAAATCGGTTAGCGTAGTTGAGGATAAAATACATTTACTGGGGTTTTAAACTAAAACAATATGGGTTTAAATTAATAAAAACGTTTATAATTTATATTAAATGTATATATGTATACCTTATATCATCTATGGTTTTTTAATTTTCTATTTTTATCCATATTTTCACAAATTTGAGTTGACATTAATTTAAAAATTCTAATAATTACTAGTATGTTACTCACCTCAACTATAAAATGGTAGCTCTTCCCCACACATCTTCACATCTTTTAGTATATTTAGCTCAAAACATACCCACAAAAATATCTTTCCAATATCCTTATACATGTTATATATCTGATGGTATTCCCAAAATATTTACCATTGTGCCCTCTAGTAAGGATTTAAGTCACAATGTCACAATTAGTCATGATTTTCAATATTAAAGTCTTCACTAGGGGAATTATTGGATATTTTTATATTGAAAAATATATATATTATTTTCATAGAGTTATTTCTTAAATTAAATTCTTTAGTTAAATTTTTAACTATTTAAAAACTCATGATACTAAAATTATGTTTTATGGAAAACTAGATATATTTTTCTACTAAGTTAGGAATATGTTTCTTATATTTATATATTTTACTTGAAGTGTTTTAAATAATATTTATACTATTATCAAAATATTTATAAAATTTATTTCTATATATGATTTAATTTAAAAAATTGGTTTAAATGAATCTTTCATTCATTTTCTGAATGTGTCATTTTTTTATTTTTGCAAAAGTGTAAAAATAATGTTTTTTACTTATATGTATTGAATTGAATTTATTACCATTATAACCACCCAATTATTTGAAGATTACATTAATAAATTTCAGAATTATTTTTAAATAAATCATTTCCCATAATATTCATAAAATCTTTAGTCATTAAAATTGAATTTCAAAGTTAAATGTGTATTTTCCTCACCAATTTTATTAAAGATATTTTTATATTATTTATTTAATCCATAAAAATAACCCTTTATTTTAAATATTCTCTATTGGGTATATGTTTAAATGAAAGCATATTTATTCTTTATATGATTGGTTCCATATCAATTTGATTGGGGATACTATAACATTTTATATAATAGTATTTCAATACAAATGTTTATGCTATTTTTTATTTAATTTTTATTCTCCCAATAAATAATATTAATGCATTAGACATAGTAAGGGATTTTTTGTGCCTTATACATCCTGTTGAGGAATTTTTAGGTTTCATGAGAAAAACTAGTTTGGGTATTTTCTAGAGGCCTTACACATTTATATAAGATTTATTAGCATGAGTCTTTAACAGTATGTTTATGGTGTTTGGGATTATGAATTCCATTTTTATGAGGTTAGTTACTGATTTCCATGTAATAATTTTAATATTTAAGATAGACATGGGTATTTTTTAAACTCATGTGATTATTTATATTTTATTATTTTATCTTCATTTAATTTTCCCAATTTTATTCATGCCTTATTATCCTTCGTTGTATGAATACACTTATTGAGAATCTGAGCTCACCCATTTCTTATGTTTCTTTTCCACAATATTTCAAGAAGTGTCTTATGATTGATATTAATGTATATTTTATAGGCATGTGTGTATTTTTTTTTAAAAAAAATTTATGTATTAACTTAGGTTTTCAAGTGTTTTTTCTTGTTTCATGTGTGTATCTAGTTTTAAAAGACTACTGAAATATTAAATCCTTTATGATGAGATATATTATATCTACTACCAAAATAATTAAGTAAACATAAAATATATACTACTATGGTTATGGTATTTATAATTTCTTTAAATAAATTTTAGAAGAATCCTTGGGAACTGGATTTATGAAAATCATTATTTGGTAATATAACCCAATTAATTATTTTAATTATAATTATATGTGTAGGATAACATCCTAATTTTTTGGTTAGATATATATTATGTGGTTCTCCTATAAATACATTCAAATCTACAAACAAAAAGTGTATGTCGTTTTATCACAGATGGATCTACGGGTGATAACCCCCCCCCCCCCCCCATGAGTTGTTTTGAGTATATATCAGCCATCATTCGGGTGCACATTGAGTCTGTACATAATTCAAACCTAGTTTCACACACCTAAAAGATATTATTGGATTAATTTTCATTTTCATGACTAAACTATATTATGTATTTTAATATATGAAGACTATTAATGAGAAAGTATAAACCTATGGTTTATTATATTGAAAAGAAGTTGTCATGATTTAGACATCCGATAAATGATTATGTAATTTCCCACAATGATAATTATTGTTCATACTCTACATATTATTTTTAGTCAGTAGTTGGAAATCAAATGAATCATGGTAAAATTAAATAAGATGTAAAATATGATGATTATGTGAAAAAAATGGATGATTACTAGAGAAAAGTATATTTTTATTATTCATAATTACTTATCATGATATAGGATTAAGAAAATACACCATATTAAACACTTTGACTCACCAAAGAAGATAAATATAATATTTTCTAAGAGATGTGATAGTTGAGACCATGGAGTAATGAAGATTAAATTGCATTTATGTTACAAATATAGAAAGAGATACCTTGGGATATAACTTAAAGGAAGTGGAAGACTTTTTCTTTGTGGAAATAATGAATATATAGAAATGAATTATTGATGAGGTTAATGTCCAGGGTATGGGAAACATTGTCATTATCCAATTAAAATCATTAATCCAACGGTTAACTTCTAGACCAAGAAAAGAAATATTCCAAAAAAATCATTGAAGTTGAAAGAGTTTATTTTATTTGTATTACAATTTTATAAGTATGTTTTTTAAGTGTTACCTTAATGATATTTTTGTTATAAAAATAATGAAACATATGTGGATCATTATATTGTATTTTTCCTTGAGGATTGGAAAAAAAATATTTAATGGTATTAATAAACTAGAAACTATTATTTAAAGGAATTCTGATATGTTTTTTTTAAAGATTTTGGGGAATATAACCCTTAATATGTTCAAGATGTTGAAGTAATAATGTTTAGTTAGGATAAAGAGATAATTAAAATTGATAAAGTATATCAAATAGTTTTGGTGACATTGAAAGTGATCAGTAATTTGTTTAAAAGGTAATTTATATAGGATTTTACGATTTTTTATGATCCTTGGAATAAATTAAATAAATTATGATTTTATTTAAAGAATAAGAATATAAATAATTTTTGAAACTAATTATATTTTCATTAGGTTTCATGGCGATCAAGGTATTAAAATATTTGGTATGTTACATTAACAGTTAATTTATAATGGTTAGGTGATTGATGATAAGTTTTCTCCTTAATGTTTTGTAAATTATATATAAATGTTTTATTTTTAATTTGGTGAGACAAATTTTGGAAGGTTTTTGAAGATAAATATTCATGGAATGTATTAATATGAACTTTTGAAGTTACTTTTAAGGTTTTACATATTTATGTATTATATTGGATAATGATTCTATGAATTATGGTTTTTCTAAATATTTAGAGATATAAAGAATGACTTGTTGCTATTTTATAGATATTATGTTCATTTAAAATATAATTTTTGTACTCTATCCATAAAAATTTCACCTTGGATATTCATTTAATAGTGCAATAAAGTAAGTGGAAAATATTTAAGTGCAAAAAAAATTATTGAATTGTGTTTATAAAATAAAAATATTTGTAGTAAGTATATTTTTTGGGCAATCTCTATTTTGATATTAAAATAATATCTCTACATTAAAAAAGAGATCATGAAATAAAATCATTATAAATTTAACTTAATTTCTGATTAATTGATTGTCTTTCCCACCATCCAATATTTATAGATTTGTGGTCATAGACATTATCATTCACATGTATTCTATCACTCTCTATTAGTATTAGAGAATTTAATTTCTCCACCAGCACCATATTTTTACCTACCAATAATGTTCTCAATTTGGAAACATAATTTTTTTATTCTATAGGATCCTTATATTTACATTTCCCTTTATCACAGATGAAATTTCTTAAACCAGTTTGTGATGTTCATTTTACATAAAGGAATTTTCAAATGTCAAGCCCTTGATTTATGAGAAAAAATTAAAATTGAGAAACAAAAACATATTTAATTTTGGGAAAATGTAATAACCTGATATATTATGAAATATTTACTTTTAAATAAATTTATTCTCTTTTATAGCTTGGGAAACACACAACCTCAAGTACAAATGAACTATAATACAGTGTATCATTATAACCTAGATTTTAAATTGAATGGTATGAATTATACAAACTAAATTATTAAATTTATATGTTTTAAAAATGTATAAAATAAATTCGTTTCTTATCAATTTAATATAAATGAAAATAAAAATCATTATATAGAATAGATATGTTTTTATAGTAAATTTTATCATGTTTGAAATATATTTTTATCTTAATAAAATAAATTATTCACTATTGGTGAATGATTTTAATGAAATTTTTATATTATATATTTAGTCCCATTTTTATTATTCATATAATATTTTTTCTTTCAATGGAAAAATAATAAATCTATTTTTATTTTCAATGGATCTTTTTTTCCAAAAAGTTGTTTCATCTTGTTTTGTGAGCTTATATTAAAATTAATTTTTCTATCACTACTAGAAAGTCCATTTGAAAAATCAACTAATAATTTGAAATCATCATTTAAATATTATATAAGTGTTAATATATTATAGTTTTTTGAACATATATATTTTTTTATGAATAGTAAAAATATAGATATTTATTAAACACTATCAATTCAATTAATCAATTTAAAAGAAAAATTTAATTAAAATTTTTTGAAAATTAAAATTAGTAAAATTATTTGATTTTTAATTCATATTTTTTCATCTTAATCAATTTAAAATTGAAATATGATGTAAGTAATTTTTATAATTAAGAAAACTTGTTCTTCGGAAAACTATTTTTCATTATGACTGTGGGTTTAATTTAAAGTTACATTCTTCCATTTATATGGATTAAATTTGATAAAATTAATAAAAAAATTAATAAGAAAATTTAATATTATTTGATAATTTTAAATTTTTTTCAATAATTAATGGTAAAAATAGTAAAATAATATATTACCATAGTTATAGTTAAGTAGGTTTATCGTGAGTTAAACTAAAAAGATAAGGGTAAAAATATAACAAAAAACATGTATAATTCTTATAATATGGCCATATTTATATGTTATCACATAAAAGGTTCAGAAGTGGTCAATTTGTTATTTATTTTTCTTAAAAAGGTACTTAAACATTATTTTAATTCAATGAAAAAATACAACTTTGTTACTCACCTCATTTATAATAGGGAACCACCTCCCCTCACTTATTCACACATATTAAGCAATTTATCTCAACTAAAACCTAAATATATCTCTTCCCAAAATACATATACACGTTATAGAGCTTATGGTATTCCTATAACAGCCCGAGATTTTATGAAAAATATTCTTTTAATTTAATTAAAGTCTTGTGTTGTACGCTACACCAAAAGGAGCTTGCATAACACACATCCTTGACTTGCCTTGCATTACACGCAATCTCGACCTTCCTCGATAGCGTGTGTAGTATGCAATACCGAGTTTCACTAAACAATGATATGTTATTAAAATGTTATTATAACTAGCCGTTATGAATATTAATAACCACTTTTTGAAATTTGGTAAATTTTATTTTTCAAAATGGACTTCATTTTTGTATTCGTAATATCGAAATTAGCTTAGGGTTAAATTTTGGTACTTTTCGGATAACTTTCATATTTTGATGAATAGTGAAAATTACTAAATTTTAGTTAAAAACAACTTTTTCAATCGAAATAATTAATAGTGATAAATTATTAATTTGAGTGGTTTTAAAGTATATTTAGAATATATTTTTACAATTTAATACAATGTTGGTCATTGGATGTAATTTCACATTTAAACCAGACATAAACAAGTGTCAATCTTCTGATAGATATTGTTTCTTAAAAACACGCTATTTGTTTTAACAGCGGGATTTAATTATAAAATTAATTAATGCAACTTCTATGATATGAATTTGGGAGAATAGACTTCATTTTTGAATTCGGAATATGAAATATAGCTTAGGATGAAATTTTGGCATTGTTCTGAAAAACATCAATTTTTGATGAATAGTGAAACTACTAAGTGGTAGTTAAAAAACAGAATTTTTCATAAAACTTAATTTTACCGCCTCTGTGAATGGAATTTCAAAAATCCGAGAGACACGGTTGATGTCAGTAAGTAAAATGTGGTTCAATGAGATGAAAATAATTTTTGGTGAATAGTAACTTTTTACTTTTATTTACCATGGTTAAAAGTAAATAGGGTAATTAAGGGTAATAATGATATTAATATTACCCTAACACATGTCCTAATCCTATTGGACAAGTGTATCTCGACCAAAAACAACCTTAAGTGTAAAATATTATCATTTAGGCCCACTTGGATTAGATTACGACATTTATTATTATTTAATTCAAAGAAGAGTTAAAAGAGTTAAAATCAAAGTTTATTTACTAAAACATTTTTAATATAGGGTTATACATAATATAATTTCTACTATAAATATTAATTAGAAAGATAAAAATATTTCCTACATAATGGTATTTTATTTGTAATTTATATACTTTAAATAATTTAATTTATTTATGACACAACGATGATGAAGTAATTACCTTTTTAAGGAAATATTAACATAATATATGTTATAAATGCCCAAATAAATGTAATTTGAGACTTTTTATGACTTACACTAATTTTATAGGTTACTATGACATGTTATTGTTGATTTAAGTAACTTGTTTCGAACTTATCATTCTGTTAGAAATTTCATAAAAATCATGTACCAAATAGTGTCAAAATTGACATAAATTAGTTTTTAAAACAAATATTATATTATTAATTGTTATTTAATTCCTAAAAATCTAAGGTTCTGCCAAATGACTTAGATAAGGATATATATATTAATAATAAACAACTTGGGGTTCTTTTGGCTTGATATAGGAAGTTTATTAACCATATAGTGTAAGAAAACGAAAAGACATGGTAAAAGTTAAATTATTTAACTTAGAGTTAAATCTAATTGATAAGGTTAAAATAATAACCTAAACTTGTCTAAATCATATTTGATGAGAGTATTTCGACCCATTCCCACTTTATCTTTGAAATAAGACCATTTGGAACCATTATAAACCGAATTTTACCTTAATATAAAATAATATTTTGAGATTTTCCTAAGATGCCCCTCTCCTCCCTTATAAAAGGGCACCTCCTCCCTCTCCTCCTCACACCAATTTGAGCATTAAATCTCGGAAAAACCCTTCCAAAATCTCTTCTCCACTTCCCTAGTATCATCCTAGAGGTCCTGGTATTCTTCAACGACCATTTTTAGTTCTTTAAGTGGAGGTTAAGTGAAGGCGCGTCAAAAAGAGGTAATATACATTACCGATCTTTTTCAATTTCTTTCTTCTTCAACTTCTTCTTCTTTAGTTGTTTCATGATAAAGTAATAACATAAGTATTTATTAAATACTAATATGTTATTTTAAATATGAAACAACTCTAATTAACCTTCTATCCATCCTACGGAAAAAGGAAATCACCGCACGTGCGTACGTACGGAATACCGTCTCCACGCCGTGGTGTAATCTATTTTCCGCCACCACCTTAATTGGATGGGTATAATGGTTTAATGAGTAACTATATATTATTATTATAAATTGATATTGATATTGAAATAGTATACATACACTTCAACACAATTCCACGACCATGGGAACGATATCATCGCTCGTGCGTACGTACGGACTACCGTCTCCACGACGTGATGAGATTCATTCTCAATGATTAACCATTCATGAATGATTTTAAAGTATATATAATAAGTAATAATGAAATATATGACATAATAATGATACTGTATTTATGGATATTTATATGTATGTCATCTACTTAATTCCATTCAATTCAACAAGGAAACGAAAACAGCGTTCATGCATACGTACGGACTACCGTCTCCATGAATGGTGTATTTCTTTCCATTTACTGATTTATTATATATATGTATATTCTGAATATATATATATAAATCATGTTTTATATTTTGGAATTAAGTAATCATGATCTAAGTAATCATATGAATAATTAAAAGTCAAAACACGGACGACAAATGAAACAATTTTACCCAAAACGCTTTTTAACATGGAATTTACAAAAGAACGGGTAATATAAATTCATAATTGAACCATATATGATATCATAACAATTAATATGATTCTGTAATAAGTCAATAACATGATTTAAATCATTATACAGGAGGTTCGGACACTTACGATGCAAATCGTACCTAAGGTAAGGGAAATATCACAATCTCATTTTTATCTGAGATTGTTTATTCTTTGGTATTTACTGGGGTGTATTTTATCATCCACATCCATGTTTCCTCAATATGTAATGTTATTTCCATCCAAATACAATTTTTTAAATACAATTTTACCCTTCGGTGAGTTTTTAGTAAAAGATATGAAAGGAATCATTTGTCATTTTTCGTAAGAGGTACATTTTGACTTTTCCGACAAAAGTATGAGAAGAATATTTTTTTTAACTTATACGGCATGAATGGATTTTTAAAACATTATTTTCAATAAGCTTCCTTTACAAGTTTTCAAGTTTATTTTTAATTAACTTCTTTTAGTTTAAAGTCGTATGACATGTTAAAAAACGAAAAATGTTTTTGAAGAAGAAAGGATATTTTCCTCAAGAATGGAGTTCAAGTGTTTTATCAAAATTATTTTCCATCTAAGATAATAAAGGGTCTGTTTTTATCCCTATTATTACATTGATTTGATCATGTTGTGATGGAATTATTTTTATGAATTCCTTTATCTTATATGAATTGTTTTATGATGTCATGATGTATAAGATTCCCATTTGTATTACATGGGTTATGCAATGATGTATGACTTATGATTTTTGTGGCACACATAAGAATGGTTTCATTATGAGATGGGTGGGACCTATATCTCCCTCCAATGCATTGGGTAAAGATTTATATCTCATGAGATAGACATGGCTGGAACAGTAGGTTATACCGGTTCAGTGAAACAGGACTGGAACGAGGGTGACTCAGTTCAGAAAGGGACTTTGTCCACTAAGATAGTCTTGGCAATGAGTCTTGACTAACAAGAAATGATTCTTTATGATTATGTGTGTATGCCACAAAGTTTCATATTTTAAGTTATGATTATTGTGATTACATTTCACTGCCATGATTTATCCCATGTTATGAAATTATGATCTCTTTTGCAGGTTAATATTTCCAAAAGTTATGTGCTTATGTATACGATGTGATTGATATTTCTTTTGTTTACACTTACTGAGCATTTGAACTCACCCTATTATGTTTTCTTTTCCCCAGGATATAAAGAAAGGTTTTAGGTATAAAAAAGGAAGATCTTTATGGGAGATGTTGAAGATCTTTCACCAGGATTAGAAGATTATATTCCGAGTTTCCAAAGACACTAAACTATTACGATCCTTGTGTGTGTGTTTTTGTTATGTACTAAGTATTCCACAAATGTAATGTAATGTACATGTATGTCAGGCTTCGGGTCTCTACAGTTGGTATCATAGGAAAGGTTTAGTCAACCTTTGGAAACTAGGATGCGAGAACTTTGGTGAGATCCCTAGAGATATTTCTAAGGTATGTCTAGGGATGCCCCTAAGGTTAAGTATACGTATAGGTTATAGTACTAGAATTACGCTAACAATCATAGAATTAAAACTAAGATGTTAGATATTGAAGGTACTCCCCCATTATTATGTTTTTTCCCTAGCATGATTTTTTCCTCTCACACTTTTCTTTTTGGGTTTTAGATGATTGCTGGAACCCGAAGGAACCATGTTGATCAATGCAATGGACAATGCAATGATTGTCCTCCTGAACAAACAAATGTTATGGGAGATGGAGTGAAAAATCTTATTGCTATACTTACACAAGCTATGAATCATTCTGGATTTCCAAATGAGCAGAGAAGGGAACAATATTCTATTGAGTCCTTCATGAGGCAACGTCCACCTTCTTTCAGTGGGTCTTTTGATCCACTTGTTTCTAAACAATGGATCAGTACCACTGAAAAGATATTTTCAGTTCTTCAATGTTCTGAACATGATAAATTCATCTTAGCAGTATATCGTTTGGAAGGTGAAGCTGATCAATGGTGGAATATTATCAAGAATACGAGGCAAAGAGATGAAATTGAGTCCATGGAATGGGACGAGTTCAAGAACTTATTTTTCAATAAGTACTTTCCTCGTATTCTTCGGACAAAGATGGAGAAGGAGTTTCTTGAACTAAAGAAAAAGGATGATGAATCTGTTGGTATATATGAAGCGAATTTTATAAGACTTGCAAGGTATGCATCTGGCATTATCATCCAACCTGAAAGTAAAGTTGATCGATTTTTCAGTGGCTTAAAACCAAGTCTTTAAAGGGCATTAGCTATAAGAGACTTCAGTAGCTATGAAGAAATTGTGTGTTGTGCTATCAAGGTAGAAATGGAAGTTGGTGTTACATATTCATCTCATGGTTTTGACAAGAAACGAAAGATGGAGTTCAAGGAGAAATCTCAGAATAATGGTGAAAAGAAGATGAATGTTTCCTTATGCACAAAGTGTGGAAAGAAGCATGGTGGAGATTGTCTTAAAGGGGCTAGAAAATGTTTTAAGTGTGGAAAAGAAGGTCATTGAGCAGCTGAGTGTCGAAGTAATGGAAAAAGGGATTCTAATGATGTGAATAAAGCAAACACTGCAGAGAACGCACCACCAACACTTCAATGCTTCAAGTGCAAGGAAATGGGGCATTATGCTAATAAATGCCTTAATCCAAGGGTTAGTGATGATCAACATGGGCAACCACTGAAGGCAAAGGACAAAGGGAGGTCACATGCGATCACTATTGGAGATGTTGAATATGACAACGATGTGGTGGAATGATTAAGTGTTTATGTAATGGGATTCCAAAATAATGTTGTATCATAAAGTATTGGAATATTTATGTGTTGGTCTAATGTGGTATTCAAAGTGATTGAGATATTTTTTGGAAATAAGATGATATGCGCATAATGAAGGGAAAACGAGAAAATGAAATGTTTAACAGTATTCATGAGCTCATGATTGATATAAGGACTAAGTGATATCATGGTTTGAGTATATAGAATTTTGAGGATTTTGGTATGTGGAAGGTGTTAACTTTTAACTGCATTCATGTTTTCACTAAGGTATTCAAGAGAATATATGATTAAGGACTTTGAATGTTTGGAATGTGACCAACAAAACATATCTTATGATATATGGGGATCAACAATGGTGTTAAATCTCTAGTAATCGTTTTCACTATGTTATGAGAGTGGACTGCAGTATTATGGATAAGCCTAAAGATTGGAATGGATTATGTTGGACATAAGTTAGTATTGTTTAAGGATAGAAGTTTTTTCGATATTATTGATGGGATGTTATAGTAATATAGTTTTAGAAAAAGGACAACCTGCAGGACGGGCGACAGCCCATCACGTTGGACAAGGCTGTGGGAATCGAACCCACAACCGAAGTGCGACTCGCCTTTATCGCCTACCACTAGCCTACAGGAAGTCCCTGTTTAGTAGAAACTAGTTTTATTATATTAAGCAGTATGATATATGATGTATAATTCCATTTTAGGAACCATATATGATTAATCAAACTATAGATTGACTTATGTATATTTAATAACTTTTGCTAACCTTTTGTTTGAGACAGATGGAATGACCTATCATTCTATCACATGATCTGCTAACACTTCACGAATAACAAATTCAACTTCATTTATTTAAGAGATGAAGTGGAAATTGTTCAAGGCATGAACAACAGTGAGATTGTACCAAAATAAAGTAAGTATTTATTCTAATTCAAATTTTTTAACTTTAAGGAAACGATCCTGAAAACCAAAAATGTTGTCCTAGTGCTCTTATATCTTATTAATCAGATGGTACCTTAGATCGTCACAAATTTATGGATTTGTGATTGCTGGTTTTTCCATAGCCATGTTCTCTACCACTCTCCATCAGAACATGATGGTTAGATTTCTCTTCCATATCCATAGTTTCACCTATGTGGAAACCCAGTTATTAGTTTATTTGGGTAACCGTTACGTTTCATACTTTTGTTTTTAAAGATTGGTTTTGGTATTCCTTTTTACGATGTGGGTTTCTATTGAATAAACTTTCGAATAGTAAACCATTTATAACCCCGATGAATTTCGAGGGGGAAATTCATTTTAAGGGGGTAGAATGTAACAGCCCGAGATTTTATGAAAAATATTCTTTTAATTTAATTAATGTCTTGTGTTGTACGCTACACCAAAAGGATCTTTCATAACACACATCCTTGACTTGCCTTGCATTACACGCAATCGCGACCTTCCTCGATAGCGTGTGTAGTACACAATACCGAGTTTCACTAAACAACGATATGTTATTAAAATGTTATTATAACTAGCCGTTATGAATATTAATAACCACTTTTTGAAATTTTGTAAATTTTATTTTTCAAAATGGACTTTATTTTTGGATTCGAAATATCGAAATTAGCTTAGGGTGAAATTTTGGTACTTTTCGGATAACTTTCATATTTTGATGAATAGTGAAAATTACTAAATTTTAGTTAAAAACAACTTTTTCAATTGAAATAATTAATAGTGATAAATTATTAATTTGAGTGGTTTTAAAGTATATTTAGAATATATTTTTACAATTTAATACAATGTTGGTCATTGGATGTAATTTCATATTTAAACCAGACATAAACAAGTGCCAATCTTTTGATAGATATTGTTTCTTAAAAAACACGCTATTTTTTTTTAACAGTGGGATTTAATTATAAAATTAATTAATGCAACTTCTATGATATGAATTTGGTAAAATAGACTTCATTTTTGAATTCGGAATATGAAATATAGCTTAGGATGAAATTTTGGCATTGTTCTGAAAAACATCAATTTTTGATGAATAGTGAAACTACTAAGTGGTAGTTAAAAAACTGAATTCTTCCTAAAACTTAATTTTACCGCTTCTGTGAATGGAATTTCAAAAATCCGAGAGACATGGTTGATGTCAGTAAGTAAAATGTGGTTCAATGAGATGAAAATAATTTTTGGTGAATAGTAACTTTTTACTTTTATTTACCACGGTTAAAAATAAATAGGGTAATTAAGGGTAAGAATGATATTAATATTACCCTAACACATGTCCTAATCCTATTGGACAAGTTTATCTAGACCAAAAACAACCTTAAGTGTAAACTATTATCATTTAGGCCCACTTGGATTAGATTACGACATTTATTATTATTTAATTCAAAGAAGAATTAAACAGTTAAAATCAATGTTTATTTACTAAAACATTTTTAATATAGGGTTATACATAATATAATTTCTACTATAAATATTTATTAGAAAGATAAAAAGATTTCCTACATAATGGTATTTTATTTGTAATTTTTATACTTTACATAAGTTAATTTATTTATGACACAACGATGATGCAGTAATTACCTTTTTAAGAAAATATTAACATAATTGATGTTATAAATGCCCAAATAAATGTAATTTGAGACTTTTTATGACTTAAACTAATTTTCTAGGTTAATATGACATGTTATTGTTGATTTAAGTAACTTGGTTCGAACTTATCATTCTGTTAGAAATTTCATAAAAATCATGTACCAAATAGTGTCAAAATTGACATAAATTAGTTTTTAAAACAAATATTATATTATTAATTGTTATTTAATTCCTAAAAATCTACAGTTCGGACAAATGACTTAGATAAGGATATATATATTAATAATAAACAACTTGGGGTTCGTTTGGCTTGATATAGTATGTTTATTAACCATATAGTGTAAGAAAACAAAAAGACATGGTAAAAGTTAAATTATTTAACTTAGAGTTAAATCTAATTGATAAGGTTAAAATAATAACCTAAACTTGTCTAAATCCTATTGGATGAGAGGCTTTCAACCCATCCCCACTTTATCTTCGAAATAAGACCATTTGGAACCATTATAAACTGAATTTGAACTTAATATAAAATAATATTTTGAGATTTTCCTAAGATGCCCCTCTCCTCCCTTATAAAAGGGCACCTCCTCCCTCTACTCCTCACACCAATTTGAGCATTCAAGCTCGGCCAAACCCTACCAAAATCTCTTCTCCACTTCCCTAGTATCATGGGAACTATATCATCGCTCGTGCGTACGTACGGACTACCGTCTCCACGACGCGATGAGATTCATTCTCAATGATTAACCATTCATGAATGATTTTAAAGTATATATAATAAGTAATAATGAAATATATGACATAATAATGATACTGGATTTATGTATATTTATATGTATGTCGTCTACTTAATTCCATTCAATTCAATAAGGAAACGAAAACAGCGTTCATGCGTACGTACGGACTACTGTCTCCATGAACGGTGTATTTCATTCCATTTACTGATTTATTATATATATGTATATTCTGAATATATATATATATAAATCATGTTTTATATTCTGGAATTAAGTAATCATGATCTAAGTAATCATATGAATAATTACAAGTCAAAACACGGACGACAAATGAAACAATTTTACCCAAAACGCTTTTTAACACGGAATTTACAAAAGAACGGGTAATATAAAGTCATAAGTGAACCATATATGATATCATAACAATTAATATGATTCTGTAATAAGTAAATAACATGATTTAAATCATTATACAGGAGGTTCGGACACTTACAAAGAAAATCAGACCTAAGGTAAGGGAAATATCACAATCTCATTTTTATCCGAGATTGTTTATTCTTTGGTATTTACTGGGGTGTATTTTATCATCCACATCCATGTTTCCTCAATATGTAATGTTATTTCCATCCACCTAAAATTGTTTAAATACAATTTTACCCTTCGGTGAGTTTTTATTAAAAGATATGAAAGGAATCTTTTGTCATTTTTCGTACGAGGCACATTTTGACTTTTCCGACAAAAGTATGAGAAGAATATTTTTTTTAACTTATACGGCATGAATGGATTTTTAAAACATTATTTACAAGAATCTTCCTTTACAAGTTTTCAAGTTTATTTTTAATCAACTTCTTTTAGTTTAAATTTGTATGACATGTTAATAAAGGAAAAATGTTTTTGAAGAAGAAAGGATATTTTCCTCAAGAATGGAGTTCAAGTGTTTTATCAAAATTATTTTCCATCTAAGATAATAAAGGGTCATGTTTTTATCCCTATTATTACATTGATTTGATAATGTTGTGATGGAATTATTTTTATGAATTCCTTTATCTTATATGAATTGTTTTATGATGTCATGATGTTTATGATTCCCATTTGTATTACATGGGTTATGCAATGATGTATGACTTATGATTTTTGTGGCACACATAAGAATGGTTTCATTATGAGATGGGTGGGACCTATATCTCCCTCCAATTCATTGGGTATAGATTTATATCTCATGAGATAGACATGGCTGGAACGGTAGGTTATACTGGTTCAGTGAAACAGGACTGGAACGAGGGTGACTTGGTAAAGAAAGGGACTTTGTCCACTAAGATAGTCTTGGAAATGAGTCTTGACTAACAAGAAATGATTCTCTATGATTATGTGTGTATGCCACAAAGATTCATGTTTTAAGTTATGATTATTGTGATTACATTTCACTGCCATGATTTATCCCATGTTATGAAATTATGATCTCTTTTGCAGGTTAAGATTTCCAATAGTTATGTGCTTGTGTATACGATGTGATTGATATTTCTTTTGTTTACCCTTACTGAGCATTTGAGCTCACCCTATTATGTTTTCTTTTCCCCAGGATATAAAGAAAGGTTTTAGGTATAAAAAAAGGAAGATCTTTATGGGAGATGTTGAAGATCTTTCACCAGGATTAGAAGATTATATTCTGAGTTTCCAAAGACACTAAACTATTACGATCCTTGTGTGTGTGTTTTTGTTATGTACTAAGTATTCCGCAAATATAATGTAATGTCCATGTATGTCAGGCTTCGGGTCTCTACAATTCCCAAAATACCATCTCTAGGGTTTTTAATAAGATATACAATGTAGGTTTTTCTAAGAGAATGTAATTGTCTTTACCATGTTTCTTCATTTTAATTATTATTTTATCACGTTAAATTATATCTTAATAATTAAAATATAATTAAACAAGTTCATAAAATAAACATATATGTTATTATGTTTATTGATGAACCTAAATACATACTCAACTCCATAAAATGTAAATTGAAAATTTTGATCATGTGTATGATGGACTACCACCTTGGGAACCGATGTAATTTGTTTTCAACAACCACCTCTCAAGGATGAATAAAATGATGAATTTAAATTATATAAAATATATTTATGAAACAATTATAATTATATAAATATAATATAATATCTAAATTCTTTCCTTCTAATCAATTTGAAAATGAAAATGTTGCTCATTCGTACATGTGGACTACCACCTCCATGAAGAGATGTGGTTTGTTTTTCATTTTAAATTTAAACGGATGGTAATAAATATATATTTAATTAATATATATGATATATATGATATAATATTCATTAAATGATGTTTAACTATTATTTACCTTTTGTTCATTCCATTTTTTAATAATAAAAATAGTGTTCATACATACGCATGACCTATTATCTCCATGAACGGTATATTTCATTTTAATATCTCCATATTTTATTGATTAATATGAATAAATATATAATGAATATATATGATATTTAAATCATTATTATAATTATTTAAATTGTTTAAACATGGTCAATGTACAAGGAAATAAACTACTAAACCAAAACATACATGAAAAACGAAGTCGTTATTACCTAGAATAGAAATTTTAACAATAAATTGTTATTAAAAGGGTGATTAATGATTATCGGTAAAAAAAAAATATTTGTTTCATATGAGTACAATTATATTATATATTTATAATAAACATATATTTATTATAAATGAATTTTGGATGCATAGAGATGAATTTGAACCTCATGTAATAGTTTGTTTCACAATATCATCATTATTTCAGATTTTTTATTTTAAATTATATATTAGGAGAATTATTTGATATTTCTATCTTAAAATTAATTTATTTTATTATCATATTTTTATTTACTGAAATTAAAAGTTTTCCTTTGATTTTACACTTTATAATTCTTCAAGATACTAAAATAATATTTTTATGGAAAACCTAATTTGTTTTCATATTCTGTTAGGAATTTTTTCACCCATATCCATATTTTCATTAAAATATTTTAAATAGTTGTTTTTCAATTATACAATAATTTATTAAACTCATATATAAATATGATTTAATTTTAAAAACGGTAAAAAGTAATCTTCATGTAGTTTTTCGATTGAGGCAATTTTCAACTTTTTAAAAAAGTTTGAAATGAATGTTTTTGAATTTTATAGAATGAATGGAATTTTCCACCATAATAACCACCCAATTATTAAAATATTCCCTTAGAATTTTTCATGATTATTTTTGAAGAAAATTATTTTCCTACTATTCAAAAAAATTAGTTTTTCAAAGTGAATTTCAATGTGAAAGTGTATTTATTTCTTGAATGCTTTCTAATACTATATTATTTTATTTATATTTATAAATGACTATAAATCTTTATTTTAAATAAGAAACCATAGGGATATACTGTAATGATATCATCATTTTTGTTTCTATGGGTGTTTTATGATCTTTTTTACTAGGGTTATTATAAACTATTCATTTTCTTGTATTTCAATATGAGTGTTTATGTTGTTTCTGCATAGAATTAGTATCCTCCTCTTTCATATGATGAATTAATTATACCATGTAAGTGAAGATTGGGTCCCACTATATCCCCTTGATGTATATGTAGGTCTCATGAAACAATCTAGTTTGGGTATTTAGCTGAGGAATTACCCATTTTTTGTAATATATATTGGCCTAAGGCATTGGTGGTCGATTTATGAATTTTGATATTGTGAATTACATTATTATTAGAATTTTTATTGACGTACTTTTGATTATTTGAATAGTTATGATATCAAGGGATAAGTTTAAAATTCATATTATCATTTATATGTCCTTATTTAATCATTATTTATTTCGACCTTTTTTAATTTCTTATAATCATTCATTGTATTCATACTCTTAGTTGGCATCTGAGCTCACCCATTTCTTTTGTTTCCTTCCTTAATGATTATAGAAAGTTTATTATTATTTATATGGTGGAATATTCTAAAGGGAGTAATGTTTTTCTCATTGAAAATACTATGTGTTATTTAAATTTTTTAAATATAATGTTAGATTCAATTATTTATCTATTTTTCCAACACTATTTAACTATTCAGTCCATTGGGATGTGATTAATTGTATCCAATATCAATGTAAATAAATAACCACCAACTATGGGATGTAATATTCAATATATTTACAAAATAGGTGTATTTAGAATATATGAGGATGTATTATCTTTATTTATTAAATATCTTATTTGTAACCCAATTTTGGTAATAAAATTAATTGTTGGGAGAATGTAATACCAGAGACCTTGTTGTAGTCGGTAAACACCATATCATGGAAAATCACACAATTCACCCCATAAAGATCCTTAATTATTGAATTTATTTAATATATTAATTTATTAATTTTAAGTTTACTAAACATACATCATTTTTTAATTTATCATATCTATATTAACATAGTATGAGGTCCTGATATTTTTGTTTTAAAATGGTCAGTTTTTAGTTATAAACTTATGGAGTTCAAGAAATGCGTATTTTGTATGAATTTTCCATTATATAAGAATGACTCTGAAGTTTATAGAACCTTTTAATTAATAATATTTTAATTTAAGTAATAACATTATACATGTTACCATATTATTTAAACTAAGAAAACTTATTCAAAATATTCTTAAAACTAAATAAAATATAATCTAAAAAAGATACTTTTGATCTTATCTTCACATAATTTATTTTAAAGGGATATTATGTTTTCTTAAATTCATAAAATAAACATATCTTCAATTTTTTTTATAATAAATAAATTTATATAATTAAAAATATTAACCACGATAATTCTGTATTATTTGAAAATTTAAATGATAAAAATGTTATTTATCTAGAAACATTTTTTAATCCGTTAAGAGTGTTTATTTTAAAATTATTTTTTCACACCATTATAAGTTTTTTAAGATCAAATTATTTTAAAATTTTAAATTATAAAAATAAAAATTTTGTAAAATGATCGATTTTAATCTGTGGAATTATAATTTATTACTAAATTTAGTAATTAGTTACCATTGTAAATATAAATTAGGGTAAAAGTTAAAATTAAAAAAACATCTAAACCACTCATGGATATCTTAAAATGTTTTTAGGTGATTTTAAAACTATACACCCATTCCACTTCTCTTTTTCCGATTTTATGTGTGTTGAATATTGAATAGTGACCATACATTATTGAAAATGTATGGGTTACTCCCAAAACCACCCTTCCCTTACCTTATAAAAAGATAACATCTTTTCAAATTCAATAATCAGTTATCTTTAAAATTAATTATTTAAATTATTCTAATGTGCTCTTTATATAACCCTCTACTAAGAACGTAATCCCCTATTCACTTTTAGTTTTTGAAACCCCTTCAAATTTATGGATACTTTCAATGGAAATTCAAGTCCCTGAAATGTGTATTATAAAATACAAGTATTCTTATTAATTATAAAACATAAAATTTATTCTATAAATACTAGTTTAATAATATTATTATCATTTATATACTTTAATTTTACTCTGTTATTGTCATTATCATTATATATTTATAAACCCCACCTGTTATGAAAAAAAATCATTATTTGTGGGTTTTGAGGATTACCACCTTCACAACATAACTAGTTTATTTTTTTCCTTCAGTTCCTTGCATGATTTGATATAATGATGGTATTTATAATACCGATATATTTTAAAAGAATATCATTATGTTTTATAGTGTATATAACATGCAACACCAAGCTTAAACGAACAATGAAATATTTTTATATAAATCTGATTGTTATAACCTACCCAATATATTGATGTGTATAAATAAGATTAAATTCATTATGAAAAGTATATAAATTTCCTACTCAATTTAAATATATTGATAAATTCATAGAAAATAATTATTCAAATTTTAGTAAAGACATTTTTTTCTTGAAAAATATGTTTTTTAAAATATGTTTTTTATTTCATTTGGAGATAAAATATGATAATTAATTTCAGTAAATTTTATAAATTTTATCTAATAAAATTATATAATTTTTCAAATAATAATATTAAAATTATCCTAAAATAAATTTTGGGGATTTTTCTGAAAATATTTATTTTTCAATTAAAAATAAAAAATATCGATTTTTGTAAAACTATCATTTCCTTACATTAAAAATATAAATAATAGTTTTAATTCCATCTATGATGAAAAAAATTCTACATTAGTTATTAAAAAACTAATTAATTTCATAATAATCAACAATATATATGATCTTGGTATAAAATACATTTAGAAATAAAATGGTATTTTTTCAGAAAATCATTTTTTATTGTACTTCACGGGATACATATAAAATGAATATCTTCCAATTATAAAGATTTAATATGATAAAATGGATTTGATAATTTCAATCGCCACATCAAATATTATTTAAAAATTTTTACTTAATATTTTTCCATAATTATTATTAAAACGCTAAAATATAGTCACCATGGTTAAAGGGTAAATTGATTTATCTAAGGTAAAAACTATATGACAAAGACACCATTTTTCATCCTTAATCTTATAAGATTATATTATTTAAACCCTTATTGACTTATTATTTATATATTTTTTTGGGACACCTTTCCATGAAGGTGTAATGTATAGTATTTTAAATAAATAAAAAAGAAAAAATACAACCTCTTGCATTTAAATATCCCTTTTGAGTTTAAAAAGGAAAAAATTATGTTCTGAATGAGTATTAATGGTTATTTTGTAAATAATAAATTATTTTCAGGAAATTAATTAATTTATTATTTTTTAATTAAATAATTAACAGAAATCCTTAAGAAAATTTGACACTTTATTTATTTAATTAAAGTTAAAATAGATTAAATTATTTTAAAATATTAAATATAATATAATTTGAGTGATTTAATATGTTAAAAAGAAACTTTTAGATATTTAAAATATATTTTGGGTGTCAAAAATTTTTATATTTAAAATTTACCTTGGAATTTATGTTTTTAAAGTCAAAATAAATGAATAGAGCCAAAAATAACCTTAATGGAATTTTATAATAAATAATTATTTATTAAATGATTTCAAAATTTAGAAAACTAATCTTCAGAAACATAACTTTTACTTGGTTTGTAATTTCAACCATGTTCCACTTATGTACCTTTTTTTCTTTTATAGTAACTATACTTACACCTAGTGAATAAAAACTTTAATATCACTTTAATTATCAAAGATGGTTTACATGGGTTAAAAGAAAAATATATGGTTGAAAACATCATCAAAACTTGTCCAATATTTACTATATGATATTTTTTTAGACTCAACCTCATCTTATATTCTAATATTTTAAATTTTAATAAATATTATTATGAAAATTATTTTATATTATTTTTATACATTAAAAAATTCAAAAAGTACCCCTCCCCTCTCTTATAAAATGGAACCTCCTCTCCACTTTTATTCAAATTAAAAAAAAATTATTCCAAACTTACTCACCCAAATACAGCTATTATATACCTAAGATATCCTATATTTCTTTTTTGGTCTTAAAACCTTCCTATTAAATTTTTTGGGGTAAACCTTAAGAGGTTATCTGAAGAAGAGATATAGTTCTTAACCAATTGTTTTCATTTAATTTATTATTATACCTCCTTACAAACATATTCCAACATTAAAAATATTAATATTAGTATATTACATATAATATAATGTTTTATGTGGATGTAATACCTATATCTCTCTCCTGTTCACTCGAATGGGAAAGGAAACCATTGTTCGCATGTACGATGGACAACTACTATGCAAACCAATGTAAATATTTTTACATCACCACCTATCAAAGATGGTTATAATTATGGATGTAAGGAATATATATAAATATATATATTATATTCATGATATATTTATAATTATTTAAAATTAATATATCATCTATTTTCTTATATTTTCATTCCCTGAAAATTATAATGTCGTTCATGAGTACATGCGGACTACCATCTCCACAGAGCACTATGATTCATTTTTCATCACCACATCAAGTGGATGATATATATAAGTATATTTATAGAAAAAATATGGTGTTTATAATATGATTTTAATTATATAAAAATAAAATAATACTTACCATCTTTTCATTATTATGTTAGAAAAATGGGAACATTACTCATGTTTATGTACAACCTGCCACATTCATCATTATAACATAGTTCAATTTTCATAACCATATCCCATTATTTGTTTTAAATATATAATTTTGGTATAGAAATTATAACTATTTAATGCTTATTATTTTTGATATTATGGTATAATGACCACTTGGATCATAGTTGACCTATCGAAGTCATTTTGGACATATGACCTGAATATTATTAAAAACGTAGACATAAAAATAAATTTTAAATTAAGGGATTATACAATTTAAATAAAATTAATAATAAACATTAAAATTGTACTTAGGATTGAAAATGATTATCAAATTTTTATTATTCAGTAGTATAAATAATTTATGTGATCAGTCAAACATGAGGTAACAATAATGTATTTTAAAAATGATCTTTTAATTTTTCTCCTATAATAATTTCTTACATTAAAATATTTAAAATATATATATTATTAATGTATTTATAATGAAATAAAAAATTTAATGTCACTTTTTACATTATTTAAAATGTTTTCAAAAGGAATAAATTTATATAATCTTTTTCCTTTCTTTACACAAGTCAAATTGAATAACCTATTTCAACCTATATAGTAGAAACTCCAATCATATCTATCATAGAAATAATTTTATATTTAGAATCCTTTAAATTATTATAGTTTTTACTCAATGAAATCCCTTTCCCTTCTTTCAGAAAATAATTATTGAAAATAATTTTTGAAAGAAAATGTATTTCAATATCCAAAAGTGATTTGCATATAGGTTCAAAAAAAGATTTGAACTGTTTTATAATAAAAACATTAAATAATAAAATATTTTATTCGTGATGTGGTACTTGAGAATTATATATGAGAAACAAGTGTCATTGATGAAACTTATATAATGGTTTGAGGCCCATTGTCGCTCAAAAATATTGGGGATCCTGACATAACATATATGAAGGGTAAGTGGCATAATATCGCTCCCATGCATTGAGTTATATTATATGTCTTCAAAGAAGAGGGGGAGTAAACTGTTAATTTTACTCCTATTTATTTAATTGACAACTAGTTGTTTTCGAAAAGTTTTAAAAATTGGTTATGCAAATGTTTCTCATTGTTTCCTAAAAATGGTTTCCAAACTCTATACATGGGTTTTATAATTTTTCATTGATAAAAAGTATGTTTTATTTCATGTTTAAATTATTTATTTAATATACCCAAAAAATATTGTGATAAAAGTAATTATTTATTTTTTATTCATTTTTAAATTGGACTAATTTATTTCATATTTTTTATGTCTATTTCTGAGATTTTTTTGTCTGTCCCATTCATTAAATTTTTTCACAGGGTTTAAGAATGGGTAATAATAAAGAGGAATTCAAGTTGAATATCATCAAATTTTTTAATGAAAAGAAAAAAAAATTCTTTTTTAAAAATATATATTATTTAAAAATGGATATTGATCAAAAGTGACAACATTATAAAACATGTTTTTGTTTTGTATGAGTTATAACTTAATTCTATAAAAATCTATAACATATTGATCCTTGAGTGTGTAAGAAAACTAATTCATTAAAAAACTCAATATTATTTAATGTTTAATTATATCTTCTTATAGTTGTAATTAGAGGAAAATTTATCTAACATTATACATTAATATTCATTTATGTAATATTAATTAAAGAGTTATGGATACCACCATGGGTTGGTTGATCAAAATTTAAAATTAATTAAAACCCCTTTTTGGATTTAAGTTATTGTATTTCAAGGTAATTATTTATATTTTTAGATACAATTTATTGGGTTGAGGGATATGTAAACCTTATTATTAAAGTAAAGGATTATTTTTGGAGAATAATATTACATTTTTTAGGATATAATTGGAGTTATAGTTGATAACCATTAGGTTAAAATATTCTTTAATGTTGAATTTATTTAGGTTTTTAGGAATTTAAGGTTAAAGTATAATATAATTTCTATTGGAATGGACATTACAATGACTATTTTAATTTTAACAAAAAATGATTCTTTTCATGTTTTAAGTATGTTTTTTTCTACTGACTAAATATCGTTTATTATGACAAAAGAAAAAGGATATCACACATCTTTATTATCCATTCTATATTATTTAATCATTCATATAATGGAAAATTCTTATTCCAATGATTTTGATATATTTTTGTTTATCCAAATCACCTGAGAGAAACTATTTTGTCTACCCAACACATTTTTATTTCTCCAAAATTTATATGGACCATTGAATCTATTTTATTTTATTTCAAAATATAATATCTTCCTAATAATTAGGAATGGGAAATGCTAGAGTGGATTTGAATGTTTCTTTTCTGGAGATAGGACCTTATTTTTGAAAGATAAAAGGGATATTGGCAACATAAAATAAGACCATGTTATTTGTATTTAGGGTATTATTTATTTTAATGTGTTCTATGTATGGAACATGATTGGATTTATGTGGATGAATAAAAATGATATAATTCATATAATTGATTTTATTTATTAATTAATAATTAATAATAAATTGATACTTAGAAAAACGTTTTGGAATTAATATGAATAAAAGATGTTTTTGTGTAGAGTTTCCTGAATTCTAAACTAATTGAATTTTATCAGTGATATTATAATATATTATAAATATTATAAGAATCATGAAATTCCTATATATTATTTTATAGTATGTTTTTTATTATTAATTTGGAACATATGTTTCATCACATAGATAACCAAAATATTGAAAGGTGATTTGGTGATTAATTGATTAATGTCATTTCAGAAGAATATTGTTATTTATTGGGATATTTTTGGATTAAAGTAAAAATAATCTTATGGTATTTTATTTTAGGATTAATGTTTTTTTATATTTTGGAATTATATATGAGTTTAATACATATTTATAGAGATTTAATTTATTCATGGAAATGATTATTGTATTATTGAGATTTAATTACTAGGGTGTATACATTTTTTGGTATATGAATTTATGAGTGACTAATGTTAATAGGAGATTAATGTTAACTTAATCGAGGAAGACAATGTTACAAAATCCTTATAATTTTTGGTTTTTAATATTATTCAATTATATTTTTGAGAATTTTAGGGTTAGTTATTTATGGAAAGAACTAGTTTAAAATTTGTGTTTTATTGGTCAGAATATTTTATTAAGTTTATTTTTATTCCTGTGATGGTTTATTAATTTTGGGAATAATCATAACTTATTATAACCATTTTATATTTTTAAAATAACTAATGATAATAGGGATATCTTGTATTCCTTTGATTTAATTATATTATCCATTAGAACTTTATTTTAGTGATTCTGGCACAAAACATTCATCATGTATACTCAACATTTAGGTAAAAAGATGAGATTAGAGTTGAAATTGATTGAAGGATGAAATTATAATTATCAAGAATGTATATTTCCTTATTTTCTTCATTAATATGGTAAATTAATTCCTTAGCTATAATAAAATGACATTGAATACAAAATCATATCCTATTACATTAATTTCCAAAGAATCAATGGTCTTATTTACACATTTTTGGTTTATGGTTTTATGGTCATCAACATTCTCATGATCATTCTATTTTTTGGGATAAACTATCTGTATAACTATCCATATTTATTTAGGAATTAATATTTTCATCCAGACATATATTTTCACTTCCAATAAATATTCTCTTATTTCTAAACCTAGTTATGTGTTACATCATATAACCTTTGTATTTACCTTTCTATCTTATCAAGAGGGTGTTTTAAATAATAATATTATATTTGATAGCTTATACGACATGCAACAACGATCTTAAATGAACCGTGAAATATTATTATTTAAATATGACCATAATAAACTGGCCATTAAAATAGAAGGTGTGAATAGAATTATCTAATTTATGAAATATATATAATATTCAAACTCAACATAAATCTATTAAAAATTTCTTACTATATAACCCCTCAAATATTAGATGTATATTTATTATTAAAATATATATTTTCTTCAAAAATAGTTTTTATGTCATTTTGTGATAAAAATTTATAATTAATTTATAATAATTTAGAAAATTAATTTTATAAAAACTCTATCATTTTATTAATAATAATTTCAGAATTATCTTGAGAAATGATTTTTGGGATTTTTCTGAAAAATTTAATTTTTCATTGAATATTGAAAAATAATGATTTTGGTAAAACTATCATTTTGTTTCATTGAAAATTCCCAATAATATTTTTATATTGAAACTAAATTAATATTAGACTCCTTTAGTTTTAAATAATAAAATTACTTAAATAATAATAAATATTATATTTTATCATGGTGGGAAAATACTTTTAAACTAAAAAAGACATTACTTTTTTTGGAAAAAGTTTTTTTTGTCGCACATTGCGGGATACTAGTAAAATTAATTACTACCACTTTAAGAGACTAAATTTAGTAAAATTTATTTCATATTTAGAATCATGGGAATTAATATTATTCAATAAGGAAAAATTAGTTTTTGGTCATAATAAATAGTAAAAATAGTAAAAATTCGTCTACATGTTAAAAGGGAAAATCAGGTTAACATAGGTTAAAATAAAGTGATATGGTCACCATTTTTCATCTTAAATCTTATTGGATGAACTAATTTTTAACCTTATGACCATATTCTATATATTGATTTCTTATAGGAAAAAATAATTTTGTGAATGAATTTTAGTGGTTCATTTGAGCATTATAAAATTATATTCATGAGGGTTATTTATTTTTAATTTTTAGTAATTATAAAATTACCTTAGATATGTATAAAAGGTCAATACAGTATTTATAAAATTAAAATAAAAATATATTAAATGATTTTAATAATATTAAAAGTAATTTTATTTTAGTGGGTTATTATTTTCAAAAAAAATTATATAATAATAATATTTTTTTGTATGTTAAAATTTTAAATTTTAAATTCATGTTTTCTATGGTGTTTTAATATTTGTATTCAATGAATAATGTTAAAATTGACATTAATTATATTTTATAAAAAATAATGTTTTCTTGAATGATTTAAAATTATTAAAAAACCTAAATTTATAAAATTAAATGTTATATTTATTTAGCATAATAACCATTATCCATTTATGGATTTTTTTCATTTTATAGTAACATTTGTAACCCATAATGCGTAAAAACTTTAATACTATTTTAATTTTCAAAAAGGGTTCACATTGGTTAAAAAAATATAACGATGAAAACATCACCTAAATTGATTTAATATTTCTTTAATGAGAGTATTTAGATATAAAATAATATCATCTTCAAATGTTATAAATTTTCTATCATTTAAATAAGATGATTATTTTATATTAATTTAATACATTAAGAAATTTCAAAATTACCCCTCCCCTGTCTTGTAAAAGAGAACCTACTCACCTATATTCTTCACATTTCAAAAAATATTTTAAGAGAATACCTATACAAATAACTTCTTTAAATCCATCCCTACATTCTATTTTCCTTTTTTTTATCATAAAACCAACCTAGGAAATCATTTGGTGTCATGTTTAAGATGTTTTCCAAAGAAGAGGTATTGTTCTCTACGAATCATTTTCATTTTTCTATTTCTTATAACTCATTAAATCATTCTTCCAATGTGCTAAATTATTAAATATAATATATTAAATATAATTGAATTTTTTCTGTTGATTTATTGACCTATATCCATATCATATTCCAACAAATGGAAAAAGAAACAATCATTAATGTTTACGATGGATTATCGCCTTGTGGACCGGTTTAATTCGTTTTCCATCACTTTCACTCATCAGATGGTTATAATTATAGATTTAATAAATATATATATCTATACATATATAATATAAATGACATATTTAACATTATTTACATTAAATATGTCATCTATTTTCTAAACTATTCACTCACTAAAAAATGTGAACGTCGTCCGGACGTATGTGTGGACTACCGCCTCTACGAGGAGATGTGATTCAATTTTCATCCCCACATCAGATAGATGATACATATAAGTATATTTAAATAAATAAAATTGTATTTATTATATAATTATAATTATATAAAGATAAAATAACACTTAACTTTATTACATATTTTTTCATTTAAAATGGAAGTGTTACTCATGTGTACGTGCACCCTTCCATATCCATGATTGTCTCATTGTTCATTTTTCATAACCATATTTCAAGGATGAATTTAAAATATTAATTTATATATAAAATTTTTAATTATGTCAATATTTTTATTCTATATATTTTTTAAATATGAACACTTTTACTATAGTCAACCAACCAAGTTCATTTTCTACATATGAGTAGAATGTCACCAAAACCTTAGAAAAAATATTTAAATAATTAATTAAGTGAATATAACATAGAAATATAGGGAATAAAAAACATGAAAAGATTATTATTTAAGTAAATAATTAAAATAATTTTTTCATTCATGGTGATAAATAATTTACATAGTGATTCAGAATCAAGGTAATATATATTCTTTTAAAAATAATCTTTTAATGTTTCCCTTTAGTCATTTTTCATCCATGTCAATATTTTTAAACATACTATCTTATGAATTTATTTATATGGAAATAAAATAATTATGAATAAAATTATATTTATATAGGAAATTATTTAAACATTTTTCAAATGTAATATGTATATATAATGTCTTAAATTTTTATATAAGAGATAAAAGTAATGTTTTATTTTAATATATACAGAAACAATGACTTTTTTCACCAACATATCCATTATTTGATTTGTGGGATCATTTAAAATATTTCAGGTTTTCCTTAAATAAAACCCATATTTTCCTTCCTTATGGTTATTTTATTATTAAATACTACTTTTGAAAAGGAAAGGTTGTTCAATATATGAAATTGTTTTTCATACGGGTTTAAAATATTTTTTCAATGGTTTTATGATGAAAATGTGAATGACCAAAATGTCTTATAAATTATATGGAACATGTGAGTTCTATATGATAAACATATGATCTAAATACTTATTATATTTTTTCTTTATTGAAATTTTATCCTATAGAGATTGGTGAACTTGATATAGCTTATATGAAGAGTGACCCCCATTTATAGCTCTTAAATGCATTGGGTATTATTTCTTATTATCAAAAGAAATAAATAGAAAGTTAATCAGTGTAGTTTCTCCTATGGATTTAATTAGGCTCTAGTTATTTTTGAAATGAGTTTAAAATGGGTCATGAATATGATCCTTTATGTTTCTTAAAAAGGGCCTTTAATTTCATTCCAAGGGTTTTACGGTTTTACATTGGGAAAAAAGTTTGTCTGTTTCATATGGAAATTATTTTTTCCTACATTCAATAATTAATGTGATAAAGGTATGTATTTTACAGTCATCAATTTGTTCCACTGGACTAAACTATTTCTTCGTTTTGTGCCCCTTAATGATAATTTGATGTTCATCCCATGTTTTAAAAAAAATTACTAGGGTTTAATGTTGGGTATGAATAAATAAGAAGTCAAGTTGAGAGTAATTGTAGCATCATATAACTATTTTGAGGCATTCCTCGAACCTCATTTTTATCATTAATTAAATGGGGTTTTTCATGGACTGTTTTGGATCAAAAGATGAAATTTTTGAATGTTTTTGTGATGTGCACGATTAGCACATTGTTTTCCCAAACCATACAATCACCCAGTAAAAACTGTGTATCCCTTGGTTGTAGGGGTTTGAAAAGCTGATGAATAGTATCAGAAATAGCATTCCACATAGTAGAAATAATGAACCCTAGTAGGGGGTGATTTTTTAGGGAATAATGTTTTTCTAATCATGCTTCCCTGACTAGCTAACCATGCATGCAATAATTATTATTTCATAAAATTATTTTAAAAATTCTTAAACCCCTATTTAACCTTATACTCATCCTTAAATAATTATATATAGATATTATAGGTCTTAGAGGCTATAAATAATACCTTTTTACTCCTCCAAACTCCTTATATGGATTGAGGTGTGAAAAATCTCATTCGATACCTCTTTGATAAGTAATTATCTTCTCATTATTTCTCTTGTGATATATTTTTCCTTATTCCATGGGGTTTATTAGATAATCACATATTTGATGGATCTATACTCTATTGATTTGGACCATGATCAAATATTTTTTTAGATCTCTTTTGTCGTCGTTCTTCATTAGAAAATATTATTGTAGGTGTTTTGTTACGTGGTCTCCATGATAAAGGTAGGTGATTCTGTTTATGGATTTTCCAATTGATTAATACATTAATTGCTTAAAAGTTTGAAAATTATTTCAATTAAATTATGAAAACCCAACTCGATGTGAATTCAAATTTGGAAATAGAATTCATATAGATTTTTTGATAATACACCCAATTCAAAAGAAATTGGAAATTCGGGAATATTATGAAATTAAATGAAATTGTGAAATAATTAGAGGATTTATTTAAGAAAAAAATATTTAAATTTTATTATTAAAAACCTAGTATTAGTTTTATTTTAAAAAATTATTCAATAGATTAAAAACCCATGTTTTTATTTTTCTGGTGAATTATTATTTTGAAATGGAAAAGTGGGTAATTTAACTCTAAATGATGATTGATTTGAAATGAAATGATTTTACCTTCTTAAAATTGATTTATTGATTAAGAACAAAAAATACTAGGTATTTTGTGGGTTATTTAGGACAAGAACAGTAGGATGGTAATTCCCTAGCAACATATTGAGGATGAAAACTCTAAAAAAATATAGCTAGGTAGATCATATTCTTGATGGAATGTTGAAAAGTATAATTCTAAATGATATTGGGGAATTTTTGTACACATATTATGGTCATTCATATGAGAGTATGATGAACATAATACTAGGAAAAATAGTAATGTAGGGTAGAAGACCATGGTTCTTGTTGTTACTCTTTTGATAATAAATTCAATTGATTTTGACGTTTTTTTATTTAAGACTAGTGATTTATATAAATTGTTTTATAAAAATTGTTTTTTTAAGTCATGTTTTAAATTATTTAAATAATTATAAATTGTAAAACATGTGTTGTTTTAAATATAAAATTGTACTATACTGCATGTTTGTATTAAAATTGATAGCATGATTTGGTTTATTATCATGGAATCTTATTATGGAACTCCTGGTGAGACCCTACTGGGATTTATTCTCACACCCTACATTTTCCATCTAGCATTTATAGATTTTCTCCCACTATGTTAAAGTAAAGGGAAAGCGCCTTATAGAGGAGGTGGATTTTATTGATCCATTGGTACTTGGAGTGATGTGTCTTTTGGGAAGTGAGGTTAGTTTTTTCTAATCAAGGTACTTTGATGATGCACTATTTCGGTTTTTGATAAACGTATTTGGTTTCAATTAGTTTATCAACTTGTAATTTTGAGCATATTGATTTGTTTTTTATCTTCTATTGTGTTTGGGTAAAATTCATCCCCCCTTTTATATGTCATGATGTGAGGTGATAGTCAGAAACCCATGGGGTTCGGGAATTCCCTACAATCCATGTGGGTTTCATCATGGGTATCAAGATACTACCACATTTGGGATAGTTCATGAAAAAATGGAATGAAAGGTGTTTGTGAAGCATCATTACACGATGTTAGTATGTCGTTTTATATCTTTTTTGGACATAGGAGGTAGTTACATGTGAGTTTTGGGCCAACTCTAATCATGATGATCGTTCTGTCTCCATGGGTGGTTTGGTAATGGTGTTATGAGGATTAGTTCTAGTCTTTTCATAGCATTTTATTTGGAGAGTTGAAATCCAAATCTTATATCTTATTTTATGGGATTAAATTTCTTATTACTCTTGTTTTATTTGTTCATATAAGAAACCTTATAATGCCTTTATGTGTTATTTTTTGATGTTTTGTAGCATCATTCATCCATAATGACATGCTAATAGTATCAAGTAGGATGATTCTGATGAACCATAGTGGGAGAATCCTCCCACAGACCATAATTTCATTGATATTATTGTGTGTGTGTTGTTCAAGCTCTAGGATAAGAACATACACACATTCGCATTCAATATCCAGTAGTGAAACCTCAAATGGATGAATTTTTTAGTCCTGCTAAAGAGTTCCTTTTACAAAACTCATCAGTATCATAAGTCTCAAATGATCCTCAACTCAATAAGGATTGGTAAACTATTATAGATATTATTTTGAGTTCATATAAACCCGCAATTATATCATGGTGAAATGTTCCACCTTCAAGATGGAAGAACCTAGTAAGAGATTGTGGGAGTTAATAGTGTCAGAAAAGAATCATGAGGGTTTAGAGTGGAAGGACCTAAAGGTTATTTTCAATGACTAATTCTATCTATATTCTATTATTATGGCTATGAAGATTGATTTTTTCAATATCTATTTGGATAACATTACCATGATTGATTATACAAATCAATTATTCAGGCTTATGCAGTTTTTTACCTTGATAGTATAAAATGAGAAGATGAAGACATTATGGTATGATATGGTACTTAGATCTTATATTCATTACTATTATTTCTTAAATATGATCCCTTATCATGTTGACATACAACATATGGCATTGATGGTCGAACTTGATATAGCTGGTAAGTCATGGTTCAAGGGAGTTATATTTTCTCTCAATGTTAGTTTAGTTTGTTTATTTAAAGTGAATCAAATGTGTGATGAGACTCTTAGTTTTTAAGGGTTCTTCTAATCATCATGCAACTCCTGGTAGAGGTTCATTGAATTTATTCCATTGTGGAATTCCTTAGAATTCGAAATGGGATTGCACTGTGGAACCCCATATTTTCATCTCCTATGAACATTCAAGGAACTTGAAGAAGTTTTTTTATATCTTTTCTACTCCACGTAGTGGTATAGGATAATAATCACCAGAAATGTACAATAGAATAATCAGATGCTTCATGATCTAAGGGGTTACAGCTACTTCCATTCTGAATGAATTTTCATTATGCATAATACTATTCTATATGATATCAAATATATGGGTCTCGTTAATGTGAGAAGTACCATCAGTATTTCTTCACCTTTATTGATTTCTTTATTTAATACTAGTTCATCCAATCCATTAATTTTCACTCACATTTATAACATACTAAATATTGCTACATATCTTTTCTCTTATGTGGTGGATATTACTATAGCCCTTGGAATTATGGGAGATAAGGGTCTTTATTATCATTCATGTGTCTTTTCTTTATTAGAGATCGATCTTACATGTGAGTTTCTAGTTCTTTACATGATAATCTTGATGTCATTTTAGGGATGGGTTGGCTCGTTGCTAATAAATATTGAATTGATTATTATCTTCACTGGGTCTCCTTTATTATGCCCAATGGGGTGTTCCATATCTTTAATAGATAAAGGGACTGGGGTTGATTAGAGAGACACCTTCTTATTTATATTTTGGGAAATTGGTATCAGTGTTTTATTTTGATCTTGAGTGGGAATCTTTCAATGATGACCTCCCTATAATTTTCATTAAGTTTCCTGACATTTTTCCTTCTGACATATCCTTTTTTCAATGGTAAGGGAGGTATTTTTTTCTATTGATTTAGTTCTTGTTACAGAACTGTTGTCTATTCCTTCCTACAACATGAAAATAGATGAAATGTATGATTTGAAGATTTAATTGGAAGATATTTTAGAGAAATACATCTTACACTTGGGTGTGTTGCCTTATCTGTATCATATTCTCTTTTATAAGGAAGCTGATGGGTCACTTCACTTATGAATTGATTACTGGAAACACAATTTAGTAATCATAAAGAACAATTATATGTTTCCACGGTTTGATGATATATTTTACCATTTTAAGGTTGATAATTGGTTCTAAATTATTATCACCATTATATGGATTTGATGAATATTATCTTCTATGAGTATCATAATAAATTCATGGTGTTCCATGTGGATTAGATATTATTTTTTAAAAATTTTGATGAGAATCAAGTGAAGCATCTAAGAGAAGTTCTAGAAGTGTTGATAAATCACTGAATTTACGACAAGATAAGGGAATGTGATTTTTAGATTCTGTGTGGGAAGTTTTAGGAAATTTGGTGATGGAACATGGTATTATATTTGATCCTGAAAAGGTTAAATATATTATTCCTCGGGAACAACCATGTAATGTTTTTGATATTTTTAGATTCTAAGGTTATGTGGGCTATTATTATTGGTTTGTAATGGATTTCTCAAAGTAATATTCTCCCATGAATGATCAAACATGGAAGGGAGTAATTTTTTTTAGATGAGAAATTTCAGAGTTCTTTTGTTGATATAAAATTAATTTTTGACTTCTACATCAGTGTTGACTCTTCCAAAGTTTGGGAATTACTATGCATTTCTCTATAATGCATCAAGATTGGTTTTCATTTATATTACTACACTGGTTGATCATACTTTTTCATATGGCTCTCAAGAACTTAGGTCATAGGATAAGAATTAGCTAATTCATGACCATGAACATATATCCAAGATGCATTAACTTAATACATGGCCACATTAACTTTTCCAATAAAGGATTACCTTGTATTTTGACCAAAAGAGCAAGAGTTATATTTTCTCTCGAAAATATTTGAATCTATAATGGAGGCATTGGTTAGAGTGCCAATAATCTTATGATTTTAGCATCAATTACATCTTGGGGAAAGGTAATGTCATCGCAGATGATTTCAAAAAGTATAATCTAACCTAGATCAGGATGAAATAATCAGAATAGTGTAACTTGATGGATCTATTTTTATAGTTCTATATAGGTGTTCATGAAATTGGGGTCTATGTTTCCTTGTCAATTTTTCAATTGACCTTCTTTCTTTTCAAGATGGTTCTTTACGAATATCATCTTGATGAGGAGTTAAATATAATGAGACACACCCTTTATGTTCAGGAGACCTTTTTTGTGTGTTTGTTCTCCATAGAGGATGTTCTTTGTTTTCAGAATCAGATTTTTATGTCGTTTTCAAAAATGAAAAACTCTGATGGGTGATTTCTATCATTCCTAGTCATTTGTTTGACCATGAACCACAAATTGTTTTCTCATGTATGTGGCATTAATTTTGATGTCCATGTCTGAGATGGGACTTTTTCGACTTTGTATTTCATTGATATATTTTATAATAGTTCAAATTCAACCAACAATGACCTTCAAAATTTCTTCATCTACTTCTAGTGATGACAAGGAATGGGATGAGATCTCTATGGAATGTTTGGTTGGGATTCCACATACCTAGAAAAAGAATAATATTTTATGGCATGTGAGTGATTCTCAAACCAAATAGCCTATCATTGTACCGAGTCATAATGAAACCAAATATTAAGAGATGGGAAATCACTTTGTGAGAGATATTATTTTTTTCATGGAGTTTCATCTTCTCTAGTCTATAATAGAAATCCCCATTTTAAAAATAACAATTAGATATTACTTTAGGAGGAACTAGGATCTTAAGTTAAATTGAGTACACTATATCTTCTACAGATAGATGTCCAAATGTATATTCATATTCAGATTCTTGAGGATATGCATTGTGAAAGCATGCCCAATTTTTTTGGATTTTGGGATGACCATCTGGGAATGGTTATGTATGGTAAAAATAAAATTTGCTGATTTGTGGTTAGAATGGTTCCCTATGAGGCCTTGTGTGGATGGCCTTTAAAATATTTTTTCTATTTGTAATTGATCAATGAAAATTCCTCTTTGGGACCAATATTGGTTCATGAGATGAAAATAAATATTCAGTTGATTCATAAAAGGATATCGATGAAACAGAGTCAATAAAAAACTTATACTAGTCTTCTTCAAAGAGAATTGGAGTATTTAGTACGTGATTAGGTGTTATTGAGAGTCTCACCTCATTTGGGTAATTGATACCTTGGAGCCAATGGAATCTTTCTCCTCTTCTTGTGGGGCCATTTTCGGTTGTTTAGAAGGTGGGGTAGGTGTCTTAATATTTATCACTTCTTTTATTTATGATGAAGAAAAATAATTTTTTCAGTGTATCTTATATATAGATTTATATTTTATTATCTATATCATGTTTTAAGCTGGAGTTAAATTAATATTTAGACTGATTTATCTATGATTGTGCATCTACTCAGGATAGTTAATTCTACAACAAAGGTAATTCATGGGAGGTTTATACCTTTTGTATGATTTCTATGGTACTAAGGTTATATTATACATTATAAATGGAAGAGAGAGGAATTGATTATAGTGTAGTTGGCTCGTAATTTTTAAATAGAAAATTCATAAAATAATTTTTCAAGGAAGAAGGTTTCTATTCTAGGAAGATCGTAACATCTTGTTACTATTTTCAGTATTCCTTTACAATCCATTTTTATCATACTCTCGTTGGGGGTTTCCTTGGGTTGTTTCTGGTTGAAAGTTAATTTTTTTAAATTTTTATGGGTTGTGCACGGTTGGTTTATGGTTTTACCAAACTGTGCACCCACCATGTCAAAACTGTGAAACACTGGGTAGTGGATGTTACCATGGTTGGAAATTGTTTTGAAAAACTATTCACCCAAATATGGGTCATATGTTTATGGTGGATAGTTTTTCTAACCATGTATCTCTAGCTAACCATGCACACAGTAGTGTTATTTCTGAAATTTATTTCAAAAATACGTGAACCACCATTTTACAATATGCTCAACCCCAACTCATCATATCTCGAAATCCAATGTCTCATAGTCTCTCAAGAACAAATTTTGGATCCTCCAAACCCCTTACACAGTAGATTGAAGTGTGGGGGAACACGTTTGATCTCTCTCAGTCAAGTAATTTTCATCCCATTCTTTCACTCCCTCTGTCTTTTTCTTTCTTCCATGGGGTTCCTTGATCATAAAGTGTTTGAGGGATCTAAACTATGTTGATTTGGATCTTAATTATTGGTTTGTTTTTGAGAACTCTATTTTCATCATTCTTCTATTGAAAGTCATGTTATTTGTGTTTTGATACATAATCTATAAGATAAAGGTAGGTTGTTCTATTTTATGATTTATCCAATTTATGAAAATATGAATTTATTGATTGATTTAAATTGATTTAAATTGAATTATAAAAACCCAATTCCATGTGAATTGGAGTTTGGAAATTAAATTGTTATGGATTTTAGGAAAACCCCCATATTCCAAAGGAATTGGAAGTTGGGTAATATTTTCAAATTGATAGAAACTGTGAAATCATTAGTGCATTGATTTTAGAAAAAATGGCACAAATTGAATTCATATAAACACACGATTTTTTATATATTTAAAAAGTCTTGAATCAATTAAGAACTAATATTTTGGTTTTTAAAGTGAATTTTAATTTTTAAAATGATAAGTAAGCAATTAAACTATTACTGATGATTGATTTGAAATGAAAATATTTTTCCATTATTTAATTGATTGATTGATTGATAACATGTGATCCTAGGTATTTATTGGGTTATTTTGTACAAGCATGCTAGGTTGGTAATTCCTAAGAAATATATTGGACATTTATACCCCAATAAATATTTTTAGGAATATCATATTCTTGATGGGGCATTGAATATTCATATTCAGTTGGATCCTGAAGGATGTGTGTACACATATCAAATGATCACTAATATGACAGTGTGTGGATCTTATAACTAGAAACTATCAATCCGTTGGTCAGATTAACATATTTCTTATTATGACTCTTTTATTGTAAATACCAATGATTGAAAAAAAATTCTACTCATGTCTACTTATTTATATAAAATTTTTTATATAAAATTTTTATTTATCTCAATTTTAAATTGTTTTCAATCATTATAAAATGAAATAGTTGTTTTGTTTTAAATAGTATATTTCACTTTCATGTCTAACAAGATTAAAATTAAACCTTTTATTTGGTTTATTATTGTGGCATCTATTTATTGATAACATGGGGAGATGATACTAGGCTTCATGTTTACAACATATATTTTCCTTCATATGTTTATATATTTTCTTCTTCTAAGTTTGAGAAAAGGGAAAAAACCTCTTAGAGGAGGTGGATTTTCATGATCCATTAGGTCTTGGAGTGATGCCTTCTTTGAGAACATAGGTTTGTCATCTATAATTTTTGTACTTTAATTATGTATTATTTAGGTTCTTGATATTCCTGTTTGGTTTCTAGTATTATCTCCCTTGCGTGTCTTTAGCATACTAATATGTTATTGTTATCATCCCATATTTTTTGGTGAGTTGTTTCCAACTTTTATATTTCATGATTCTAGGTTCTAGTCTCTCGCCCATGGGGATCAGAATTCCCATTGGGCCAAGTTGGTTTTGGCTCAGGTATCGGGGTACGAGAGTATTCAAGCCTATTTATGAAAGTCATAAATCATTATCATGAATTGAAAAATGTTTTCTTTTTACATTTTTTATATTGGGGAAAATTTATTATTATCCTAATATTACACATTGTAAAAAATTATTTTTTATGCATGAGTTATGAACAAATTATCTAAACCTATAAAATGTAATGATTATTGGGTATGTAAGAAAATGAAGTTTTTACTAAAAACACAATATTGTGTAATTATTAAGGATAGGTACTTATATTATTAATATATTAATATGATTTTTAAGATATATTTGAGGTTATATTATTAAAATTTTAATAATTTATTAATTATATGACAAAAAACAATAATTATTAATATAATCATTAAAAATAAGTGTATAAAATGAGAATATTTTTTTCAAAATTTGTATTATTTTCATAACCATTATACATTATTATACTTCCTTTAAATTTTAATATATCAAAATAATATAAATATAGATATGGTATAATTATATTATGAAAAACACCTCTTATTCATTCATTAAATTATGGCACATTCATGTTTGTGTCAGTTTAACAACCTACTTACACAATTCTATGAATTTATATCTTGTATTCCTATGAATATTATTCAAAGGTATTATATGATATAAATTTTGAAATATTAATTTTTATTTCTTTGGTATAGAGATATTATATCAATATTTACATCATCAATTAAGGAAACACCCTCCATTCATGAAAAAATACCAAAACATGATTATTATCGACTTCATCCTCATGGATAAGTTCTAAAACACAGATGAACAGAATTTGAAAAATCATAAAGAAATATAAATAATTACTAATAGTAACATTAATGACCAATAAATAATATACTATGGAATAATAATGAATATGAACATCACTATTATAAAACTAGTAAAAAACAAAACTGTAAACACTTATGTGGAAAATCAAAAGAATTGATATAGAGAAAAACTATTTATGAAGATTATTAGTAAAAATTGATATGAGTATAGTTATGGATAATATTATTAAGATAAATATTTTTATGATATTAGAGGTTAATGTAAATTCATTTAATCCAAGATAAGAGGTAGTGGTTTTGTATGTCAAGTTTCCATCATTGAGAATTGTTTTCATTTATGCACCTAGCATTCTTTATGTGTTGTATATAATAGCTATTTTAGAAGTTATAAAATTATAATAAATTAGTAACAGTATTTTAAGATAAATTGTATTCCCTAAATTTATAAAGGTTATAATTTAATTTTTACCCACTCTATAAGTGTGGGTTTCTGTCCTCATTATCATCCGTCGGGACTCATGTTACAATCACCAAATATTTTATTTTATGTGTTGAATAAATTAATATAGAGGAAATTTTAGTTATTAATGATGAAATTTAATGGATTTATAAGCCTTAATTTTTATCTTGCTGTCATATTATTTTTATTCATGAGTAACCTCTTCTAAGGTGGAAAATCATTCTCTGTTTCGGAAAAGTAAATGTGTGTTTAATTTCCTAACATATACAACCATATATACATACTTGAAAGAGGATGCTGTTATGCAATAGACATAATTATGGGGTAATCACCCCAAAAAGAGTTGGTTGATAATTGAATCAATCATCACCCTAATGCATGATGATTGGGCCTAAGACAACACATCTAGAGAGACCATACCAGGATATACAGTTTAGAATGCTCACACACTCCTAATAACCCATTATAAATGATTTTTTAAACTATTACCTATATATCCTACTAACATAAAACATTGAACCCAATTACTATCTTCAATGGATAAACCAACACATTAAAGGTACAGTCATCCATATTTTTCTTCAATAAAGGTATTAATTGTTTCCTTGATGATAGCCTATGACTTCCAAAATGAGTGAGGGTCATTCTCTTGTAAATCCACATTCTTCTATTGAATGGGGATATATTTTATGTTTGTATTTATCAATATAAAAATAAATAATTTTTAATCTATATGATATTACTCATAGAATAGTATGAAAGTTATTGATTAATTTAAATGTGATTAAATTAGGCATAATCATTTGATGGATGGTGGCAAGATTATATATACCCTCAATGCATCAACAGGTCTCATGATAAAAAATAGATTGGGTATTAGTGAATTCCACTCCCCGTGATAATTTTTTTCTTGGAATAAGGCCTTGACATTAATTTTTTTATTCATGGAATTATGTATTCCTTCATTAGGAGATCAATGTTTATTATTTTCTATGTTTTCATTTATTTTAATTGATATATAATTCCTTCAGTTTAAATTTATTATATATTATTATTTTTTATTCATTCTTTCCATATAACTTATTATGTGATTATGTTATGTAAGATTACATTGAATGTTACCCCTTATCGATCTTTTGTGTGGAACCTTTTTTATTCTTTTACCAAGGACAATTACAAGAGAACTATGTATATTTTTCTAGGATATAATGAACGGGATAAAAATTTCTCAAAATATTTTGATATTATATATTATGTTTTCATGAATAAAGTATGAATATATGTAGTTTTACGAAGATTTTAAACTATTTTCTCATTTATGAACACTTGTAATTAGTACCAATTATATAATATAATTAATCGCTCTTTGTTTTTAATGTTTTGGATGATACATTATTCGTTTTTGGTTGTTTTGATAAAAAATCTAGTAAAGAAATATAATGAGATAACTTATACATATTAGAATCTTGATCTAGAGCAAATTAAATACAAAAAAAATAATTTAGGTTATTTTATTTTATTTATAAAAGTATAGATTTTTATTTTTAGGCTCAAAAGTGATTATTTTTTCAAAACATTCTTAAATATTATTTTTAATGATAAAACATGATGAAAACAAAAGAATTTTGGGTTAGATTTTGTTGTTATATAAATTTTATTTTAAATAAATGATAATAGAGGTAGTGAAACTCTTGAGGATGATTATTTATGTTAATTACCTACTACATTGGATAATAAACTATAGATATGTCCAACCATTAAAGAAACTTTTCTTGATGAGGATTTTAATTCTATAAGTATTTTGAGACCATGATTTACATATCTTGTGAATTATTTGGATACTAATAAAGTGATCCAATTGTTTTATAAGAATAAAAAATCAAAGATTTTGAGAGACTCAAAGAAATATTTTTTGGATTATCCTTATTTGTTTGAAGTTAGTTATGATCAAATGCTTTGGAAATATATTTTGAATTCTAAATTTCAATCAATGTTGAATATTTTTTATAAATTAATCTACATATGTATATTTTGTTTCTGAATAATAGACATGGATTTTCATGACTCTTTTATATATTATCCATCCCTTTTTATAAAAGCTTCTAAATTATATAAATCTTATATAACCTCTCAGTTTCAAGGAGAAATTTTATAGATTAATGAAGTTCCTCGACAATTACTTTTTTGTTATGTTTTTGATTTGTAGGTATGTATTTAAACGGATTATTTCCCAATTATTTTATATAAATTCAAATATTTCAGATTTTTTATTAGGTTTCTATATCAATAGAAGCTATTCTCCCTAATTATGATGTTGAATTAGTGGTTTCCAAATTTTTAAATGAATTTTTGTTTTCTAAATTTGGATTATATTATATTTTAATCATTGATCATGTTGACAATAATTTTAATAGAATTGAACATTCCATTTTGAAAAAATGTGGAGTTATTCATAGGTTCTCTATACCCTACCATTCTCAAAAAATGGAATGGATGAGTTGTTAAATAAATAATCCAAAAATATTTTTAAAAAAATGAACACCCAACTATAAATGATTGATATTTATAATTAGATCCTTATCTTTAGGATTATAGGACTAACTTGAAAAAACTTTTTAAATGTCACATTTTATAATTTTTTATGAAAATTATCTTCATCTATATATTGAGTTATAACACAATGAATTTTAGGATGTTAAAACATATATCATGAGTCAATTTTATTCTATAAAAGTGAGGAAAATGCAGCATTCATGATCTGGAAGAAATATGAAACAATGAATATAATATATCCATGTTGTAACAATAGAAAACCAAATAAATTAATGATGTAATGATCCTCAAAAAAATAGATCAATTATGGAGATATTTTTTTTTATGTTTAAGTCTATAAAGAGGTTGTTTCTAGGTAAATTTCATTACCAATGGTATAGACCGTTCATTATTACTCATGATTTTTCTACAAATGTTTTCTAGATTTATGTGACTAATAAACAAACACTATTTACAAATAATTTTCATATATTAAATAGTATTTTCAAGAGTCTCCTTTGGAGGAGATAAATCTTCATTCTTTTGAGTACAAATTAGTACCAGGTTATGCCCTTCCTACATAATTTTTTTTATGTCTATGGTTTATGATTTTAGTTTCTTATATAAAGTATAATATAATTAAAAAATTACCAAAATGTGTGTGGGGGAGGAAAATCCTTTTTAAATTATTTTTTTTCATTTAATTTTTTTCATATTTTTCTTTTTTATTTTCTATATTTGTTATAATTTGGTGTGTTTTTAATTTTGGTGTTATTTGAAAACATGTGAATATAGATGAAATTTTTTCTCATTTTATAAGAACATAATTATTAATGAACTAATTTAATCCATCAAACTGAATTTAAATAAATCATGAAATAACATTTTTCCAGCTTTAATGTTTTTGTAATTTCATGAAAATACATCTAGAATTTTGAATTTAATGCCAGATTTCACAATATAAATATAAAAATATACTAATTATGAGGACTCTATAACACATGAATATATTAATAAATATATATAAATTTACAAGTGAACTAAAATATCATTTTTATGACCAGATATTTTTTCACTCTATCAAAACATGAGAGTTTGATGCACCTGTGCTAGAAATGATTGAGGAAATTATTTATTTTTAAAATAATTATTTTCGAAATAACCCCTCCATTACGGAATAACTTTTTCATTTTATCCTTATGTGCCCATTTAAATCCATTAATAATCCAAATTACAAGAATGTTTTGTGTATACAACCTTTTTTGGGATGTAAAATGCATTCACTAGTTGAACTAAAGTGTGGTGTTTGTATCCATTGGTTTCCTACATTATTTGAAGATGTATTCAGATGGAAGTAAATGTTTGAAAATAAATTGATATATCATAATTTTTATTGGAATAATGATATAGAAATATAATGATGGACAAAATCCAATGTTTATGAATGGATATAAAATAAATGAAAAAGATTTATTAGTGAGTTGAAAGAAATATAAAAAATCTATATAGGAGAATAAAGTCACATAAATTATTTTAAACTCAATGAAACCCCACTGCCCTCTAAAATAAATTTTGGAAAATAATTGGAAAGATAAAAAATAGAAGATAAAATTAATAAAACACAATTGAGTGGGTTTAATTTTTCTACTATGATGAAGAAGATGTGTACTATCATTGAATATTTTCATGATTTTCATATTTTATTGACTGCCAAGGAGAGTTAAGAGAATACTATTATTTAGTGTAAATTGGATCATGTAGTTTCTTCATAATGATCTTAATCATCCTTATTCTCCCTCATAATTTTTTATGTATAATACAAACCTACCCTCATCCTCTGAAAACCCCTATAAATTAATCAGGATAAAAAAATCCATAACTCATTTAGGAGGAGATTTAGTGAATAATGAAGCCTATAATGACCCTCATTTTTGTTTGGATGAGAAAATGTTTTCATAAAATATAAATTAGTGTGCTATGATAAATTCTTTTTGAAGTAAGTGGTTCGTGTTCGTTAGAGGATAATTGAAGTTGAAATGGATTGAATTAACCAATGAATAATTTTGAATGATGGTTATTATGAAAGAATAATAATTTTAAGTTCCTTCTTGTCAAATTAGGGTGTATAATGCGCTGGTTTTTGTAACTTATCTAAGTATTTATTAATGATTACATGTCCAAGAATCCAAGTATTACATGTTGGGGAATTGATAGAGATAATAATTTCATCTCATATATGAATTGAAATTAATTTCACGCCACCTATTTTTTATTTTAAATGAATTTTCATAATTTTCTCTTTTTAGATGTATTTTTTGGAATTTTGAGAAAATTGGTTTATTTATGATTCTTATGTGTTTTTAATAATACTGAGAAATAATTGACTAATACTTTATTTTATTTCAGTTTTGTGAAAAAATGTCATTTTAAACATGAAATTTGAAAGATTTAACAAGTTCAGAATATCATAAGACATTTATTGATACTACAAAGAAATTTTCTCTACCCATATAACCTTTGGATCTCTATTATGATGTTTTACATTGCCCAAAATTCTTATTTTTTATGATATTTCCCAGTTAATATAACTATTGTAGTCCATGTGTGATATTTTTCTAGTTCATGTATGATATTTTATAATAATGTAAGACTTTTTAGTTCAGTATATAAGAAATTTTCCCCAAATATATGAAAATTTTTTAACCACAAATGATATTTTCAGATCACGTGTGATATTTTGATCCCCGATGTGATATTTCTCCATTCCCAAATGACATTTTTGAACATCCTATGTAATTTTTAGAGTTTATAAGATAAATTTTAAAATCATAAGATATTTTATGGGCTGTATAATATATTTTTAATGATGAATTATATTATTATTCTTCCCATAATAAATTAAATGGTCCAATGAGATAAAATAATTATATGATTCCCTAAAAAGTATTAAAACGAAACTATGATACTCATGAATAAACTCTTCCCTTTTCAAATTTTAGAAACCCATTAAGAAAATAAATCACATTGTAGGTACTAATTCCAACCACACCTTATCCATGTTATCTCAATTAATGATAATATGAGGAGTTGATGTTCATATGTGGATTTCACGGAGAATTAAATATCATCGTATTCATGGAAATTTAATACTACCATTTTCAAAATGATCATGAAAATTTAAACAATGTTTCTCCCACATGTATTTTAGTATAGAATTTTTTTTCCTTCACAGAAAACATTCATATGAGATATTTTGATGTTTTTTTCATTTCAAATATTTTTTCCCTTAATTACCTGAAAGATATAATAGCCATGAACCAAACTACGAACAATATATGATATTGGGGAAACAAATCAGGTGATCAAGTTGATCAATATGGATATTGAATTTCACTTAAGATCTCTTATACTCGAGATAAGAAAAAGGTTAATATGGGTTAATTTACCAACCCATAGATAAACTTCTATGTGGTTGTAGCATTAGATACCCTAGGACACCTTATTTTCTTGTCTTTAGTTACATTATTTAATATTTTTTAATATTTTATAAACATTATATCATTTTAATTGGGTGGGTGATTTTATCATTGAATTATTTGTATTATAAATTTTCCATGACGGTTGATCAATTGATTAAAATTTATGTTTATAACTTTTAGAAATTCTTTGGTGAGTTATTTATTTTGATCATAGTGACCTTATTTATGTTTAATCTCATAGAGGTCATTGATCACGTACATCAATTTAATAAAGGGATCAACACCCATATTAATCTCTTGGTATGGTTTTTATGAAGATTTATTTGTTTATCTGGAGTTTTTGGGGGAGCATTGAGAGATTCACAAAGACCATTTATAATGACTATGAAGAACGGATCCCTCTTTAGTTGTCCTTATGCCTGAATTATATACTAGTTCTCACACTGAGTTTATTTTTAATTTTAAAAACTATTTCATTGTTTCTCAATAATTTTTTATTTCCTTTTAAATTTATTTCAGACATAAAAATACCAATATTCACTATTTTTTATTTTCAAAAATTGAAATTAATGTGATAGTTTTATAAATTATATGGGAACCTGCCCTAGAGAAAACCCTTAAATTGATGTAATAAATTAATTTAGGGGATTTTTTTTCTGAATTATTGTCCAAAAAATCTCCAATATTTGGTTTATGTGTGGTAAAACCATAAATGGTTCACCTCATAGTTAATATGTCACTTTTCAAAATTGTAGCCAATGTTATAAAATGATAATATGATCATGAAAAATCTCTAGATATATTGGTTAGGGTAGAAAATTTGAGAGTGGCCTTTTATCAAGGGAATAGATGATTAAAAGGTTTGAACACTGATGTTTAAGACTTGATCGTGTGTCTTAATAGGTTGTAGAGGAGTCATAAGAGAATTTCACCTAATAATAAGTTGGTATGGGCCTATAAGTGTTAGAAAGCTCTATTAGGAACCAAATTTTACAAATTAAGGAACCCCAACATAAAAGTTTTCCCGAAGGGTTTCATATAAGTTTGGAACATAAAAATTTATATATGAGTGAATAATCCTCTTAATGAGAGACTATGGACAATGCGGGAGCCCCCGTAGGATACTAGGCAATAATGACTCCTAAATGGGAGATTGGGGTGATGTGGAACTCAAATGTTATTCAAGGGGAATGGGTTGTCCTAATAGAGGACTTGGGAATAGTTTCACAATAGTGTGATCCTAGGGTGATGTTTCTATCTAGTGAGTACTTAGGGATATGTGTCACTCTAGTGATGGGCCAGGGTTAGGTTGACACCCTAATAAAAGGTTTGGTTAATGGGTTTTCCCTAGTTTCAACATAGGGCGATATGGAACCCTATATATATGTTTGGGTGAAGTTTAATCATTATAAAATATTTTTTTGATGTTGTACCCTTAATTTTGATTTATGAATACATTTTTCATTATTTAAGAGACATGTTTGAGGGTTCTCCCTAATGAAGAGGCCTTCTTAGATGACCTAGATGAATGGTTCCCTAGTGTGTCCCTCCTCAAGGATCTCTTACCTTAGATTTGGAGGGCTTAGGTCAAAGTAGTCTTCTAGGAATCATTGTAAGTTTAAAAATAATATTTAAATCAGTTACCCCAAAATCAATATTATTCACCAAGTTTCTAGGCCTAATAACACACTAGAGGGTTGAATAGAGGTCCTGAGAAAGTGTTCCTCAAGGAATCCATTCTCTTTCCCAAAAAAATAAATCAGATCCCCTTGTGATGTATTTCTAGGTATTGTGTGACCATAGAAAATAGATCGCTCTGGTAGTACCTGGTCACTTGGAACCGGATCACTAGTGAATATCATGATAATTACTGGGGAATATGACATGCATGAAGCATTAGAGTGTCAATACTTTTGAAATGAATCTGGGTTCCTATACCAAGGTGAAGAATCTTGATTCTTCAATTTGTGTGAAGTAGTGAGGAACCTTAACTAATTAAAATCAATTGGGATCCTTATATACTTCACATCATGTACAAACTCCACTTTATATCCATTTCAAAAGAAATCACCAAAAAATCATACCCCTCCCACAATGTTATATCTGATCATGAATAAATGTATTAAATTCAGTGGTATATGTGATACCAATATGAACATTGTTTTTAAGGAAGTCTTATTTAGATATGTTTGGTGGTAAGCATGCCCTTCATGCTAGTATATTGGAATAGAATGTGGGGATTTTGAGAATTACACTACACATTTCTGTATAGAGATAATCACTATGAAAGCGAATATTTTTATAGATGTGGTTCTTTATAAATATACACCCCCTATTTGGTGAATGTAATCTACAAATATAAAGAACTCCTTAAGAATTGAACTCACTATTATATTTATTCCATTACATTAACTTAGGTAATATTGGATATCATTTTTTCATCTCTCAACACATCTAATTATGGAAAACAAGTTGATACTTATCTTTTTTACATGAGTAAAATTATCCTAGGTTATGGTTTTTCCTGAAGATAACTAGGTAAACCATAGTAAAAAGCACAATGGTGAAGCACTTGTTAAAAATTTTATCCTTTGAAACATTGTTGCCCAATTTTATCCATGCTAATATTTTTTACATGATTTTATTTAATCTTATTTATTTTATTTATATCTACTAATATTTCTTAAATTAATCCATATAGAATTAAAACGGATCGAATTTTTGATATCATTCGAATCATAGATTCTTCTTCTCTCATTGAGGATATGATTAATGATTTGGAGCCTATCGTTTGTAATACAATAACCCAATACCATACTACTATGGAAAACCTTCTTAATCGTGGTTTTATAAACTATACACTATTGAAAAGGCTTCCTTTCTATATATTTTAAACTTTGATCAACATATAAATACTATGAAAAAGTCTTTCTGATGTCCAATTCCTATAATCCCAATGTATCATCCATTATAACAGTTCTCTCAATGAGTATGAAATCTAGGGATCTTATAGTGTGGTGTCTCACATCCAATTCCATTATAAATTATTGAGTGAAATTATTGTGACCTATTTCAAAATCAATAAATTATCCATCAGAAGTATGAAAAGAGGATAGAGCCTCCAATGAGACCTTTGTGATGGAGAGAACTTCTCTGAATAATAATGATGACCTGAATGGATACAATAAATCCTTTCCAATTGAGAATATTTATTTAGTATTGAAAGACTCTAAGGATATCTTGGAACCAAAATATCAATTTTGATTCTTTATGGGTCTTCGGTCATATCTCTATAGGTAATTCATATATTTATAATGAAGATGCTCAATCCTTGACATATGAAGTGAAACTGCATGATGGAACCTTCTTATGTACTTTTGTGTATGCATGCAATAGATATTAGGATAAAAGTACCCTTTGGAACAATATATCCTCCCTTAACAACAACATTCAAGCACGTTGGGTAATTATTGGTTACTTTAATTCTCTTCTTGGACCTAGTGAAATGCTAGGAAACTTACAATCAAATATTTCCACTAAGGAGTTTATGATTTGTATGATGTTAAAAAACCAGTGGAGATTAGTCTTCTTTGTGCTAAATAAACATGGTATAGATGTAACCATAATATAATATAAGAAAGTAAACTGGATAGACCCTTCGCAAATTTCTAGGCTCTTGATAAATGGAATACCATCACCAAAATTTTATTGCTTAAGCTAAATTCTAATCATCATCCAATTTTGGAGATCCACCTAAATAGAGATAATAATACTATTCTCCCTTTTAGGTTCAATAATCCCAGGAACACTATTGTAGACTATAATAAAATAGTCAAAGATACCTGGAATTCAGTTAACTCAAATGATGCATTTTCTTACATTATAAAGCTAAAAATCATGAATCAAAATTTTAAGAAGTGGTAAAAAGATAGACTCCAAGAAACTGATAATGAAATTAACTTCATAGAACAAGACCTTAATCAAATTCAAACTGATTTAATCCTAAATAATTTTACTACCTATCCAACTCAACATATAGATATTAACAATAAACTTAACTCACTTATTTATTCAAAATATAATCTAAGGAAAAAACTCTTAAAACCGATTGGCTTAAAATGGATAAAAAACACTAAATTATTTAACACTATACAAAGGTATAGAATGGCTAGTAGAACTATTTAATTACTTAAATACAGGAATAATATCATTGATAATGATGATAATTTGGCCAATCATGTCACTACCTACTTTAGTATCATTTATAATGGTCCTAATACTAATATGGATATCAAGACAGAAATCATTCCCCTCCTAGAAGGGATAGTGATAATGACCTCTTGAATAGTATTTCAATTAACTATAAAATTAAAGAGGTGGTTTTTAGATTAAATCATGATATTTTCCCTTTCCTGGATGGATTCCCTAATTTCTTCTCCCAACATCATAGGGATATTATTTGTAATAATGATTGTTTCCTGGTTACATACTTTTTCACTAATGGGTTCCTCACTTATAGTATTAATTCTCAATTTATGACCCTCATTCCTAATGTGGAAAATTCATCTCAAATACATCCTTTAGGCTGATTTCCCTTATTTACACTATGTATAATATTATTTTTAAGCTGTTATATGTGAGAATGACTGATATTACCAACAATATTATATCTTGGAATAAATTTTTTCTTTAAGGGGAGGAATATCCAAGATTGTATATGATTTTTCTCTGAAAATAATAACCTGTTAAAAAAGAACAAAAGAGGGGGAATAATTTCCATCAAGATGGATATTAAGAATTCTTTTGATACCATTGATTTTAATTTAATCTCCAAATTTATTTATAGTTTTTTTAATGATAATCTTGTATGAAAAATAAAAAATCTTTTCAACTCCGCTCACATTTGTGTTCTAAAAAATGGTTCTCCAAAATGATATTTCACTTGTACAAAGTGAATTTCACAAGGTGACCCCCTTTATTCCATATTATGTGTTATTTCTAAAGACTCCCTTAGTAGACTTATCAATGATTCGATTAATCATGGTAAAATATAGCCCCTTTTTTCTCAAGATCTCTAACTATTTGCTCTCAACTTTTATATGCTGAAGATATAATTTAATTACTTCAAGAAGATAATAGAAATATTAAAAAAAATCATGGTTTTCCTCTGCAATTATGAGGATATCTCTGGTCAATCCATTAATTGGAGTAAGTCTTCCATCTTCTTTAGTAAATGTTTTCCAGCCACCAGAAATACTGATGTGATAAATGAACTGGGAATAAAAGAAGTATTCTTCCCTTTTACCTATCTTGTGGTACCCATATTTTGGGGAAATCATACAAAACATACTTTCTAAGCATCTTGGATCAAATCAGTAACCATCTATCCTTTTGGAAAGGAAAAAATCTATCAATGGCAAGTCATATTTGTCTTTTCAAACACACCATTGTTTCTAAAATTGTATAAGCTAAGATGGTGTAAAAATGTATAGCTAATTTACATAAAAGACCAATATAATAATTCTTTTTAATGCGAAACACTCTTGAAAGAAAAAGTTTCACTGTTTCCTGGAAAACATGTTGCACTCCCATTGATAATTATGATTTCCTTCAAAGTAGATTTTATAATAACCTTATAAAAGTAAAGTAGTTATATATAGAGTCATCTATATGGCCTTCCATTAAACATAGTTTCTCAAAAATCTTTTCTAACTCTTTATGGATAGTCAACAAGAATTATTTTCTTCACTTTAGGTTAGATAATAAGAATTGAATACGTCTCTATAAAATGATAAACCCCATCCCTTTGTCCACAATTTCTAACATCACAATCAATGACTACGTAAACTATCCTAATCTAGATTTACCAGATGAAATATCTTCTATTATCAATAACTACACTTTTGTTTACACTAATGATTTCTTAGTTTTGGAACCAGTTAATAATGTTGTGCTGACCTCTAAACTTTACTATAGTCCTTATGTCACTGTGCACAATAATAATTTTTCATGGCAAAATAATTTCAACAAAAACTGAAGTAGACCCTCTCAACTCACCCTAGTTTTGAGAATTTTTCAGAATAGGATTCCCATGGATTTCAATCTTTAGATGTGTGGTATACAACTTTTTTCTAAATGATTCATATATAACCAACATAGAGAGGATATGGATAACCTATTGTTGCATGTAATACTACTTCTTCTTTATGGAAATACATTTTTGTCATTTTTTATCTCATATGGATAGGTTTGGACTCTATCAGATTACAGCTTCAAAGATGCACTACTATAGATGCCTCTCCCAAAATTCATCAGCTCTTAATTTCTACTATGACAAAACTAATTCATCTTATTTGGTATGAAATAAATTAAATTAGTAATAAAATTAATACATTTAATTTTATTTCATCTCAGATTAAGATCCACACTGCGATCAAGGATGCTGGAATCAGGAAAATAGCGACTTTCCACAATTCATCCAAGGATTTATATATCTTGAGACATATTGGGATCAAATAGAGATTCATGACAATGAGAGGTTTATTGGATGTATTTTGGAAAACACCTATTCATGGATAGATAAAAATAAATGTGGATTGTGCTTCAAAAGGAATCCCAGGGCCTACTGGCTATGGTATCATATGTCGAAATCAAAATGAAGACATTCTTGGATGATGCTATAGTTATGTGTTCATGCCTCCTCCCATGAAGAGGATATGTGCATCATCATTAATGTAGTTGAATTGATAAGGAAAAAAAGGATGGAATAATATTTGGATTGAAAGTGATTAGGCTACCATTATTCAAGCTCTTAGACAGGGAATAATTCACCTAGCATGGACCCTCACTGATAAATAGATCATCCACCTACAATAACTATCATGAATCAATCATATTATCATGCACACCTATAGATTGGATAATAAGGTCGAAGATAGTCTTTCCAAAGGGTGTCGACAAAAATAGTACAAACATGGAGAATCTTTGTGCTGATTTCATCACTCTTTTCGAGAATTATTGTAATAAATTTCCTTCCATTTTACTTTTTTATGTGTTAATTTATATACCTATGTTAGTTCCTTGGTTAAATAAATATGGTCATATTGATCCTAGAACATATTATTAGGTTCTAGGTCTAGTTCAACGAGGTGGATCCCCTTCCATGCCATATAGTCGAATATAGTTTTTTCATCACTAGATAGTAGTACATCATGGAGGTTATGTCCCAAGGGACATAGTCTAATCTCCTAAAATCTATTTCAATAACACACTATAACATTTTGTGGGTCTGTGCCCCATATGAAATAATGATCAAGCATGAAGTAACCACACAGAGGAAATATTATCAATTATACTTCACTCATTATGAATCCCCCATCAATGGGTCGATGGATGGTACTTGTTATTTATCTATCATCTGTTCAAATAGGATTATACTTCAAGATAGAGTCATCATATAAAAGATTAACATAGTCTTAATTTTAGAACCATATATTTCATCAAGGATTTGGTTCTAATTTCAGTATGTCGAATAGGTGAACTGGTAACTTTTATTTTGGTTTATGGAGAGAAACACCTAATGATCATCTTATAGTTCTAGATAAATCTCATAAAAATAATCATAAATGCCCCGATCACTCTACATATAGTTAAATCACTAATCATCCTTCCCTAGAATATTGTTGATATTTGTTTGAATTATATTATGAAAATGTTTAAATGGTTTTCACTCTATGAACATGTGGACCTACCTTTCATACTAAGGAGGAATCTAAATTGGAATTATAGTGGTTTGATGACATCATCATGATGGGATACTCTACTAATAAAGGAAATTCCCCTTACCCAAAATGCAATATCATGTCTTACGAGTCCCCAAAAATATACTAACATAGAATCCCTAGGGGTAATATTATATCAAAATATATGTGACATATATACATTTCAAGCCTACTGAAGGGAAACTTATATGGGAATAGAAATCATGAATCTCAATATGTTCATATCCTTTCTAGTTGTGTGTAATTTCTTAATATGAAAATATATAAAAAATAAATTCTTGTTACTCATTCTGAAGTAATTTCCAAGGTTTTGGACACCACTAACAACAATTTAGAACATTAAAAAACTTAGTTTAATATAAATTCCTATATTACTCAGACATTAATTACTAAAATAGGTAGAAAATAATACCACTTCTGTAAACTAATTGTGGATAATGGGATATGTGTCTTAGACTACAAAAAACAGTACTTGATAGTTCATTAAATTGTAGTTATCTGTGAGTGACATTATATTTAGGTGAAATATGTTCATAAATTTGAAATTAAAAACTATAGAATATAACTCATTGAATGTGTTAGCTAGGAGTTGACTCAACATACTGCTAAGGAATTGTAACATTGTGACATAGATTCCAACTGGACCATGGAACAAAATAAATATAAAGATCATGTTCTATGAATAAGAGCACTAATCATTGAAGAAACCATTTTCCATGAAAACACAAGGAGGAGGAACCAAGTGTTGGTTGTATCGATTAAGGAAAATTTTCCCCTAAGGATGAGATTACCATTACCACATATATTTAAAAATAATTCATCACTTCTTACCAAGAACTGAAAAAATTTCAATCCATGTCTTACTGGATTATGTTGTAATTGCTTTCACATTGACTTAATCATATAGGATAAGAGAGAGAGACTCCAATATTAATGATTTATTCATGAAAATTCCCATAGAATCCAAAAATGTTCTAAATACACTGTGTCTAAAAGATTAATATGGGTATCATGGTAAAACATTTCCACCCAATTGAGTAATTAGATGCTACAGACATGGGTGATCTTTGATTCAGTATTTTTAAATCCCACAAATCCTTTAATGAACATCAATCCCCTATAGAGGGTATTTTTTTAATATAAACTATCATGAATAGAAAATCCCATTTTTATATGATACTCCTCTTGTTTTTCGATATGAATAAAAATGAATCCTATTCTCTTTCATTGTTAATTATTTGAAACTTTTTCCCCTATAATTATTATTTAATGATAACTAATGAAACCTTAAAAAATAAATAGCAGGATAACTCAAATATATTTAAATAGTAATTTGGAATGGATTATATCAGACATAATTCATAAAATCCTGATTTAGAGAGATTTTTTAATTTTTTTGTTCTTAAGGATAGGTATAGTCATGTATACCATCACTATAACACTATATATGAACTATTTAAATATGAAGAGATATTTTCTCTTGGGCATGAAAACATGGATAAATATAGGAATTTTTACCATCACTATAACACTAGATTTGGTCTTTTTGAATATAAATGATAATTTCCCTAGGGTTATGTAATCATGGATATGTATAAGAATTTTTATCATATCTATAAAACTAGACATGGTCCATTCAAATATAAATGATGATTTATTCTTAGGTTTCTAATCACTGATGGGTATAGGCATTATACCATCATCATAACACCAAAGCTGGTCTATTCATATTTTAATAATAATTTCCTCTTGATCATGCACTTATGTATGGTTAAAAAATTATACCATCATCATATCACTAGATTTGGTATATTTGTAGATAGTGAGTGGTTTCCACTAATGTATTCAGCACACATAGATTTTGGAATATACTTTTTTCTCTAAATTAATATGATGTTTAATAGTGTCCTCCACCTGCAACACCAAACTAAAATAAGTCATGAATTATTAGAGGAATATTATTAAGAAATATTAAGAATAAAAAACCACTAGTAAAAGATGATATATTAATCAATAAGAAATTAATGCAATTTAATATTAAGAATGATTTTGGTTTTTAAATATGAATTTTTCAATAAAATAAAGTTTTCATTATATATTTTACTTTAATTTAAACGATTGATTTAAAAAATTTAGAATATAAATTGTTTAAAATAAACATAATATTTAAATTTATCTTATAAAATTTATATTAGGGTGAATATTTTATAATTTTCAAAAATAATTTATTTTTTGGATAATAGTTTATAAATGCCGATTTTGCTTATAATATCACTTTTTTTAACATAATCACAATACAAGAAAGAATAATAATATTTTAAAACCATTATATAAAAAAATATATAGATTTATAAAGTAAAATTTATCATTTAAGAAAACATATAATGATTTTATCAAACCGATTATAAATGCTCTTGAATATTAATTGATAATTTACTCTAAAGGCTATTTTTATTAACTTATATTAAAATATTATTTTTTATCAAACATATAAAATAAATTTGAAATATTGAAGTCATATTTTATATCATAATATTAATATTTTAAAACAAGATCATGTTTCTTTTTTAGGAATAAAATTCTGATTAATTAGATTAACATTAATGACCATGATAGTTGTAAAATGGTTATTTTCAAATAATAATGTTTTTAATGTTTTGTAATTTGTTTTAATTATTTTAAATATTATATTTTATATAATTAATATAAAATTTTTTTTACCCATATACATAAATATATTATCATAAATTTAATAATTAATTAATGGAATATCTGATTAAAAATATTTAATGGTAAAAACATCATTTTTCTACAAAAATATTATTTCCATAAATTTTTTGTTTTTATTCCAGAATTACTTTTCAAATATTTAGAAATTGAATTATATTATATTAAGTATAAATTTCAATTTATAAAATAGATATTTTCAAGTAGGTGTTATCTTTTATTTTAAGTAAAAATTTATTTACATAGGTAGAAACTACTTACTAATGTAAAAATCAAAAAGGTAAAAGTTAAAACCCTATTGGTGAAAAATAATTTCTTCTAGAAAATGGAAATAAATGGATATAGGTGGATTCATAGCCTTAAATCATCCCCAATAAATTATTTTCCATTTTTGGAGCCTTTAAATACGGAATAGTGTCATAATTTTATTGTAATGTAATGAGAAATTATGAAAATTCCATTTTCATCACATATAAAAGGAGATCACTTCCACCACTTATTTCCACCCATTTAAAATATTTATCATTATTAAAACTCTACCATATGCATCCCTCAGCTCTCTACCCATGTCTTGTAATATTTTTTCTTCCCAACTGACCAATCTAAGGAGTCTTACGGTGTTACCGAAGGGATAACATTCAAAAAGGGTGGCAAGGTTTTCAACTGATCTCCCTTAATTCTTTTCATATTCTACCCATTAAATTATGTTTTATACAATAAAATTTATATAAAATAAGTTTTAATAATATGATTAAATTTTATTATTATAAGGTAATATCACTCTTCTTCCATCATCTAAAACCCTTTTAAATATGAAGATTTCATCATGTGTATGTAAGGATTACTGCCTCCATGACCTATGTGCTTTATTTTTAATCATCAACTTGAATAGATATTTATAAAGGTATATTTCATTAAATAAAATAATCTTTATAAAAATTATATGGTATTTAAATTATAAATTATTCCATATCTTCATCTCATCTTATAGAAAATGAATTCTTCACCTATGCATATGTGTGGATTATCGCCTCGAAGAAAGTGATGTATTTCATTTTTCATGTAGTATTTTATTTTATTTATAAAACTCTATTCAAATGTGATCAGTGAGGCGAACTTGGTAGTAAATATTTATCCACCATTAAAAATAGTTAGTGACATATATTCCACTATGGTAAATTGGTAGTGATTCTTGATCTTCCAAGGGAAATAGGTAGTGATGCTTAATCCACCATGAAAAATTAGAAGTGATTATTTAATCACTAAGTGAAATAGGTTGTGATGCCTGATCCACTATGTTATGATTCACAGTCATAATATTGTGACACATTTTTGTGTTATGTTCCTATGATTATTCTCTATGAATAATTTTTTTATCTCACACTACTTTTTCCATGGTGTATGTTTTTTATTTTATATTACAAATCCCATAATAATCACTTGTGGATAACTCTTATTATTCCATGATATTTTTAATAAGATATTTATATCATAATAATGTTTTATTATATTATTATAATCAACCCTTTGATTATATTTCAATGATTATTTCCCATACTATGCAATATAGCATAACCATTTCTTATATTCTTATTCCTGACATTATGAACATGATTATATCATAAGAGGAGATAAGAAGGTGGCATAGTGTGGTTTTATTATTAAGAAATCTCCACAATTACCACAAAAACCATTATATATATGACCCCTTAAGAAACCAATATTTGTTTCGGAGAATTATGTGTCTATTGTGAGATGTAATGTTTAATATAATGAAATGTTGTAAAAATATATATTTTTATCTCACATTGTATCAAATTTAGTGTTCAAGGAATGTATTTTTATCACCATATTACGGACTGTGGGTTTGGGACACCACAACTTGCATCAGAGTAGGGATTAATTATTTTTTAGGATTATTTTAGTTTTTTGGGGATTAAAATTAAGGAACTATAGTTAAATCACTAGTGATAATTCTAAGGAATAATTCAATGTGTAGGTTAACATCCCAATGTTTCCTTAAAGTACAATTTTTTTTGGTTTTCTAGAAATTACATCCTTCTATCAATAGTAGAATGTGGATGGATCTATAGAATATATTCACATTGGGTAATCACTAAAAAGGATAGTTATTTATTAAATCAATCCATTCTCAGTTCACGATGTGTGGAACTAAGATATGACACATTTCTGGACACTCACAATGGAAAATTATTTGTTTAATCGCATTCTCCTTATAGGTCATTATGAATAATTTATTATGTTAAGGAATTAATTTATGAGATTACCCAACCAAATGTAATATATTTTTAACCAAGTGTGATATAGGTTAAATTGAAAGTATACAGGTCTTAAATTTGGGTATGTTAGTCATTTATAATATAAACTATTGTAATTTTATATTTTAGTTTACTCTAATTCAAATTAGTTATTATTAATTACTCATAATTACTATTGTGGTTTATGAGTTGAAATAATAGTTAGTTAATTAAATTATAATTAAGAGGTAACTAATTTAATTCATTGTCATAATTATATTGTTCCAATAAATTAAAGATCATTTGTAAAGATGTAATTAAGGAAATCTCGAATTACTCTCTTATCCTTCGTATATGATTTAATTGAAATAATTATTGAAAAATCTAATTTGAAGGATATTTAAACATTTTCTAGAATAAATGTTACTTTAAAGTTACATTACAACATATTTAACCCTCCTTGTATTCATATATATTATTATGGGTCATTCCATTATTTTAAATATATTTTAAAGATAAACATTATTATATAATACAATTTGGGAATTACCATAAGGGAATTTATCAATTTTTCACAATGTCCTAGTAAATAGACCTTTCAGTCCATTATAAAGGTATGGAAGAGGTGGAACTATATGGAGAATATATCTATCACATTTTAAAAATTAGAAGATTTTTCACATATTTGAACAACACACCATGTTTTCAACCATTCCACTCATATCATATCTGATGGTTTTATGGAAAAATAATACAATGAAATTTAAAAACTACCTATTCAAAATCTTAAAATATATTTAACTATTTTTATTTTATAATTATAATTCTAGAAATGATGTCACCATTGTGATAGGATATAAGAATTTTGAGACTTTATAAACCTTATGATGATTTGTGTCACCTCGTAGATACAACCCAATGTACCTTTTATTATCCAAAAAAATAATATAATTAGAGTACATGGTGATATTAATTTTCAAAATGGGTTCATCTAGAAACTCAAATGACTCAAAATTATATAATTAATCATATATGAAACAATATTAATATATTCTTAAAATGTGGGAAAATATTTGTTTCATAATCCTACCTAGGATAATGAGTTTGGAATCTCATTTGGAATTATATATTATGTCTCATCTATCATTTAGATACCCATATATATTTTAATTATTATGTGGTAATTAAAATTTGATTATGGAAATTTATTTCATGGGGGAGAACATAACATATTTAAATATAGGAATATTTTTTCACTAAATTAATACTATGTTTGATAGATTTCTCTATATTTAACACCGAACTAAAATGAGTTGCATCATATTACATGAATATTTTTAATAAAATGAAAAAATAATTAAACCAATGTTTTGTAAAATTAATATAATCAATTAAAAAACAATTAAAAATAGGATTAAGAATTCATAATGTTTTTAAAGAGAATTTTTTAATAAATATATTTTTATTTGTATAGTATATTTTCATTTAAAAGTTAAAATTTATAAATTTTAGATTATGAATTTTTTAAAATAACCATTATTTTCAAATTCACTAATTCAAAATTACCTTAGGATGAATTTTTTAGATTTATCTAAAATAAATTATTTTTAGGTGAATAATGTGAAATCACATACTTTTCTAATTTTTTCACTTTTATGGAATAATCATAATACAATAATGACTTAAAAGTTATTGAAATTTTTTAATGTAAAAATTATATATTTATTAATTAAAATAAATCACTTCAAATGAACTATTTAGAGTGTATAGAACATATGATTAACAATTTGAAAACATAAGCAATATTTTTTCATTAAAAATTATTTTTATTCACTTGTATAAAATACTAGTTTCCATCAATTCTTGAAATTAAATCAAATAAAATAGATATCACATTTTAGATAATCGTGTTAATTCTATGTAATAATTTAAATTTCATTATTATTCTTAACTGTTTGATTGTAAAGAATAATGGTAATGACCATGATAATGGTGGACATGATATTTTCAAAGAATTATTTTATTAATTTTTTTTAATATTTATAAAATAAATTAAAATGATCATTTTTATATAATAACATAGAAAATTTATGGCTTGGGTGTGGCCTCGGATAGGGTATTCTAGTGTCACTATTTATACCCTGTAATGGGAATCAAGCAACACATAGTTCATAAAGGGATCCTTCCCACATAGATATAGCTCATATATTGGAAAGGGTCATTTTTATGTTTTCTTATATGGTAGTTGGGCTTGGATAATATCCATAGATTTTGAATAGGTCTATGAGTCCATTTTTCTTTATAATTGGGAAATTTCTCCCTATCATATATCATATGTGAACCATATTCCAAGAATCTATACATGGGTCAGTCATCCATATATGAAACGGGGTATATAGAATGGACCAGGTGATTTTCAATTTAATGTCATGCTAAAAGGTCTCAGATGTCATAAAATTTTGGTTTATTTTAGGAGGACATATTTCTATATCATTTAACATCATGAAACTATTATTAATTTCATATAGTTTAACATCATCTGAATAGGACATTGTGAACTGAATATATAGTGTTTCTTTTCATTGTACAACTATCGTAGAACGTCATGAAACTTTAATTCATGTGACAAGGACTCGTGTTTGTTAAATATTTATACTTTAATAAAGGACTTATAATTGTATTCTAATTGATTTTTATCACATGCAATGTGTAAGAAACGTATCCAATTGATGTTTTTAATAATAGATCTGGTGTGGATGAGTTAAGGGTCAAGCACCTAGACAAGGTGACGGTATTCTCCTTTTTATATTTTTATAAATCATTTATGGGAAAAGAATATAATATATATGCATCACAACATATACCAGTGTAATAGTAATCAAGACACATATAGTTTTTTTAATTAACTATACGCTTAGATTCAGAGCATATTTAGGGTGGAAAACATTTATTTATTCTATTGATAGAGCATAGATAATAATCCATGACCTCACTAAAAATATCAATGGAAAATGAATCAAGAAACACATAGTTATTGTAAGGAAAAGGTTCCATGTAAATATCTTAATCATATGCAGAGGAAGGGCATTTTTACTCTGAGCATGGGTTTATTAATGAGAGAATTTACATCAAAATATCTTTTGTAGATCCATCTCATACATATGAGGGGTGCATTAATATTATGAAGAACTAAATGGCTCGGATTTTAACACACTCCAAAATATTAATTTAATTTTCCCCTAAATACTACAGTAACATATAATCCATGAATTTCCTCTATGAGGTTTCCCCAATTTTATTTATGTTGTTATGATTTTTAAAAATTTTAGAAATTGTTCAAAAATGAATTTTTTGTTAACAAATTATAATCCTAAATTATCTACACATACAATAATTGAAATAACCATGTTCAAAAAAAGATTTAGTTCAGTGAAAATAGCATCAAAACAAGTAGTAGTGTGTGAGAAGAGGGGAAATCAGAATTGAAACACTCCCTTTTCCTAGTGATTCTTCCGCATCATCCTTACTTCGTCACATTAAATATTTTTACTCTATAAACTTCCTTACATAAATGGCTCGAAGGCCTTCATTTTTATTGATTTATGATAATATCCCTTTCAAGGGATGAGGATGAACCCTTAAAAGGACCATAGGCTTAGATATTACGTTCCCAGTAGGCTTAAGAGATTACTTGACCTAAAGGTCTTAAAGAATTAAACTAGACAAAAACTACAAAAAAATTCCCCGCCCCAGCATCTGGATCGTGATGATATCTCTCCTCCTTCCTATGGTTTTCTTGGATAGGATTCCTATGCAAGCACAGGTTGGTCCCGATGGTGTATCCCTACCCTCCCATTCTTCCAAATCCATTTTGTTCCACTCTAGTAAGTGTACTTGCTCTGAATCCTCCTCTAGGGGTGCACCGTTTTGTAGAGTCTATTCGGGGAAACTGCACTGGTCATGTGTCCCCAAGGCCTTTAGGTGGCCCGAAGGCCTTAAAGGAGGCACAAATTCCTTAACTACACAAATGCCTAGGTGGCTCGAAGGCCTTAAGGACTCCAAGCCCAAACTGGTGGCCAAAGGTGAATAGTTTTGGCTGCTACAATTCCGAACAGTTCCGGCTATAGTAACTACTACAATCCTGCCTACAGTTTTCACACAGTAATGCTACAGTACCTGCAATAGTACTGCTACCATGCCTGCTACAATACTTCTACAGTACCTAGAATTATTCCTCTACCTGGTTTCAAACATTAGACTTGCTGACGCACTTAAGGATCCCTCACAAACTGGGTTGAGGCTCATGTGCCCAGAAACTCCGTTAAAACATATATTGGAATATATAATAGTGAATATCTTTATGTTTTAACAGTCTAGGTCAACAAAAAATATCTCTCTTATCGAAATCCCTTCGATAGGAGTTAGTTAAATCATTAAATGATCATCGAGCACCTTATGTTCATAAATAATGATCAAGAATTGATAATTTAAAACAATAAAAGTCAACCGAAAACAACTAATCAATCCATGTTAACAATATAAAGTCTATGAATAATTTACTTTAATCATTAATGTTCCAATCATATAATGGTATAAATATGAAGAAAAATAAATGACAGAAAAGGTGGTCAACATACATCAATTGATTATTTAATGATCATAAGTTTGGAAATAATGTACAACATGAAGGAATAAAATTAATCATATAAAATAATAACTAGTTTAAATCAATAGGTAAAACTGCTAAAATTCATATCTAATCATGTTCAGGGAATGAGAAAAGCCTTCGGTCTTTATCTCCTTCAAAAAATTATACTCATGGTGCTCTGATCCTGATATCTAAATTTCTAAAAATTCCTCCCTAACTTTTCTTGAATTCTTTTTTCACTCAATAAATTTTTTAATCTCACAACCCTTATTCACCAACATTGAATTAAGATATACAATAGTGATTGTTAACTAAATCCCCATTGGTCACCGAAACTATAACTATAGAAATAATTCAATCAAATTCAACCACATGCACATGTGAAATAATTCATAATCAATTCATAACCTGCTGGCCTCCACAAATACTAGATAGAAATCATAATAAATTTTATTTTCCATAAATTTGAAGGCCATGTTCTCCTACATAATTATCAAGAATAATGACTTAAACCCAACCTTGATCATATAATCACCTTAAAAATCTCCATTTCGTTTCTAATCCTCAACAAGTTTAAATTTGATTCAATCAATGCATCCCTGGTTTAAATAATCTTACTTATCAAGAAACTATAAATAAAAGATATAGTTTGCTCATGTTAATATTCAAATCATTGGGGACACACCATTAAGCTCAATTTGTCTTCCTTAAAAGAACTAGATCCAATGAATCTTCTATAAACAAACTCAATCACCCAATGCATTCCAAATCCATTGTATCATCTTCTCCAATAATAAACCCACACCAACCCCTATTATTGACATTGAGATCACCCTGATTTGATTGTTCATCATTGATTCAGTTCATTTGGTTCAGATGTATTTCCTAGGATCAAATTATATTTAACCTCATCACTATATTCATTCAGACTTGGTTTCAATCCTATATCAAGTCCCAAGATCCCTAAAGTTATTCTTCCTTAGGAAGTAACCCTGCTGAACTCTTCTTTAGGATTTGGATTTTGTCTTTAGATATGAGATCTCATTATCCTCATAATTCAAGCTCACCATTATCTCCTTTATTAGAATATTCTAATCTCATCCCCAATCCTTGCTCTTAATTTTCACTAAAATTGGTGATAAATATTAAGAATAAGCTATGTTGTTTAGGAAAAATCATATATATGGATTCCAATTTGGAAAATAGGTATGTGAACAGTTAAAAACTTTAGATACATGGATGAGAAACCGATACATAGTTCACTTCCAAGAAAATGGATACATGGATAGAATTTTTAGAAAATGCCAATGGGATTTGGGGGGGGGATATGATATATGTGTAAATCAGTTACATTTATTTGATCACCAATTTGGATACATGGTTTTTCTTCAAAGAAAAAATTCATAAATAGATCTGAAATAAAATTGGTTACACGGATCTACTACGCATTTAGATATTTGAATATGGGTGGTTCTATGATCTTATACACGGTCCCAATATAGTATTAAAAACTCACCAATGACACCAAAATAAATCTAAAACATTTGAAAACTGATATTATATTAAAATTTACCATCAAATGTATTTATATAAAAACTAAATATAAAAAATATTCCAAAAATATTAAAGAAAATTAAAATTATGAAATTAATGAAAAAAATAAAAATATGGATTTCCTCGAATATGTTCTCAAAATAATACTCATAAACACCAAAATTATTATCGAAAATTTTATTCTAAAATAATAAGAAATTAAGACAAAGAATAAATTAATCATTTAAGTACCAAATACACAGAATTTTAAAAGAATATTCAAATACCAAAATTTTAACGTCAAATTGAATAATATTAAAAATTTCATTAATTGAAGAATGTATATCCTTAAAAAGTTTATAAATTACATCAATATATATTGAAAAAATGTATCATAATGTTCCCACATCAAATTCCCATAAATTAATATCATAATTTTCCTCAAGTAATAATTTAATCAAATCCCATGGAATAAAATAAATCATAAGGCTGAATAATTTGAATTCCACTAAGAATTGATTTGCATAAATATTTTCTCTAATTTATTCTAAAAATTAATAAAATTTTAATACCCTCTCAAAATTAATGTTGTTATTTTGAAATTGTATTATATTTTATAAAAGAGATTATAAATAGAAAATTTTATTGTGAATTTAATTAAATTGAATTTTTATCTAAAGTAAAAACATATCTATATCACTTGGAGAAAAAAACAAACATAATTTAATAGGATATAATAAATAGACAAACTATTCGATGAGGTGGAGAGGGAATTTATTGGTGAAATAAATGAACCATCCAATTGTAAATAAAAAAACAATAAAAAATAAAGACATGAACCTCAATTTGAATATTTATTTCATAGTCCATTTTGATGCATGACTTATAGGATAAATTCAAATTAAAAAAGTTCAAATCCAATGATTATTGTATAATATTTTCCCACAAAAATTTACTGAAATGAAACTTTTCAAGAGGGAAATTAAAATGATTCACCCAATTAAAATCATAAGGTAAAAAAGATTAATCTCTACAATGTGTTATCCTAGCATTGAATTTAAATATAAATTGTGACCCACTAAAAGAATCATATGTGATTCTTAGAAGATAAATATTTTCCAAAACAAATATATAGTTTTTATGTGTTTAATTTTAATAATGGTTAATAACATTAATGATCCCTCGCCTAGACATAATGTTTAAATTTGTCCCCAATGTTGAATACATGTTGTAAGGACATGTAAATTCAATTTAAATTTAAAATATATTTTTAAATCCAAAATACTAAATTCATGTAAAAATGGTCAAAAGAATGATAAAATTATTTTTCCGCATGACAGAGACAATCAACAACTCACTCGATGAAAAATAATTTCTTACTAGTTACCACATCAATAATTTATCTCAAAAGTAATATTTTATAATAATCAATGTTCAAGGAAGTATAAAACAAATTTATAAAAAATAATAAAATATATATCATGACATGACACTAAAACCCAGAATAATACTACAAATTTTAATAAAAATTACAAGTATGAAACAACAATAATTTGAACATGAAAAAAATATTCTCTTTGAACTTATTTGACCAATTAAATTCTAAAGTAGTAAAATCATGTTTTAAAAAAAATAAAACAAGAAGAATTAAAAATATATTACTTCTTTGATTTAGAAGCTCTATTTTTATTAAACCAAAAAAATACACCCCTTATTCACTTGGACATGTTCTTTCTTGATATCTTCAAAAATCTAAAAATAGGAAAATTTTAAACATAATGGTCCATAAAAATAAATAGATGTTAAATAAAACAATAGTTTAATAATTAATGTTATTGATCCAATATTATTTAGTATGTTGTATCTTATATGGATCCTATTATATTAAAAATTTTATACTCCCTTGAGTCTCTAATAATATAATAGTTCACTTTTAATTCATTATGGTGAAAAGAAAGAACAGCAGCTTCCTCAAATACTGTACCACTTTAATCACTGTTAAAAAAAGAAATAAATAAATAAATAAATAGTTATTAACTCCCCCCACACTTATTTTAAATCAAAATAAAATCAAGGTAAGATACATCATGGATGATTCAATAGTATTCAACTTTAAAAAAAAGGAACCCCTCCCATATCAGTTCCTTAATCTCATTCGTAATCGTTTGAGCCTATGTCCATTTATAGATTTTGGGAAATCCATCCTATGATCTTTAATCTACACAAAAAAAGTGGGAAACAATAGTAACAAAAAAAGGGATATCCCATCTGGAATAAAATATACCTAATTATCGCTTAATCCTAGAGTTTTATAGTATCACTTTATCTCTAATATGAAAATATTTTTCTCAAAATCAATTGTGTTTAAATGAATTTATTTTTTAAAAATCTTTTTAATTTCATGGGAATTATTTCTTATTTCTTCCAAATAATTTAAAAATACTTTTTCTATTTTTTAGCTTCAAATATATTCAAATTAAATAATATAATTTGCTAAATATATTTATAAACATTCTCCATAGAAAAATGAAAAAATATTCTAAAACTATCATATATAGTGAAATCCCTATGAGATTCTTATAGGCTGTTCTATACACCCATAAAGTTTTCTCAAGATTTATTCTCCAATATTTTCTGTTTGTGTAAACTATTTTCATAATAATATTCTTAATATATATATTTGAAACTTCACCCATATCATTTGATTGAGGATTTTATATTGTAGAAACCATAAAAATAACACAATATCTTTTTCATAAAAACATACAATGTCCTACTACATAAATGTGATCCTTGGTCTATAAGAAACAACCTTTGAATCCCAAATCTACCATATAGATTACTCTTAAAAAACTGGGACACCACTCTAGCATCATTATTTCTTGTTGGTAATGATTAAACCTACATAGAAATATTATCTAAAATAATAATGATGTAGGAATACTTAAAGAAATTAGGAAAATATCTAATATATTCAACTCCCAAAACATAAAATACATCACAATACAATAAATGTTTTTGTGGAATAACTTTTATTTGTGAAAGGTTTCCTTGGAACTAAAAATATTTATAGGTCAATATAACTCATGATAATATTTGAAATTGTGTGCCAAAATAGTCATCAATGCAACACCTTCTTAGTTGTTCCCTATGGAAAAAAGTTTCATCCACATCTGAAACAATGTAATAGTTTTCATAATGAATAAATATTATAATTCATGATAAATCTCCAAATAATCAGATAAAATCACATATTACACAAGTAGGGATCATCCCAGATAAATTTTAATGACTCAAAAATCAATTGTTCAAATATCTTTTTGAAAAAGACATGGAGGAGTAACATAAATAGCTATGAAATTCACTATGTATAAAACCCATGGTCTCTTATCTATATTAGTAAAATAAAACTTCTCCCCATGGAAAACACACTAATTGGTTCATGAGATGAATTTACTAGAAAAAATCATTAGTTATCCTAGTCAAATGATTATATATAGTGTTATAAACTCCTTTCCTCGCATGGATCTCTATATTGAATAACTAAAGAAAAAAAATCAATTTAAACAACCATATTTTTAACTCTTGATTCTTTATGAGATATATACTATCATAAAGTTCTGTAGAATCCACTACCATATATCCTAAAAGAAATCACCTGAAGATGTCAAGAGAATAAAATGGCTAGCAATTCTATTTTTGTTATGAAGTAATTAGAATGTGAAGAATATAGAGTTATTGAAACATAATAAATGACATTGATTTCCTATAACACCCCAATAATTTATGAAAGATAATTCAAATAACTGTAGTTTATATATAATACATTACACGCATGACTGAGTTTAAACTAACCATGATATACTATTAAAATAGTATTATTTATTGTGTCAATTATAACGTAGTTATTAAATTAGAGGGTATGAATAGTTAGAACTAAATTATGATAATTATATGGTTTATAAATTTATAAAATAAATCATTGGTTATTAATTTATTAGAAATGAAAATAAAAAATCATTAGAATGCTATAAAAACGTTCAACTAAAAAATATTTTTATGTGTGTCATGTGTTATTTTAAAATTATTCACAATTGGCGAATAGTTTCAATGAAATTTATATATTATATTCGATAAAATTTTTTACAATTAGTATAATAATTTCTTTGCATATTATTATAATAAATTCAGTTTTATACGTAAAACTGTAATTTTTTCTAAAAAATGGTTTCGTTGCATGTTAAGAAATTATTTTGAAAATAATTATATCTAATTTAAGAATATTTATCTTAAATTATTAACTCATTTGTCGAACTCAACATTATTAAATTACTTTAGAATTAATTTTGGGTAATTTTATAAAAATAATAATTCATTGATAAATATTGAGAAATAATGATTTTTATTAAAATGTGTTTTTTTATTTAAGAATATACAAATTAACAATTTTTATAAAAATTGTTTTAAAATAAGAATTAGTTAAAAAAATTATTAATCAAACTTATTTTATTGGAATCAATTTTATGTGAAAAAACTTTTATACTTGGTAAAATATTTTCTTAGGAAACCCATTTTTATGTCACATTTATGGGTTGAATTTTAAATTATGTTATGCCACATATGTGAATTTAATTCGGTAAAATGGATTATATATTAATAATTATTATTATTAATATTATATAATAATTACAACTAAATTTTTAGTCTTAATGAATTGTAAAAATAGTTAAAATAAATTATTGTGTTTAAGGATAAAATGAGTTTACTAGGGGTTAAATTAAAGTTTAAAGGTAGTTTCTTCAATTAAGTATTCCTAAATAAAATTTTATTAAAATAATTAAACTTAAGATTATCAAAATATTGAATATAATTCTATTTTTAATAGTTTAGTCTTTAGAATGACTCTATAATTTGGCATTCTTTTAAGAAATTCCCATGTGGGTTCCCTCCCCAACTTATTAATAGACATATCCTATCCTATTATACCAATATATAAATATCATTTGGGTTCATCAAATCCCAAAAAATAACTTATTTAATTACCTACACACATCTTATAGGTTTTTTTATTATTAATCCCTCTTTTTAATGATTTTGGTGCTAAACTAAAGATGTTGTTAGAAGAATAATTATCATTTTTAACCACGTGCTTTATTTTATTTCTTCTTCCACCTCCTTAAAATATTATAAAACCATTATGATATAATAAAAATAATAATTTACCATATAATTACTTGTTATTATTTTAATTTAATATCTAATATCCATCTCCTTTTCTATAAAATGGGAAATGTAGTTGTTGATCATGTGCACGATGGACTACTGCCTCATGAACCGATGTAATTAATTTTTAATGAATCCATATACTGATTGGATATAATGATTTATTTAATTTATATATATATGATATTTTGGAAATATTTATAATTCTTAAATTATAATATCACATCTACCTTATTTCTTTCCATTCCTTTGAAAAATTATAATGTCACTCATGTGTACGTGTGGACTACAAAATGTAGAAAGAGATGTGATAATTATTTAATTTATTTTTATATGGATAGTAATAAAGATATATTTAATGAATATATAAAGTATATATAATATAAAATTGATTCTGTTTGGGTGTATTCATATTTACCTTTATTTATTTCCATTCATCAAAAAATGAAATTTTCCTTCTTGTGTACGTATGGTCTTTTGACTCCATGAACGGTATAATTTATTTTTCTATATCAACATTTATAGATTAATATAAAAATTTATTGAATGATAATATATTATATTTTTATAATTATTAACATTCTTGAGATTATGGAACTATGATCAAAGTAAAAGGAATGAAACTACCATATCAAAACATACATGAATAATGAAGCACTTAATACATGAAATAGTGATTTTAACCAAAAATTGTTAATGAAATAGTGATAAAATGTTATATATTTATCATTTATGGTATGATATATTTTAATATGGTTATAAAACATATTTATAATAAACCAATATTTATTATACAATATATAACAGCCCAACTTTTATTAAAAACTTAAACATTATTTATTAAATAAACTCTTTACTTGATACAACCTGGAAGATCGAGAGGTCTAGTGTCTTTAAGGATTAGGATCATTAAACAACAACTTAAATCATGAAATACAACATCTTTATTCAAAGCTTCCTTTACATGACCACTGCATTCCCTCGTACTTAGCATTGCGTGGGATAACGTGAGGACATGCATAAGAAAAGGGTGAGCTATAAATCCCAGAAAGGGAATAAACATGGAATAACATGAGAAATAAAATACATGTTAGACAATAGTCATATCAGTGGATCACAAGAGAAAAATGAACATAAAGGCTTGATAAAGCATGATAATCATAACTTGGAAATGTGGCAGTAACCCTTAAAATGGAATTCGCATGACCCAAGGCTCATAGCACATGGAGCACGAGTAAACCCTCATTGCACATGAAGCACCAGTAAACCCTTGTTTCACTTGAATTACAATGATTCAACACCCATTTCATGTTACATATCATGATACTATACTTTACCCAATGCATTGGAGGGATATTAGGGCGCACCCTTTTTAAACATTTCATTTGATTCATTAGTGTGCCACATGGATCATACAACATGGAATCAATCATCATCATTTATTACATGATAAATGGATGTGGAATACATACATTAATCTTTATAATAAATAAGTAAATTTTCATAAAGTTGAATACCCTTGATAGAGAAATGGGCATTGTATTCACTACACAATGACAGTGGATTGGGAAATTATAGTGCAATTCCAGAAGCATAACGGCATGAAATAAGAACTCATAAAAATGGTTTATAAGATAGAAAGGGTTATCCCATAATAATTACATGAAATAAATAGTAAGGGGATATATAGATACATGTCCCAACAAACATAATGTGATTTAGATGCATAATTCAAAATAATTACTTGGATGTAAAAGAGGAGAGAGAAATCCATCATAGAATTTCAGCATGGTAACGGGAGTAATTGGGAGGAATTAATGATATATAAAGGGGTATAACATCATCAAAATATAAATAGGGTAGTATGGGGAGGTTCAAAATAATACCACAACATTTTTAATTGAAAACGAAAGGGCATGACAACTTAAAGAAAATTAGACAAAATGAGAAATGAAGAAATCCCTTACTTGGAAGTGTGATCACAAAGGCATTGGAGAGGATTGAGAGAGGCCTCTTGGGTGATTGGGGAACATTGGGAGGATTCTAGAGAAAGGTGTTCAGGGGTTTTTTGAACTCCAAAGGCTTTGAGTGAAGAGGAAGTGGGAGCTTGGGTGGGTTTAAATAGGAAAGGAGGGGGAATTCTTTATTATTGAGGTTTGGGACAGCTCACATAAAACTAATCAAAACAACAAACTAGCCTATGGGTTTTGTCAAAGGGGAGTGAAAAATAATATTTTATAAGGAAAATTTCCTAAATTCTTAAAATAATTGGGTAAATTAGGTGGAGGTGAGTCACACTCGTAAGGAAAACAATTTAAAAAGGCAAAATGCTTTATAAGTCTTAAAGGGTCCACTAAAGAGTTGTAAAATAAATCAATCAATCCCAAAATGACATTATTTTAGTGATAAAACATATATTTTCCGAAAATAATGTTTATTTTATTTTATTTCATCACTATTGGGTCATTAGGATGTCATAAAACATATCATATATTTAAATAGTATTTAATTTTTACCCAAAAATTTGACTGTCTCAGAAAATTATGAAAAATTCACAATTGGATAATTTCGAGGGCCTAATTCCAAAAATAATATCCATTTTATTAAATTAATTTTCTAAATATGTGAATTTTTAATTTTAAAATAAAAACTGACATTTATTGAAAATTCATCGGTTTTGAAAAAAATAGATTTCTAACATTAATAAAAATTATAATTGAATTCATAAAATTATACGATAATTTATATTTAATAAAAAAAAATTTGATTATAATAATAATAATATTTTATTAAAATATTATTTAATTCATTAATCCATTAATTAATCAAAATATATTTCATAGTAGAATGTTAACTAAAAATACTATTTCTGCTTTAAAAACCGTTTAAAAAGTATCTATAATAAAAATAAAGAACATTATTTATACTAAAATAATGTACATAGTCATAGTTCTAGATTATTTCTTCATAACCCCTTATAACACCCACATAAGATTGAAGGGTAAGGTGTAAGATGGTGATAGACTCTTGGGTTGGCTCAGATAACATTGCTTGGGTGGTAATCTCTATTAACTTCCACTTCTCACGTAGTCGGTTCCGCTCAAGCTTAACATGGTCAAGATCGGATTGGGCTTGGTCAAGAGAGAATCTCAATGATGCCACCTCTTTTTCGAGCTCCAATAAATGGGCTTCGTACGAGGCAAGTCTACTGGATTAGGCCATCACTTCCTTTGTCTAAGTAAATTGGATTTGTTAAACCCATATATTTATACTAATCATGTGATCACTATTCAATGGCTATATTAGTAAAGGTCACAATTCATAACGGTATTTTAAAATCCTGAAACATAAAACCAATGATGTTCACATTTTATATAACCATAATAAGATATAAAATTAGATTAAGAGGAATTTCCATTAATGATTATTTGGGTCGTTAAAATATTCCCCCCTTAAGTAATGATTCCCTCGAAATTTCATTTTCCCACACTAAAAAAATGTGGGTGACTATGCTTCATCACTTCCTATGATTTCCACCTCTCTTCTTCAAACTTTTGGCTTCACCACAACACCTTGATGAGGGTCATTTTCTTATTTCGTTGAACTTTTTCTCTACGATCTAATATTATCCCTAGTTTCTCCTCTAAGAAAGATCATTCTCTAGTTGTACAACAACAGAAGAGATTATCTGTGAAGTGTCTAGTATGTACTTCCTTAATAGGGATACATGAAGTACATCATGTACTTTGGCCATAGTTGGTGGAAGTGCTAGTGGATAGGCCACAACCCCAACACGATCAAGAATCTCAAAGGGGTCGATGTACCTAGGACTTAACTTCACTTCCTTTCCAAACCTCATGGCCTTCTTCCATAAGGATATGCATAGAAATAACATGTCTCCAACTTTAAACTCAAGGTCTCATCAATGATTATCTGCAAAACTCTTCTATCAACTCTAGACTACCTTGATATGTTGCTGAATGGTTTTTACCTTCTCCACCATTTCTTTAACCATTTTTAGTCCTAGAATCTTATGCTCACATACTTCATCCCAACATGTCGGTGTTCTGCGCCTCTTCCCATACAGGTCTTCATAAGGTGCCATTCTAATGCTCGAGTGGAACTATTGTTATAGGATAATTCAACTAGAAGAAGATGTTGATACCAACCACCTTTAAATTCCATTAAACATGATCTCAACATATCTTTTTTTGTATGAATAGTTTCCTCTAATTGGAGTTTGAGGATGATAGGGTGTAATGATGTTTAGATCAGTATCCAGAGCATATTTAATACTCTTCCAAAACATAGAGGTGAATCGTGGATCTCGATCGCATATAATATATAGTGGTACTCCATGCAGCCTTACCACTTCCTTGATATATATTTGTTCTAGTTGATTCAATGAGAAGTCCTCCCTAATTGCAATGAAGTGTACAGACTTTGTAAGATGATTCACAACAACCCAAATTGCATTATTTCCTTTGGATGTATTTATATGTCGGGTGACAAATTTTTTGGTGATGTTATCCCATTTTAATGCGGGTATGGGAAATGGTTGCATCATCCCCTTAGAATTATGCCCCTATGCCTTCACTTACTAACACACTAGACACTTTGATGTATACTCAGAGATTTATTTCTTTATATTATCCCACCAATATTTCTCTCAGAGATCTATTTATATATATATTTTTTCTTCCTGGGTGAATAGAGAAATTTGAACAATGTGAATCATCCAAAAGTTCCTGCTTCAGCTTTGTACTTTATGGAACACATAGTATTGTACCAAATCTCACAATTCCTTCCTCATTAAAATTTAACTCCGAGGATTTCCTTTTTCTGATAGCTTCAACTATCTTCTAAATTCTCACATCATCCTTTTGATTGTCCTTTAACATTTCCAAAGAGACATTTGAGCAATAATTTTTGAAAGGATTGATGATGTTCCCTTCTATATGATTCTCGTGTCTATATTCATCAAGTATAAGAAGATTATATCCTTCCCAACTATCATCAATGATATAATTTTTGGGTCCTTTCTACTTAGAGAATACACCCCCTTGATCGCTTTCCCAGTGTGGTAATGGATTGTGCAACCATAGTATTTGATCAGCTCTAACCATCTTCATTGGTGCATGTTCAACTCTTTCTCTCGGAATATATACTTGAGGATTTTTTGGTACTTATATATTTCACACTTCTCCCCAAAAAGATAGTTCCACCAAATTTTTAAAGTGAATATCACTGTAGCCAACTCCAAATCAAGTGTTGGATAATTCTTCTCATGAACATTCAATTGTCTTGAAGCATTGGCAATGAATTTTTCATTTTGCATCAACACACAGCCCAAGACCTTCTTCTACGCATCACTAAATACCACAAAACGTTCTCCAATTGTGGGTAAAGTGATCACATGCGCAATGAGAAGCCTACTTTTTAACTCCTTTAAGCATTATTCACATTCATCACTCCATGAAAACTGTACTCCCTTTCAAGTTAGCTTGGTAAGAGGGTTGGAAAATCATGAGAAATTTATCACAAATCATTGATAATATCTACATAACCCCAATAAGCTGTGGATATCCATTACCAAAGTTGGCCTCGACCATCCCTCTATTGCAGCTATCTTAGAAGGATCCACAGATATCCGATTTCTTGTGATGATATGGCCCAAGAATGAGACCTCCTTCAACCAGAACTCACACTTTCTATACAGTTCATAGAGCTTCTCCTTCTACAAGGTCTCTAATATAGTTCATAGATATTCCTCCTGATCCTCATTGGTTTTAGAATATATCATAATATCACCTATAAAGACCACCAAATATTTATCGAGGTAATCCCTAATGACTTTATTAATCATGTCTAAGATTATTGTTGGAGAATTAGTGAGTCTTAAATGCATTACTATGAATTCATAGTGCTTGTATCTTGTATGAAAAGCAGTCATGGGAATATCTTCCTTCTTCACCCTTACTTGATAATATCCCGACCTAAAATCTACCTTGGAAAAGTATTATGCTCCATGCAGATGATCGAACAATTCATCATTTCATGGGAGAGGATACTAGTTCTTTATCGTGATTTTATTAAGCTCACGATAATTGATGAAAAGGCTCATTGACCCATCTTTCTTATGGATGAAGAGGGTTGGTGCACCCCAAGGTAAAGCACTTGGGCATATAAACCCTTTATCCATATTCTCTTGTAGTTGTTTCTTTAGTTCCCCAAGCTCTAGAAAATCCATTATATATGGAGTCTTGGATATTGGAAACACCCTAGGTATAAGAACAGTTGAGAATTCAACATCTATTATAGGAGGAAGACTAGATAATTCCTTGGGAAACACTTCAGCGAATTTACTCAAGATAGGCATGTCTTCAAGGATGGTTTCTTCCTTGGACTCAATCATCTGAACCAAATACGCATGCTCATAGGTCATTAATATTTACACTTTGATGATGGAGCTAAATAAGATTCATCTTCTTCCTTGCACTTGTACAAAATCGTGGGTCGATTCTCCACATGGAGAGTGATTCCCCTATCACAGAAATTTTTGTAGGCTCTATATAAGGATAACCAATCCATGCGAAGAATTGTATCAAATTCTACCATAGGGAGTATGACGATGTTCGCTGGAAAATTAAATCCATGGATTATGACAGGGGAGGATTTATATTCATGGGATGAAATCATTTCCCCATTTGTCGTACTCACCAACATCATTACTTCAATTATTTGTGGTGGGGCTGAGATTGTTCTACAAAACATTTGGTATATAAAAAATGTGTAGAACCAGAATGAAAAATTACATTCTCTATTCTTGAATGAATAACTAGTGTACCTGTCACCACTTCATTATTGGGGTTCACTTTGGTAGTAGTGATGTAAAAAATCTCACCCATGCTACCTTGGAGGTTGTTAGTTGCCTCCGAAAACCTGTGGCATAGGGTATTGATTCCTAAGATGCCCTATTTTTTTATTTTTAGCAATGAACAATGCATTGAAGTTTGAATGGAGCGTTTCTATCCTCTATTGGAGCCATGGGTTTTTCATGTCGGTAGTTAACATCTTGGTGCCCTTTTCTTCAACATTAAATGCATTTCCTCATCCCCTATAGACAATTTTTGGGGTGTTTCTTTCTGCACCTTCAGCAAGTGGGGTGCTGGATCTTCTTAGCACAGTTGGATTTATCCATCGGACCACTAGCATTGAAGTCCACCTTACGCTTCTTATCCCCATGATACCCCGTAGATTCTCTAATCTCTATTTTGACCTTGAGGGAACATCAGACAATTTACTCATAGCTATCAAATTCATGGATCAATAGAACTTTCTGTAGGCTAGGTTTCATCACATCAAAGAAGCAGTTAGCCTTGCATTAGAGGGTAACGAAAATGATGGAGGCGTATCATGAAATCTGTGTGAAGTTTTCCTCATACGCTCTGACATGTTCATCGTCTTTTTTGTTGAGGGCAAGGAAGTCCCTTTCCCTCTTATATTGGAGGGTGTGCAGAAACTATTTATCGAAAAACATCTTCCAGAAACCCTTCCATTCCAATGCCTCAATCTCCTCCTCAATCATCATATTTTTTATCAGTATCCACCATTGATTAGCTTCACCCTCTATACGACAATCATCCAGGAGAACCTTCTCTTTTTCATAACATTGAAGGATGGATATGATCTTCTCAATACAGTTGATCCATTGTTCGGTGATTCTGGGATCGGATGATCCATTAAAATATGAGACCTTTGTCTCATTAAGCGCTCGATAATGACTTTTTCATTCTTAGGGGGGGTTGAACGTTCATCAGGACCCATGTTTCTATTCAATACTAGTGTTAACTGAGAGAGAAGCGTGACAATGTTCTTGATTCCTACTCCCATTAGATTGGGAATCTCATTAGCATAATCATCACATTGATCTTCACATAGGTTGTTAGACCAAGTCCTCCTATTACCGGTAGTTGGATGGAATAAAAGGATAGTTAAGTGTAATTAATAAAGGGTAATCCAATGAAACAACTTATGACTTATAAATAACTTCTAGTTCCTTAACTTATGAATCCATATGGTTCAATCAATGCTATTAATGACCTACTTTATATCATATATTCTTAGGGGTATTCATTTAATTCCCTTAATATGGGTTCATAATAAGCTTTTGAATTTAACAAAGTATATCCCCCAAGAGTGTCATAACCAAGAGTGTAGGAAGACCCATTGTCATGTACCAGTTCCCATTCGAGTCTAGCTCAAAGTGTTGTTTCTGGGTTTTACCCCTAGGATACATCTGTGCCAGAGCCACCTCTACCTGCTCGTATCAAAACAGTGATGTATTTCCTTGATAAACCACTTACTCAATACTCACCAATACATAGGTATTTTTTTATTATAATTATTCTTGTCTCTAATTATTCCCTAGGGTTTTCTAATCCTAATCCCAAAAATAACTAAACATATCCTCTGATACTTACTATAACAACCATGCTTTTATTACTAACATAAACATGATTTATTACATAAACTATTCACTTAATAGAACATGGATGATCGAGAGGTCTAGTGAATTTGGGGCAGAGTATCATTAAAAAAACTTAAAAATGAAATACAACATCTTTATTGAAAACCTTTTTTACATGACCACTACATTCCCTCGTACTTATCATTGCATGGGATAACCAAGGACATATATAAGAAAAGGGTGACCTATAAAGCTCAGTAAAAGAATAAACATGGAATAACATGAGGAATACAATACATGTTAGAAAATAGGCATATCAATGGATCACAATATCAACATTAACATAAAGTCCTGAAAATTCATGATAATCATATCATGGAAATGTGGCAGCAACCCTTTACATGGAATTAGAATGAGACAAGGCTCATTGTACATGGAGTATGAGTAAACCCTCATTGCACATGAAGCATGAGTAAAACCTAGTTGAACTTGAATTTCCATAGGTCAACACTCATTGCACATGACGTATCATGATACTATACGTTACCCAATGCATTGGACCTCTATCAGGGTGCACCCTTCATAAACATTTTATTTCATGCAAAAGTGTGCCACATGGATCATACGACATGGAATCAATCGTCATAATTTATTCCAAGATAAAGGGATGTGGAATACATACATGGATATTTATAATCAATAAGTAAATGTCAATAAATTTGAATACCCTAGATATAGAAATGGTCATGGTATTCACTACACAATGACATTGTCTTGGAATATCATAGTTCAATTTTGGCTGCATAACGATGTGAAAAAAGAACTCATAAAAATGGTTTTTGAGAGAGAAAGGGGGTCTAATAATATTTAAATGAAATTGAAATTAAGTGGGTAATATAGATAATTTCCCTACAAACTTAATGGAATTTAGATGCATAATTCAAAATAATTACTTGGATGTAAAAGACGATAGAGAAATCTCTCACAGAATTTTGGCATGGTAATGGGTGTACATGGGAGGCATTAAAGAGAGTGAAACGGATATCCCATAATCCAAACATAAATAGGGTACTATGGGGGAGGTTCTAAATAATAACCCAATATTTTTAATTGAAAACAAAAGGGCATAAAAACTTATAGAAAAATGGACAAAAATGACAAAGGAAGAAATTCCTTACTTGGATGTGTGATCCCAAAGGCTTGGGTGTGTCTTAAGAAAGGATTCTCGGAATCTTGGGGAACATTGGGAGGATTATAGAGAGAGGAGTGTAGGGGTTTTTCAAACTCCAAAGGCTTTTAGTGAAGAGGATGTGGGATCTTGGGTTGGTTTATATATGAGAGGAGAGGGAATTCATTATTATTTAGGTTTGGGACACCTCACATTAAACTAATCAAGACCACAAACTAGACCATGGTTTTTTCCCATAGTTTTTTCCAAATGGGAGTTTAAAACAATATTTTATAAGGTAAATGGCCTAACTTCTTAAAATAATAGAGTTACTTATGTGGAGGTGAGTCACACTCTTTAAGGTAAACAATTTAAAAACACAAAATGTTTTATAAGTCTTGGAGGGTCCCCTAAAGCTTTGTAAAATAAATCAAACAAACCCAAAATCACATTATTTTAATGGAAAAAAAATATTGGTCGAACATAATGTTTATATTATTTTATTACATCACTATTTCCTCATTATGATGTCATAAAACACATTATATATTTAAACAGTATTTAATTTTTACCCAAAAATTCGACTATCTCAGAAAATTATGAAAAATTTACCATTGGATAATTTCGATATCATGACTCCAAAAATTATATTCATTTTATCTATACAAATTTCTATATATATGAATTTTTACTTTTAATATAAAAACTAACAATTATCAAAAATTCATGGGTTTTGAAAAAAATAGCTTTCAAACCTTAATACAAATTATAATTGCATTCATAAAATTATACGATAATTTATATTTAATAAAAAGTAATTTGGTAATAATAATATTATTATTATTATTTTATTAAAATATTATTTAATTCAAAAATCCATTAATTCATCAAAATAGATTCTAAGTTGAATATTAACTAAAAATACTATTTGTTCTTTAAAAACTATTTACAAACTAAAAATAATAAAATGAATGAACATTTTTATACAAAAATAATTTACATAGTCATAGTGATAGGTTCTTATTACATAACCCCTTATAACACCCACATAAGACCAAAGGGTATGGTGTGCGATGGTGAAAGACTCTTGGGGTTTCTCGGATAACATCGCTCGAGTGGGAATCTCTATTAACTTCCACTTCTCCCGTAGTTGGTTCCACTCAAGCTTAACATGTTCATGATTGTCTTGCGCTTTGTCAATAGAAAATACCAATGATGCCATCTCTTTTCCGAGCACCAATTAAAGGGATTTGTATGGGTCAAGTCTAGAAGATGAGGTCATTTCTTCCTTTGTCTGAGTAAATTGGATTTGTTAAAGCCTTATATTTATACAAATCATGTTATCAATGTTCAGTGACTATATTAGAAATGGTCACAATTCATAATGGTATTTTAAAATCCAAAAACATAAAACCAATGAAGTTCAAATTTTATATAACCATAATAAGACATTTAATTATATCAATAGGAATTTCAATTAATGAAGGTTTTGGTAGCTACACATTAGGCTCAAACATGTATGAATTAATTTGAGACTTTTGGTATTGGATTTTGGTCTCACTTTTATCTCTGGGAGACACATGACTTATTCGCTGCATTTTTCAATTATTAGGTGTATATAATATACATGAATTACATTAATGACTCTTCTCAAGAAAATTATGGTATACGAATATCCATGAAGGGTTACTTCTTTTATGGCTATTGTGATTCAAAAGTAACCAAATTAGAAATGTATTTTCATCACATTTTTATTTATGTGGGACACGTGCCATATTCACCACTTGTTTCTTTTGTGTTGTAAATATACATCCCATAAATGTATTTTATGATTAATATCATGAAAATAATTTTATGTAAATATCCCTATATGTTTATTTACCACATGGTTCTTATGATTCAATGGTTACCAAAGCGGTAAGGGTTTTATAATACAATCTAATTGTTTATCGAGATTTTTTAGGATAATGCATCTAGTGATTAAATATTAAGATATATTTATAAAAAACAATCAATATTATTATAATGTCTTTATTCAAATAAATTTTATTTTTTAGATTCTTTTTTCACTTTTTTTGTACAAAAGATACCAAAGAATTTTTTAAATTAAAAAACAAATTTATTTCTCTCTTCAGTCAAAAATATTTTTCCTTCCATAACTGTGTTTTTTAAAAAGGTTTTCAAGAATGTTTTTTATATCCCTTTATGATTGTTTAAATCCATTTTTACCAATATTTATTCATTAAAAAAGGTTTAAAATGAGTCCCATTTTCATTCTCTAAATGAGGAAATTTTTTATTTTATCAAAAAGGTGAAAGTAATATTTTTTTAACAATGATGACATAAAAAAATTTCCACAATCATGAACACACTATTATTTGAATATATATTTAATATTTTACAAATTTATTTTCAATAAAAATGTTTTCATTAATATTTTGTAATTGTTTTAGATTTTAAATAAGTTATTTTAATGTAGAAATGATATTTTCCTCATCAAATTTTCCAAGAGGTCTTTTTAATATTATTTTTCATCATAGATGACATCCTTTTATGTTTCCAAATCTTTAATAGTTATAAAAATCGATGATACCATTCTTTTTATTTATATGGATGGTTAATGATCATGAGGAAAATAATTTTATGAAACTCATTCCTTTCCATGGGTTATGTTATGATGTATTGATAAAATTTTTATTAAACCCATTTCATTTACATAGCTTATGTTATGAAGAAATATATATGAAACCTATTTATTTTTCCATGAGTTATGATAAAATGGATGTTTTGTAATATTTTAGAAAAAAATATATATAATATGAATTACGTGATGGGTGGGCCCATAATTATATATCCCTCTATTTAATTTTGTAAGTATGGATATCACATGATATAAATAGCATCATAGTAGAGAGTGAACCCAGTTCAGTAAGGGAATATATCCACAGTGATAGTATTGGGAGTAATCATTGACAACTATAATGGTTTAGGGAGTGAATTGTGACAGCCTTATGAGTGAACCTTGAATACTATGATGATTTGAGGAGTAAACCCAATCCATTACAACTATCTTGGAAAGGATCCTTGACTACTAAGAAAATTATTTTCTATACTTATATATATTCTAAAAATATCTTTATTTTTTCATTTTTATTCTCTCATGGCTCATGTTCTATGATAGATTTTTTATTCTTGTCTTATTAACTACCATGTATTATTATATGACCCATGATTATTATCTATGATATGCATGGTATGGTCTGTAAATTTTATTATCATGTTATTATACCCTTGTTTTCATTTTATGTTTAATTGATCAATAATAACTCTCTGGAATACCATTATTGATTATTGGATCTTACAATTTCTTTTGTCCCCTTCCCTAGCTTATGAAAATTTGTATTAAGTATTATATGTCAAAGAAGGGTTCAAGTTAATAATAAGTAAGTGGGATATTATGTAGACATCTTAAAACCCTATTGTTTATGTATCAAAGTTTAAAAAGGCACTAGACTTATAAGATTTTACATATGATCATTATATTATGTAATAAATTTTAAAATATTAATATGTGAAATATATGCATGAAAATATGGGTCTCTATAGTTAGTATAAGAGAGAGGTTTAGTTAACATTGAGAAACAGGATGAAAAACCATTAGTGAGAGCCCTATAGAGCATGTGGTTTCTAAGAAATTACATTGCACTATGGATAATAAAATTGGTTGTAGAAAAATCATAGTTGTACTTAGGGGTAATAACTACGAAAATGGTGCATTGAGATTTTACTCGATTGTCACCTACAATATGAAAATAGGCTTTATTGCGCACCTGGTTTGTCCCTCAAAAGGGATACGTTTTTTGGAAATTCACAAACACTTTATGAATAATCATGAAGGATTTGAATTAATTATGACCATGAATGGCCAGTGTTAAACCTAACGTTTGAAATGTTGAAATGAATGTGTTGTGATTTAGACATTATTTGAATGATTTCTCATGATTGGTCACTATGATATAATATTCATGATGGTCATACTAACCATTTTGGTTTCACGAAGGTATTAAATATATAATGATATTGTTGAGGTGGTAATAGGTATGTTCAAATATTTATCTACCATATTTGAGCTAAGATATATGATTTCCTATATATTAAAAAAATTATTGAGGCATATTAATTCCTAACCTCATTGATTAGATGTCAAATTAGCTGTGAACAATGCTAATTGTATGATTATTGCATATCCAGTCTATGATCCCAATCTAGTTAAAGATTGTGGGAATGTGATTCCAATAAATCTCACTAGTCTCCCTCTGGTTTAACTTAATGTTATCATAGGAAATAAATTTCATTCTCTAAATAATATTCTCATAAATTTCAAAATATGGGATCTCAAGTTTGATATTCCAAACCAACTTATGATAATATATATTTTCGATGATAACTATAAACATCCAATAGAAATCACATATATTTTAGAGGTCTTGACTCCTTTTAAAAATGTGTTTTTATCTACTATAGTTGGAAAAACTCAAAATATAAGATATTATTATTGTGGAAGAGTATTCTAATGACATTCTAGAAGTGTTTCCTAGTATTCAACCAAATAATTACTTTCTGTTCTCAATAGAACTCAAAATTATTTTGACACTTATTTCGAAGACACCGTATAGAATGACCTCAATTGAGTTGCAGGAATTGAAGAATAAACTCTAGGAAAATCTTATCAAGTGATTCATTTTTTCATGTCTGTTTCCTTTAGAAGGACCCATTATTTTTTAAGAATAAATATGGATCAATATGACTCTGAATTTATTATCAAGAAATTTACAAGATTAAAATCAATAAAAGGTAACATATATCCCATATTTATGAATTGTTTAATAAAATACATAGAGCTCAATACATTTAAAAAATTGAACTTAATTCCAGTTATAATCAATAGATAGTTAAGAATGAGGATATACCCAATAAAAAATTCCTTATAATGTATGTACACTATGAATATATTGTGGTTCTATTTGGTTTTACCAATTCCACTGTTATCTTTATGTAATTAATTAATAGTGAATTTATATATTATAATGATTAGTTATTGGTAGTCATTGTATATAATATTCTTATATATTTAATGATAAAATATGAACATGAATATCAGTTGGGAATTTTGTTGAAGACACTCAGGAAGGATAAGTTGTAGGAATAGTTTACTATGTGTGAAATTTGGATATAAAAGGTGAAATTTTTTGGTCAAATAATCTCAAGAGATGGGTTATCTATAGATCCATATAAGACCAAAGTTATTAAACATTGGCCTAGACTAACCATTTTGATTGATATCAAATGTTTTCTTGGCTTATCTGGATATTATCAATGCTTTGTGATTAATTATCATGCTTTTTTAATTCACTCACAAATTTAACTCATAAGAGAGCTAATATACATTACAAAAATGAATGTGATGAAAATTTCATGGAACTTAAGAGAATTTTTCTTACATTATACTATAGTGGATAATGTTTGTTAATATATAACGACTCATTAATGAAGGGATTGGGACAAATTCTCATGAATAATGTTATGGTTATAGTTTATGCATCATGGAAATTAAATGTTCGTAGGAAAATTATCCAACTCATGATTTAGAGTTAGAATTGGTAAATTTTTAATTAATGTTATAGAGGAATATTCTATATATAAAAATGTGTGACATATATGAAAATCCTACAACATTAAAGAGTATATTCAGATAGAAGGAGTTGAATACATTCCAAAGAAGATGGTTGGAAATGATTAATGATTACGATTTCTAAATATATTACCACCTGGGAATGTGAACACGGTGGATGATGATTTTATTTGAAAGGATAATACTAGATTATCTATGATGAGTATCACAAAAAATCCAATATTTTTGTATTTGTAAAGGATATTTCCAAAAATATTGATTGAAAGGGATAAATGTTATCTTTCTCAGATGAGTGCTCATCCAACCATCCAAGTGAATACTAAAGAGTCAAAAAAGAAATATGTAGAGCAGTATAAGCAGGTCAAAATTATTATTATTTTAACCGTGATTGTGAATGAATGAAAATATTCTGGAAAAGTTTTTGTATTCCATTAATACTATTTTTTATGATGGATCTTTTAGAAAATGATCAAAGTTCATAATTATATATTCATCCTAGATATATGAAGACGTATAGATATTTGAAAAAGTATTTGTGGTAGGACAAAAAGAAGATAGATATTGTTGATTATGTATCTCAGGGCTTATAATTTTAGAATGTTCTGGAAAATAGAAAAATTATATGGGATTTTATGACCAGTACCCATACAAAAATGTAAATAGGAAAACATAACTATTGATTTTGTCATCAAACTCCCCAAAATGTCTAATAGAAATAATGAGAATTGTATTATTGTTAATCTCCTTAAAAATTCAGTACAATAAATTAAAATTAGATAAGATTTATCTCTTGATAATATTTATAAAATATATATTAAATAAGTTTTAAGGATTTATGGAGTGCCACATCCTATTTTATTTTATCTGGATTTTAGGTTTACCTCAATTTTCATGATTAGTATTCAACAAGCTCTTAATATAGTGTTGAGTTTTAGAACTACATTTTATCCGTAGATAGATTTTTAGTCTAATAGAACTATAAAAACCATAAAGGAATGGTTGTGATCTATTTTTATTTATCTAAAAGGTTTTTGGGATCAATGCCATCCTCTAGATGAGTTTTCTTATTATAATAACATTCACTCAAACATTCATTCGGCTCCCTATAAATCCATCTTTAAAATAAGTATAAAACTACAATGTGTTGGAATTAATTTGATGAATGAAATATATTGGAACCTAATATGAATAAGGAAATAGAATATAATATTTGATCAGTTAAGAAACACATCAACTCCACTAAGAGAAAAGAGAAAAGTTATACTGAAAAGTTTATTTGTGGTCTGAAATTTTAAGATAGTGAGAATTTTTTTATGAATTTCGCACTTGAATAAGGTTGTGATATTTCAAAAAAATACATCTTATACCTTGATATATGGTTTCTTTATATAATCTTAATCATGTAGGGATGGTTTCTTATCCCTTGGTGCTTCCACTAAATCTATCCAAAGTTCATTATGTCTTCCATATATCTCTCTAGAGGAAATAAATACTTGGTCATTTACATTTGATAAGCTCAGAGATCATAACAGAAGAGAAAGATCCCCCATATTATGAACAAATGGTATAGATTCTGGATCATAGAAAGAAAATTATATGAAATAATAAAACTCATCTGGTCAATGTTTTATAGTGAAACAACATATTCGAGGAAGTTATAAAAGAACCTAAGGATATGATGTGGCAGAAGTATCCTCTAATATTTATATTAGAGTAACAAAATTTTGTGGGAGAAATTCATTTTTAGTGCTGTATAATGTATCACCATAATATTATACAAAAAAAATTCAATAATTTTTATTGTTATCAGTAGCATGTGTTACATGCAACACTAAGTTTAAATGAATCATGGTATACTATTAAAAGATTATTATTTAATGTAAGAGTAATAACCAATAAAATAAATTAGTGGGTATAAATAATAATATCTAAAATATGAAATTTATATGTTTTATACATGTATAAAATAAATTTATTGGTTTTCAATTTATTAGAAATGATGGTAAAAATCATTTGAATGTAAAAAAGAACTATTTTCAGAATAATAGTTTTTATGTGTACATGGTGTTATTTAAATTAATCATTATTGGGGAACTAATTTAAATAAATTTATTTATTATATACAATAATCTGTGATATCATTCAAATAATTTATTTTTATGTATAGGTAATGAATAAATATAGTTTTATACATAAAAATGTATTTCTTTTCTAAGAAGTGGTATCATCATGTTTTATACAATTATATTATAATTAATTTATACAAATTTTATAAAATTTATTATAAAAAATAAACTACATTTTTTAAATAAACATTCAAAAATTACCTAAGAGTGAATTTTATAGAATTTTCTAAAAAGAATAATTTTTTTTATGAATAGTGAAAATTCTGATTTTTATTAATAATTGTATTTTCTTTTAACAAATTTAAAATGTTCCATTTTATTATAAGATAGTTTTAAAAGAAATTTTTTTTTCAATTATATTATTATAAAATCAATTTAAGTTAATTTAATCAATTTTAGGTTCAATTTTGATATGGAAACATTTTATACGTATGAAAATGTGTTCTTTGGAAAATTATATTTTTATCATATCTCTGGGTTATATTTTAAATTAAATTAGACCAAGTATTTGAATTTAATTTTTTAATATTTATTTAATATTTTTAATAATAATAAATAATATTATATTACAATTTCTACTTTATTTTTGTTATAATGAATATTAAAACTAGAAAAAATTAATTACTTCATTTATGTTTAAAACGGGTTTACCAAGGGGTTAAAACAAAGGTTATGGGTAATTTTACCAATTAAATTTATCTAAAGCCTACTAGATAGAACTACTTTGACCATATATTTTACCACAATTGGATATATCGAAATTTAAAATAATTACGTTAGTAATTACTATCGTATTTTGTTCTTTTAGAAAATTTCCAAGTGGGTTCCCTCCCCCACTTATAAAACAATATATCATCTCATTTCTTCTCCAAAAAATCAATATCATTTTGGTTCAGTAAATTACCTATCCAAACCCTTACATACATCCCTCCCCACATCCTAGAAACATTTTTATTGAACTCTCTTAAGAAGGCTTTTGGTGCTAACCAAAAGAGTTTGTCTAAAGAATATGTATCCCTCTAAACCAATAATTTTCTTTTAGTTCTTCTCTCATCCTCATAAAATATTTTTCAAACATTTTTTTATAATAAAATTTGTTTCTCCCATAAAATAATATTTTATTATGTTAATTTTAGAACCTATATTCATCTTCTCTTCCGTAAAATGAGAAATTAAACAGTCAATCATGTGTATGATAAACTACCACCTCATGAAATGATGTAATTTATTTTCCATAACCACCACCCCTGACTAGATATCATTATAGAAAATGATAATTAAAATACATTAATGTTACAAATTTTTTGATGAATATTCACCATGTTACAAAAGTACATCCTTAAATATCATAATAGTTTAGTGTCTTTGGAAACATCAAATTAAAATCTTTTAACGTGTGGAAAGATCATAAACATCTCCTTTAAAGATTATAACATTTATTAATCTTTATTTAATCCTTTATTCGTGTATTTTTTATAAGAAACATTAGAAATGGCTGAGCTAGATTCCTAATAAGTGTAAAAATGGGAGATATGTAAGCATAACATGAGCATAAAAGAATTAAAACAATATCATAACATTATAATATCATACCCTACATATCAAAGATCATAATAAATATTCATGGAATAAATATTGATAATTCATAATACATGAATCATAAGAGTCATAAATCATAATAATTTTATGATGAATCATTACATCATGTCATATAAGTGTGTAACAATCATAAATATAGAAAACCCTTACATGTGTCAACATTAACTACCAATTACATCAACATAGTGGTTTATGACCCACCAATTTACCATCATGGGTTATGACACACATATGTCCCATTATGGATCAGGGCCGACATGTTTCCCATTTTGGATTAGGACACATATGTTTCCCATGTTGGATCAAGGCACTCATATTCCCCATTTAGGATCAAGCTTTTCAAATTTTTTCCCGTTTTATCTAATGAGATATAAATCTTTACCCAATACATTGGATGTATATATAGGTACCACCCATCACATAATGAAATCATAAATATGTGTTTAACAATATAATCAAACATTCTGTATATCATGACCTATAAAAGGATATGGGTTTCATAAACATCATATCATAACCCATGAAATGAAATGGGTATCATAAATAATTCATCGAATTATAACCTTTGAAAAAAGAAGAATACAAGTTTCATAATCATTTCATAATTTAACAACCCATAAGAAGAATCAGTTTTCCTAAACATTTTTTCATGGTGTAACCCATGGAAGAGAAAAGGGTTTTATAAATAACTTGTCATCTTAAACAGAAACCATTAAAATAAATAAATTTTTTTTATCCTTGTATGATATCCCCAATAAAGAATTAACTGTAACAATTTATGTCATATTAGATGGTTAAGGATTTTGAAAGGTCACTCAGATAATTTCTAAATGGAAATAACATTTCAATAAATGTCATTTCGTATGGAATAAATCAATTTAAAAATTCATTTCATTTAAAAACACTTGAAAGACTTTTGAATTAGGTTTAAAAAATCATTTATAAAGTTTATTAATAAAATGTACTATCTAAATTGAAAATGGTTTTTTTATATACAAACATTTTTTAAAATAATTTTCATTGAAAAAATCCATGAAATTGTCAAAAGGAATCATAGAAAACCATTTGAAAAACCTTTTAATCAAACAAAATTCGGAAATTCTTTTTCATTAAAAACCACTTTAAAACAAATAATCTAAAGAAGGTTAGGAAAAAAATTCTCTTTAAAAATAACCTTGTAAACATTAAATATATTATTCAAGGAAATGATGATATAGATGGCTGTTTAATCTATAAATGATGAACATTCCTTTTTAACCATAAAATGTTTAGAAAATTTTCATGATAAGAAAAATATAAACATTCATTTTTAAAAACATTTTTTATTAAAAGGGTAAAACATGTTTAATTTTTTTAAAATCTTATTAAAACATTTTTGAAATATAATTACAAAATATGGTTTCGGTGAAAAATATATTTCTGATCGAAAAGATAAATAATGTTGTATTTTCTTAAAAACATTTTATTAATTATCTTAAGTACCAAAGTTTTCAAAACTTATACTATTATACAAATATATCATGAATAACCCTAGAATAAGAAAATTAAATATAATTATTCAGATATAGATCATAATATTTCATTAATGAAATCATAATCATAAAAAAAACTGATAAATGATTTTATTTTAGAAATAAACTCTAACAACATTTGTAAATTTGAATCATAACACCAATGAAATTATACCAATAAATAAATCCTATAAAATCATGAAAATAATGAGACTCATGATATAACACGTCAAATGGTCAGTATATACACCATGAAAAATAATATAGGTGCATGACATAATATGTGTCTCAAAGAAGTAAATTTGAGAAAAAAACACTTTACCGGTTTTGTAAATTTTGAACCGTAAAACCCATGAATGAAATATCATAAAATTTATATATAAATACCCATAAATTTTGGGATAATAATAATAGAATAAATTCATTGGTATTATATACAACACAAAAAATGAACAAGGTTTGAATATGGAATAACCTCAAAAAAATGTGAGACTAGAAATCTCCATACTATTTGACTAACCTTTGAATCATGATATCCGTGAAAGAATAACATCAATGAAAACATTTAATATCATGAAAATATTTATATTCATGATATTACATTTAATATGGAATTATATACACAAAAAACAATAATTTTGGTGAATATAGCATATATATCTTAGAAATAAAATTGAGACAAGAAAACTCTTAAATTAAGTCATTACATAATTTCTACACATTCAATCCTTCTCTAATTTGGGTAATTACTTTTGGTTTTCATCAAAGGACTAACATGTTTTGATTTTTAAAAAAAATGAGGCCTCTATGATGAAGGCAGGGAATTTGGGAGGATCTTTATATAATTTTGTCTGATCCCAAGGGCATGATAAGTGTAAAGATGGGGGAAATGTGGTTGAGTTTTATAAGGGAGAGAGAGGACACCTTTGGTATTTTTGAAAATAAAGGTTGGTTTACCTGTGTTTTCACCAAGAAAAGGATTTCAAAATATTCCAAATGCTTCAATATTAGGTTTAAGGTCATATTATTTCCATCTAATATGAGTTTTGCAAATGTAGATTCATTTTCACACCCAAAGTTATAGGTTTAACAACTATGTAAACCCATTTTTACCTTAATCGTTGAAATTAATTTAAATTTATATCACAAATATTTTGGTAAAAAGCTAAGTTAACCATATTATAAATTATTAATTATTTTTATTATAAATTTGTTAAACATTTTTCAAAATTCAAATTATAAAAGTGGAATAAATTAATATTAAAATAATCTTAGAGACAGGATGAGATAATGAGTTTTTAAAGTGAAAATGATTAAATGTTTGAAATGTTTATATAAATCTAATTTAAATGATAAATTTAATCTAATGGAATACAATGCCTTATTAGATTAAAAATTTATATAAATATAATTTAATACTAATTTAAATTATAATTTAACTATATGATTAAATTATATGAAAATGAAATTTTGAATTAAAATTTTGTATTTTTACCATTCATCCAAAAATTATACTACTTTGAAAAATAAAAAAAACACCCAAAGATAATTTTGATGTTTAGATTTTAAAATTGAATTTAATTTTATCAAATAAAATCTATAAAAGTGTCAAAAATTAAATTTAAAATATTTTTTTCATTAAATGGTGGTAAAATTACCATTTAGAAAAATATATATCTTTAGGTGTAAAATTGGTTTTATTCTTATATCTTGTCTATAAAACGAATAACACGAAATTCAATTAGTTTGATGAATATAATATATATATATATATATATATATCATTAAAATAATACATAATATGCGGTTAAATTTTTTATTCAGGTAAAAACAATTATTACATAAATATAGTTTTCTAGCAAATCATTTCTTATAATTTCAAAAGGGTTTTATTTTCATTTCTAGATAATTAGTTATAATATAATTATTAAAAAATACATGTGTAAACCATATTTTAATAATTTAATTAATATTATTCATAACAACCATTTAAATGTCAATGTGATAACTATGATAATTTTTTAATAATAATATTAATAGTACATTGTAGTTTGGTAAAACTTGGTCTCATGAGTCACACAAGTTATTAAAGGAACATGACATTATCTGTAACAAAAGCCAAAAATATTGTCGCATGTTCCAAAAGTGAATAAAAATGTTTCATATAGAAAAATATTGAGTTTATTGTGTTTAATGAAATAATAACTTTGTTATTTTATATAACACAGTTTATATTCAGTGTGACGTGAAATAAAAAATAGAGAAAAGTTTAGACTATTTCGAAAAACTTATTTCCCAAAATACCAGGGTGTAACAATAATCATTTATTTAATATATGTATATATATATATATATGATATAGCATATATAATTATAAATTTATAATTATAAAATCACATCTACCTTCTTTCTTACAAAACCTTTGAAAATGATAGCATCACTCGTTTGTATGTGTGGATTACCGCCTCCGTGAAGTGATGTAATAATTTTTTCATTCTATATTGAAATGGATTGTAATATTGATATATTTAATGAATATATATGATACATATAATATATAGTTTTTTTTTAATTTTTAACTCGTAATTTCATTTCTTTTGATCCCTCCATTGAAAAAAGAAATCAACATTCATGCGTATGTACGGCCTACCGTATCCATAAATTAGGTAATTTATATTCATATATATAAATTTATAAATTTTTATTAATATATATATAATTAAAATATATTTTATTTATATCATGATTAAAAAATTTAGATAATGGAACCATGATCATAATATAAGGACTAAAACAACCAAACCAAAATATATATGAAAAACAATGTTTTTATTAAGAGAAACAGTGATTTTACCAAATAATTATTAATGAATTATAAGTCCCCAGCCTTAAACCTTACTTAATATTGAATTAAATGAGTAATTCACATTGAGGATCTTTTTAGGTTTAGATTTTTAGAGAATTAGGACATAACTATTACATCTCAAAAGATTACAAAGTAGTCACTTCTACTAAATTTCCATAAAATAAAAACTCTTAAAAAGAAACATGTCTAGTTCCATGTTTTAGGTAGAATGACTTTCCCTTGATCCCATACTTGACCCTATTCCACGCTAAGTCCTGTGAAAAACATTTCAAAAACTTGGGATGAGCATAAAAAGATCAGTAAGTGATACACAAAGAATGAAAACTGTTAGTTTTTTAAAACAACAAATAAACCATGTATACTTTATCAAAGTAATACTTTTCACCTTTTCGAAGTAGTAAAAACTCTTCGCTGAATAAAATTTCATTAATTACCCTTCTGTAACCAAAATATTACCATAAAACCCATATAAATATCACATAACATATAAAGGTAACTTGGGACATAAACATACTTAAGTGGAATAACCATAATGTCTACTCCCACACATATCACTTAATGGAATAGCCATTCGGCCAACTTCCATACAAACTTAATAGAATAGCCATACGGCCGACTTCCATACCCAATGCATTGGAGGTTATAACATAACCACCCATCCTAGTATTCACGGGACCACCCGTCATATGGTTTATCATGTAACCACCCATTAAATGTCCAAGTACCATTATAAAATCATAAGACATAAAACAAACATAATGGAAAGAAAACATTTCCACACTTTGATAACAATATATCACTAAAATATATTGACATAACAAATACATTATAAAAACAACTTTCAATACCAAAATACATAAAAGAGTATGTGGTATTTATTTCATTTTAAAAACATCACGGCTTGTTGAGGAAGCCAAATACCAAATAATACTCACGGCGGTGGAAAAGGTCATTGTCACCGCGTACGTTAAAGAAACATTCCTTTTTGTCGTTTTGTAAAACACTACATATAAAAATATTCCTTTTGTATAAAAGTAAAAGTCAAAGGGGTTTATACACCGTATGAAAGAATGTTGTGTATAAAACGAAATATGCCTCGATGAAAGGAGATTGAGACGAAGTCCCTCACAAAGACGATATCCTTGGATTAAGGATAAATCAATTACATAATTATGTGTGACAAACTAATACACCAAATATAAGTGGATATTAAGTGTAACACAATCATAGTTTATTCACACATATTCAAAGAATGACATATTCAAGGAGTACAAACTTATCCCAAAGAATCAAAATTGGGTTAAGAAGTTCCCTTACAAATATTTGACAGCCTGACGGCATCACTTCAAAATTCAAAAAATGAGTTGATGAGAGATAAAAAGGGAATCACATCACCTGGATATCAAATTTACATCAATAAGGATATAAAAGATCATATCCCAACATAATATTATGTGAATTAAAATAAATAACAAAAGAAGTCTTTTAAAAAGAGGAGAGTGAAAGGTCCCCTTACCGAGTTGGGTAACATTCGAAACGTACACCCCAAGGAAGAAGGGTCATATAATGAAGATTTGAATACCCATAAATGAAATTATACTACAAAAAGTGTATAAAAATGGGCAGTACATACACCAATCAAAGGAAATTGTGGAAAATGTAGCATAAATCTCACGGGAATAAAAGTGAGATAAACAATCCCTTACGAAAACTTGGCAGCCTAACGACGCCACTTAAAACTTCCAAAATGGATTGATGAGATCAAATAGAGTATCTCATCATATTACAATAAAATTTACAGAAAGTGGAATATAAAAGAACTTCCCCCATCATAACAAAGAGGAGCTTAAAAGAAGTGACAAAAAGGAGAGTACTTAAAAAGAAAGAGAGAGGTTAGATCTCTTACGAAAATTCGGCAGCCTAACGGTGCCACCCAAAACTTACAAAATGGATTGATGAGAGAGAATAGGTTCTATCATCATATAAACAATAAAAATTACAGTACGGGTAATATAAAATAACATCCCAATAACAAGAAAGATGAACTTTAAAAGGAATGACATAAAAGAGTGTACTTAAAAAGAATGAGAGGAGTAAGATCCCTTACCTCGGGTCCGACTTGACTCGATTGTTCTTTAACATCCTGAATAATAAACTTGAGTTAATTTCTATTTTCTTAAGAACCTTTTCAAGTTCATTATTCCTTTTATATCACTTATTTACATTTTATAAACATTATATAATCTTTTAAGTAAATAATGTTTGTTTTTTCGATATTTGGTTCTTAAGTCGAAAGTGAACTTCTTACAATTAAATGTCGTTCATGTGGTAAATGTTTCATTATATCCAGAATGATATTCATGATTTGGATATCATATATATCATATATATCCAGCATATACATGTATTTATAATATTACATAATCATTTAGAGGTAAGAAATGAAATGCATCGTTCATGGAGACGGTAAGTCGTACATACGCATGAACGCTACTTTCATTTATTTGTCATATTAATGGAATTTAAACTAAATGAGAGGTATGTATATTTTAATTCCAGAATTATATTATATATATATCTATTATAAATATGTACTTATAATAGTACATTACATTTGGGGATAAGAAATGAAATGCACCGTTCATGGAGACGGTAAGTCGTGCATACGCATGAACGCTACTTTCATTTTTGTCTCATATATTAATGGAAAGAAATAATAATGATATAGAGGTATATTATAATTCCAGTATAACATCATATATAATAATATTAAATCCATCCTTTATACATCCCACATATGGCATTAATGAATCACATCACTTTGAGGGGGCTGTAGTCCGCACTTCCTAAAATGAAATTATCGTGTTTACCCACAATGGAGACCATAAAGGTATGCCACAAAAGAAAAATACAGAATCTTAAGTAAAAAATAAACATATTATATATCATATATAAATATAGTGACATCTTAATGGCCACCTTTGACGGTGTTATATGAGTGTTGAACAATCATCGTTTCGTGAGGCAGAAATTCGCCATCCACGGAAACAGTATGCTCTTTAACCATTAGATGTAGGTGTGTGTACGTGTAGCTCAAATAATTCTTATAAAAAAATCCTAGTATATTTAGGATACTGGATTTGTTACAAAATAAATTAATAAAGAGTTTAGGGGATTGGAGAAGAAAAATAAAACAAAAGGACACAAGTGAAGACATTACCTTAAAATCGGGTAACTCCCTTTGGTTTGGGCTCAAAGTATTCCTTGGGAAGACTTATACCCAAAGTGAGGATTCAAGGAGTAATAGAGGGAAGTGTAGAGACAAAATGGGCAGGGGTTGGCCGAGCCAAAGGCTTTGGGAGTGTGGATAAGGAGGTAGAGGTGGGGGCTTTTTATAAGAGGAGGGGAGGGGCACTCTTGGAAAGTAATAAAAGGTTACTTTATTGTCAAATGATTTTCGGATTTTAAAGGTCCCACATTGATGTGTTTCTAGGATAAGGTGATAAGGGTTCGAAATCCACCCATCCAATAGGTTTTGGACATGTTTGTGTATTAGATTTTACATTATCTTTCCATTTTTTAAATCGTTAAATAATGAGGTCATCGCTGGATCATCATGATGTCATAAATAATTTAATTTATTTAATGTCTAAAAATTCTAAAAAAAATACTATTATGTAGGAAATAGTTTTATATTTCCAATTAGTATTTATAGCCAAAATCTGACTTGTATAACCTCATGTTAAATTTTTTTTAGTAAAACATTTCATGTTTGTGTCATTTTTACTTTAACATTAAATAAAAAGTTATTTATGTCATTTCCCAACCAAAGTGGCTTCATGGGGTCCCCAAGTTGACCCATGGATTTTATTGGTCGGCCATGACACATCCAATGAGGGTAGGACATGTTTCTAGGTCATTTTATTTTATTAAAACATTATTCTTACCATAAACTACACTAATTACCTCTAACCGCGATTAAAAACTTAATAAGTTACTATTCACCAACAAATTATTTTTATCCCATTGAACCACATTTTACTTCTTAATGAAAACCATGTATGTCTGATTTTTGAAATTCAAAACACAAATATAGCAAAATTTCATTTAAACGGAAAAATCAGTTTTTATAAGTACCACTTAGTGGTTTCACTATTCATCAAAAATTAAAGTTTTTCAGAAAAATCCCAAGAATTCACCCTAAGCTATTTTTTATATTCCGAATTCAAAAATGAAGTCTATTTTACAAAATTCAAAACATAAAAGTCACATTAATTAATTTAATAATTAATTCCCGCTGTCAGAGCAAATAGCGTGTTTTTATGAAACAATAAGTATTAAAAGATTGACTCTAGTTTAAGTCTGATTTCAAAGTGAAATTAATTCCAACGACCACTATTGGATTTAATGGTAAAAATATATTATAATTTCAGTTTAAAACCAATTCAAAAGATAATCTAATAATATAAATAAATTAGATTAAAAAGATGTTTTGAATTAAAATACAACATTTTACACTATTCATTAAAAAAATGAACTTTATCGGAGAGATACCAAAAATTTACACAAAGTAAATTTTGATGTTCCAATTATTAAGAAGAGTTTTATTTGGTCCAATTCAATTTATAAGAGTGAACAAAACTATATTTAATGACGTTTCTCCATCAAAAGGCGATAAGTGAGCCTTTAGTGTAAACTAGGGCATATACGCCTAAAATTGAATTCTTTTCGTATTTTAAGCCTTTATCTTTCATTGAATAAATTTAAAAACATTTAAAAACATATATAATCATATTTTAGTTATTTCTATCCATTCCCACCAATACAACGGCTACATGTTAACTACCATTTAAAATAATATTATTTTATTATTAGAGTGAAACGTATGATTTCAAAGGAACTTGTTGTTGCATATTGGGTACGCCATCGAGAATAGCGTTCCCTTTAAAGTAATATTAATATTTTATTCAAAAATATGGATAAATGTGAAAATGTCATACTCTTTATTTACCTGGGGTGTTACATCCTTCCCCCCTTTTCGGAATTGCGTCCTCGCAATTATAAAACTGGTCTTGGAAACATCATTGAAAATCCCACATTGGAACTAGAGTCGGTAAAACAATCACTTTAAAATAAAGAAAGATAAGTACATAGGTCACCCGAGTTAACCCATACTAGGATTCCATGTAGAAAAACATGGACATGGAGGAGAAAACATAGGGTCATGTTCTGATGGAGAGTGATAGAAAACATGTTTAGGAGAAATTTAACCACAAGAAAATCACAAACTTGTGATGGGTTAAACGGTATTCGATTCCCCAGTAGGAAAAGTTAATAGACAACATTTTTGTTTTAAGTTACATTTTATTGAGGAATTTATTCATAAGGAAACATAATCACTTATCATGTTGACTTTCAACTTTTATTATATTCCTTACACAAACTCATATTTTCTCCAAAAGATGAGTATTTAGGAAGACTTGTTCGCATTAAGAGTACTATAATCAACTTCTAGAGAATCACCTAATCCACCATAGAGAACTATATACTTCCCATGTATTTAGGATTTAACCAAAACCAAAACCAAAAAGGTTAGTACAAGGTCAGATAATCCAGAAAAGGATAACCCTTTAAAAAGAAAATCTATGCTTAATCTCCAAAATTTGTCCAACAAAACCCAAAGTTCAATGAGGACCATCCGATAAACAATTTGTCCATAAAATTCTTCAAAGTAAACCAATATAATATTTAAACCCAAATATTTGAAGGATTTAGTCACATAGTATTCCAAGTTAAATCGTAACATTTATCTCCAAACAACATCAGTTGCTCCTAAAATCTCATATTGAAAATTAATTAACCTAATCACATATCCTCCATGATAGGTTAATCATTTTCATAAATAACCCAAAATCAAATTACTCTTAATTCATAAAATCATATAAATAAAAATAATTAGTCAAACTAACTAGGGACTTCACGTAGTCCAATGGTAGGCGATAAATACCAGTTGCACTTTGGTTGTGGGTTCGATTCCCACAGCTTTTTCCGACGCGACGGGTTGTCACACGGTCTGTGTGTTTTCCTTTTTCCAAAACTATATAATTTTAAAAAATTCCCCAAAACGAGATAAAATCTTCAAAAAAGATCATAACATATTTTAACCTAAATTTTATCTCATGCCTTTCATTTTCCAGCATATCATATAAAAACCCATAATTACCTCAAAATTAAGGATCATATAAACTTTAATGGTTACCTTTATAATTATTACCTTAACTTCCACATCTATTGGTCATCTCGTACATGATGCATTAAATATCATACCAAGGTTCAAGTGGTTTATCATGACTCTTTGATAGTTGGTTTAGAACAACCACGAGTTTCCTCATTGAATCCCCCATTTTATCTAGTTTCTTAATCATAGAACCACCACAGTTTCCTTCAAACCTATTGTCTCTTTGGTGCCTGCTAGATCCATCCATTCACTAAAAACAGAAATGTCAGTGTGAGTATATCAACAAAACCATCGTGTACTAATGATGAAGGTACTTACTCATTCACTTTATCTAAAACTAGGACTCTTTCTGAAATCCTAACCATTATGGTAATGCCACTTATGCTTAAAGAATACCCTAACCTATAAAGTTATCTAGACCGACCTTTGATACCAACTATATGGCCCCAGCCTTAAACCTTACTTAATATTGAATTAAATGAGTAATTCACATTGAGGATCTTTTCAGGTTTAGAGTTTTAGATAATTAGGACATAACTATTACATCTCAAAAGATTACAAAGTAGTCGCTTCTACTAAATTTCCATAAAATAAAAACTCTTAAAAAGAAACATGTCTAGTTCCATGTTTTAGGTAGCATGACTTTCCCTTGATCCCATCCTTGACCCTATTCCACGCTAAGTCCTATGAAAAACATTTCAAAAATTTGGGATGTGAATAAAAAGCTCAGTAAGGGATACACAAAGAATGAAAACTGTTAGTTTTTCAAAACAACAAGTAAACCATGTATACTTTATCAAAGTAATACTTTTCACCTTTTCGAAGTAGTAAAAACTCTTCGCTGAATAAAAGTTCATTACTTACCCTTCTGTAACCTAAATATTACCATAAAACCCATATAAATATCACGTAACATATAAAGGTAACTTGGGACATAAACATACTTAAGTGGAATAACCATAAGGTCTACTCCCACACATATCACTTAATGGAATAGCCATTCGGCCAACTTCCATACATACTTAATGGAATAGCCATACGGCCGACTTCCATACCCAATGCATTGGAGGTTATAACATAACCACCCGTCCTAGTATTCACAGCACCACCTGTCATATGGTTTATCACGTAACCACCCGTTAAATGTCCAAGTACCATTATAAAATCATAAGACATAAAACAAACATAATGGAAAGAAAACATTTCCACACTTTGATCACAATATATCACTAAAATATATTGACATAACAAATACATTATAAAAACCACTTTCAATACCAAAATACATAAAAGATTATGTGGTATTTATTTCATTTTAAAAACATCACGGCTTGTTGAGGAACCCAAAGACCAAATAATACTCGCGGTGGTGGAAAGGGTCATTGTCACCGCGTACGTTAACGAAACATTCCTTTTTTTCATTTTGTAAAACACTACGTAGAAAAAGATTCCTTTTGTATAAAAGTAAAAGTCAAAGGGGTTTATACACCGTATGAAAGAATATTGTGTATAAAATGAAATATGCCTCAATGAAAGGAGATTGAGACGAAGTCCCTCACAAAGACGATATCCTTGGATTAAGGATAAATCAATTACATAATTATGTGTGACAAACTAATACACCAAATATAAGTGGATATTAATTGTAAAAAAATCAGAGTTTATTCACACATATTCATAGAATGACATATTCAAGGAGTACAAGCTTATCCCAAAGAATCAAAATTGGGTTAAGAAGTTCCCTTGCAAATATTTGACAGCCTAACGGCATCACTTCAAAATTCAGAAAATGAGTTGATGAGAGATAAAAATGGAATCTCATCACTTGGATATAAAATTTACATCAATAAGGATATAAAAGAACTTATCCCAACATAATAGTATGTGAATTAAAATACATAACAAAAGTAGTCTTTTAAAAAGAGGAGAGTGAAAGGCCCCCTGACTGAGTTGGGTAACTTTCGAAACGTACACCCCATGGAAGAAGGGTCATACAATGAAGATGTGAATACCCATAAATGAAATTATACTACAAAAAGGGTATAATAATGGTCAGTACATACACCACTCAATGTAAATTGTGGCAAATGTATCATAAATCTCATGGGAATAAAAGTGAGATGAACAATCCCTTACGAAAACTTGGCAGCCTAACGGCGCCACTTAAAACTTCCAAAATGGATTGATGAGATCAAATAGAGTATCTCATCATATTAAAATAAAAGGTACAGAAAGTGGAATATAAAATAACATCCCCCATCATAACAAAGAGGAGCTTAAAAGAAGTGACAAAAAGAAGAGTACTTAAAAAGAAAGAGAGAGGTTAGATCTCTTACGAAAATTTGGCAGCCTAACGATGGCACCCAAAACTTCCAAAATGGATTGATGAGAGAGAATAGGTTCTCTCGTCATATGAAAAATAAAAATTATATTAAGATTAATATAAAAGAACATCCCAATAATAAGAAATATGAGTTTTAAAAGTAAGGACATAAAAGAGTGTACTTAAAAAGAAAGAGAGGAGTAAGATCCCTTACCTCGGGTCCGACTTGACTCAATTGTTCTTTAACATCCTGAATAATAAACTTGAGTTAATTTATATTTTCTTAAGAACCTTTTCATGTTAATTATTCCTTTTATATCACTTATTTACATTTTATAAACATTATGTACTCTTTTAAGTAAATAATGTTTGTTTTGTCGATATTTGGTTCTTAAGTCAAAAGTGAACTTCTTACAATTACATGTTGTTCGTGTGGTCAATGTTTCATTATATCCAGAATTATATTCATGATTTTGATATCATATATATCATATATATACAGCATGTACATGTATTTATAATATTACATAATTATTTATAGGTAAGAAATGAAATGCACCGTTCATGGAGACGGTAATCCGTACGTACGCATGAACGCTACTTTCATTTCTTTGTCATATTAATGGAATTAAAACTAAATGAGAGGTATGTATATTTTAATTCCAGAATTATATTATATATATATATCCATTATAAATATGTACTTATAATAGTACATTACATTTGGGGATAAGAAATGAAATGCACCGTTCAGGGAGACGGTAAGTCGTGCGTACGCATGAACGCTACTTTCATTTCTGTCTCATATATTAATGGAAATAAATAATAATGATATAGAGTTATATTATAATTCCAGTATAACATCATATATAATAACTTTAAATCCATCCTTTATACGTCCCACATATGGCATTAACGAATCACATCACTTTGAGGGGGCGGTAGTTCGCACTTCCTAAAATGAAATTATCGGGTTTACCCACAATGGAGACAATAAAGGTATGCCACAAAAGAAAAATACAGAATCTTAAGTAAAACATAAACATATTATATATCATATATAAATATAGTGACATCTTAATGGCCACCTTTGAAGTCGTTATATGAGTGTTGAACAATCATCATTTCGTGAGGCAGAAATTCGTCATCCACGGAAATAGTATGTTCTTTAACCATTAGATGTAGGTGTGTGTATGTTTAGCTCGAATAATTCTTATAAAAACATCCTAGTATATTGAAGATATTTTATTTGTTACAAAATAAATTAATAAAAATAGTTTAAGGGATTGGAGAAGAAAAATAAAACAAAAGGACACAAGTGAAGACATTACCTTAAAATCGGGTAACTCCCTTTGGTTTGAGCTCAAAGGCTCCCTTGGGAAGACTTCTGCCCAAAGTGAGGCTTCAAGGAGTAATAGAGGGAAGTGGAGAGACAAAAAGGGCAGGGTTTGGCTGAGCCAAAGACTTTGGGAGTGTGGGTAAGGAGGTAGAGGTGGGGGCCTTTTATAAGAGGAGGGGAGGGGCAATCTTGGAAAGTAATAAAAGGTTACTTTATTTTCAAATGATTTTCGGATTTTAAAGGTCCCACATTGATGTGTTTAGAGTATAAGGTGATAAGGGTTCGAAATCCACCCATCCAATAGGTTTTTCACATGTGTAGGTCTTATATTTTACATTATCGTTCCATTTTATTTAAATCGTTAAATAATGAGGTCATCGTTGCATCATCATGATGTCCAAAATAATTTAATTTATTTAATGTATAAAAATTATAAAAAACTACTATGATGTAGGAAATCTTTTTATCTTTCCAATGATTATTTATAGTCAAAATATGACTTGTATAACCCCATGTTAAAAGTTTTTTAGTAAAACATTTCATGTTTGTGTCATTTTTACTTTAACATTAAATAAAAAGTTATTTATGTCATTTCCCAACCAAAGTGGCTTCATGGGGTCCCCAAGTTGACCCATGGATTTTCGTGGTCGGCCATGACATATACAATGAGGTTAGGACATGTTTCTAGGTCATTTTATTTTATTAAAACATTATTCTTACCATAAACTACACTAATTACCTCTAATCGCGATTAAAAACTTAATAAGTTACTATTCACCAAAAAATTATTTTTATCCCATTGAACCACATTTTACTTCTTAATGACAGCCATGTATGTCTGATTTTTGAAATTCAAAACACAAAGATGGCAAAATTTCATTTAAATGGAAAAATTAGTTTTTATAAGTACCACTTAGTGGTTTCACTATTCATCAAAAATTGAAGTTTTTCAGAAAAATCCCAAGAATTCACCCTAAACTATTTTTTATATTCTGAATTCAAAAATGAAGTCTATTTTACAAAATTAAAAACATATAGGTCACATTAATTAATTTAATAATTAATTCCCGCTGTCAGAGAAATAGCGTGTTTTTATGAAACAATAAGTATCAAAAGATTGACTCTAGTTTAAGTCTGATTTCAAAGTGAAATTAATTCCAACGACCACTATTGGATTTAATGGTAAAAATATATTCTAATTTCAATTTAAAACCAATTCAAAAGATAATCTAATCATATAAATAAATTATATTAAAAATAGGTTTTGAATTAAAATACATCATTTTACACTATTCATTAAAAAAATGAACTTTATCAGAAAGATACCAAAAATTTACACAAAGTAAATTTTGATGTCCCAATTATTAAGAAGAGTTTTATTTGGTCCAATAGAATTTATAAGAGTGAACAAAACTATATTTAATGATGGTTCACCATCAAAAGGCGATAAGTGAGCCTTTAGTGAAAACTAGGGCATATACGCCTAAAATTGAATTCTTTTCGTATTTTTAGCCTTTATCTTTCATTGGATAAATGTAAAAACATTTAAAAACATATATAATCATATTTTAGTTATTTCTATCCATTACCACCAATACAACAGCTACATGTTAACTACCATTTAAAATAATATTATTTTATTATTAGAGTGCAACGTATGATTTCAAAGGAACTTGATGTTGCATATTGGGTATGCCATCGAGCATAGTGTTCCCTTTAATGTAATATTAATATTTTATTCAAAAATATGGATAAATGTGAAAATGTCATACTCTTTATTTACCTGGGGTGTTACATGAATGGGTGATAAAAGGTTATAAAAAATCATATATTCTATATAATATATGATTATTATTACTTGATATATTTATAACAGACCTATATTTATTATAAAGGAGGTTCAATCAAGTATGCAGAAATTTGAGACTTGATGTAAGTGATTTCCATCTCACTTTTTTCTATATGATACACATGTCATATTAACCAACTATTTCATTAATGTAGTTTATATTGAACAAATGAATTTTTTTTATGATTATTCACATAAATATTATTTGATATAAATTTCAATCTATGGTTTTCTTAATGGGGATTATGATTAAAAGTTTACTATAGAGGTAAGGGAATTTTGTCTCACTATTTTTTATTTGGGATGCACAGAATATTCACCAATTATTTCTTTTGTGAGTTGTATATACTACCCATGAATTTATATTATTATTTATCTCCTAGAAAATGAAATATACATATTTATATATGATTATATTATTTCCTAGGGCTTATGATTCAAAAGTTTCCAATGTTTTAGGGGTTTTATAAGACAATGTCATAATTTATTAGTATTATTTATGAGTATGATTATAAAAGTGAAATATTATGATATATATATTAATAAACCCAAAACTATTATTATCCTACAGAAATTTATCTAAATAAAATGTTTTCTGTTGATTTTATTCTCTATATGTACACAAGATTTCGAACAAATATTTTAAGGAAAAACCAACTTTACTTCTCTCTTTGTCAAAAATATTTTTCCTTCTATATCCATGTTTTTTAAAAATGTTATTGATGAATATTTTTATTATTACTATATGATGTTTAAAATTCATTTTTAACCATTTTTTATTTTTTATTTTTTAAATGTAATCTTCTATTCATTTTCAAAATAATGTACTTTTGACATTTTAAAAAATTATGAAAGGAATCTTTTTTTAACATACACCATGTGAAGGAAATTTTCCACTTTCATGAACACTAAATTAATTTAAGCGTAATTTAAAATTTTACATGGTTTTTTTCAAATAAAATGATTTATTTAATATTTATAATTATTTTCTATATTAAATAAGTGGTTTCAAATAGGAAAGTATGTTTCCCATAAGAAATGTTTCAAGCTGTCTTTTTTAAATCATTTTTCATATAACATGAAATCTGTTGATGTTTCGTAATCATTAATGGGTATATGATAAATGAACTATCTTGATCCATTATATATGTGTTTTATAATAATGATAAAAAAATTTATAGAACCTGTTCCATTCCACAGGTTAGGCAATAATGAAATGAAGGAAACTTTATAAAACCAATTTCATTTCAATGGGTTATTCCGTGATGAAATGCGTATAAAACCCATTTATTTTCCTTGGGTTTTTATATTATGAATGATTTTTGACTATGTGGCATGAAAGTATATTATTATAATTATTTTATGGGTGGTAAAATAATTATATATCCTTATTCATTGGGTAAATATGGATATATCTTGAGGTAAAAATAAATATAATAGGTTGTCAACATAGTTCTGTAAGAGATTCTATCCTCTATGATAGTCTCAGGAGTGAATATTACACCCCAAGGTTTTTAAAACAAATAATTAATTCATGAAACACTATGTCCCTACAAAAAAAATTATAATCTAGTTGTTAAACACAACTTTTCCAAATTTTTTTGAATTTCAAAAAATAGTCATCTAGATTAGTAATCTGTAAGTCATATGGAGTCTGATAGAACCAATTTGATTTTTTTTGTGAATAGTAACATACCCTTATGAATATTAATTTGAATAATAATATGACCCTTATTAATAGTAAATAATAATATTACTTCATTTTACCAAGGTTATAAGATAGTGAGATCTTTATTATTTTTTCAATGTAATATAAAATGAATTTTAGTTTAAAAATTGTTATTTTTTGAATAAACTATGATTTTATTTAAAAATTTAATTAATCATATTTAGAAAATTAATTTTGAAAAAATTGAGCTCATATTTGAATTCTACACATTCAAAAATCGTTAGTGTGTATATTTGGTATTTTTTTCAAATTCTAGATTTTTTTGACGAATACTGAAATGATGTAAAATACCGTATATAAAAATTATTAGTTAAATGCACTATTTATGAAATAATGAGTGATGTAAAGAAACTATATCAAACTCACATGAATTTATTAATATTAGGGGTAACATTAAACAGCACTTTTTTAGTCTTGAGATAAATAATAAAATAATGGGTAAGATATTCAAAATTCACTCATCTCCTCCACTATAACCCCTCACCCCCCCCCCCCCCCACTCCCTCTTCTGTTCACTCTTATATGCCATTAATCTACTCAATATTATTCCAAAATACACTTACCAATCACTCCCCATGTCCAAGAAGCACATTTGTTTCCAAAAGACTAAAATTCCTTCTCTTAATTGGATTCTCAAGTAGGTTGATTCAATAAGTAAATTCACATTTTATTTCTTTCATTTCCATGTCAAGGTCATTTATATTGTTATCCACTCCTCACCTACTTAGTAAAAAAGCTAATGATAACTCAATTATAATATATATATACTATAATTATATCATTTTAAGGTAATAACCATCATCAACATTCTTACTCTCTTCCATTTATTTTATAAATGATGTAATCATCCATGAGGTTACTATTTACAACCTTCGCGGACGATGAAGTTTTGTTCTTAAAATTATCCTTAATGAAGTGTCATGAAACCATTTTTATGGTTGATCCAGACTATAATATATTTACTATAACCTATTTAATTTTTAGTTACCAGTATACATACATATAATTAAATAATATGACCAAACTAGTTACTAATAATAAAAATACAACTAAAATAATCTAAGTCAATGTCATTAATATTTAATCTAATTATTCATTATCATTAAATGTAAATAAATGAGATAAATGACCATTAAAATATATTTATGTTCATAAATAATATTTAAATTCAATTCTATATATCTACATCCATTCCACATGAACCCCATTACATAAAAACAAGTGAATTGATTATGAAAATCAAGAAAATGAACACTCTAGAACGACAGAATTCAATATTATAACTAATAAATAAGGACAGAATGGACTTAATAAAATAATTATAAACTAAATAAATTTCTAATAGGTTATTTTTTTTATTAATATATCTAATTTCATATTCCAGGACCTTAATTTCAAGAGTGGAACACATTCGGACTTTAGGTAAGGGCTTTCCACCCGAACCTCCATTTTCATTCGGGTAACTTTTATTGTCTAATTACCTCAATGAAATTATTTTTTATTATTATGGAATCATCATAAACTCTTTTTTAGGTTTCTATATATTTTTACCAACCAAAATCCTTCCTTATTTTATTTGGAGTTATGCATTTTAAAATGAACATTCAAAATTATTTCCGAAATACAAACCCAATTCAGGGGAATTTCTCATATTCTTACTTAATTTCAAGGGAACTCTATAATCTGTTTTTTGAAATAATTTTCTTTATAAAATAAATAATTTTATAATTGAAATATTATCTTACTTAATTTATGGTTTTATTAAAATACTTTTCCAAAAGAATTTTTTTTTCAAAATAAAAGAGTATTTATCTCAAGAATTTCAAAATGATTTTATAATAGTATTTATGTCTGTTTCAAAAATCTTCTCGATTATTATGTATTATTCAGATTAATCATTTATGATGTCATATAATATATTTAAATGGATGGTTTATGACTAGTTTTATTTTTTATGTCCTAATCTAAAACCATTCACCACATCTACTCAGAATGGTCAAAATTTAAGCTTAATGTTTGAGGAAAGTTATTTACATTTCATATGTGAGTTTCAATATGAATGTATATGTTGCTTCTATTTTTTCCCACTCATATGAAGAATTAATTGGACTATTATGTGATTTTTGGGTCCCTCTATACCCCCTCTATTCATTGGTAGGTCTCATGAGACAAATACACGTGGACATGACCGAGACCTTGCCCATTTTGAGATATAGTTTTGGATGAGACCTTAATAATTTTTAAACGCCTTGGTAGAGGCCTTGATGGTATGTGTCAGAATGTATAGAATATTAAATTATATCATTGTGAATCTAGTAATTGAAATATCATGTGGTAATTTGACTAGTATATACCCATTATTATGTTTTATTGTGTAATATTTACCCATCTCATATTCCTGAAATAATGAGTTCAAGTTTATTATTTGTAAAGGTGTGTGTTTTCAATTATTCACCAAGATTAATTTTTATGTTTATGTTATATTCTTATATATTTATTACTCTTAATGAGAATTTGAGCTCAACCATTTCTTAAGTTTCATTTTTCCATGATATGAAGATATAATTTTATAAGTGACTTGGAGGAATAATGTTTGTGGCATGGATGTTTCTAAGGGAATAAATTAGTGTTATTTTTCTTTTTAGAGTGTAATTTTTTACTTATCTATATATCTTGTTTCCAAAACATATTAAACTACATTGTCCTTTTGGATTCATATTCAATGTTTATATTCCAATGTAATTAAAAAAGGCATGAGCACTGGGAAAATGGTGTTGTCTTCTTACAGTTGGTATGAAATGAAGATTAGTAGACAACTTGGAAACGAGATTTAAAAAACATAGATTAGGGAAATAATAACTAATATAGTCCTTAAGGATAAACATACTAGATAATCCTCTAATTTTTTTATGGAATATATTATGTGGATATTTCTAGAAAACACATCCATATCTGGATATTACAAGTGGACGTGGTTCTGGAACATATATACCTAAGAGTGAAAACTATGACAAGGAGTTTCAGGCTTGACCTCGTGTGTCATGGAACATGACAACTGGCCTTACTAGGCACCTGGTTTGACACTCCTGGGGGATATGCTTAGGATAATTCACGTTTTCTTTTCAAGACACTATGTAGTATTTAAATGTAAATTTTCCCACAAATAATCCATTTTTGTGATTATGGGGTTATCCTTACAAACGATTTGAATTCATACTATTTTTTTTTGATAAGTTAAGATTATACATTATAATTCATATCATAATCTAGTGTATTCCATTATCTAAAAATGGTGCTTAGTGGAAGAAATTGAAACTATAAGAAAATGTGTATCTCATGTAGGGATTCCCCTCCAATGCAAGATAATGATGTTGTATTTGGTACAGTAGCTGGTGCAGAGCAACATATAACTATACATAGAATAATTACGCAGGTTATGAACAATAACATTACATGTATATAGCATAAGGATCCACCTTGTGGAGGATATTTGTTAGATCTCTTTAGGTGACAAAAAAACCATAATTAAATGGGACCACGAATACAATTGCAGCTGAGTAGTGGATAAGTTCTCTAGAGAATATACTTCTCTCTTTGGGATGTAACAAAATAGATAAGGTAATCGTGGCAGTATATCATCTATTAAGAGATATTGATCAGTGGTGGTTGTTAATCCAAAACACAAAAGAGGAGTATGAGATATAAGATATGAAATGGAGGGACTTTAAGGAAATATTCCATGGGAAATACTTTTACTACTGGAAAATAGGTCTATACCCACGGTTTTGCAAAAACCCGTGTGTATAGAGTACCCCTATGCCCACGGTTTTCCAAAACTGTGGGTATAGGGATAGTATGTGAACCTATACCCACGGTTTTCCAAAACCGTGGGTATAGGGATAGTATGTGAACCTATACCCACGGTTTTCCAAAACCGTGGGTATAGGTCACCTATACCTACGGTTGTGCTACAAACCATCGGGTATAGGGTATTTTCTGAAGACTTATACCAACGGTTCTTCAAAACCGTAGGTATTGCGGTTTTTTTTTGAAGACCTATACCCACGGTTCTTTAGAACCGTGGGTATAGCTTTTCGACTTTATGGTGGGAAAAAAACATTAGGCGGGACACAAAAAAAATTTGGCGGGGAGACATTTTTTCATGAATCATATTAATATATATAAGAAGATGAATGCGTATATAATAAGTAACAATGGAAGATCGGTTGGTGCTTTAATGAAATGCGCTGTTGAGTCCCTTTGTGAGACACCGGTTCGAGTCTCCATAGCAGCAGTTTTTGAATTTAATTAACTTTTATATTAATATATATAGGCCGATATATGAAAAATTTACAGATTAAATTCACAGCTTGTTTGGTCCGACGAGGGGAGCTGGCGGGACGTGTTGCTGGAGGCACAGGTTTGAATCCCAGAGGCAGCATTTTTTGAATACGTGATGTGAGAGGATTAATTTATATTAGCTTATATATGTATATTTAACATATAAAATTCGTAGATCGGTTGGTTCAGGGTCTCTCTCTCAGGTATCAGGTGTAGCGTTCGAACCATGCGGAGCGCGTTTTTTATAAAATTAATATATTCTCCATAGTTTGAAAACCATGGGGAAAGTGCCTGCCACAGTGTACACCATGGTGTTGCTGTGTGACACACTTATACTGACGGTTATACCAAACTGTGGGTATAGTTCAAGACCCCTATACCGACGCCATTCCAGCCCACGGTTCGCAAAACCGTGGGTATAGCCTATACCCATGGTTTTGGGGGCTATACCCACGGTTTTGAACTGTGGGTATAGGCCCTTTCTCCAGTAGGGTTTCCTCGTGAACAATGAGAAGATATGGAAAGTTAGTTTCTGAATTTGAGGGGAAAGGAAGATGAGAATGTTGCGAAGTATGAAACCAACTTCAAAAGGATATCAAGGCATGATTTGGGCAACATATATTATCCCAGGAGGAAAATTGATATATTCGTTGATGTCCTAAATCCATTCCTTTAGTGGGAACTGGTCTCCCATAGATTCTCACCATATGAAGATATAATTTCATGTTCTTTCAAGGTAGAAAAAGAATTCTCTAAGTCTTATGAATTTACGGGAGAGAAATAGAATACAAGGGCTACTGAAAACTCTAGAAAAAATAAATATAGAAACATGGAAGAAGGGAAGTGTAGAATTCCCACCCTATGATAGTTGTAGAAGGAAACAACCTGGTGCCTTCATAAAAGGAATAGGATTATTCTAAAAATGTGGACAAAAAGGACATATTACCAGTGATTGTAAGGGGAAGAAATAATCTATTAATTTTCAATGCATTAATTTTTAGGAGATGGGACCCTATGATAATTATTTTCCCATAGAAAAGTACAATGGAGTAGGGAAAAGCTTATCCGATCACAACCGAAAATATTGATGTTCTTAATGATATAGTGGTAGGTACCTTAGTTGTTTCCTCAAACTTAAACAATGCATTATTAGATTCTGGATCATCTTGTTCATTGATATCTTCATAGTTTTCCTAGAATATTAGATATTTACAATTTGATTTATTATGGGAGTGGTCATTCAAAAATCCTAAGGGAAGTATCATTGCAACAAATTTATGTCAGGCAGTCCCCAATATGTCATATAAATGTGCTTTATCTTATGATTTTAATGTCATAACACTGATTTCCTTTGATATAATCCTTCATGTGGATTGTATTTTAATCCACAATGAAAATAATTATTACTAAAGGATGGAGGTTACAATTTCTGAGGATGACATGGAAGCCCTTATATTTATGGAAGAAGCATCACCCACTGATTCTCATCTTGATCCACCCCCAGTAGCTCTGCTGAAATCAATTAGTAGGGAGGAAGGGGATGCAATAACTTTGGGTGCGGAAGGGAATGTTTGGATAGAGGATGTACCGATTGTGAATGAATATGATGATGGGTTTCCAGAGGACTTATCAAGACATCTTGTAGCATGAAAGATTGAGTTATCCATTGACTTAATTCTTGATTCAAGGCCTATATAAAAGAAGCCTTATAGAATGGTCATTGTGTAAATAGTGTAACTGAAGAAACAACAAGAATAATTGAGTGATAAATGATTTATTCTCTCTAGGGTTTCTCCATATAAAACCCTTATTCTTTTCATTAAGAAGAAAGATGGATCTATGAGGTTATCTATTGACTATAGGGAGATCAATGCTATAACAATAATGAAAAACATATACCCTACCTCATATTGATTATTTATTTGATCAAATTCATGGAGCTCATTATTTTTCAATGATTGAACTTTGATTTGGATGTCATAAGTTGCTCATGAGGAAGGAAGACATTCCCAAAACAGAATTTCTAATTAGGTAAGGGCATTACGAGTTGACAGTAATGCCTTTTTGGACTGACTAATGCACCCATTGTTTTCATGGATCGAATAAATAGAGTCTACAAGTAATATCCTGATGAATTTGTGGTGGTGTTTATTAATGATATCTTTTTATACTCTATAATATTTTAGGATCATGAAAATCAATTTATCACAATTATGAAGACTCTTAGAAGAAACAAATTATATGGGAAGTTTAGAAATTGAGAATTTCATATTCAATCATATTTCTTTCTAAGACTCATTGTCTCTAAATATGGAATATCTGTTGATCCAGCGAAGAAAAAGGCTATGCAAGAATGTCTTACTCCAATTAACATAACTGAGGTATGTAGTTTTATTGGATTAGTAGGTTATTATTCATGTTTTGTTCATAAATTCACTTTTTTATCCAAACCAATGACCATGATTACATGTAAAGGGCTTAATTTATTATGGACAAAATAATGTAAGGAGTTTTTCTAATAATTGAAGAGGAGATTGGTGAATTCTCTAATACAAACCCTACCATCAGGGAATGATGGGTTTGTAATCTATAGTGATTCATCAAATAAAGGACTTGGTTGTGTCCTTATCAAATATGATAGAGTTATTTCTTATGCATCAAGGAAGTTAAAAATTCACGAAAACAACTATTCCACTCATGATATTGAGTTAGCAGCGGTAATATTTACTATGAAGATATGGTGACATTATCTCTATAGAAAAAAACTGAGAAATATAGGAATCACAAGATTCTGAAGTATATCTTTGGACATAAATAAATCAGATGAGCCAATGGTGATTTCCCTCACCACTCAAGGATTATGATTGTACTATACACTACCACCTAGGAAAGGCATACAATGTAGCTTATGCATTGAGCAGGAAGGATCGTGGAATTCTCTTCAAAATGAAGACTAACAAGGATCCTTTGTTCATGGATCTAGTGAAGATGGATATGGGAATTATCAAAGAAGGTGAAACATCACTATAAATTAATTTGGCTTCCAAACTATATTTATTATAAAGGATTAAATGTTATCAGCATGATGATGAGAACCTGCAAAAGAAAATTAATGTTGTTAAGAGGGGTAGTTGGTTAACAACGTATGTGAAGATGGAATTCATAAATTTGAGAAGAGGCTTTGTGTTCCAGCTATACCCAATCTAAAAAGGATGTTTTTGGATGATTCCCATAGTTTGAATTTCTCTATACATCTAGGTAGTAATAAGATGTCTGGATATTTGAAGGAACATATCTAGTGGGATAAGATGAAGAGGGAAATTGCAGGTTATGTATCCTGATGTTTAGTTTTTCAACAAGTGAAGGTAGAAAGGAAACATCCAAAAGGATTCATGAAACCATTACCTATTTCTACATGGAAATTAGATGACATCACCAGGGATGTTGTCACTAGATAACCCAAAACTCAAAGGAGGAATGATGCGATATGGGTAATTGTGGACTGACTTACAAAATCTACACATTTCCTCGCTATAACATAGGATTTTACACCAGGGCGCTTAGCACGACTATAGTTCAACGAAGTTGTATGACTTTTTGGGGAACCTCTCACAATTGTTTCTGATCATCACCTTTATTTTACCTCAAAATTATAATAAAGTATTCAGAAATCTTTGGATACTGAGCTTTAATTGAGTACTTCTTATCACCCTCAAACTGATGGGAAATTAGAAAGGGTAATCCAAAAATTATAAGACATGTTGAGATCATGCTCAATTTATTTTAATGGTATATGGGTTCATTATTTACATTTTCTATAATTTTCCTACAATAATAGTTTCCATTTAAGTATTCAAATGGATCTATATGAAGCATTTTATGGAAAGAGATGTTATACACAAACTTATTGGGATGAACATGGAGAAAGGAGGATTGTGTGACTAGATCTTGAGGTGGAAACAAAAACAAAGGTAATACTATTCATGGTCATATTAAAATAGCTCAAAGCGGAAAAAAAATATCTATGATGATAATTAGAGGAAGGATCTAGAATTTCAAGTGGCTGGTCATGTTTTTTGGATAGTATCTCAATGTAAGGGCGTTATATGATTTGGAATGAAAGGGAAACTAAGCCCTATGTACATATACCCTTTTAAAATTCTAGAGATAGTTGGAGTTTTTTCATATCGTTTGGCTTTTCCACCTAGCCTATCTAAAGTAAAGAATGTGTTCCATGTCTCATTGCTGAGAAAGCATATACAAGACCTAACACATGTCCTCGCTTTTATAATATTAGAATTGTAAACTGATTAATCTTACTATGATGATCATATCTTAATTTTGGACACTAAAGAACAATTCTTGAGGAAGTAGATGATTCTTATGGTAAAGATACATTGGCGAATCATAAAATTTTTAATGAAACATGGGTGCCTAAAGAGCTGATGATGAAGACCTTCCCCAATCTACTTGTGAGGTAATATTCTGTAAATTTCGAGAAAGAAATTTTTTTAAAGAGGGGAGAATGTAAAACCCCAAGGTTCTGAAATAAATATTTAATGCATGAAACAATAATACCCTAAAAACAACACATTTTATAATCAATCTTTTAATAGCCAGTTTTCCTCTTCTATGTTTTGAATTTTGAAAAACGGTCATCTAGATTTGTGATCAGTAAGTCATTTGGAGTCTCATAAAACCAACTTGATTTTTTTGTGAATAGTATCATACCCTTTTGAATAGTAATATGAATAGTAGTATGACCTTTATGAATAGTACATAAAAATATAATTTTATTTTCTCTAGGTTATAATATATTGAGATCTGGATTAATTTTTTAATGTAATATAAAATAAATTATATAAAATTTTTATTTTTCAAATAAACAATGATTTTATTTAAAAATTAAGTTAATCATATTTATAAAATTATTTTATAAAAAAAAATTTTAAAATTCTACACATCGATAAAGGGTTTAGGTGAAATTTTTTGATATTTCTAAAATTCATGATTTTTTATGAATAGTGAAATATTGTAAAATACCGTATATACAAATTATCAGTTAAATACACTATTTATGACTTAATTATTGATTAAAGGAATATTTCTTCAAAATAATATTCACTTAATACTATTGGGGTCACATTAAACAAAACTATTGGTTTTCTTGAGGGAAATAATAAAATAATGTGTAAAATAATTGAAATTTGTTCCTCTCCTCCACTATAAAACTCCCCCTCACTCCATCCTCTCTTGACTCCTATAAGCCTTTAATATCCTCAATTTTATATCCAAATACCCTTCCCTAGTCACTCCTCATGTCCAATAAGCTATTGTTCTTCCAAAAAGACCAAAATACCTTCCCTTAATGGGATTCTCAATGAGGTGGATTCAATAGGTAAATTCACATTTTATTTATTTCATTTTCATTAAAGATCATTTCTATTGTTATTCTATCCTCACCTAATATTCCCAAATTATCATGATAACTCCATTATCGACTATATATTTTAATTATATCATATTAATGTAATAAAAATCATCAATATTCTTACTCACTCACATTTATTTTATAAACAAAATCATCATTCGTGAGGTTCCCATTTACAACCATTGTGGATGAAGAAGTTTGTTCTTAAATTTATTATTCATTACTGGTCATGAAACTATTTTCATGGTTTAAATGGATGATAATATATGTATTATAACCTATTTAATATTCATTAACCAGTATACGTACATATTATTAGATCATATAACAAAACTAGTTCCTAATAATCAAAAAACCACTAAAATAATCTAAGTGAATGTCCTTAATATTTAATCTAATGATTCATCCTAATGCCATGTAAATAAATTCTATAAATTAACATTAACCAATATTAATGTTCATAAATAATATTTAAATTAAATTCTGGATATTTATATTGATTCAACATGAACTCCATTACATAAATACCAGTGAACCGATTATGAAAATCATGAAAATGAACACACCAGAACGATGAAATTCAATATTATAACTAATCAATAAGGAAATAATAAACATAAAAAATCATGGTAAACTAATTAAAAGTATAATAGGTTCTTAATTAGGTTATTAATAATGGTAATTTCATATTCCATGATCTTATGTTCAAGAGAGGATCACATTCAGACATAAGGTAAGGTTTTTCCACCCGAACCACCATTTTTATTCAGGATACTTTTATTCTTTAATTACCTCAATGAAATTATTATGTATTATTATATACAAATAATAAATTAATTTTATGTGTTATATATTTTTTTCCAACCATAATCCTTCCTTATTTTATGGGGAGTTACACATTTTAAAAGGAACTATCAAAATTATTTCTGAAATACAAGCCTGATTCAAGGGAATTTCTCAAATTCTTACCTAATTTCATGAGAACTATATAACATGTTTTTAGAAATAATTATATTTCAAAAATAAATAATTTTATTATTAAAATAATATCTTAATTCATTTTTTGTTTTATACAAATTCTTTTCCAAATGAACTCTTCTACTTCAAAATAAATGAGTATTTATTTAATGAATTACTTAATGATTTTATAAGAGTATTTTCATCTATTTCAACACTCTTGATGATTATTATATATTAAATGGATTAATCTTTTATGATTTAATAGACCATTTTTAATTGGATTCTTTATGAATCGTTTGATTTTGGATGTTCTATTCTAAAACCACTCATGAAATTTACCCTGAATGGTTAGTGTTTAAGCTTAATGATCAAGAAAAGTTATTTACATTTCATATGTGAGTTTAAATATGAATGGATATGTTTTTTATGGCAATTCATACTCATATTAGGAATACATTTTACTTATTGTGTGATGATTGGGGCCCACTATATCCCCTCGATGCATCAGTAGGTCACATGAGATAAATAGATGTGGAGTTGGTCGAGGCCTTGCCCATTATGAGATATGGTTTAGGCCAAGGCCTTAATGATTTTTAGACACCTTGGATGCGGCCTTGATGGTATGCTTCATAATATCAATAGTATTCACTTCCCTCATTATGAAACTAGTAAATTAATGTTCATGTGGTTATTCTACTAGTATAATACCCATTATTGTGTTTTATTATGGCATTATTTACTCAACTCATATTCCTGTCATAATGTGTTCATGTTTATTATTTGTAAGGGTGTGTGTTTTAAATTATTCACCATGAATAATTTTTATGTTTATGTTATCCTCTGTTGTAATGAATACTCTTATTGAGCATTTGTGCTAACCCGTTCCTTATGATTCATTTTCCCATGATATGAAGAAGTAATGAGTGACTTGTAGGCATAATCTAGGAGGCATGGATGTTTCTAATTGAATAAATTATTCTTGTTTTTTATTTCAATATGTAACTTTGAACGTATATATGCATCTTATTTCCAAATGATACACAACTACTTGGTCATTCAGGATGAATATTCCTTATTTATATTCCAATGTAATTAAATAAGGCACTAGCTCTAGGCAATTGGGTTTGGGTCCTTTCAGTAAACCTTGACTACTATAATGGTTTTGGGAGTGAACATAGTCTAATACAATAGTCTTGGGAGTGAACCTTAACCACTATGTTTTCTTACAGAGTGACCCCAATCCACTATGATTGGTATTGAAATGAACCATTATTACTAAGGAAATGATTTTCTATGATTATGGGTATTCCAAAACCTAAAAGTTATGACTATGTTATGCTTCATCGATCATGATCTTTGATTCCATTGTGATTAGTGTCTTATAAAATTCCACGATTTCTTTCATTACAGAAGATTATGATCTATGATATGAAGGGTATGGTTTTCTAATGTTATAATCAAGTTCTTATACACTTATTCTCATGTTACGTTTAATTTATCAATGATATATCCCTTGTTTACACTTACTAGGAATCTTAGCATACCCTTTTTATATTTCCATTCCTTATTTTATAAAGAAATGTATTCATTATGATATTTCTAAGAAGGGTGCTAGTAATTAAGAACTAAGTGGGAGACAATGTACATACCGTATAAAACAATTTTTCATATATCCAAGCTTATAAAAGAACTATACCTATATGATTCTGGTGTGTTTCATTATATTATGTAATTAATATTCATTAATTAGGATGTAATATCTATTTATGAAAGTTATTAGTATCAATAATTCCTTTCAACTCTCTTCCTAATAATAGCCACTATAGATAATTCTAATGAAATTGTCATCAGTTCAAAAGGAAATTCCATATTAGGTGGATGAACAATTTTTATGGACAATAACTACTATTTGAGTATAAAAAAGGCCTCCTCACACATCCCATGAAATAAAAAATAAATATATTTGTGTATAAGTCATATTAAAGTTAGTTCAGAATAGTACAAATATACACAAGAGTGGGGTGAATTGTGTCATTTCGAAAATCTCTACAGATTCAAGATTTCATGTCTCTTTAAGATTTACGTAAATATATTGTGTTCAGTTCAATGAAATGTAGGATAAAAAAATAAATATAAATAATGAATACATATATTTTATAGTAGTTTGGGGCACAAAGATCCCCTATTCCACTACCATAATTATCTCTCTGTGAGCATGGTTAATTTTACAAAAAAGTCTTCTTATCCAAATCCATTTAAATCCATAACTAATTGTAGGTAGTTAACACCTCTACAATAAGGCTAAAACATAGTATTCTGGTTATTTTACAGGGAACCAGTTATCCAGAGCTTAGAATATAAAGATGGCACTTTATCCACCACTAAATTTGAGCAGTCAAAACACCACGAAATCAAAAGAGTTTGATTTGTTGATATTTCAGGTTGAACATGTAACACCCCAACCCGAGTTGCCCAGAGTCGGTGCATTATTACATAACATTGAAATGATCACAAGAAAGATCAAGTCTCGAAAGACCGATTAGTTTAGTAGCCTTGGAATAACTAGATACATTCATAAAGTTTACATTACATCATAATGTGAAAACTACTACAACAACATCTTGTCTTCATATCCCCTCATATTATCCCTGCAGGTCATTCATAAATTACTTCTTCACATCCTAGGAAAAATAAAACATTGAAATGGGTGAGCTCAGATGCTCAGTAAGGATAATAATATAGCAGAAACATTTATAAATAAGCTTCAATATTTATGGCAATGTATAGATAAAACAAAATCATTTTAATCATGAACTTCAGCATAATATGGGAAAGATAAAATGAAATAATTCCATTTACTTATTCAAATGGATATTCTATTAGTCGAATAATCACATGCAATATCAATAACCACTTTCATAATAATGGAATGCATAATACCAGACTATCATAACCACATAGCCAAGGCCTCGTGCCAAGGCTACAAATAAGATTTTGTCAAGGCCTCATGCCAGGACACTAGTTTGTCTCATGAGACCTACCGATGCATCGAGGAGCTATATAGGGCTTCACCAGTCACTTATTAATTCCAATTCATTCCTCATATGAACAGGTTTCAACATAACATAAACATTTTTATTAAAACTATCATAAGAAATGTCAATAATTTCACCATAAACCATGAATGGTATAAAAATAACACATCCACAGTCAAACATATCACAAAACCTTCAATACAATATGGATGTTTTGTATCATAATAAATCAACTTCAAATAAGGTTAAAATCCATCAAAGGATGTTGACATAGATGAAATCAAAACTATTTGAGAGAAATATATTTTTTTTAATCATTTAAATATCACATAATTATAAAATAAAACATTTACTCTGAATATATCCTTATAATCTTGTAATGGAAGCTTCTAGGATTTTATAATGGCAGAAAATCGCTGCACCCACCGTATAAAAAAACATTCTTACCTTAATTCTGTCGAAAAGGTTAAAAAGGACCTTGTTTGGAAAATGATGGAAAGATTCCTTTATAAACCTATTATAAAAAATCAAACAAGGGTATAAATGACTTTAACCCATATTCTGTTAAATATAAAAAATGTTTTGAAATACATTTTTAAGAAACATGGATGTGGATGATAAAGAGGTCCCAGTAGATAATTACGTATAAACAACCTCAGATAATGAAGAGATTGTGAAATAACCCTTACCAATTTGGTAACTTATGAAACATACACCCCATGAAGGATGTATCATAAAATGAATATGTAAATACACATAAATTAATTTTTATTACACAAGGAATACAATTATGGGCAGTACATACACCACACAAAAGGTAATAGTGGTAATATGGCATGAATCTCATGAGAATAAGGAGTGAGATAAAAACACATTACCTTGTACTTTTCCTTAGTCTATGGTATGTTAACCTCCTATATAATAGTTAAAAAAATTATTATATTATAAAATAACCATATACATAATTATGATATCATATAAGATCTTCTAATAATGCTTTGTTAATAATATTTTAGTATTATCTTCGTTTCAGGTGTTAACTTACTCGTTTTTTATATGTTTTGTCAAATAATTCATGTTTTTATGGATAGGTTGTATCTTATTCATATAAAGAATTATATAAAGTTCTTAAACATTATTTTCAATCATCAAATTATAATTAGTCTTGAATGGATATGATGGGGAATGAATCTCATTGTGTTCGTGCAGATGGAAGTCCGTATGTACGCACGAGCCAAAATATCATTCTTTTGATATTAAAATAATATATAATTGGATGTTATATCATATATACAGAATCATTATCATGTTATATTTATTATTTACAAGAATTACACATCATTATTATACCCATCCAAATAATAATATATTGAATAACAATTACACCACGACGTGGAGACGGTAAGCCATACGTACGCACGTATGGTGACATGTCATTCAAAGGATGGATAGAATACTAAATTTGGTTGTACCATATTTATAATAATATAATAGTATACTGGAGGTAATTTATTTATTATTTTATAATGGGAATAACAAAGAAAGAATAAGTTGAAGAAGAAAGGAACTTGAGAGAGGGTGGTGAAAACATTACCTCTTAATCGGGTTCTTTCTTTTGATTTGATCAAAATGGCTCTATAGGTTGGCTTTCTGATCAATATAAGGACTCTATAATTAAGTGAGGGAAGTTTTGAGAGTATTTGAGTAGGTTTTGGCCGAGCCAAAAGGCTTTTAATGTGTTAATTAGTGAGAAGGGGGGGTGCCCTTTTATAAGAGGGGTGAGGGGCACCTTTGTAAAAGCTAGAAATATTATTTTATAATAAATTCATACTCGGTTTCTAATGGCTCAAAAGTGGATTATTAAAAGTATAAGGTGGGGATGGGTTGAAATACTTTCATCCAATATAATTTAGACAGGTTTGGGTCATTATATTAACCTTATCCTTTAGTTTTAACTCTTAGTTAATTAGTTTGACATTTACTATGTCACTTTGTATTTTTATATTATATAGTTAATAAAATTACTATATATATCCAAGAGACCCCCAAGTGGTCCATTAATGATACACCTATAATGATATAAGTCTCTTGTCCTAACCTTATATTTTTAGGAATATAATATCAATTAATAATATAAATTGTTTTTTAAAAACTTATTTATGTCAATTTTGACACTATTCAATAATTGATTTTTGTTAAAGTCATAATAACTTTATTAATTCGAAAACAACTCATTTAAGAAATACTATAATGTCATATTATCCAATAAAATTCATTTCTTCCATCAAAACATTCAAATTATATTTATTTTAACATTTATAATACCAATTATTTGATTCTTTCATTATTAAGGAAAATAATGCATCATTATTGTGTTATAAATAATATTAATTATTAAATGTCAAAAAATTATAAATAAAATACTATTATGTATTAAATAGTTTTATATTTCTAATGAGTATTTATAGTATAAAATCCAACATATATAACCTTATGTAAAAATTGTTTTTCTAAAAGATATATTCATTTGTCATTTTTGTATTTATTTTAACTTAATTAATATAAAGTGTCATTATCACATACCAGTGGATCCATGGGGTCCCAAAATCGACCCAAAGATTACCATGGTCGGACATGTATCAACCAATCAGGTTAGGACACGTTTTAGGGTAATTTATTATTTTTATAATATTATTGTTTTACCCTTATTTACCGGATTTACCCTTTAACCATGGTAATTGAAATATTTACCGAAGTAATTATTCAAAATGTCTAAAAATAAAAGTAACCTATTTACACAATTTTGAAATCATGATTCCAAATATGGAATCCATTTTTTCAAATTCAAAACACAGAAATGGTAGAAATTAATTTAAAATTAATTCCTGTTGTTAAAACAAAAAGCGTGTTTTTAAGAGATAATAATTATCAAAAGATTGGCAGTTGTTTATGTCTGGTTTAAATGTGAAATTATGTCCAATGACCAAAATTGTATTAAATGGTAAAAATATATTCTAAATATACTTTAAAACCACTAAAATTCATATTTTATCACTATTAATTATTTGGAATAAAAAAGTTGTTTTTAATTAAAATTTAGTAATTTTCACTATTCATCAAAATATAAAAGTTATCAGAAAAGTACCAAAATTTCTCCCTAAGATAATTTCGATATTCCGAATCCCAAAATGAAATATATTTTACCAAATTCAAAACATAAAAGTTTCATTTATTAAATTAATTTCCACTGTCAAAACCAAAAGGCATATTTTTAAGAAATAATAACTATCAAAAGTTTGACACTTGTTTTTGTCAATTTCAAATTGAAATTACTTACAATAACCATCATTGGATTAAATGGTAAAAATTTAATCTATTTACACTTCCAAACCATTTAAATTTAATATTTAACAATATAAATTATTTTGATTAAAAAATTTGTTTTCAGTTAAAATATAGTATTTTTCACTATTCACCCAAATTTGAAAGTTATCAGAAAAATACCAAAACATCATTGAAACTAAATTATTATGTACCAATTTTAAAGAATATGTTCATTTTGTCAAATTTAATATATAAAAGTTTCAAATATTGGATTTAAAAATGCTTCTCCATTAAAAGGCGGTAAAATTGCATTTTTTTGAAAAATACTTCTTTTATCTGAAAAAAAATGAATTTATTCTTAAATTATGTCTTAGAAACTCATAATATGGATTCTAAAATTACAAGGATAATATAAAATTTAAAATTCAGTTAATACTATTCATAACCGCTTTTGAACGGCTAGTTTGGTGAGTCATTGTGAATTTGAACTCCTTGTTGCGTACAACACACGCTATTGTATTATTCAAAGTGAAACGTACCATGGAAGCTTGGGGTGTTACATAAAATCATGGTTAAAATAGAATAAAATGGTAGTTGATAGACCTTAATCATCAAAAAATAAATTCTTCAGGAAATAATAACACATAATTTATATTGGCAGAAATTGATATTCAATAAATGTAGCAACAGACAAGAATATGTTCAAGGTAGAAATTTTATATCTCTAAAGTGTAGCACCTTTCAGAAAAAGAGTCAATAATTTGTTGTAGTAGCACAGAAAAATGATAATCACAAGTATATAGTCATATATACATATTTCAAAATAAATTATTATAGAATATATAGAGCGGATGACTTGTTTCGGTTTTCAAGATCCAAGTAAATGACCTTAAAGAATGAAAAACATAAAATTCAAATTTTCCAAGGGATTTGTAACTTCCCTTAAGAATATTAGTGATTTTATTTGATTAAAATGGTTACTTTAATCAATCATAAAGGATATTTTATTTTAAATTTATTTATTTCAAGACTATTTCATAAATATTGAATAAAATCATGAATTTAAAAAACCATTTTTGAATAAAACAATGTATGGTAGAACTACGTACCATAGTGTTCTTGTGCATAGCATAGGGTTCCTCTGCATAGCCTAGGGTTCCTACCAACATAAGGTTCTTGAACCATACTTTCAGCTGTGTAGAATATAGGGAAGAAAAGTATCATTGGTATGAGAAACCATACATTAATCCTTCTATCATAAAGTTGGGTACAAACATAGGGGTGATATTCCATATATTTATCCCAAAGTAGAGTTTCCAATCCATATGAAAACTATTTATAATAGGGATGATAAACCAAAAATAATACTCTAAACATAGGGTTCGTGATCCATACAAAATGTTCGAAGAGTAGGGTTTATTCCTTACATTAATCTTATAAATGTAGCGTATGATTAGTATTTCCTGAAACAATACAATGATTTTTTAACACTTTTATTAATATTACTTTAGGATTAATAAAATGAATATAATTCAAAAATATTAAAAATAATATTAATTTCTTAAAACACACATATATTAATATCATAATTAAAATAAACTAGAGTATTTGTGTGTATCAAAATCAATAAGATTTATAGTGTATTTTGGAGACAATAAATGCCTAAAAATCTCCCCCTTTTCAAGATCACAAACCCCATAAATTTTTTTGAAACATGTAGGATTCATAAACACAAATAAAATTTATAATAGAAACACTTTTTATTTTGAAGATAGAATTTTTACATTGTGTTTACATTTCAAATTATTATTTTTATTTAAAATAAAATTGATACTTGAACAAATGAGACTGTTGGGCTTACCCAAAAGTTTCCCACCATTTGTGATATCAAAAAATAAATCATATGAAAAATGTATTAAAACACATTTAATTTCACATAGAGAAATAAAGGGGTGTTATAGTCTACTGAGTATAAAAATAAGACATGTGATTTCGATGTTTAAAATTGATCATAAAATTATAAAATGATATAAAACATAGAAATATAAAAGTAAAGTAAAATAAAATAAAATTTAGATCAATTTTTTTAAAAATAATGAGTACATCCCTCAATCAGTTAAATAAATATTCAGAATGATTTTCTTGGTTAAAATAGGTTTTAATGATCCTAATATTCATTGGTAGAAGGTGCATCAAGATGAGGAATGCATTGAATCATACCATGAATATCAAGAATATTCACCAACAGGATTTGAAAATTATTTTTAAACACACCCGTCTTTTGATAAAGTATCTTCCTTGAATCATGATTCATCTTCAAGATTTCAACCAAATTCACCTTAACAAACACATTAGTTATTTCTTTAAATTGAACGAAGGTGGCCATCTTATGTCTCACTTGATGAATCACTTGTCCCAACCCAAAGTCATTATATGGAAGTTGACATACCAAATTTCCATTATTCTCCAATAGAAAATTTAAAGGTGTAATATCATAGTAAAGAGTGTGCAGTCTATCATGGAAATCAGCTAACATAAGATTTATTTCGTCAAATATTCTTATCAATGCTTCAAGAGTGTTTGAGAAGAGGTTAAATCCTGAAGAATTTCTCTAATAGATTAAATCATTTTTCCTAAAAAATGATTCAAATCATCAAAATATTATTTCCTTGTATATTTTTACTTTAAATATATAAACTCACCAGATATCATTTTGATGAACTCTTCAAGTCACCTACTGACTCAAGAGTTTTATGAATTTTTCTTCATTGTGTTTCTAGTGCCTCAAACTCAGCCCTAGAAACTATGGAACTTTTAATCTTTGTAAAATTATTCCTCTCACAATCTAATATTTGTCTTAGTGAAAAATTATTTTCATTCTATTGATTGTTACTATGAACCAAGTCTTGTATTTTTCATTCCAATGAGTTATAAGACTCAGTGGATTGTGCTCTAGTTTGTCCAAATTCCATCACACCCAAACATGGATCTTCCTCATCTATTAATGTAGATAAAACTGCATCAATTGAATCAAGAATGGATAAATATATATTTTTAGGGAAAACAAGAACCTCAATAGGAAAAACTATCTCAACATTCACTGTTACATGATCCACCTACTCAGAAAATTTTTCTTCTCTTATTTGGGAAACTTCCACTGCCATATAAATATTTACTAAAATTATTCATCATTGATGAAGACCAGTCTCATAAACTCTATATTTTGCTTCTTCATCAAGACATGGTCTTATTAAACTAACATAAGGAACAAAAAATTTCTTCCCCTTAGCACCAGTCATCCTCCATTCTTGTTCTTCTATACCAACTAGTAAAAGATAATTACACTATTCACTCTAGAAAATCCTATCTTCATGACAGTTTAAAAATTTAGAATATTTATATGATGAAATATCTTTCCAAAAAAGAAGTATCTTACCATTACCAGCCTTAGAAAAAAAGGGATAAAATTCTTCAATAATGATATAAACCCATCTTTTCTTCCATATGATAGAGGAGATTCAAATACATTAACATATTCCCACTGAAGTTCAACTTAATATTATTTAAAAACCAAAAACAAAGAATACATATCTAGATATATAAATTTCTCTTACTCATCCATCCATGGAAGAATTATAGACTGTATGATGTTCATCAAGACTATTTGATCATTATTATGATCTTGTATCATCATTTTCATGACTGTTCTAGTCTCTAAAAGAGAAAAAATTACAACCTCTGATATGAATTTTTCATATCTTGTATTTCTCAAATAAAAATGAAATTCCCAATCATGGGGTCCATCCAAGATCTTAGTAATTTTTATATAAGGTATAAAAAACTCGTCTTTATAAATCATAGACATTACTGAATCTTCATCATTTCTAAAACAAAAAATAGGTATTTCGATAGAACTCTTTTACTTCTATATCAAAAAATGGAATATTACAATTTCCAAAAATGAATTTCATACCTTGAAATCTTATTTCATACTTTAATGTTTTAATCTTTTGGTTCAGCCAATCACAATAAACTACCTCCCCTTAAATAGAATTATGATATTTCATCTTTCAAATAGGCTCGCTTGGTCTAACTTCTTCAACACTTATTAATGTTTTTTTTTATAAAGGTTATAGGTTTGAATGTTTGAAGGTTATGGTTTTGGTCAACTTTTAGGAGAGACACCCTGTAATCCGAAATGGAGTGAAGGATTTTGAAGGAGAGCGTGATAAGTCTGACGGTTATGTTTTTGGTTTCAGATACTGATGATGTGGTGTAAAAATTAAAATTTTAATTTTTAAAATACTTGTAAGAAAAATAAAATAAAATAACGTATTTAAAAAATAATGAAATAAAATTTTGACAATGTAATTAATATATAAAATAAATTTAAAAAAATTAAAATTATAAACACATTAGTTGATATAAAATGATATACATTTATGGAAAATTAAATAATCCCCCCCCAATAAAATCAAATCTTGTTATGGGAACTGGTTTAGTAAAAATATTATCTAATTGACATTTTGTATTTAAAATTTTTAATGATATATCTTATTTTAGAACATGGTCCCCTATAAAATGATGTTTTGTATCTATACTCTTTGTCCTATAATGACTTATATGTTTTTTTGAAATTTTTATTATTCTAGTATTATAACATAAAATGGTTATATTGCAAAAATTAAGTCTAAAAATCCAGTATATTGTGTTTTATCCAAAAAACATGATCATAGAAGCTGCCAGAAGAAACATGTTCTTCCTCGGATATAAATTGGGAAACTGAGTATTGTTTCTTACATAACCATGATACTAATGATTTCTCTAAAAAGTGATAGGTCCTTGAGGTTATTTCTCTATGTAGTATACAACTTCCAAAAATAGTATCTGAATATGAAATTAAATTAAAATCCGAATTTTGGATGTAAAAAATATATTGAAAATAATTACTTTTAAGTATTAAAAATTATTTTAACCATAGTAATATGAGATTATTTTAAGTTTCAATTAAATATAGAACATAAAAATATAGAAAATATTATGTATGGTCTTCTATAAGTAAGATATAATAAACTACGAATCAAGAATCTATATAACATATTATCAACTAGTTTTCCAAATTCATCCAAATCATGTTTTATATTTGTACACATGGGAGTTTTATAGGTCTTACTATTTTCAAGTCCAAACATTTTCAACTAATAAATAATATATTTTATGTGATTTCATAAATTTCCATAATAATTTTTATAAATCTGAAATCCTAAAAATAAATTTAGTTCTCCCAACATATTCATTTGGAGTTCATTTTTTTAGATTTTAAAATCCTTTACAAATATTTTTATATTTTGAACTAAAAATTACATCATAAACATAAATTTTTATTAATAAAATATTAGAACAAATATTTTTCTTAAAAAGATTAAAATCTACAAATCCTATAGAAATTCCATTTTCCAACAAAATGGAGCTTAATCTTTCATTCCAAGCTCTAGGATCCAATTTAAGTCCTTAAAGTGCATTAGTAGGTTTAAAAATGGAATTTTTATGAGGGTTTTCAAAACCTGGGGGTTGATCGACATAAAATTTTTCCATTAAATAACAACTTAAAAATGATTATTTAACATCAATATGATCTAATTTTAAATTCATATGATATGCATAAGATAAAAGGATTATAGAGGATTTAAATATAGCTACAGGTGTGAAGGCTTCATCATAATCTATAATTTCTTCTTGATTATATCATTTAGATACTAATCTATCTATTTTTATTGTTAAGATAGCTTGATCATCTAGTTTATTTATAATGATCTACTTAGTTCCTATTACTGGATAATTGGATGGTTTTTCTACTAATTTTTAAATCATTTCATTCGAATTGGTTTAGTTTTTATTTCATGGCTAGCATCCAACTCTCATATTCTTATGATTCTTCAAAAGATTTAGGTTCTAACTGAGATATAAATATTGGGAATTCAAATGGGTTTCCTATATTTTTTCTAGTTCTAATTCCTATGTCTATGGTTCCTATAACATTTTTTAAAGCATGGTTCTTTAAGGTTATATATTTTCTAGGTAAGACACTCTTAGTTTCTTCTATTTTATGTTCTTCTAAACTTGACTGAATTTTATTTAAATCATTTTCAAATTTATCATTAACAGGTTCAAGTCTCATATTGTCTAATGTGTCACTAACTTTATCTATTTTATCATTATCTTTTATAAAAGGTTTAGTTTCATAAAAAATCATATGAACAGATACTTTAATAATCCTTGATGTTTTATTAATAATTCTATCATCATTATAAGAATCATAATATCCTAGAAATATTCTTTCACTAGATTTTGGATCAAATCTACCAAGGTTTTCTTTAGTGTTCAAGATATACACCTTACATTCAATAACTATAAAGTAATTTACTTTAGGGTTTTTGTTATTTTAAATTTCATAGGGTGTATTTTTACTAATTGGTCTTATTAAAACTCTTTTTGAGATATAGAAAGATGTTATTATAGATTCTGCCCAGAAATATGTAGGAATATTGTTTCATTCACTATAGTCCTTGACATTTATTGAATAGTTCTATTTTATCTTTCAAAAATTCCATTTATTTTGAGTTGTATTTGGTGCATAAAAGGTGTGTTTAACACATAGATTTGAGAAAAAAGATTAAAATTTAGGATTCTCAAATTCAATACCATGATCACTTTTCAATAAAATTATTCCAAAATCTGTTTCATTGTCAATAATTTAGAAAAAGATTTAACGAAAAATTAATACTTCACTTTTGAGTTTATGAAAATAAACCCAAGAAAATCTAGAATATTCATCAACTAATATATAAACATATAATTTACCATTTAAACATGTTACTTTATATGGTCCAAATAAATCCATATTGATATGTTCTATTGGTTTAGAAGTAGCAATTTTTTTATTATATTTGAAATTTTATTTGTTCAATTTTCATATTTGACATGAATCATAGAATCGATCATTTTCATATTTAAGACTATGAAAATAAGAAACAAACTATTTATTAGATAATTTATGTAATTAATATTATAATGTCTAATTATTTTATTCAAGATACATGACTCTTCTTCTTAACTGTTAAGTAGTTCACTTTTTGTTTACATAAGGAATTAAGATCCAAAGTATAAACATTCTTAGTTATACGTTCTATGAATTTATGAAGATCATATTTGAAAACTAAGTAAGAATAGTTAGATAAATCAAAATAATAACAATAATCAGAAACTTGATAAATACTTATCAGGCTATGTTTTAGGTCTTGTAAAAATAGTGCATTATTGATTGAGATGGTATTTGGATCTCCAACAGTTCCAACTCCAATAATCATTCCTTTTTCATTTTCATAAAAAGTGACTAGGATCCAATCTATTTTAGTCAATTTATGGAAATTTTATGAGTCTTCACTCATGTTTCAAGATAATACACTTTCTATATACCATATAGTGTTTCTATTCTTATGGTCTTTTTTCTATGAAAACAATAAAACATGTGTTTGTTTTGGTACCCATGTTTTCTTGGGATCAGTAGGGTTAGTGAGCCAAGATTAGGGAATCCAGATCTACATAATTTTAACAAAATTTATACCACATTCATAAAATATACTTTAAAAAAATAAATCCTTTTTAAAACAAATAATTTGTGTATTTATTAAAAAAATATTTTTTACGGAAATGACCTTTTATTCACCAAAAATAATAGGTATCATTTTTTAAATTTTGTAAAAAATAATTTTTATATAATTTTGATTTTAAACCCTTTATTCCTATTCAATACCTTTCTATTTTCGTAAAAAAATTTACAAGAATCACATTCAGAGAATTTTATCCTTTCTTTAAAAAACTTGAATCACCTTTATAAGATTCTACTTCATCGGGAAATTATTTTATCCTTTTTTCATAATGAGTACAATTTGATGAAAATGAATTGAATTTTTCAATTAGATCTTGATGTTGTTTCATTATAGTGTTTCTTTCATATAAAATAACAATATATATATATAATGAATTATGTTTCTTTTTTAATGAATCATATTTTTCCTCTAGAATAGGACAATAAGTAGTCAATTTATCATTTGAACAACTATCAGAGTTAGAGGCTAAAGAATAATAAGTTTGTACCTATTCTTCTTCCTTGCCCATAAAGCACATATTTTCTTTATCAGTTTTTTTTCTCTTTTTTATTGTGATTTCTAAGAGATACCGGAGTCTTCAAATAAATTCCATGTAGCTTTCATGGATATTTTTCATTTATGCTCATAATCTTCATTCTTCTATTATTTTTTTCTATCCTTTTTCATTCATATTTTAATTGGGATAATTTAAGTTTGATGTGACCCATCTTGTTGAATTCTTTGCATCTTATATATCTAGGATATCTTTCATCCATTTTAATGGATTTTATAAAGCCTCTATTTTTCCTGAAGAATTTACATACTTTTATGCCTTATTGTGCCAGTTATATTTCTGAATCTGAGGAGTCTAAATTTTTTCTCTTTACTTATTGTTTTGATTTTCCATCATGATTATAAGATGTCAATTTAAGGTAGGTGTTATCCTTTTTAACTATAATCTGGTGTTCTTCATCTTCAAATTTCATTTTTTCTACAGACATCATCAATGGTCCAACTAGTTCCTTCATATTTAAGTTCATGATAGGTGATAATTATCGAATTATTACAGATATGTCATTCCATTTAGAAGGTAGCACTCTAAGTACTTTTAGTGCATGATCAGATTGAATGATTGGACTTCCCAAGGTATTAATATTATTGACAATCTCTTTTAACCATCCATTAATGTGTTTGATTCTTTCACCATAAAAAATTATAAAGGTGTCATGCATTATTTTGGAAGTATCATACGTCATATTTATGATGTTATCTAATCCTTTATAAGAAAATACAACAGTTTTCCACATCTCATAGGCATTAGGATGTTGCGAGAGTCAATTGAATTCATCTTGTCTATGTCCATAAATTATAGAATTCATTGAATTTTAATCGACTTCATATTCTTTTTATATTGTTTCATCCTATGTTTCTAGTTTTTTAGGAATCACATAAGGAGTTATAATATTTGAATAGACATTGAAGCACATATTTTATAGATAAATGACCATATATGATTTCCAAAACCCATATTTTTCACCATTAAAATATAGTTAATGAACCATAGAAATTACTTCTTTGGGATCATCAATATCTATATATTCTATATAGATCTTATTCCATTATGATTTTTATAGATTTTTTAAAAATCTCCCATCGAATAACAATTTTTATTTCTAAATAATAATAATATACACAAGAGGTGGGTGAATTATGTATTTTTGAAAATATCTACAGATTATGGATTTTATATATCTTTGTGATTTATTTAGATTTGAATAATTATCTTCTATAATAATTTTGAGTAGCAGATAAATTGAAATAATTAACAATGAAATTTTATAGTGGCTCGGGGAAGAAAAATCCCCTAGTCCACTCCACTAACACTCTCTCTATAAGCTTGTTGAATTTCACCAGAATGGTCCTCTAATCACAAGACCATAAAATCCACAACCGATTATAGTAAATTGACACCTTTACAAAAAACCTAAAATATATCCTTCTATTTCTTTTATAGGGATCAAGTTATCCACATCTTAGAATAAGAAACCAACACTTCATCAACAACTGAATCAGGGAAGTATAAAGTATAATAAATCAAAAGAGTTTTATTAGTTGAAGAATCATGTTGAACATCACAATTTATGTAGTATAAAATGACTATAGATATATCTTATTCTTAAAAAATTAAATTATTCAAAAAAGAATAACATTGAAGCGATCCTAGTTTCAAATGATCTTTAATAAAAGTAGCAAAAAAAGCAATAGTTCATGGTAGAAAATGTATATCCTTAAAGTGTAGAATATTTTATAAAAAGAGTCAATAATTCATTATAGGAGAACTATAAAAATGTAATAATATGTATACATTCATATTCTCATATTTCAAAAGATATTATGATAGAATATATAAAGTAGATGGATATTTTCGGTATTCTAGATCCAAAAAAATCACCAAAAACAATGCAGAAATTAAAATTCAAATTTTTTAGTGGAGTTTTAACTTACCTTAATAATTCGAGTGATTTTATTCAATGAAAATGGTTCTTGTAATTAATCATAAATAATATTTTAATAGATCATTATTTTTTTCAATACCATTATATATTTATTGGATAAAATTGTGAATTTATATTTCCATTGTTGAATAAACAAAAAACGATTGAACTATGTTGTGTAGGGTTCTAGTATGTAGCGTAGGTTTCCATTACATAACATATGGTTCCTACCAATGTATGGTTCTTGAACCAAAAGTTAAACAGTGTAGAACTTATGGAACAAAAGTAACATTGGTATAAGAAACTATATGTTCATCCTTCCAGCATAAGGTTGAGTTCAAATATCTATATGTTTATCCAAACATAGTGTTGTAAATCTATATGAAAACTGTATGGTGTTGGGATAATAAACCATATATAGAGATATGAATATAGGTTTCATGATCCATATGCATTTTTTCAATAATAAGGTTCATTCATTACTTTACACTTATCAATGTTGAGTACGAACATTGTTTCTAGAAACACTATAAAACTTTCAGAACACTTTAATGAATATTACATATAGATTAAAAACATGAATATAATTCTAAAATATTGAAAAGAATATTAATTTTATGAAACTTAATTAAACTAATATAATTAGTAAAATAAAAAGGTATATATCTAAGAATCAAAATAAATAATATTTATGGAGTATTTTTTAGAAAATATGTTCCCAATAGTTAAATGAAATAAACATTTTTTAAAATCCTTTATTATCCTCCATTATAATCCATTGTGTCAATGAAGACATCAAAGATTCATCATAGTATTAGGAAATGGTAATGAAGATATATTTTAAAATTTGTAATTTTCCACCAAATTCTCATTATTAGAAACTTCATGACCATGCATAATTCCACTCTCAACCATAAAATGAAATTTATCGAAGTTCAAAACATGGTTCTCTTAAATACACACTCTAATTAAAACCCCTGAACATCTTATAAAACTCTCAAATATTGGACCATATACTATAAAATCATCAATAAACACCTCTATATATTTCATAAGAAATTCATGAAAAAAATTAAGAATGCATGTATGGATTGTCAATGGGGAATTACACAGTCCAAATGATTTTCTCCAATGAGAAAAATACCAAAATGAAATGTATTTTTTATCTTAGTCTTATATGGATATATAAATATGTAAATATCTATAAAAATCATCCAAAAAGAAATATTGGTATTGAAAATCTGTCCCCTCAATGATTGTATCATTAAAATGAAAAGGGATTGTGGTCCCTCTTAGTCACTAAGTTTAACCTCCTATAATCAATGCATCCCCTTCACTTATTACGGACTTAGACAGAAATAATTTTAAAAATTAATTCTTTATAATCCTGAACGCTTACTTTTTAGTAATTATAATAATTAGAATTAACCATTGGATATCAAAAATCAGATAAATCTTAGCTGTAGTGAACCGGTTAGCCACCACCTTCTTAACCACTTATCAAAGTGTATGATTGAATCTCTTATAGAATTATCTAACATTTTTTGAATATTCCCCTATAAGTTTCTTATGTATACACACTAAATCACTAATCCTAGGTACTCATATAATGATTATTTTATAACCTTTATATTTTCTATAAGTACATCTAAGATTTAGTTATGTTTTCCACTAGATATCCCACTTATAAATATAAAAAAGTAATTTTTTCTCTCCCAAGTAAGAATATTGCAAATTTTTTAGAAATTGAAAAAGATTAACTGTATCTGGGTTCTACCCATTGTAAAAAATGGGGTTTGTGGGTTTTTTGACTTCTCATTCATCCTTTACATCATCCCCTAGAATAACAAGATCATGTAACTCCAAACTAGAAAATAAATTATTATCATGCAGTGAATATATGCCATCCACAAATGAAATTCTAAATTCTATTTCTCAAACATGAGGTGAATCTTAAAGACTATTAGCAATATTTTTCATGATTAATACATTGTAATTTCATGATGTTTGGTTAGATAAATAAATAATATCCATATAATTTACATTGAACACATATTTTTATTCTATTTCAAAAATTTCAACCACATTCCCATGTCAAATTTTAGATTCATTAGAAATAAATGATATTTCAATTAGTTCATAATGTTCCTAATTTATTCATATCATTTTCAAAAGAAAATAATCCCTATCATGTTTATAAATTCCCAAACATTTTTCAATTTTTTTAAAAAAAATATTGTTTTCAAAATCATTATATAATATTTCATAATTTTCAATTACAGTATCATCATTATCAGAAAAAAGATCTTTTCCCAAAGAATTTATAGGTTGGTTGTCTTGAATAAAATCATGAAACAACTATATAGAAAAAAATAGTCATATTAACTTCTTATATAGATTTATCTCCAACAAGAGGATTCACTGATTTAAAGATATGAATTTACCATTTAAACTCTAAAATCTAAAGACAAAGTCCATTTATGAATATTAATTATAGTATAAGGAGTCTTCAAGAATATTATACCAAGATTGAAGGGTGACTATGTCAAAAACCCTACATCTTCCATACATAACACATAAATTTCCGTAGTGAAAACAAGATCTCTAACCATTACCAACACATTACCAATTACTCTGGCTCGCTTAGATTAACATTAATTAACTATCTGGATAAAAATTCTAGACTTATTAACCTCTCAAACATGCATTTATTAGATCATAGAATAAGTCATAACATTAATGGAGGATCATAAATATAACATTGAATACTAAAATTGATGATCTTTAATATCATGATTAATAGAAAATATATATGGATCCATTCATTTAATATGGAGAGAATACTGGATCACAGTGGAAACATTCCTCCCCAAATTTACTTTCTCACCTCCTTTAAACATCATTTTTTTGTACAAATTTACTTATGAAATTTATCATATCTAGGGTTTTATTTAAGATCATGTAATAATGTAATATTAACCCATAATTTCCTAAAATTTTTGAAAATAACTTTTTCAATTTCATTTTTGACATTATTCTTAATAGGAGGACTACATGGTGGGTAAGGTGGTTACTCTATGTACTATTTTATTTCATGATTTACTTTTTTATTCCCTTTATAATAAACCATAAAATTTATAAAATAAAAATATGTTCATTTAATCCATATTTCTTCAATTTATTCAGTTTTTCATGTTCTATAAGCTTGTGGAAAAGATGTTTATAAATAGATTCATTATGTTCAAGAACTGGTTCAACATGTGGTTTTATGATTTCCTCTTTTTATTTTTCATTTTTTTCAAAAGTATGAAAATAATTTTTAGGTTATTTTTTATTGATTTTGTATTGGGGTTTTTATTTTAGTTCCACTTCTTATAATTATAGTACTAACATTCTCTATTCCTGTCAGTTTCACTTCAATATGTATTGGAAATCTATAAATTCATTGATTTTTCAAAACACTAATTTATTTTCTCTTTTGAACCGTTTGGCCTACCATATTCATTAATATCATTTAAAGTTATTAATAAATTTATTATTATTATCTAACCATCTCTTTATGGTTTTAATAATTTATTTTATTAATTTCCCATTTATTTTTATCTTAATTTTGAAAATGTATGATATTTCCACTAACTCTATTACTAAATTAATCTTGATATAATCATTGTTTTATATGATAGTTTTTGGGTTTTAAATATCTATTTGGTTGATCATGTTGAGTAAGCCTTTTTAGGTAATTATAGCCTTTATTGAAGTTCTCATTGGATTTAATAGGCCTAGATTGACGGTTATAGTTAGGAAATTGATTATTTTGGTTATTATAGAAAGGATTTCTAGGGAAGATCCAATTATAGAATTCATGAGCTTATTGAAATTATAGACATTTATCATTGAAATGATAGAAGATGATAAAATTTTACAACACTTCTAGATTGTAAAAAAAGGTCAGGTAGGATTTGTAAAGAGATAGACTTGGGTAACATATGACGCATCTTGTTGTTGAGATCACTCAACTAAATCTCAATAATACCATTTTTAGAATTGGAAGTAGATAATTCCTTGATCATTTTGAAATGAATTATATCATTTATACTAAACTATTGTGAATTTTGGGCCATATTTATATCATATTTCTATATTCAAAAGGATTATTATCCACTAAATCTCTTCTGTAAGTAAAATTTATCATTCTCCTATCTATTAAGACTAAAAATTCAAAAATAAAATAGATTAGAAACTGATTTGAAATTTGGTGAAGTGGAAATCTAGAAAAAAAATTAAAACTCTACCTATATTCATGAAGACTCAACCCATTCTACTTCCTAATCCCTTAGATGTTATTTCTATGTGATGTATTCATAGGGGTAGGAAGTAAAATTTAAGATAATATTTTTTTAGCTTTTTTCAACTCACTACGGTAGTATATTATGAGTAGTATAACCAATCTTTAGTCACCCTATAAAGACAAATGGGTGAGGTCCTCTTCTTTATTTGGTGCTCATGAACCCCTTTTTGTTTCATGGTAATTAACTCTATTTCAAACTATTACAAATTCTTATTTGGGTCCTCCCCTGACATCCCATGAAATTTAGTAAAGTGGTAAATCATTCCTAATCAATGTTCAAATATAGGGGATATCATAGAGTATCGTATGAAATTTAGTTGATTTTAATTGTAAGGATTAGTGAGATCCTTCAATGTTTATTGTTCGATCATTTTTTCTATATTTTTAATTTGTTATGCCTTTATGAAATTTAATTTTGGTGATTCCTTTTGTAATGTTTTATCTTGTTATAGACTTTAAAATTCAAAAACTTTTTTATTATTATATTATGATACTTTTTTGAATAACATGTTTTAATAAATATATGTTTTAAAATATTATTTTTTATTATATTATATAAAATAAAAAGATGTATTTAAAATTTTTAAGCAAGAATATTATTTTTCCCGTTTTCTTTTTTCCTAAACAACTGGGAAGCCTCTTAATGATTAAGACAATTAAAGAGATATTATTTTAATATTATTTTAAATCTGATGTCAATTTCCACTAAACAATATAGTAAAGTGGAACAAAAGGTTATCTCTTATGGGGATTCCCCAATGAAGTTCTAGTAAAATAATTTTTATAAGTATTGAAAAACAATTTAAGGGAATTTTATTGTGTAACATAATTATCATATATTTTATAAAAAAAATAGGAATTGAAATTATATTGTTTAAACGATATATTTATTACATTTAATAAAATGTAATAATAAATTGTATTGTGTGAGAAATTCTAAGAAATTCATAAATAAACCAGTTCCTTTTCCTAGTTATTTTCTTGTTCATCCTTTATTCATCAATTTTATGGATTTTCTGAACATGAAATCCCAAGACACATATATTAAAATATCTAACCATGAATCTCATTATGTTTAAAAATTATAGGTAAAGAACTATGATATCAATTATCGAAATCCTTTTACTGAGATCTATTTAAAGCACTTAATGATCACTGAGAACTACGACACAATAAATCTTCTGTTACAATCAAAATTCTCAATGAAGAATTGAGAAGATTAAATAATTAGATTCAATATCAAAATTATACCTAGAATAATTTAAAAATATTCAATGGATGGAAAGCACACTCTTATTAGTAATGTTTCAATAATATAATGTAATAAAGAAGATAAAAATGGAATGATAGAAAATGTTATCATCAATGATTAATTGATCATTTAACAATCATGTGTTTGGAGTGAATTTACAGTGTAAAAGAAAAAAATTAAGCATGTAAAAATACCTATTTGAAATCACTAGGTACATCCACAAAAATTATTAGCTAATATTTTTTTAAGGAACACAAAAAACCTTTAATATTCATCTCCTTCAAAAATTTGTGCACCTAAGGCTCTACTCCAATGGTTTTTGTTTCTGAAAATTTCTCCCCAAATTGATCCTGACTGAGTTTTTTTACTCACATATTTTTTATGGCCACAGACCTTATCCACCACCTCATAAATATTATAGTTATAAGTGAATGTAAAATCCTTACACTTTGGTCACCACAACTATAAATATAGTAGAACTAAAAAAATCATTCATATACACATGAAAATTAATTTCCAAATCAGTATTTTTATATTGGCTCCCACTAATTATCATTAAAAATTATAATAAATTTTATTTCTCTAAAATTAATAAGACATGTTCCAATAGTTAAAAATCAATAATAATGAATCATTTCTAACCCTGATCATGTGATTTCCTCAATATAACTCCAAATCGATTATATGTCTTATCAAATCTATAGTCATGTATAATAAACACATCCCTGGTTTGAAGAATCTTGTTCGGTAATCTTCCATAATGAACAATTATGGTTTTTTAGGGTTCACCTCTAAATATTCATTGACATTATATTAATATTATATTGACTTCCTAATCAGAACCAAGTATATTTAATCTTCAATAGATGACCTCAACCCCTATATTCATTTCTCATCCACTAGTTCATCTTCCTCGTAAATTCAGTTATACTAAACCCGATTATCAACATCAAGTACACTGAGATTTGATTCATCATCATATATTTGGGTCATCTAGTTTGGACACATCACCTATAATAACTTAATCTATATATGCATCATTATAATTATTTATACATGCATTTTCCCCCAGATCAAGACACTAGATCCCAATATTCATTCTTCCTAACAAAGAGACCATGTTGAAATATTCTTTCAAATTTGGATTCAGTCTTGAAATCTGATATATAATTATTCAACTAATTTGAGAACAACATGTTCTCCATCATTAGACATGGCTCATATCATTCCCAATCCAAGGTTTTAATTTTCTCTTCTGTTAATAGTTAGATTCAAAAATAATCTATTTGGGTTAGGAAAAATCAGATAATTGTATTTTTATTTTAATAATAAATATGTGAACTACTAAAAAATTTTGTTACATGGTTATGTGGACAGGCTGCTATGAAGACAACTGTTGGATTTTTGGAAAAAAATTAGATATGTGAGCACAAATTATATGTGGTTTAAATCAAAAACTAAATTTTTTTTTATTATTAATGAACTAATAATCACATAATGGTATCTCAAATAAATTTAATAAAGTGGATTTATCAAACATCCTGATAAATAAATCTAGGAAAAATGAAAATCTTATATGCGGTCCCATTGTAGCATTCAAATCTCAGCAACAACCCTATACTAAATTTAAATAATTTGTAAAACCAACATAAATTAAAAATTCTAATCAAACATATTGATATAAACAAATAAATATTCAAAATTTACCAAAAAGATTAAATTTAATTTAAATCAATAATTAAATATTAACTTCCAAATTTTATGTAATTAAATATATTCTCAAAATATTATTAAAAAAAATGTTTAACAAAAATTTTATTCTAAAAATAAAAGAAATTAAAATAAAGAATAAAATAATCATTTTTGTTCCCAAAAAATAACATTTCAAATGAACATCCAAAGAATAAATTTTTTGATATTAGATTAAACAGTATTAAAAATATCACCAATTAAATGACATTTATCATCAAAAAATGTAATAAATTCGATTAGTACATGTCGAAAAACAACATCAAAACGTAGCCAAATCATGAACATATATATTATGTGCCTAATACTTCTACATGGATAGATCTCTCATGCACATGAGAAATTATCCATGTTGAATGGTCTATCTAGAGTATTTTAGAGTCATGGAGGTTGGAATTATACTTTTTAGTTTAATTTCTTATAATTGGGAAATTAAATATGAAATTTAACATCATATAGTAAAGAAGTTTTCATTCAGTTTTATGTCATGTGACTGCGATGTTGGCCACAGAGTTTAATATCCTGGTTCAAGGACTGAGATCCATATATTTGAATAAAATGAATCTCAATCATGATATTTGGAGTGACTCTCAATTTCTACTAAGTTCACTTGTTTCATGCTAGGAATGATAAATAAGAGACAACATGGAAAATAATTTTTACCACATGATAGTATATGATGTAGAACATGTGGGGGAATTTACATTTCAATGTAAGCATGAATCTTGATTTAAATTTGAATCTTATGGATTTAAATGTTTAAAAGTGATAAAAATACATGGATGTGCCCGAAATATTTTATCCATGTTTAACTATGTATCCCATTGTATGAGAATCAAGCCACAAAAAGTTCATAAAAAATGTCTCCTTCACAAATATGGCTCATATGCAGGGGAAGTTTAACTTTTATTTTTTACACATATTAGGATCATGTGAGGTGAATTTCGAATTATATGGTAGTGTATCATTTTATGATAAGTAAGAATACCCAATATGGATGAGGTATCCAAGTTGGGATGAGTTATGGAATCTTTATCCTAGTATATGACTCTGAAAGGAAACTTAAAAGGAGTTAGTAAACCTATTCACTAGACACATTCTACGTGGATCTAGATCATATATAAAATGGACTTCTAGTCCTATAAAATAATTATATTTCATAAAATTTTGTATCATGTGACATGGAAAAAAGATGACATGTAGTTTTAGTTCTTTCATCTCTTTATGGAACCACATAGTTTAATGTCATACAGTATGGGAAAATGTGACCTAACATGAAATTGTTCCAAGTGATTAATGGAGAGATGTTCCATGTTATTTTGGGTCTTGTAGAAAGGACCAAGACTATATAAGCTAACATATTAATGTAAGGATGTTAGGATATAATGTTTAGAGTCATGTATCTAGCACTATGATGTTTTGTATTTTATTAACACGTGATAAGGAAGTATGTCATGTAATTTATTATCATGGGTAAAGGATTTGGCTGTATGACATAACTCATCGGGTGTGTTTTTTCTATCAAGGAGATAATTACTCACATACTTTTCATATGAGTCTTTAGAATTTCAATCTATATTATACCATCATCTATATATATCATGATCTAGTATGTAAAGATGAACCAATCCATAATGGTATATCTCATAAGTTAGTGATAAGGAAAATAATATATAATATCTTTCATGACCACCTATATGGGTCTCTTGATCCAAAAAATATCAAGATTTTTATGGTCTAGTTAACACATTAATTATATACGCACATGATTAGAATTAAAGGAATAATCCTTCTTTCTATCATGGAGATATGGATAAACGATGTTCATTCTCAGACTTTGTGTGATCTACATAGGGAGGTCACATGGTTGATGTAAATATTTACATATGGTTGAATCTAATATCCCTTCATCTATTTTCATATAAATAAAATTCTTAATGAAAAATAAATTATTGATTGAATTCCCTAAAAATTGGTGAAATTGGAAGTATTCTGGATGTTCACTAAAATCATCCACTTTGGGTCACTTAATCTAGGGGAGCTCAATCCAATTAATCTCCATGATCATGGTGAAATACCCAGTTACTCTATAAGGTATTATAATTAGTAGTATGCGGTACTATAGAAGCCAGAATTATTCATCTGATCTCGGCCTTCAGGCCTCCAATTTGGGTTTACCGGTCTTTGTGTCTTTGGACCAATATGGCCATTGGGCCACTGAATCGTCGGGATACTAAGGGCCTTCAGGAAACTAGGTTGTTGGGATACTAATGGAATTCGAGCAACATGGACTAAGGTATATATAGAATAAGAAGCAACCTAGGTAGACTATATGTGATAAGGCCTAAGAGGTGGACTTAGAGAATGTAGAAACCACCAGATTAAAGCTAATTATATTGGAAGAATTCAAGTGTATAGAAATATTCATCAGTTCCAGGAATTGTGGTGCTCTGCATAGAAAAATGCTAGTTGATCGCCATGTGATGTTGGTAGCTAGACACCTTAAAAGATGCAGATACTTGGGAGGGGTTGTTTCTAGTTTTGTGAGGTCATGGGCTTTCATTTGTATGTATTGATACTTTTTCATCTTGGCCTTTAGGTCATGTATGTTCATTCTTCCTTGGGCATAAGGGTCGTGTAAGGATTCCCCCTCAACCCATTAAATGGGGATTATCTAATAAATAAATTAAAATATATGGAATTTAGGCTTTAAAATTATATTACTTCACCTCTCTATGAGATACTAAAAATAACGATTCTTCCCATGTCTACCACATATTAAAGAATTTTCATGGGAATGTGGTTGAATTTTATATATTGGAGGTAGTACCTCGATCTTGATAAATTCAAGAAAATATATATAGGATAATTATTACTATTAATTCACCTGGTAAGAGTATATAAAATATAAAAAATCTCATGGTCATGTGGGCTTTGGTAATATTTAAGGATATATGGAATTCACCTTGAGAGCGGGTGAAAATGGGAAAATACACTCATACCAATGGGTTCGGGTAATTCAATTCATGGAGGATCTATAAAATATAATTCTAGTGTTTTCCCATGTAGAAACTATAAATGATGCATCATTATAATTAATTCTCAAAGATCCTCATTTTCTTCCCCAAACTATTCTATCTATTCATTAGAAAATACAGTCTTGTAATCCTCAAGGGGCTAACCAAATGAAGAATTATTGAAACCCTTGAAATTCTCAAGATCATGATAAGTGGGTGAGGATGGGAATTATGAGGAACCAAAAATTATAATGACATCTTAATTACAGGAAGTTGTGGTATCATTATAAGCTTTTTTTTATGATAGAAATATAAAATGGGTGAACTATGTTGATAAAAGCATAGGTAAATTCTTTTTCTTTATTGGTGGAGTATACCATTTGGTTAGCGCCCATTCTGAAATTTCATAAGCTAGAGCCATTTGTAAAATTTGGTGGGACAACACCCACTGGACTGATTTATGGTAAATTTCCTATGACCATTATTCTTTTTCATCTGGGAGAATGGTTAAAACATATTTGACTTGTTCAATGGAATTGAACCCTCATAAATCATCTTTTATTGTGGATATTTTTTGATGATGCATTCTTAGATTTTGTAACCTAGAATATGATGGTAATGGTGTATATTTAAATGATTATCCTACCATAATTAATCAATATAACTTATTTTAGAATGCATGATCATTTTTTATTCCAGAAAAATAGTGATATACCATGGAACCTAGTCGTTATGGAAGGAATAAATTTTACCATTCCTTCTTTAAAGGTCACATCACCTCATCTTTTTCACCTTGAGTGTGATAATAGGTACTACATCTTTCCCTTAATTCCATGTTCATGTTGGTTTTTCTTGATAATATATTTACTTATTTATATTAATATATTCCAATATATTGTTATATTTTCATAAACACTTGGAAACCATTGAGATAATTCAATGGATAAGTATAGTTTACAACCCATCCTATAAGTTTTCCACACAGATCTCTAATAACTATTTATAGGGAAGCCATGTTTCCCAGGAATATGTCATACCCTTCCATCATGCAATAAAATCCTTAAATTTTTATTTATATTTCTACTTCTAGTTGGAGGGGTCAAAAATAAATTTTTATTAATTAACTGAGAGCAGAATTAGATGAGTTTCAAATGAATATGTTCTTAATATTCAATTGACCTAGTTTTATGGTTATGGTACCAAGAAAATGTAGGGCCATCCATGTTAGGAATGATCATGTGAGCTTGAAAAACTTTTATTGTTTTGGTTTCCCATCACTGGGATACATTGGGATGAAAAATGAATGATGTTTTTCTTAGGATCTCCCATTATATTACATGTCATGAAGTTTGGGTTCCCAAATTTAGGTGGGGAAAGAGTTGAATCCACCCACTCAGGCTATGGATTCATCTCTAGGATTACCAGTGTATCTCAACATTCCAGATAATATATCCACTAAGTGTGGAAAGACAGTAATTACTGGGTTATCCATGTTTGAGTTAACTATAGATGAGTTTCCTAAACAAGTAGATGATGTAATCCACAATCAAATCTATAAAAAATGGGTCTATTTATATGATCTAAATTCAAAATGGTGGATCGATTATGACATTCTGGGTTTACAAACTATCTCACATTAAAGAGGATCAATTGAAGGATACATGTAATCTTCAATCTAAGTATTTTAATTATATAATTATAATTCCCATAGAAACTAAATATTAATCTTCTAAACATATACTATTATTGATTTGAGAAAAGAACACTTCCCTCCTTCTATGATATATTCACCATGATCAAGTGATTGGTGTATAGTGAATGTGGCCACACATTTTCCTTTGGAATCAGTGATATCCTTTTAGGTCTCTAAATATTCAACCTCCTCATTACATTCTTAAGTAGTATGATATTTATTTTGAATTACTTGGCCTAGAAGTGATGACATTCAATAATGTAAAACATGTGGGATGACAAATAGATTCCAATGGGGTTATCTTTGATCTTTGTATGTTTTTTCCCAATGGTTGATTATAGAGATGAAATTATGGTTGAAAATTATAAAATTTCCCCCATCCCTTGGGGATAGGGTTTTCCCAGGGATATATCTATCATGAAGTATAGTTAGAATGAATCCTAAAGATTTCGACTAGAACCGGTGTGTTATTGGATCTTGAATACTAACGAGATATATTTATGGGCCTTATTGGTTTTTGTGGTGTCTTTGATATAGATCTTCTTTGGAGTTGATGTTGTTGGATTCCCCAATTGGCCTCTTTTCTATATTCCCTAATCTAGATTATAGAGACATACACTATTTTAACTAAAATTTATTATATAAATTGCCTCACAAAATAGTGATATTTACCACAGTGGATAGAAAACCACATAAGAATCCCCTTGGTAGCTTCCTTTATATGGTGTATTTCCTCCACTATATCTCAAATATATTTATGGATTTATTATTCTGATCTAGTGATGGGATCCTAAAATAATTGGTTATGGGGATAAGTACCCCTACCATCCTTATAAACTATTTCTTATCAGATGGATAGTGAGGATCCATCCTCTAAATACATCCATGAGATACTTCTGTTGCTGTAATGGATACATTGATATGTAACTGCCACACCAGGACATTATCCATCAATTGTTGGTGGTGTTAGGAAGATAATAGTATATGTTAAGGCCACAAGAACATGGTATCCATGGAAGTCAAGAATTATGTTCAGTGAGTTATCTGGCTATGTTCAACAACTTGAGGTTTTCAATGGGATCCATCTTCTCCAATGGTATCCATGGACGTATATAAGTATTTCCACTATGTTAGTTGGTTGTGTGAAATAACTTGAAGTGTTCTATCGGATTCATCTTATCCAATGGTTTTAGAATTCACTATAACATTTCGAAATACCATTTTTATTTTAGGGGAATTTAAATTCCCTGTAGAGGAAACACAAATGAGAAACCTATATGCGAATATTCATATATAAGAATTCATGGTCAATAGATCAACTTCACCATTAAAGGATGAAAATTGGAACTTTTTCGTATATGGTGGGCCTAGAACTTTTAATGAATTCATGTCAGGTTCAATATTTTTATTTCTAAAATTTCTCATACCCACGATCAGTTAGAGTCAATTAAAACCTATTTTCCAAATGTAGGTAGTCGCTGGAACATTACCATCTATATATTATAAAATTCATTAGTCGAGATGGTGGGAGATTGGGCTCGCCATACCCTTTTGAGGAGTATTATTTCCATCCTTTTACTCTCTAAAAAATTTAATATGTATTCATCAATCCTTCCCAAATCCAAGTGAAGTATTGGATGTCCCTATGAAAATAATATGATATAAATCCTGTGGATATTTGGACACCTTGATGTTTTTGAGGTTATATATATTTCTCTAATTATTTCAATCGACTTTTGCATAATCCATCTAGCTAGGGTCACAAGAATTTACCACCATCCAAGGATTTTTTTAGTGTGTTGGAGTTGGGATTAAACATCATAAGGGATTCTTATATATCTTGATGAGAAAGGAATTAAATAACATGCAATATGATTATATTCATAGGTATTACACTTGAAAAGAAGGCCCATAATCATGGAACTTTCATCATACATATTTCATGATCATTTTTTATTGTTAATTCCCCATGATTCACATTAAGTGTGCGAAACAAAAGTTAATATAAGATCAGCCACATTATATGAGATCATACAATGGAATTTTAGTGAGGATTACATATTGAGGATTTTATGAAGATATTATTATATTTTAAACGAATAGGAGATAGAGTGTGGATTATGCACAAGATTACTTGAGATTCCTTGTGTAGTGGGTGCATTAGGTGAAGAAATTTTTTGGGCATACACCTAGGGGGTTTCAATATATGGTAACTAAAAGGAGTATCTCCACTCATGTTTTATTAATAAATAGTTAGTAATTACAATTAAGAGGATTCTTAAGGACCAAATGGGGAATACACCTAGTGGATGCCCAAATTTTATTTAACCCAAGAGGGGAATCTGAGTCTGTACTGATGGTGCATGATGAATCCAAAAGGATGAATTTAAACATAAGGATTTTGAAGGAAACCACTTGGAGAGATCTCAACATTAGGTGATAAGATAAGAAATATGAAAAGAAAAATATTGATTTAAAGAAATATGATAAAATTTAATGGAGGAATAATAAGATAAGGTATTTTAGGACATAGTTGAGTCTTATATATAAGAAAATATATATATATATATTAACCTAATACTCATTCTCTAATGGATGAGTATGGATGATCATACTCAAAGTACAATTTTTCTTTTTGAACTAGAATAAATATGGGTATGAACAAAAGTGATTTCCCAAACATATAAGTGTATCTCAACACTATGTGATTATGTTTTGATTAATAATAGGTTTCTATCTTAGAGTAGAGTTAGGAATTTGAACTTCTATGAGTTCTATGAATTTTTGACTCCCCCTACTTATAAAAATATGAGGAAGAGAGATTTATAAAGTTGGTCTGTACACCTAAGGAAGAGGCCCGTATGGGGAAACATAGGAGAGTATCTCAACTCTTGGTGTATATATAATGGATATGTTCCCATGTATGTATAATAGGGTGAATTGGTTCCTATGTGTGGGACCTAGTTATATTGGTTCAAATCTCTAGTCAGGGTTTAGCGAATATATTATTCCTAATAAGGGATTAGTGAAGATGAATAGCCCTAGTAAGGTTTTAGAGGAGGTTATTAGCCCAATTGAGGGCATAATGAAGGTTTTTTCCATATTGAGAGCATATATAAGGTTCGTATAACTAGAATGAGTGTAGTAATGGTTATTATTCCTAATGAGGTTTTAGATAATTCTTTAGTTCAAATAATGGCGTAAATAAATTTATTATCCACATAGAGGGGTTAGTTTAAGTCCTTATCACCAGTAGGGGATTTGCTAAGGTGTTTAGCTCAATAGAGGGATTAGTGAAAGTACTTACCCCTAGTGTGGAATTATCTGTGGTTCTTAGTCCTAGTGAGGGCTTTTAAAAATTATTATCCCTGATGAGGGATTATCCAAGTGTTGGTTCTTCTCCCCAGTTCACACTAGTGGAAGGCTAAGAGAATTATTATCTTTAAAGGTGCTAATACATCCTAGTGTTTCTACTTTTAGAGTATTGGTAAAAGGATATATCTATTAGGTGTCCCTAGGATAATGTTCCCTTAAGTGAAGGGCCTTATGAAAATGTTCATCCAAGTGAAGATCCCTAGGAGACTGGTCACCCTAGTGATGGGACGTGGGTGACTACTTACCCGTGTGAAGTGACCTAAGAAACTAATCACCTAAGTGAAGGGACCTAGGTGATCAATCACCCACGTAAAGGTCCATAGGTGACACATTTCTTAGGAGAAGGGTCATGGGCCACTTTTCACCCAATTGGGTACTCAACCAAGTCGATACTTTAGAATATGTGGGGATAATGGAGTTCTCACCTATATCTAAAGTATGTTTATGTAGGTGTAGGTACTTTGGGTCCCCTCAAATAATAGGTGATAGGGTCTATTTAAAGACCTTTTCAATGACCTATGTGTTGTAATAGATTAATGGTGTAGGTGTTTCTTGTAATAAAACAGGGTGAGGGAGCCTAGGTGGCCCAAAGAAAGCTGGGTGAGCTAAGACAGTCACTAGAGGAGACCTAGAAAAATGGACAAGGGTGGAGGGGACATAAATTTATTTTCATCTTCAAACAACTGAATATTTTGAGGTATAATATTTTTTGGGATCCATATGCATTAATATAAAACCTTGAAAAGAGAAATATGCACCTAATTTTAGAAAAAAATTCCATAAAAAGTTGTTTTTGAGTCTTAAAAGCGACCAGAATACCCTCATAATGGGTATTATGGAATCATCACCATTTTCTCTAAAATTTGGTAAAATTTGTGGCCCACTCCTAGAGGTATCTTCTCACCACCATACTATAGTATCAAGAATATTTTTTTAGGAATATTCATCCCTAAATGTGTGGTAAGTCTTATAGAACATGGAAATCTAATTCTCTTCTACTTTTTAGAATAGTGAATCTTTTCTACTCAGACCCAACTTGTGTTGTTAGTGTGAGGATCAAATATTTCATTCTATAGAAACGTTCATGGAATAAATTTTTTGATTCCAACCCCCCTCCACTTATATTTATATTTTTTCAAAATAAAAAAAATCTGATTCTAAGGTAAAGGTATGGGACATTGACTAATTCCCAAATCATATGTAGAGATTTTGAGCTGATTCACTAGTGAGTGGTTTTTCTAGAGGAGTGTTAATACTCCTGTATTTTGGTTGTCACCAAGGGAATAATATCGACTCAAGATGTTTGGGTTACTGAGGGGAAAATATACCAGATGAATTTGTGTTTCCAGATGGAGTAATCACAACTCATCACTTGAATATCCTAAATCATTAGAGGTTACAATTATAAGAATTAAAGGGGGTGGAATAAAAGTGTATTTATTGATATATCCAAAGTCACGAACCAGGCCAGGTTTCCATCTGAACTGGCGATGGACATAGTACACAACATGGACTGAAGGGCGTTCCTGATCCCCACGGGCTGGCACAAGTTCCCAGGTATCGAAATAAAATGTGTGAACGATTTACCCAAAACAAGAGAGATGAAAACAACAAACAAGATAAATAAAATATGACTAGAAACAGACAACCAAACACTCCATTAAACTATAAATAGGTTTAAGTCTATAATTCAACTAAAAACCCAAAGTGAACAACCTCAAGTATAGGGAACTAAACTCTAATACCAACCTCCTAGCGACATGATAAGCTGCATCCCCAAGCTACCAACACCAACCTACATGTGAAGACCAATGGCATCTAGAACCACCCACACTAACCACGATGTCACAACTTGGAAAATCACAGGAAACAAGGTCTACATACACCCATATGTGTATGTAGGGTGTTATCCAAAGTCCCATTAGGATGTGACCAAATAAAAACGTTCCATGCCACAACATCAAAAAGATAATTTAATATTATTATTTAAAACCATAATTTTAAAATCCTTTTAAGGAAAACATTTAAAAACTAAAAGTGAAAAGGGAAGATTACTGAAAGAAAAACCATTTCACAATACTGAAAGTGAAAAGGGAAACATTTATATAGAACATGCATGAACTCAAGTGGTACTGCATATGCCGATGAAAGGCACAAAGGCGTAAATTGTAGTTCACTAGGGGTAAATCCTATAAGGTTTATCTAGCTCGACTGGGACCCTGGAACCTCATGTCTCAGTGAAACATATCATAGAAACCATGACCCTCTGAAAACATGGCTTAGAAGGCCACGACCCTCAGAAAATCATATGTTTAGTTAGTGTCAGAATCATTAGTCCTGACAGTGAAACCTAGTCGAGTCACCTCCGAAACACTGGCCCACTAGTCTAGTCCACCCTCCTAGCTATGCGAGGTTTCCCCTTGTACTCAATCAAGTTTCACATTTACAAATCACTAATACAACACATTTACACACAAAAGTCAATCCAAAGAAGGTACACAGTGTGGCACCACTTACACACCCCAACCCCACTCTAAAAACACACATACTAAACCATTTGATAAACATGCCTCGCACCACTTATGCAATTTTATTGTTCATAAAAAAAATTCCAAAAAATTTTGCAAAGGTACCACAAATCATTACACCCAAATAAATATTCCAAAATACCCCTTTTTAGACCAAACGCACACCAAAACTGTTTCACATCATAAATCACATCCCATACATGACTTCATAAGTTATTTAAAAAACTAATAAAAAGTTTCTAATTGGTACATCAAGGGTTTCCTATGAAAAATGCTTAATTTTCACACAATAATGACACATAAAATTTAACACATGATTAACTCTATCAAACACCACATACACACATCACATTCAATTAAATAAATTTAAGTAAACAATTTATAAAGAATTTAATATTAACACACGAAAATTTACACCAAAAACATACGTGATCTCAAGCCAAAACACCACTTAAAAACTGATTGTGCCACTCAACCGTTCCAAAACATGTTTTCCACTAATCCAACTATTTAAAATTTAAATAAAAATGTGTTCAATAAGTTCAGTGTTCCATAATATATAATTTTTCCATTAAACCATTTTTTATACACTCTCACCTTAAGTGCTTCAGAAAATATTTCGCACTTTTCTGATCGGACCCGAAATTTTTTTTCAAGAAAGGCCACAATATGATATGCATGACACACACAAAAAAATTCAAGAAAAATAAATTTCTAACTCAGATACATATTAAACAATTAACAAATTATATTTTTCACACTAAAAATATTTAATTGCATGTTTCCAATAACTCTCACTATAAGACTTATATGATGGGTAGACCCAATATCACATGTGCATGTCAAAAATATTTCCTTTTACATTTCTTGATACCCATACAACTACTAAAACCCATTTTATAAAAACATTACATCAAAACACACACCAAAACCTAGCCAATATCTATATTAGGAATCTGAATTCAATATTTAAACACAAACCAATTCAAAAACACCAAATGCATCACATAATAAAACCAAGGAATACATTAATAAATTTAAAAAAACATATTAAATTAATATAATGATTCTAAGGCATGGAAACAGCTACCTTGGTGTAGGGAAAACTCCAAAAACTAGTGAAAATCTCCAATTGCACCAAAACACACCACATGCGGATTTAATTGGATCCTAAAACAATAATTCGAACCAAAAAAGTCACAATTGAACCCTAAAATAGAGGACTGAACCGAAGCTATCAATATCGAACCTCAACAACTCAAAAACCTCAAAATGAAACCCTATGAACTGTGGAAGGGATTGCCCAAAGGAAAAGGGAGAGGCGGTGGCGGAATGGCAGTTCGACCGGGAGGTCAGGTCACTGGAAGGCCGAATAGTATAGAAGGTGTACGTTGGGGTCTAGGATGCTATGTGAGCCGGCTGGCCAAGTGTGGAGGTGCTGCACTAGGTCTTCAGGGGAAGTCGTGTGACGGTGCCAGATGGGGAGGCCGACGGACAACACGAAGGGGGGGTGGCAGGAGACATAGCGATGAGACCGGCAGGGGGGTGGCGCGATCCAAGTGAGGAGAGTGGGGGGTATTGATGGGGAAGAAATAAACACATGGGGGGATCTAGGTCTCGATGCCAAGAGTGGGGGTGGAGTGAAAAAAAGAGAAAGAAGAAAACAAAACTAATGAAATAAAAAAACCAATAATAATCATCATACTAATAATAACAATTAAAATATTAATTATAGTAATAATAATAATAATAATAATTGGAATAATAATAATAACATAAATAAATTATTATCCTTAGAACTAATAATAATAATGATGATAATATCCTTAAATACTAAAACAATCCATTAAATTTTTATCAACTTCTTATTTTATTTTAATTTCATTTTATCCCCCTATTAAATTTTATTTCATTATCAATAATTCTTTTTATATAATTACATGCACGTTAGGCAGGCATGCGGAGAACTGAGTGAGGCTGCGTAGTGACCCATTCGAGGTCGCGCAGCTTTGACAGTGGCGCACTGAACATCATCAAGGCCAAAAAGTGTGTTTCTAAATAAGAAATAAAAACATTAAGTTGGGTTTCAGTCAGACTCCTCGATAACAAAAAAAATTAATAAAAAAATTATTTAAAGACAAAGGGTGTGACAATTCTCCCCCCCCCCCACCATAAAGCTTTTTGTCCCTGGAAAGCCACAACTATGGCTGAGACCCAAAGTAGGAAACGACACCCCCTTAAGGTTCAAGAGTATCGCTATGAAAACAAGCATAGGAAAACGCAATGTTCTTGGAGAAGGTAACTAAAATGAAAAACTCAAGAAACTCATAAAAAGACTTTCTGATATGTGTCGTTTTCCCCAAAGAGCAAGAACGCCTCCAGTTTTCTGATCAATGAAAGAAAAACTCGCACCCCCAGAAACCATCTTCACAAACTGGAATACCTTGAGCACCATTGAATAAAACCCATTCTGTTTGACAATGATGAATAAAAAAGACCAAGTATATCCAAGGAAAACTCTAATAACCAACCACAAAGTCAATACTAGGAACATAACTTAAAGGCGATCTTGGGAAATCCTGAAGGGCTCCCCACAATTAGAAACCTACTAACGCTCGAGACGAGATTGGAAAACCGACACAGGGTGGCCCGGGCGGACTCCCCACTATAAGAATAGGGTAATATCTGTTTATTTTTGGGTAATTTCAGTGAGGCTCCAAATGGTTCTCACAACTCATGGCACCAATGAAAACACAATAACTTAGAGGCTTCCTAGTACTGACCCGAAAACCCACCAAAAGGGCAGGGAGGGCGAGGCCTAACCATTGGGTGTCAAAACCATAGCCGAAGACAAACCAACATCTCAACATCCCTGGATGAACATCGTTCAACTTTGAGACTAATTTTCCCAAACAGACCCCATGAGGACCATTAAAGGTTATTACATATGGTGGGACACCACCCCCGAAACTTTAAGGTAACAAGATGACCACACCTCCTCATTTCCACAAAAAACCCCCATGCACCCAAATGGGTCATTCAGAATGGAACCACATGAATCAATTTAAACTTCCCTTACTTGCAACACCAATGACTGAAATAAAGTCAGGGTTTCATACACTCTCGGTGTTCCAAACCACACGCCAGCTTCACTCTGAGTTCTATGGCTAGAGCCCTGATTTTTGAAGCATATCCTACCTCATGGTCAGGTATTGAAGACTCTTCAAGGGAGCGTTTCCTTTTGGTGGAACACGCAGCCATAACACAACCAAGAAAACACAAAAAAACACAACACACCATGTCATCCACCTACTCTCCCATGACACATTCAGTAAAATAGGGGTTTAGATGATGCACGTGCATCTAACTCTTCACCTTAACTAAGAAACTAAAGAAAGAAAGATGCACGACAAACACTCCTCTTTTGACAAAAAAAATAAAACTCTCCAAGAGGAGGACACACTCCTAGGAAAATAAGTATTCTTGAAGGGTTCCACAAAATACACCTTTTCTCTTAAAGAGAACTCATGATGCAGACATCACTAAACATGACCCTTGTAACCGATGGGAGCACTACAATCCATTCAAGACATCGGTTAGCACATATAATTCTGAACCACCTTCACACTTCCCTGCTGGAATTCCTTTCACTATTTCCAGGGGAACCTTCAAAGACAACAATGTCAAACTTTGTACTCGACAACTCACACAACTCAAAGATACCAAAACTCCATTCAAATCATCTCGCATATGTCATCCCGCTGCAAGAGTATCTTTTTAGTTGTAAAAAGGAGAGGTGGGTTCAATTCTAGAATTCAAGAAGAGAGTCCTCTGATCAACTGGAGGGCTGACCAACAGCGAATTTCCTGTTCCCACACTTTAATCGCACGTCAACGCTCTATGGAGACATACACTAGTCAAGAAAGAAAACCATGGACCCAACCAAACTGGTCCAATGGTCAAGACATACAAAAAGGGAACACTAAACATACCGGGGGAACCACTTCAAAGGATTATCGAAGCACTTTTCAAAATAATTCACTAACTACATGCCTGCATACCAACTTACAAATAATAATTCAAACTTAGGACACAAATCATTCAGAAAGGATCCTCATCTCAAAACGTCTCACATCCAAAATTTCCAAAACACAAGGACACACCACACAATCGCCAGTTATTAACACACTGAATTCTCATTTAACAAGACTTTTTGAAAATAATCAAAGCTAGTGGGTTGCACAAACACCAATGTTGTCCCATGGGGCTCGCACATCCATGTTCCTGTGTCACACTGGCACCCACCTCATATCCATCCATGAACTCATCCGCTCATGCCATTAACCATTTCTATTTTCATATGTGATCATGCTTGTGGTTGCCCACAAGAACACCTAGGATCAAAACAAAAAATTCCCAATTTTCAAAACCAAAACATTCATCCCACAACTTTCAAACCTCATACTTCATTTTATATTTAAAGCACTTCATTTCAAAAAAAAATTCTCAAAACCAAATCATTTTTACATAAAAACCTGATTTTCATGAATCCAAAACAACTAGGTGAGGAGCGATGCAAGATGAGACTAGTGTCAGTGGGTGACTTGAACATATGGTTGGCAGCCATACGCCATTCACGCCACCACCACTGAGAGTATTCTAGGACAGCATCCCTGGGTCCACATGGCTTGCAAGACCCTGTGAGCTCACTAGGACCATTGACCCTACTCCCATTTCATTTCCCCTAAACAAGATTAACCACAAGAACCAATGACTCAGAAAAACCTCAACTTACATTGGTAAATAGATTACCACCACAAGGTGTGCTGGCCAGGAACATTGTTCATAGCAATAATGTCGACTTCTGGCAACCTTAATTTTGGTCTACTCTGACTCTATCCTGAAATAACATGACCCAAGAGGACAAACCTCATCTGATACCATTTGGTCATGAACCAAGCCGGGTTGCCATCTGAGTCGGCGCTCGACCCAGTCCACGACATGGCTCGAAGGGCATTCCCAATCCCCATGGGCTGGCATGAGTTCTCGGGTATCGAAATAACACATGGGAACGATATACCTGAAACAAGAGGTAGAAAAACAACTAACAAGATAAGTAAACTGATACTGGAAACAAACCACCAAAAACACATTTAAACCATAAACAGCTTTAACTCAACAATTCAACTAAAAACCCAAAGTGAACAACAACAAGGATAAAGAACTAAACCCTAATACCAACCTCCAAGTGACACGAGAAGCTGCATCCCAAAGATACCAACACCAACCTCCACGGGAAGACCAATAGCATCCAGAACCACCAACACTAAGCACGAAGTCACAACCTAGAATACAAAAGAAACAAGGTCTACATACACCCATAGGTGTGTGTAGGGTTTTATGAAAAGGCCCAGAATGATGTCACCCAATAAAAAGTATCCACTCAACAACATCAAAAATATAATTTAACATGATTATTTAAGATCATAATTTTAAATCGATTTTATTGAAAAAATTTAAAAACTAAAAGTGAAAAAGTAAGAGCATTGAAAGAAAAAACATTTGACAATACTACTTTAAAATCGAAGGGAAACATTTATAAAGAACGTGTATGAACTCAAGTGGTCCTCCATATGCAGACGGAAGGCACCACGTCATGAATAGTAGAGCACCGCGGGTAAATCCCCTAAGGTTTATCTACATCGAGTGGGACCCTAGAACCTCATGTCTTATTGAAATGTGGATTAGAAACCACAACCCTTAGAAAACATGTCTTAGAATTCCACGACCCTCAAAAAACATGGCTTAGAAGGCCACGACCCTCAAAAAATCATATGTTTAGTTAGTGTTGTAGTCGTTCATCCTGTCAGTGAAACCAGGTCGAGTCACCTCCAGAACACTAGCCTAGTAGTCTAGTCCACCCTCCTTTCTACATTGGGTTTCCCCTTGTGCTCAATCAAGTTTCACATTTACAAATGACTATCGCAACACATTTACACCCAAAAGTCAGGCCATACAAGGTACACAGTGTGCCACCACTTACACACCCAAACCCCACTCTAAAAACTCACATACAAAACCATTTGATAAAAATTCCTCGCACCACATATGCAATATGGTTATTCATAAAAAATTTCCAAAACAATTTTCAAAGGCACCACAAAACTTTACACCCAAATACATGTTCCAAAATATACCTTTTATACTAAACGGACACCAAAACTGTTTCACATCATAAATCACATCCCATGCATGACATCATAAATTATTTAGACAACTTATAGAAAGATTATAATTGGCACATCAAGGGTTTCACTTTAATAATGCCAAATCTTTACACAATAACGACACCAAAAATTTAACACATGCTTAACTCTATCAAGAACCATGTCTGCACATCACAATCAATTAAATAAATTCAAGTAAACAATTTATAAAACATTTATGATTAACACACAACAATTTACACCAAAATCATACTTCATCTCATGCCAAAACACCACTTATAACTGAATGTGCAGTACAACCATTCCAAAACAAGTTTTCCACTAATCCAACTATTTAAAATTTAAATAAATAGGTGCGCAATAAGTTCAATGTTCCATAATAAATAATTTTTCCTTTAAACCCTTTTTTATACACTCTCACCTTAATTGATTTTGAAAATATTTTTCTCTTTTAAGATGGGACCCGAAAACTATTTTCAGGAAAAACCACAATATGATACGCATGACATGAAACCAATTTTTTTCAAGAAAAATAGATTTGTAACTCAGATACATATTAAACTATTAAAAAATTATATTTTCCACACCAAAATTAATTAATTTCATGTTTCCAATAACTCTCACAGAAAAACTCATATGATGGGTAGACCCAATATCATATGTGTGTGTCAAAAATATTTATGAGGACATTTTGTGCAACCCAAACAACTCCTAAAACCCATTTTTTAAAAACATTTAATCAAAGAAAACACCAAAACCTAGCCAATCTCTATATTAGAAATCTGAATTCAATATTTAAACACAAACCAATTCAAAAACACCAAACACATTACATCATAAAACCAAGGAATTAATTAATAAATTTAAAAAAATATATTAAATTAATCTAATGATGCTAAGACACGGAAACACCTACCTCGATGTAGGGAAAACTTTGAAAACTTGTGCGAATCTCAAATTACAGAAAAACGCACCACATGCAGATTGAATTGGATCCTAAAACAATAATTTGAACCAAAAAAATCACAATTGAACCCTAAAATGGAGGGCCGAACTAAAGCTATCAATATCAGACCTAAACCACTCATGAAACCCAAACTGAAACCCTATGATCTGTGAAAGGGATTACCTGGAGGGAAAGGGAGAGGAGGTGACACAATGGGAGTTCAGTCGGGAGGTCCAGTCGCCAGGAGGCCGACCAACGCAGGTGGTGCGCGCAGGGGTCTGAGTGGCTATGCGAGCTGGATGGCCCAGAGCAGAGATGCGGTGCCAGGTCTTTGGGGTAATTCATGTGATGATTCATGCTGGGGAGGCCGGCGGACATCACGGATGAGGGGAGGGCAGGCTGGAGGCGTAGCGAGGAGACCAGAAGGGGGTGGTGTGATCCAGGTGTGGAAAGTGGGTAGTTTCGACAGGGAAGAATAAAAAATGAGGGCGGGAGCTTGGTCTCGACGCCAAGAGTGGGGGGGGGAAGATAAAGAAGAAAAAAATAAAATAATAAGAAAAATAAATAAATAAAAACTAAAAACAAAAACAAAACTAATAATAAAAATCATACTAATAATAATAATTAACATATTAATAATAGTAATAATATTAGTAATAATTGGAATAATAATAATATCTTAACTAAATTATTATCCATAGAACTAACAAATAATGTCCTTAAATATTAAAACAATCCATTATATTTTTGTCGACATCTTGTTTTATTTTATTTTCATTTTATCCCCCATTTATGTTTTATTTCTTTATCAATAATTCTTTTTTAAATAATTAGTTTTACATGAGGAAAGTGTGTGGAGAACCGAGCAAGGCTGAGCGGTGACCCATGAGAGGTCGCGCAGCTTTGAAAGCAGCGCGTTGAACGCCGTCAAATCCAAAAAGTGCATTTCTAAATAAGAAATCAAGACATTAAGTCGGGTTTCACCCCGAATCCCCAATACTACGAAAATTAATAAAAAAATTATTTAAATATGATGGGTGTGACATCCAAGGTAATATATCAATATGTCACTAAATATCATGTGGGAATATGAATCAAGTGACACATAGTTCTCATAAAGAGACTCCTACGTAGATAAAGTGAATATATAGAGGGAATGACTTTTAAAAATAGGTACATTGATGGAGAAATATATAATGAATGATTATATATAGTTCCATATCATTTACTATTGGGTGGATATTATTACACTACCATGGAATCATGATTAGATACATATGTTCTAGTGGGGATGTTGCATGTATATGACACTCGGGCAAAAAATTTAGGCCATGTGGGGTGACCCAATCTAAACTCTTTATGTTTTTGAATGATATAAATTAATTCATATTGTATTTAGTTATGAAAATAAGACTTGGTACCCCTAGATTGCTAAATAGGAGAAAATATGTGTTCTATGTTTTTCCATGTTTGATGAACCATGAGAACACAACACGATTTTTTTAGTGATAAATGGAAGTCCCTATAAGATTGGTATCTTTTGACTTTAACCCTTGAATTTTACTAATCCATGGATATTCCTAAAGGTTTTGAACTTATATATTACTTAGAATACTTTTTATGAGTTTTTATCCTAATATGTTTTATTCCTCTCACTTTTCTTTTCAAATTCTAATTTTTTCCCTAGATCTTTGTGAAACATACATAGTAAGAATATACTCAACTTTTTTGGTGGCATGCTTTTCTAGTTTTTGACATATTGAATACAATATCTTTTTACATGGGTTATTTAATGTCTTTTATCTTACACCAATGTACCTATTATTAAATTTCATATTTATTTTACCATAAAGTGAGGTAGTCTGTAGGAAAATAAAACCCAATATGAATGAGAGGTTAATGATAGAATAGAAAATTTCATAAATATGTACACATAGTTTAATTTTATATTTCATATACCAATTTTTGTCGTAATTTTTGGTCTATTAGATTTGAACAACTGAATTGGGTAGTTTTTTGTAGGGAATACAAGGAAAATCCCAACATTAACAAGGATCTAATGCTACCATAGACTACGTTATAGAAGGTGGTATTCAGTTTATGGTCGGGAAGCATTGAACATTGTTTGATTCATTTTAGGGTCCCAAGATAAGGACCCTATGTTTGATAGGACTTTCTAAAAGGGGAATCTCAACTTAAGGATTTGGGATCTCTATATGATATGCACATCTAGATGTGAAAGTTAAAAATATTATAATGTCATAATATTCATTGAAAATTAGAGTGATGCATGAATGTGAAACATAGATGGTGTTTGAATCAACCTGAATAGTTAGGTTATGAAATGTTTCAATCATAAACTATGAATGTATAAATCAATTAGAAATGTAAATTGGAGGTAGTATAATAAACATTAGTAATTAACGAATGCTAATTAAATTTCCAGTTAATGGATATTTTTTGGAGTAGTGTTTTAATTACAACACTCATTCCAAGAATAACATATGGGGTTTAGGTATAGAATGGAGAGAAAGGAATGAACCTTAGTAATGGTGGAAAATTTATTCCAATCCCAATCAATGGAGACTAGTTGGAGTATGTTGGTCATTACAACACTCAATCCATGGATATAATATGAGGTTTATGTGGAGATTGGTAGGATTAGAATAACCATTATTAATTATTGAAAACTATTTTCATGCTCATTAATTGGAGACTAGTGTGACTAGGCTGGTTGTTAACACGACAATTAAATTTCATATAACAATTTTCTATGAAATATAGAACCTAGAGGACTATTTAAATCAAGGTTTAGAGATTCCAAAAGGGGTATATTGACTCATGGAATTCGATTTTGTTGAATCAGACATCATAGATATAAAGTGGTTTCAGGGAGAACATGAATATCCAAGAAGTTTTTGAGAGTCCTATAGGTTATACATTATTTTATTAAACACATTACCAATGTGAATGGATACAACATGATATTCTTGCATACAATATCACCTAAAGCGGTGATATAATCAATGTTAAGAGGAAATATTTCCATTGATGAAAATGTACATATATAATAACATATCTCTGATTTAAAGGGGAATGGGAGATTAACTAAATTTTTCCTAGACCAGGGTGTCTAAGAAGAATATCTCAGATTTCTTATGGTTATATAATGGTACCCATGAGATTTGGGCCTTCTTTATGGTTCAAATATTTCTTCAACAATAAAATATAATGTATTAGCGAGTGAAGACATGAATTATGATTAGGATTGAATTTATGGTTTTTCAACCTAATCATCCTTCATGAATCTTGATTTTTAGTTTATTTTTTTGTAATTAAGACCATAAAGGGATAATGTTTTAGTTTGTATAGTTTTAACCAAATGATAGTAATGTTTGAGGTTTCATATCATTGAATAAGATACTAGGAAAACATATTTAAAAATGTAAAGGTAAAACCCAAACTGAATCGAGAATTCATTTCTAGTATAGATTATCCCATTGGGTAAACCCACATAATTTATATTTTCATCACTTCGACAAAACAATTCGGGTTGGGGTTGGGCCTAGGTTAGAATATCTTAGAATCAATACATATAAAATTATAATTGAATCAAACCTTATGTATTTCTTAAAAAGAGACTTCCCACATAGATCTTCCTAATATAGAAGAAAGGGGTCAATTCTATATTTTTTCCTCGTATGGTATCATGACCATAAGGTGCTCTATAGCTTGTACTTGATATAAAATATACATGTTTACGTAGTAGATAGTAAATTTATCCATATTACAAATCATATGTGAAGAATATTCTATGAAAAAATACATGTATATGGATCACATATAGGGAATTTGATAGATATGATAGACCATGTGTTGTTTAGTTTAATGTTATGCTACAAGGACTCATAGGTTCTTTTGTTTAGGGTCATGCAATGATGACCTATTTCATTTCAGTTTAATTTCATGCATCTATGATGAATTTAATATAGTTTAATTTCATGTTACTGGACATCATGAATTATATATAATTTTTATTTTATCACCTTATATATAGAATGGAATTTCGTGTAGTGTAATTTCATGTGGAAAGGAATTGGTTTTTTATAGTTTCAAGTCTAGTGAGATTGAATTTGAATTATTTTTTATTGTTCATACTCACATGTAATTTTAAAGAAACTAGTCTCGATTTTGAGTTCATGAAAGGATCCATTGTGAATGAGAAAATGTTTAGGTACTATGTCAAGGTAATGGTACATTAGATTTTTATCTGTTTTTTAAATTCAGATTCACTCTTAGAATAGAATATTTATGCATAACCACATATCCTAATGTAATGGGAATCAAGACACACTTAATTATTTTTAGGTAATTTCCCAAATAGATATGATCATATGTAGGTAAATTTTTTTTATTCAGTGGTTGGGCGTAGGATAGGAAACCCTGATGTCACTACATATCTCATTCCAATGAAATTCAATCCACATGTAGTTATTGAATGAAAATATACAATGCCCAAATATAACTCATATACAAGGGGAGGGGGATTTTTTGTTGATATTGGGTCTATAAATGAGAGATTCCAAGTTGGAATGTCCTACACATATCCAGCTCATATACAACCGGAGGAATTAACATTATATAGTATAGATGGATTGTGTGAAAAATAAATCTAGATGGATTGATCTCTCATGTTTGGGAGAATGAGGATATAGTGAATGGTCCATCCTGATTTTTTTAGAGTCATGTATGATGGTATTCTTCCATAGATTAACGTCTTGAAGAACATTCTATAAACATGATATTTATCATCATATGGTAGGGAATTTTTTATGATGTTTTATGTCTTGTGAGTAGGAAATTTTCCACATATTTTAACATCATTCATTAGGTACTGAGTACCCCTATATTTTGAATAAAATTCATTTCAATCATTATATTATGTGTTATTTTCTGGGTATTCTAAGCTTATAGGAGTCATTATTATCAGGAGAATCAAGAAACATGAAAAAACATTTTAACAACAAAATAGTGCATCATAGGGAACATGTAGGTATATTTACATTTCATGAAAAGAAAGAATATCTACATGGATTCAGTTCTCAAGGATGTACACGGTCATAAATGATTTAAATTCACTTTTTTGACTAAAATATAAGATCAAGGTGTCACTAAAAATCAAATTTCATATGAATCAATCCGTTCATATTTATTAAAAATAAAATGTTCCCTGGATAAATCTAGATCATTTGTAGAAAAAGTGATCTTTTCATTTTGTGTGTGAATAGATCTTATATGAAATGAATATCAAATGAAATGTGTTATTTTCATTTTATGAGATGGGAATAAACTTAATGTGATTGATATTTATATTCTAATATAAGGAATGGAATCCTTTTCATAGTGTTTGGTTTTTGAATGAATATTAGAATTAGTTGGAAAATCCGATCATTAGAAATATTCTACATAGATATGAGTCATATATATAAGGGATAACTAGTCCTATAGAATGACTATTTATTATAAAATTTAATGTTATGTGACCTGTATATTATCACTATGCATTTTAAGGTCATATAGCCTAGTCCGACACTATTTAGTTTAATGTCATTTTGAACATATTTTTGTGTCCTAACATGAAATTGTTCTAGGTGATTGATTGAGTGATGTGTTTTGATGTTTTGTGTCTTTTAGTGATCACTGTGACTATAGAGATTAATTTATTTCAATAATGATGTTAGGATATGGATTTTAGATAAATTTTCCTAGGACTATGGTGTTGTGTAGGTTGTCATCACATAGTAAGGATGTTGTCTATGCAATTTATCATTATACGGTAAGAACATAGTCTTTCCATGTAACGTTTCATGAGGGAGGATTTTCTGTTGCAATGAGAATGACTCAAATTCATGTCACATAATTCTTAGAGTTCTCAATCTATATTATTCCTTCATCTATTATACTCTGAATACAATTTTTAAAGATGAACAAATCCATAATTTCATGTCCCAAAATTCAATGATAAGGAAAAAAATCATAATGATATTTCATGGCCACATTTGTGGGTCTATTGATACTCGTAATATTGATAAGTATGTTCTCAAATGGAAATAATAAGTATAAATCCACAAGATCAATCATAAATTAATATACCTTTTCATGTCAATCATCGAGAAACAGGTGACCCAGATCCATTCGCATGATCATTGTGATCTACTCTAATAGCTCACATGTTTGATGTAAGGATTTGGGTATGAGTGACTCCAATATATATTAAACTATATTTTTTTGAATACATCCCTTAAAGGAAACCAACCTTTTCATTGTATTCTATAACTTTCAGTGGTAGGGGAAATATTTTGGATATTCTCTTAAATCCTCCTTTTCACGTCTCTTAATTAATGGAATCTCAATCATATTATTCTATATATATAGTGAAATACCTAGGAACATTCTTTGGTTGAAAAGAATATACATAATTCATCTTTTTCTAAGGGACATACATCAATAATACTTCCCCTATATTCCACATATGCCAGGATTGGCATATAAACATTGTTGAATTTGGTTCCCTGGAGGAAAATCCCCAATCTCAATCAATTCATGGGGAAGATGTTGAGGCTAAATTGAACTATGAATTCAATTGATAATATGATGAATAATATAAAAATTACCCCATATATGTAGTATATGTAACTTCACTGCATGTAGTGCCACTATAATATGATTCCTTTGTTTCACCATGGGGAAAGTATTTGTGAAGAATTTTCATAACTACTTCCTAAAGATATCCATTTTCCTACTCTAACTAAGTGATCTGCTCTATGGTAAAAATGTTCTTTTCATCCTCAAGAGGATGAGAGACTAAATTATTTTTTACACCATTTCCATTCTAAAGGGTATGGAATGTAAATTGTTATGGGTATTCAAAAGCACTAATTGGTATGACTACAAATGAATTAGAGGTTATTAATTTATAACTAAGATCATTTTAGTTAATGTAAGGGATATGGAATGGTATAAATATTATTAGAAATCTAGGGAAATTTTTTATCCTCCCCCTTAGAGTATCACTTTTATGGGTCATCCCCCGTTCTCTCATTTGGAGGGATGGTTCCCATTAAACAATTTTGTGGGATTATACCCATTTTAATGTTTGATGGGATGGTGCTTGTGACCAATCTTCTTTTTCATTGGGGAGAATGGATAAAACATATTCCAGATGTTCCATGGAATTTTCCAATATATTTTTCCCATCATAGATAATTTTCTATCGTATATCATTGATAATGTATCATTAAAGTATCATATGATAAATTATATAATTTTAAGGGTAGTAATTTAGAAGATCTTCCTTCTCTGGTTCATCTAGTTTCTTAATTTATAAAATCATGTTCAATTTTTCTTCCAGATAAATGGTGAATTAATATATAACCTGATCATTAAAGAAGGAATAAATTTAATCCTTTTTTCAAGGTCATGTCACCTCACCCTTTCTATATTTAGGGATAATACATCTTAAATGTTCCTTAGATTCTATATATGTGAGGGTGTTTCTTTATAATATTTTTCTGTGGTTTTGGGAATTGCATATTTCTTTCATTGTGTTATTGATGAAAACTCTCGGAAACAATTGGGTACTTAAAAGGAATAATAATAGTTGATAACTCATCCAATGGGTTTTCACATATATCTTTAGTAATTTTTCTTGGGAAGATGTGTTTACATGGAATACATCATAGCCTTCAATCTTGCAATGTATTCCATGAATTTATCATTATATTATTATTTTGAAATATGGAGGTAATAGATAGTTTTTTTTCTCATCATAGAACCTAATGGGATGATTAATAACTAATGAAGAAGTTAAAAAATTGTAATAGACCTATCTGTGTGGTTATAGAACCAAGAAATTTTTGGTCCTTCCAAGGTATGAATATTTCATCAGATCATTTTAAAATCTTTTTATTTAGTATGTCATATTTTTGTTCCACAATGGGATGAAAAATGGTGGTGGTGCTTCTTAGGATATCCCACTCTATTGAATGTTTTGAAATTTGGGTTCCCAAAGATGGTAGGGGGAGTCAATTTCACACACTCAAGATATAACATTATCTATATATTTATCAGTACACATCTAACATCAAAATAATCTATCAATTTAATGATTGAATCCAAAATTCCTTGGATATTCTTATCTGAGTTAACATTAGATGATTTTACTAAACTAGTATCTGATATATTTATAGTGGTGGGAACACAAGAAAATAGATCATCACTATAGTCAAAAGGGTTGATCGATGTGATCTCAATTCAAATGTGTTAATCGATTCATTAAATTTTGATTGATAAACCTTCTAACATTGGAGAGGTTTAGTTGAAGGAGAAATGGAACCGTCAATATGATAACCATAATTAGAGAATTTTATTCCCTATAGAAACTCATCATTGGTCTATTAATGTTCTATTATTCTTCCTTTTAGTAGAGAAATATTATCTTCCACTGAGATGGCCTCACTGTGGTTAGGAAATTGGTGGGTATTGATTACGGCCACAACTTTTTTATTTTCATCAGTGCTATAATTACTAGTGGACGTGTTTGAATATTCCACCTCTTTGTCACATTCCTTGATGATTTCATGATTTTCATCATAATTCTTTGCAACATGGATTTCTATCACGGATGTGAAACATAAGATAGAACTTATAGATTACCTTGTGGGATATCTGTTATCTGGGAAAGTTCTTTCCCAATGAATGAGGTTGGATAAGTCATCAAAGTTAAAAAACTGATAAAAATTCCACCATACTTATGGATTGTGGGTTTTCCTTGTTTTTTTATGTCACCAATTCATTATGGTATGAATCCTAAAGCTTTCAGCTAGTGTTGGTGTGGGGTTAGACTTGGGATTCTATCAATATATACTTATGATCCTCAGAGGATTTGGAGGTAGTTGGGACATGTTCCTGATTTCAATATTTAGTGTCTGAGTTCCACCACTAGGCACTCTATATAGAGTCCCTAGTTTATAGGATTAAGACATTCATTATTTCCTCTAATGTTTCTTTTGAAATTTGTTTCTAACATCAGTGATGATGACAATATTTGATAGGGTCCCTCTTATGAATTGTTTTGGTGGTTTCCTTGTTGTGGTGGACTTCCTCCTCCAACTCGTCAATATAAGAAAGGAAAGTTCTATTACACTCCTATGATAGGATCCCAAAATAGTGGATGTGGTGATGGGTGACACTTGTTTCCTCACAACCCATTATTTATTGGGCATGCTATGGGGATTCATCCTCTAGAAAAATTCATGACCTAGTTCAAGTGATGGGATGGAGTCATTGCAATTATTACTCTAAATTAGTATGTTCATTGTCTATTTTTTTAGGTTTTAGGTTAATAATAGTGTATATTAAAGACATGAGGACATTTTATCCATTGAAGTCATGCAAAATATTTAGCCGGTCAGTTATTTATGTGTAGAATCTTGAGGAGTTATGTGGGGGCCATCATGTCCAGTGGTTTTTGATTTTTTTTCACATTTGGAGATTCCATTTTTATTACATGGAATCTAGAAATTTTTATAGTTGAAATAAAAATAGAAAACCCATAAATTCATGATAATATATAATTATTAATGTCTTACTAATCACATTCATATTTAAAGTATATAAACTCTGCAATTTTCATATATGAGAGGCTTAAAACTGTTAAATGATTTACATTAGGTTCACTATTTTTTTCTCTCATGGATTTCATTCCCACACTCATTTTGTGTCAATGTTAACTTATAATTAAAAGGAAGGAGTTCATTGGGATGTTACCATTGAAATCATATAAATTGCATTGGTCATTAATATGGGAGATCAATCTCACCCCACCCTTTTAAGGGGGGTTTTTTCCAAATTTGGGTCTCTCTTATAGATTTAATATGTATTTTTGAATCCTTAAAAAAATATCATGTGTGACTGGTTACCCAAGTCCCAATTATTTTATCAAAACAATTTGAATATGTGAGAACACATGTTTATTAGAGGGTTTCTATATTTATCTTATTTGCCCATGATGCGTTGAATTAAATATGATTAGTTCAGATATCTATAATTTATAATTTATAGGGAGGAAACTGGTGTTTTGGAGTTAGGATTGAACTTTAAAAAGAATTCCTACATATCCCATCAATATTGGAGTGAAAACCAACATTGTTCAAATATATGGTCTGGGTATTCACCCAAAAAGAAGTCCCATAAGAGAGTTTCTTTCCTCATATTGATGGAATTTTCATTTTTTATCTCAAATCATACATGAGACACACTTAGTGACAGAAATAAGATTTGGTAGAAGATCAGTAAAATTATGTAAGATCCCATCATTAAATTTGAATTGATATTATACATTGAGGCTTTCCTAATTATATTATTTTTTGTATAGGGGTAAATAATTAGATATAAATTACAGATTACACATGATCTACCAAGATATTTTGGATAAGGTAGGTGGGTCAGGTGAAGATATTTTTGGGTCTTTCACCTAGGGGATTCCCCATATATGGGAACAAAGAGGATTATCTCAACCATAATTTTATCATGGAAGGATTAGAGATTACACCATGGATAATTACCATAGAAGATTTGGGGTATACAACCAGGTGGATGCCCAAATTTGGTATTAACCTAATATGAGAATCTAAATTTGGACTGATGATGCATAATAATGAAAAAAGTTGCATTGAAACTTAAGATTTCTTATGGGGAAAATATATAGATACCTTTATACAAGTTGATATGATTATAAATCCACAAGTAGGATTATCAACTTGATTAAATATGATAATATTAAATGGATGAGTCTCAATGAAGGTTGTTTGAGGGTGTGGAAGGGGCTTACACATGGAAAGATGTATGTTTTTAGACCCACTATTCATCCATTGATTTATTAGGAAGGATTATTATACTAATATGAGAGTGTTTCTTTATGAGCATAAATAATAATGGTCTTACACCAAATATGATACCCAAACTTAGAGGATTATCTTAACCTTAAGTCATTTTGTGGACCATAATAATAGGTTATATCCTTGGAGTGTATTTGGGTCTCACACCTATTAGGAGATCCCTAAATAGTTAACTACCCCCCCCCCCTGCCGCATACACATTTTTCTAATAGGATAAGGAATAGAGATTGAAATTTTTGTGGAATAAACTTAAGGAGGATACACATAAGGTCAACCTTGAGGAGTATCTCAACTATTGGTGTATATGGAATGGAGGTATTCCCAAGTATGATACCTGAATTAATTTTTCACCTAGTGTGGGACATAAGTAAATTAGTCTAATTCCCTAGTGAGGGATTCGTGAAGGTGTTTATCCCTAGTGAGGGATTTTTGAAGATGTTCATAATTAGTGAGGGATTAGAAAATGAGCTTAACACTAGTGGGGGATTATAAATTGTATTTATACCAAGTGAGGGATTAGAAATGTGTTTTCCCTAGTGTGGGATTATATAAGGTGTTTATCCCTAGTGATCATGTTGTGAAGATTCTTAGCCCTAGTATGGGCTTAAAAATGTCCATAGCTTTAGTGAGGTCTTAGTGAATGTCCATACCTAGAGAGGGGTTAGTTAAGGTGTTTTGTCTGAGAGAGTACTTAATGAAGGTTCTTATCCCTAGTGAGAGATTATCTAAAGTTTTTATCCCTATGGAGGGATTAGCTAAAGTTCTTATCCCTAGTGAAGGCCTAAATAAGGTTTTTATCCCATGTGTGGGAATATTTTATGTGCATTTCCTTAGAAACATATTTGTTATGATGATTTGATATAGTGAGGGGTATGATAATTTTCTTATCAATATTGATGGATTATCTAAGGATCTTATCCCTAGTGAGGTATTAAAAAAATTTCTTAACCATTATGAGGGATTAGTTTTGTGATGGCTCTTCTTGAATGTTCTCCCAAGTGGAGGGATGGATGAATTCATGGCTTTAAAATAAACATAAAACCCTAATGTTTTAACCTAGTAGGGGGATGGGTAAAGGCTAGCTCTATTTGGGGGGCCCAAGTTAATGGTAACCCATTTGAAGGGCCTTGGGTGAATGGTCATCCATGTAAAGTACCATGGGTGACCGATCACACGCATTAAGGGACCTAGGTAAAAGGTCACCTTGGAGATGGCTCGCCCAGGTGGAGGCTACAGAACTGGAGGGGAAAAGGGATCCCTCAACTATCTCATAGGTTTGTCCACATATAAGTTTTCCCGTTCAATCCCCTAAAATTTGCGGTGAGGGGTCTACTTATAAACCCTAGTGAGGACCCAAGCAAGGAAATAGTGTCACAAGAGAGGTGGTTAACGTAAGTAACCGGGTAGAGGAAGAATATTTGTCTAAATGAGTGATTTTTGGAGTAGGATGAGTGACCAAAGAAGACCTAGTGGAATAGAAAAGGGAAAATGGGACATAAATGTTTTCCCAACAACAAACATCAATAACTTTTTTATTTGTAAGTCTGTTATGGGACTACAAGAAGTAAAATATAATCTTGAAATGTTTTTTACACCACTATTTTTTGATTATACACCCTAAAAATAGATTTATGAGGATAAAAATTCCAAAATACCCTACAAATTGGTTTTATGGTGTCCATACCATCTTCGCTAACATTTTCTGAAATTATTAGCCTACACTATGTGAGAGTTTCTCACCACCACATCACTATATTATGAAATATTTCTGCGAAATTTCTATCCCTAAGAGTTTGTGTGTGGGGGTGTGTTGTTTTATAAATCATTGAAATCCCATATTCGTATCATTGAGGAATGGATATAATTTTCTACTGAAACCTGAAATGTTATTTCCGAGTAAGGATTGTATCACGAATTCTATAGCAAAGTGTGTGTAATAATTTTTCAATTACAACACTATATAATAACCTAACATACATATGTAGAGGAAAAATCTATGTTTTGAAGAAACAATGATGCATTTTACCCTATTATAAGGTCTTTTATACCATGAAACCTTTCATTGATCTAGCCCTCATGTAGGTTAAATTGTTCATATTGAACTAGTCACTCTAAAAATTATAAAGCCTATAGGATGGATTGTTTATTGTTTATTTTATTATTAAATGATAAATTCCATTTCTTATGAAATTAATAATCATATAACTAGGACTTTAACATCAATTAGTTTAATGTTGTATGACTATAACCTAATGAATTCATGAAATTTTGACCTAGGGATAGGTTTTGGGGTACCCAAAAATGCATGAGGGATCTTGCACTGATCTTACTCTCACATAGAACAAGATGGATTCCACATAATACTAGACTTGTTGATGGAGACCAAGATGAACTGAGGGAACAAAACATCATGATGGATTTGGGATTCAGTTATTTGTTATTATTAGGTGTATTCTAAGTGATTTTTCCATCACTATATTTCCTAGTATAATTAGAATATATCGACACATAGTTCTGATGTATTTGGAATATTCTATCTTAGTATTGAGTTTAATACAACAATATATAATTTAAATGATGATATTATACACTGATAGATGTTTTAATACTAGGAAATTTACAATTGAGGTAAGGATAATAGACGTAAGTATCAAAATTTATTTTTTAATGATGAGAATCAAGCTGCACATAGTTTTGTTATATATGGGTGTGCTATATCTTAGAGCAGATTAATAAATGTACTAATAATTATTACATAGATATATCTATCATGTAGGGAAAATTTTCCCACAAACAAACCAACCTAAATATTTTGGGAATTTTTCTGTTGTTTAGATTCATGTTATGCAATTTAATTTCATGTGATGAAGAAAATGGTATTATTTAGATTAGGTTAATTTGATTAGGACATTGAATATATAGTTTTAATATATTCCTATACGGATGAGTATGATATGATTGGATTTTCTTATTGTAGTAAACTAATGTATATAGACAAATCATTCACCCGGAGAACCTATAATTATTTTTCTCACATGTAAGGTGATAGAGAGTGGGTGGTATTTTTGGATGGGATCAAGATAAGAGATATTTAGATCACTAAATATCCTAAAACGTCATGAATCAATACAGATATATATATTATAAAATATTTCCTATATATATCAAGTCCATATATAGGATAATTGGAAAGAAATGGGAACCCCAGTGAGTTGGAATGACTAAACCTACCATGAATTAACAAAGATCACTCCACTAAGACACAACTATTGTGAGTGAATATATTGTTGGGCCTAGTATAGGAGATATTTGAATCACTGTATTTATTTATTTATCTACAATCAAGACCCATATTGATTTTATATACATGATCCCTATGTTGGTAAAGATCATATATAGGGGGATTTTTCAATGTCGTAGGTTAATGAGTGGAGGAAACTATACATCAATAATTATGATATGGATCATAATCTAGTATAGGTTGACAAGAACATAACATATGATCCACTATAAGTAAATTAAATTGATGATTTATGTACATATTGTGGTGAATTCTAACATCATGAGCCAAGGAAATAATTATTCCAGTAAGAAATATCAATTTTGTTATTCAAAAAAATAAACCATAACCTTTAATATTACATGTTTCATGCTCAGTCTGTGAAACCAGAGGCTATTAGTAAATTAATAATACCACATGAGATCACATGATATGGAGGATTATTCACTCCATTGTTTAGTGTCATATTGTGAGGAAATATCATTAAGGTTAAGGTCTTGATATGAGTACATACTCTAAGTTGACTAATATCTTATGAATTGTATGCTATTCCATGTGGTTTATTTTCACTCTACCTAGATGAAATGAACCATATTTTTGGTAATATAGTAGGGTCCATTTCTATGAAGTTTAATTTCATATTGGTAGGACGCCATCCAATGGTTTTATATTATGCATCTATGAAGTTATACCATGAACATTAACACCATGCCTCTAAGATGATATCATGAAATTTTACATCATGGGACTAGGAAATTTTAAACCCTCAATGAAATTATAAAATATTTTCTCAAGAAAATTTATGTTATTGTATTGAATGATGCACTCTCTATAAATTGTGTTTAGGGACTAAGAGATGTTACTATATACCTTATGTATTTCATAAAATCCATCCCACTTTGGATCAAGCATTAGAGATTTATTTCTATGTATCATCAATGTTCTAATAGCTATAATAAATTATCCATATATGAATGAGATAAGGAGGACCTTATTATTGAATTCTCATACAATATGGTTCTGATTTATTTGAAGGTTTTGAATTGTGCATAATATTTTCTCATCAAGTCATTCCAATTTGTATATTGACTTTTGACATTGTCCATCCTTGGAAATCTAATTTCAAATAGAAATACAAAACTAAATTTAAATATAATTATTTGGGTAAGACTAACTATATCCCATAAGAAATTAAATATGGGTTTTCATTTTAAGTAATGCCAGTTATGGTGTGGTAATCTCGCAAATAATTGATTAGTTTAATCAGAAAATACCTCCTTTTCTTGTCCACTATTTTCTAATGGATATTAGAGATGGTTTTTTGAATGCCATTATCTATCTAGTTTTTCACTACATTATAATAATATAATTGGTTACATGATGTATTATATTCCTTATATAGACATTTCAATATATAAGAGGATAATTTGTTATTATTTTCAAATAAAAAAAATTTAGGGACACCAAATTTGGGGATGATGTTTGATTTCATGAAATTGATGATATCCTTTATGCTGAAATACTTAAGGGATATTGCCCTAGTCCATTTAGGGTAAACATCAATTGAATTGAAGATGTTCTTGAACTAACTAGCTATATCTTGGGGATATGGCATGATGTATCATGAGAATGTTGTTAAATCATCCAGTATAATCAAATTATAGTTTTATATGTTCTTGTACCACACTAACTAAAAAAACATGGTAAAGTGGAAGTATATGGTTGATCACCTAGATAGAGGGGAAAAAAGATGACTACTCTCAACTAAATGAAATATCAATCTAGTTTTTGTTTTATTTAGTTAAATTACTTTTGAAAATTAAATAAAAGAATTAAAATAGAAAATAATAGGAGTAGGTAAACCATTTTTATGGGAATTTTTGCTAAAAAGGAATTCTCGGCTACACTTGAAAATCAATAATACTCATTGGATGCAAAATTATTCATATTTAATTGATATGATAGATTGTCAAACCCTATCAATCAACCCTAGAATATAAATTCATTATGATATAATGAATTAAAATAACTAGGGTATATTAATATTAGATTTCCATTGCATTAGAATAATCACATTCAATGGTGATGAATTAATTATCAAATTTATGTTTGGTTTCATCCACTATTAAACACACTTGGTCGATGATTTTATATCATATATAATAAAGGTGAATCACTACATAATAAAAATTGAACAAAATCATCATACAAGTGATGAATGAAATGTAAAAATTTGGTACACATCCATTTTTACTTACTCCACTCTCCCAATATGATTTTTCCAATCATTTTTGATTGATTTAAAATGAAAAATAGACCATATTACATAGGTAATATATCATAATATAAATAATGGGAAAGAAATAAAACAATATAAACCTGAATTAAATTAATGATAAAACGAACATTAAATGAAATTTCGAAATAGATAATAAAATAAAAATTGAGGCATATCTCTAGAGAACTCTAGGTTGAAACCAAGTAGTAGAATATCAGTAGTTGAGCCATTATAAACCTCAAATATACCCCTATCACTTAACACAACCCATTATTTATATGTTTGGAAGTCATCTTAGAGGTCTCATGGGTAATATATAGCAATAAATAGTGGTCCATGGTTTAAATATAATTATTTCGTTGGAAGATACATTGAAAATATCTATTTTTTTATTTTGTCCAAATCATTCACATAATGTAATATTTACATGAAATGTAATGTTTAGGCCTTGAATGAATAGCATAATGTTGCATAGAATATAGAACTTTTCAGAGTTAATTATATGTGTCATGGCATGACACATAGTTTCACGTCAGGACATATGTGATCTTCACTCTAATAGATATTCTTCTTCTTTACACCTTATAAATGGTTCAAACCTTTTACAATTTCACCTTTTTTAATGATTAAAATAAAACTATTGTGTGTTTTCAACTATGGAATCTACATTATGCTCCATTTCTTCTATTTTTACCACCAAAACCTACCATCATCATCCAATATCATGGGAAACCTTTATTTAGTGTGTGTATTGTTCTCTTTGTCATAAATCTTCAAAACTAAATTCTTTATCATTTTCCACTGTTATGTCACTCCACTTTAAAACTCATTGTGAAGTCTGTATTTCCTTCATATTTTTCCATATTATTATCCTACATAATAATACAAAAATCCTTAATATCATGCATGAATCTATTATTCAATTAGTTAATTTTCAATGAATTCACAATCAAACCCATCAATATATATATATAATATATCATAGCCCAATAACATATTTCCCTATACATTTTATGGAATCGTTTGTGTAGTAATATGCATCAGCTCTGAGGGTTGATGGATGAAATTGTCATGTATCAGGAAAGCATGAAATTTTTCAGTGAACTCTATGAAGCCTTTCAAAATTGATGGATAGAAATATCTAATCCTTTTTATTTTGTGAGATATCTTGATTCCAAATAGATGTGAATCATATGTTGCATCATGTAATTCTTTCATAATTGTGAAAGATTATCCACCTTCAATGCATATGAATAGGACTCTGTCAAAGACTCATTTGTATTAAACCTTCTGAGAATTTGGGACATCATAAATAAAATAAATCTAATTCCTAGTGGTGGATCTTTTCATTCTTGGATAAATTTAATGGAATAATTATACTATGTATTTAATCCAATATATAGGATATATATCTAATTGTAGTATCAGTTAGAGATGATATTGTCTTAGCTTTCACCGTGGTGGTTTTGATCTAATTGATTTCCTCAATATCATTATAGATGAATAAATAATACACCATATATTATGTGATGAAAATAACTATTTATTCTTAGTCTTAATACTTTTGGGTTATATATACATTATCTAATGCATTGGCACTATCATTATATGATCACAAAATTTGAGAAAATATTGGTTCATAGGGGAAGCTCAATATCAATCATTGTATGCAATTAAGTATAGTGATCAATTCTTCTTTCAAAGTTTCATATTCTCTATTAATTTTATTTATCACCAACTATAAGTCAACATTGATATTAAAACAGGATACATGTATTTATAGAGATATCTCTAAACCTATAATATGGTCTCTTTCTTCCACTCTATAATTACTACAACCTCTTAAAAATATTAGTGAATATTCAAGAATAACCATTTTTAAAGAGACAAAAATAATTCCCATCAAACTCTATTGATTTTTTAATACTTTATTCTTTTTTGTATAGGTATTATAGAGGCACCATTGAGATAAATTTATTATATCTGGGTTTTTTTATGGATACAGAAGAAATATTCAAATTAGATTTCTAGGTTTAACAATGATTTCTCAAGGGTAGTACATACTAAAAGAAAAAATATTAATCCATATCCTCCGGTTTCCTTCTAATATTGGAATTGGAAATTAAACTATTATAGATTGATTACCTATTATTGTAGACACCTATTTTGAATTGAAAGAGTAGGGTTTTATTTGAGAAGATCAATGTGAGAGTTTAAGTGTAACTTATAATACTAAAATATCGAGTCTCGGCATCCAATATGGTATGACTAAGATAATAGAGGTTTTTATCCTTCAATGTATCATTATTTTGTGAAAATAAGGCACATGTTATTGTAACACCCCAAGAATTTAAAAATATTATTTTCTCTATATTGTATCTTTATAGTTCTAGACTTTTTTCTATATGTTCAATGAATTTAAATAGATTTGGAAATAATTCCTACAATATAGGAATTGAACATACAAAATTTTAGTCATTCATAATGAGAAATTACAATAAAAGAACATAAAACTAATTATTATACACCATGGATTATTAATCACCCTAGACTAGTATATTCATTAAAAGTGTATAAACTATAATATGACAATTAATAGTAAAGAATAAATTCGTAAACACTAATACATCTTTGGTATCATCATCACCATTAAGTATCACCAATAGCTAAACAAGACATATAATGGTAAATAACATCATGAATTGAGAAAAGATTTATACCAACAGAAATTCATTGATAGATAATATATATGTTGGAAAAATTAGGAAATTACAAAAAATATTAACTTTTATTGGTATTAATTTTAAGTACCAACACTTATTTTTACCGACATATATTTTTTTATATTGATCATTCAATACAGACACATATTTTACCAATAGTTAACTCTATTTCTCTATAAACTAATACCATCAATTTTTTTACCAACAGATGAATTTGTTAATAATAATAATTACAAAAAATTAATTTACCTTCAATAAAAAAAGATACAATAATAAAAACAATGATTTTATCAATAATCAATAGAAACCAAATTTATTTATATTAATATTTTTATAACCATAGTCAATATATTTTTTTGTTGTCTTTTTAAAAATACCTCATTCATTAATTTTAATTTTTCATTTTTGATAAATATAAATTGTGTTTATATTATTTAATGTTATTCATTTAAAAAAATTGAAACAATTATTTTAAAAAAAATTATATAATAATGATATTTGTGTATTTATATATATGTTTGATAATATCTATATACATTATAATTTAATTTATATATTTAAATATAATAATCATTTTTTAATCTAACAAAAATAATTTCAAAAAAAATATTTATTTAAATTTCGAAAATAAAGAAACATTACAATAAATTGGGTAACATTATTTTCTTAATAAATATATATCAACATATTTAAATTTTATTTTATTAATATAAAACAAAATTACTATTTTTATAAAATTTTATACCACTCATACATATATGTTTTATATTTTTACTTTTAACAAATTAATGATATTTTTATCTTATTAATTTCATTTTATTTTTAAAATAACTACACATATTTTAACCCAAATTAGCATACACCCGACCACCACGTGATCCACCGCACATCCCTACACTACTGCCTCCCCCTTCGTGACCCACTACTTCCTCTATGACCACCACTACCCTCAGTAACCCCCACTGCATCCTCCCCAAATCCCACCCAACACCACTCCTCTCCTATGAAACCCCGGGCACCTTATCTATGACCATCCACTAATGCCACTAGCCCCCTCAACAGTGACCCACTACCCTCATTTAGTGACTATCATTCCATCCTTATTATCCCCAGCAGAAAACCCCCACTATCCTCATTTGACCCTCACAATCCCCGACCTTCCTCAGTCGACCCATGTCATCCCTAACCTTTTGTATTTGATCCCTACCACCCCTATCCATCCCCATGCATCCACTATAGCCTTATGTTTGGCCTCTCCCTCTAGTCTATTTGATCAACAGTGAGGTATTGCCTAATATTTTTTTGGTTTAATCACCTCTTCTCCACTGCGATTGATAGTGAGGTGGATAAATTTGATCTATAAAATGAGTTGTTTGATTCATCTAGGAATAGTTTTGTATTCGAAGTGCCTCATATTGCATTTATTCTTTACTCGCATCAATTTATACTAAACCATCAGATTTTTTGCGGTCATTACTATGAAAATTTCTAAAAAGAATTTTTCAATATTTTTTAGCTAAGTTCCATTTTGAGGTTTATTGGATACTAATTATATAGAGAATTGATGAAAACTATCATTTAAAAACTTTAAAGGTTCTCTCTGAAATTTTCATGAATGATAATGTCCTAGAGACTAATACTAAATCAATGTTGGATTCTATTTTTAGTTTTGTCATGTATCAATATCCTGACCAAAATTTTGAGGATGCATCAATAAATTGTTACATATTAAATGTGCAGGCTACTACTTGCCTCCTTCATGGAATTTTCATCCTTGGAAGATTCCTAAAAAATTGGACCACATAAATCTTATGCATATTATGTGCACTCTCTTCCATAAACCTCACTGTGTACATGAAAATCACTAATTTCCCATGGAACTGGTAAGCATTGTTATCACTATGGTTATAAATCTGATATTTCTACAGTATATCTAAGTTTTTATTCGAAATGTTATGTTTAAAATGTATATTTATTCAATGAACTATTGATGAAAGAAATTCCATAAAAAATCCCCTCAATGCCTCTAGGAATCTCACTGGATTCTTTGTCACTTCAATGATGTTTTTACGTGGTAATTTTTTAAAAATTATTTACAGATCAAAATTATCCTAAAAATTTAATGAACAATATTTTTTTAATGACTTTTCTTTCCCATATTATTTGAGTAATTTCACAACACATCTATAATATTTTGAAACAAACACTACTTGTTATTTCTTATATTTTTTATGTATCAAATTCAACCTAATTGTGATGTTCATGTAATTGTAGTGGCCTTATATTTTTTGGTTTATCTTTGGTTCTTGTTGATGTAATGGGATTGGTAATTCTCAGCATCAAATAGGGAAAAATGTCTATATTATAACATATAGAATAATTTTTATTAGAATATTATATGATTATATGTATATATTATGTTAGTTTCAATTTTAAATGTATGAACACTTAAATAAGTGTTATTTATTCCATCATTGTCTCCATTTACTACATTTCATTTGATAATATTCAGTGTTATCTTATGTTTTATCAATGTATTACATCAGTAATAAAATTATTTATGAAGGTCTAATGTAATTATACACTATATATAATTGAAGTATAAAGAAAAAACACATACTTTTCAAGTCAGGAAAAATATTCTCATGATGTGATGTTCAACTTGATGATGTCTTCATGTCCACATATGAATGATACATTACCATTGTACCCAAATCCATTAAAAACTCAACATCAATTAAAATATGTAGTACTAGAACCATATATGCTAATAAAAGGTGTTTCATGTTGGAATTTTGGTTTGAATGTTTAGTGGAAATTTTCTTTGAGATTCATATTAATTTAGGTGATTATAGGCCTTGAATTGACTTTTTTTGGTGTTTAGATAGAGAAGAATTGAATTGGTTAGCATGATAAGTTCATTTTAATGAGACTCAGATGGGTGAAGGGTTCCATGTTTCTATATTTGGTTCCTTAAACTATATGGTTTTGTTCTTCCATTCTTTCCGTGTTTTCCTTTTTTCAATAATTATCTTTCTCACTCATTGATTTCTATTATAATTTCTTGAAAGTAATTTTAAAACAACGTAAATTACTTATACTTATTTCTTCTATTCAGTTTTTCAAAAAAATCATATTTTTCATAATTAGGTTCTTGTAAAAATTATCAAAGATGATTTTGTATTATTATTATTATTATTATTTTCTATAATTAGACCCAATTTTTATAAAAAAATTAATAAATAATTGGGAAAAAAATTATCTGGTTTAATATTGAGTCTATTATTTTATTATTATATAATAATGATGATCAAATTAGGTGGATAATGTATTTTCATATTCTTATCGACGTATGTAGGGAATTTAGATTGAAAATGGAATTGAACCTACAACTAAGTTTCTTATTCTTAAGAGAGAAAATTTTACCTTTTAGATTTGAAAATTATACTACGTGATTTTTCTAATATGTCAACAGTAATACATGAGGAAACGGGGCTTGTTGTCACCCGTGTGAGAAGCACTCACAAAATTCTAGAGTGTCATTCTAGAGTTTATTCTCATCCTTCTATAATAAGTATCATCTTATAAATTGTGTCATTATATTCCTTTTCATGTCATGGAATGAAAGAGGAAGTCTTATTGATGTTTACTACTTTGAAAGGAACACAAAAAATTGAAATGGAAGGTAGCTTGATGGAATCATCTAGTAGTGACTATAAACCAAAACTAACCCATTTCATAGGTATTCCAGAACATTTATTCCCTGAAAAATCCTTTATTCCTGATATATTTTATATTGTATGTGAACATGTAATGCCTCAACCCCAGTTATCCAGAGTTAGTGCATTATTACGTAACATTGGTATGATCACAAAAGATTAGGTCTTGAAAGACCAATTAGTTTTATAGCCTTGTAAACACTAGATACATTCATAAATGTTACATTACATCATAAAGTGAAAAAATAAAATAACATGGTCTCCATAGTCCACACTCATATCCCCTTCAGACTATCCCTACCGGTCAGTCATAAAATATTTCTTCACATCCTGGAAAAAATAAAACATAGAAATGGGTGAGCTCGGATGCTCAGTAAGGATAACAATATAGCAGAAACTTTCATAAATAAACATAATCATTTAAGGAAATGTATAACTAAAAAAGCCTTTTAAACTTGAACTTCAGCATAATATACAAAAATAAAATGAACTAATTCCATTTACTTATTCACATGGATATTCTACTAATCAAATAATCACATGCAATATCAATAACCACTTTCATAATGATGGAATTCATAATGCCAGACTATCATAACCACATAGACAAGGTCTTGTGCCAAGACTAAAAATAATATTTGACAAGGCCTTGTACCAAGACACTAGTTTGTCTCATTAGACAGATGCATCGAGGATCTATAGAGGGCTCCACCCGTCACTTATTAATTCCAATGCATTCCTTATATGAAAAGGTTTAAACATATCATAAATCATAACATAATCGTATCACATAAAACATGCATAAAAGAAAACATAAAATTTAAACATTTCAATCACAGGATATCAATACAACACATTGATATAATAAAAACATTATCAAAACCATTTTCAATACCAAAATAAAAGAAAATTAAAACATGGTATTTATTTTTCATTTAAAAAAAGTTATGGCTTGTAGAGGAAGCCGAAACTCAAATAATGGTCACGGCGATGGAGAAGTCATTGTCGCCGCATACGTACGACAAAAAAAACATTCCTTTTTTTGTTTAGTAAAACGATTCATATAAAAAGATTCCTTTTGAATAAAAGTAAAAGTCAAAGGGTTTTATACACTATATAAAAGAATGTTGTGTATAAAACAAAATATGCCTCAATGAAAGGAGATTGAGATGAAGTCCCTTACCTCGTGTATGACTTGACTCGATCATTATTTAATCTCTGGAATAATAATCTAGAGTTAATTTATACTTGATTAAAAACCCTTTTCAATTTCATTATTCCTTTTATATCACTTATTACCATATTATGAATATTATTTAATTATTTAAGTTAATAACGGTTGTTTTGTCGATCTTTGGTACTTGAGTCAAAAATAAACTTCTTATAATTACAAGTTGTTCATGTGGTGAAATATCCATTATATCCAGAATTATATTAATGATGTAGATATCATATATATCCAGTATATACATGCATTTATAATATTACATAACATTTAGAGGTAAGAAATGAAATTCACCGTTCATGGAGACGGTAAGCCGTACGTACGCATGAACGCTACTTTCATTTGTATTTTGTATTTTATGGAATGAAATCATAATGATATAAAGGTATATTATAATTCAAGTATAATATCATATATAATATCATTAACTCCATCCTTTATACATCCCACATATGGAATTAACGATTCAAGTCACTTTGAGGGGGCGGTAGTCCGCACTTCCTAAAATTAAATTATCGTGTTTACCCATAATGGAAATCAAAAAGGTATGCCATAAATGAAAAATACAAAAGCATAAGGAAAACATAAACATAATATATATCATATATAAATACAGTGACATCTTAATGTCCACCATGATAGGTGTTAAAAGAAGATTGAACAATCATCATTTCGTGAGGCAGTAATTCGCCACCCACAGAAACAGTTTGTTATTTAACCATTAGATGAAGGTGTGTGTAAGTGTAGATCAAATACTTCCCATAACAACATTATATTATATTTAATATACTTTTTTTGTTACAAAATAATGGAATAAAAAGATTTTAAGGGGTTGGAGATGCAAAATAAATCAAAATAACATAAGAGAAGACATTACATTAAAATCGGGTAACTCTTTTTGATTTGAGCCAAAGGCGTCCTTGGGAAGACTTCTGCCCAAAGTGGGGCTTCTAGGAGTAAGAGAGGAAAATTGAGAGAGTATTTAGGAAGAGTTTTTCTAAGCCAAATGGCTTTGATTGTGTGAATAAGGTTGTAGAGGTGGGGCCTTTTGTAAGAGGAGAGGAGGGGCACTCTTGGAAAGTCATGAAATGTTACATTATTATGAAATGATTTTCAGATTTTAAAGGTCCCACAATGATATATTTTAAGGTTAAGGTAATAAGTGTTTGAAATAAACCCATCAAATAGGCTTTAGACAAGTTTATGTCTTATATTTTACCTTATCTTTCCATTTTATTTAAAATCATTCATTAATGAGGTAATCATTGCATCATCATGGTGTGACAAATAAATTTATTTATTTAATGCCTAAAAATTATAAAAAAATTAACATGATGTAGGAAATATTTTTATATTTCCAATTAATATTTATAGTTGAAAATAAGACTTCTATAACCCCTTATAAAAGTTGTTTAAGTAAAATAATACATGTTTGTGACATTTTTATTTTTACTTTAAATAAAAGATATTAATGTCCTTATCTTACACAAGTGGATCCATGGGGTCCCGAAAATCATCCCATGGTTTGTCTTGGTCGTCCATAACTCATACAATAAGAGTAGGATATGTTTTAATATATTTTTATATTCTTATAATATCATTTTTACCTTAAAATACCCTAATTACCTCTAATCGCGGTTAATAAAACTCAAAAGTTACTATTCACCAAAAATTATTTTCATCCCATTGAACCACATTTTACTTACTAATGACAACCATGTATGTTGGATTTTTTAAATTCAATTCACAGAAGTGGTAAAGTTTCATTTAAACGAAAAATTAGTTTTCTAACTACCACTTAGGGGTTTCACTATTCATCAAAAATTGATGTTTTTCAGAAAAATACCAAAAATTAACCCTATGATATATTTGATATTCCTAATTCAAAATTGATGTTTATTTTACCAAATTCAAAACATATAATTTGAATTAATTAATTTAATAATTAATTCCCTATGTCACAACAAATAGTGTGTGTTTAATAAATAATATATATCAAAAGATTAACAATTGTTTATGTCCAATTTCAAAGTGAAATTAATTATAATGACCACCACTGGATAAAACGGTTAAAATATATTCTAATTATATTTTAAAACAAATTTATCGTTTAATTTATCACTATAAATTATTTTTATTAAAAAAGTTGTTTTTAATTATTTTTCACTATTCATCGAACATTAGAGTTCTCAGAAAAATACCAAAAATTAAAAATAGGCTAATTTCGATATTACGAATCCAAAAATGAAGTCAATTTTTAAATATAAAATTTATATAATTTCTGAAAGTGGGTATTACTATTCATAACGGATATTTTGATTGGTCGCGGTGTGTTTGAATCTCGAACTTGCGTACAATGCAAGCTACTGCATTATTGAAAGAGAAGCGTATAGTGGAAGCTTGGGGTGTTACAGAACTCATTATTTTGGGTTCACAATTTTTTATTCTATACTTATTATTATATCTTCAGAGAATAGTTCTATAACTTTTTTTCCATAATTATTTTACTGAAGGTTAAGGTAGGTTCTTCTCAATTGTATCATATTACTACATTTCATGTCAAGCAATGATTGTAGAATTGTGATTGATATTTATTCCATTGATTGGTTTGAACAAATTTGATGAGGAAGGTGGATTCAATGACTGATTTGGTGGGGTTACTATAAACCCAACTGACCAAATGACTGATATTCATGTGCGTCCCCTATTCCAACATGATCAGCCTTGATATCTATGAGTATTTATGTAGGTATGCTTCTTGACCTGTTACTACTGTGGTTTTTTTCCAAAGGGATTGAGATTATTTTTTCATTCAGATTATTCTTTTTCAAATTGTATTATAGTTTATTATGTTGGGTTCTTGTTGATTCTACTAAATTGGACATGTATCTTTCTAGGTGTTTATGTTATGTGTGTAGTATCACTGATATAGATTAATAAGAATCATGGTTGGGGTATTTGTATGTTTGTATTACTGTCAAACTGGCTATCCAACTTCAAGATGTTTCATTAAAACTAATGTTAAAATTATTATATAATAATTATAATAGTTATATTGTTTGAAATTATATTATTTCATACAATGTAATGATACAAAAAGCGAAAAAATATATATTTTTTAATTAAAAAATATATTAACAACATATATCATTATAGTTATTACTTGAATACCAACAAATATAATTTCAACAGAACTATTTTATCTATCACAATAACATTTAGAAAAATATTTTTTCCCAATAGTTTTGTGATAGGGGAATATTTGTTGGTAAATACATTACCCACAGAAAATGTACCTTTATCAACAAAAATGACACTATTGGAAAAATTTAAATATTTTGTAGTAATTATTAGTATTATTAAAATATAAAATAATGTAAATATAAAATTAAAATAAATATTTTAGTATCAATGGGGTAGTAAAAATAATATTATAGAATATATATAATTAAATAGTAGTATTTGTTAAAGCATATTTATTATAAAAATAATATTTATTATAAAATAAAATGATTTCAAATATTGTATATTTAAAAAAAATTAAATTGACACATTTTATAAAATTATATATGAACAAATTTATTAACATAAATTGAATTTTAAATTCATTTGACATAATATTAATAGCATATAATGTTTAAAAATGAAAATTTTCAATAAAACCAGTCTTATTTATAATTTATATTTTTCATTTTAAAGAATAATATATTTAAATTTTAGAATAATAATTTTTTTGAATTAATTATATAAATATTATCTTTTTATTATTTTTTATTATTTTTATGAAATATTCTATTTTTTGGTGAAAAAAATAATATTTTTTTGTTAATAATTATCAGTTTTATAGTAAAATAATAATTTAAAAGATTAAGAAATCATTTTTATATAATATATATATAAATATTTAATATATAGTACAATTCATTTAAAAATAATTTTTATAAAATGCATGTTTTAAATTTTTAAAACAACGGTAATATTTCACACTAAAAATATTTATGTGATTATATTAAAAATTATACATTATAAATTTTAGAAATTAAATATAAAAAATATATTTTTTATTTTAGTTTAGAATTTCAATATTAGTTGACATGTTCAATTTTATTATTTGGAATAAAGATAATATTGGTATGATTAATGTAAATTACCATGATAATGCTAAAAAATGTTTTTAACAAAAAAAATATTAATATCTTGTAATTTTTATCTAATCAATAAAATTGATCTAATTTAAATGATGAATTTAATATGATTCTTAAACCTGTATAAAATTATATTAACACTCATTTAGTTTTTAATCAATACTAAATAAGATTAAGAAAATATAATGGTTAAAAGACATTTTTATTCAAGAACATCTTTTTTAATATATTAAATATTTTAATTAAAAATATGTTTTATTTGTAGTTATAAATTGAATTAGACAAACATGAGAATAATTTTAGGATCAAAACATAAAAAAATTATAAAAGGGGTTACATTATATTTTAAAATAAAATATAACTTACTTTGTTAAAAACTAGTTACTGAGGTAAAAATAAAAATGTTAATACGTAAAAACCTATGGTAACATACTTGAAACATGTTTAAAACATGTTTGTAAATTCATAATTGAGTCTTGTTTTGCTGAATATCACCCACACTCCATTATTTTGAAATTTTGATTCATTTACCATGGTATAGTGTAACTATATCATTGAAGGGTAAAGGGTATTCCTAAAAGTAAACTTTTTTTCATAATAAAGGGGATCACTTCCACCCATATATGGTAACTTCCCATTTTAATTCCCCTTCAACCTCTACCAACATTACCTATACTCTAATTAATTTTTCTTCCATAATCCCCTCGTCTCTAAAAGTCATATTAAGGCCATTTTTCCAATAATGTGTCTAAGATAAGATAAAGTCTCCAACAAAGGTAAGTGCAAGTGGAAAGTGAATGTGGGCTAAGGTAGTGGTTTATGTATCGATCTCTTTTTATTGAGGTATAATTTAATATTATTCAGAAGTGAATTTTTTATAGTGTAAATACTTCCACATTGAATTATAATATCATTAATTATTTTTTAAAATTGGAAACTTCACTTTCATTGAAGCTCTTCCATGCAATGGGCTATGATAAATATATTCCAAAAACTATAAGGGTTTTTCATAACTCAATTAGATTAAAAGAGTTATAATATTTCTCCTTAATTTTAATATTTAAATTCATAGGGTATAACCTATTTCAATATTGGGATAAAAATTTTGATTCAAATTTTCATTATTTAGGAGTTGTTTTCCTTATTGAAAATGCAACTCTATTAATGATAATTAAAATAATTATAAATAATAGTTCCTCCTCCTTGTACATGATTTCCCATCCCTCTAATGTTCTACTTTTTATTGGAAACCTAATTATTTACTGCCTCATTGAGCCATCATTTTTCACTTATCCGTATTTTAAAACTAATTTATATTATCCATTTTTATGATGCGGGATTTTAAACAATGGTATTTTTAAATATTAAAAGGGATTACCTTCCACAGTCATTTTTGTATCCTTATTTTTTACAATTTTATCTTATATAATTATCCTGAATTTACTCTATTTTTGAATATATTTACATTAAATATATTACTATCTAACTTTCCATTTCATTAGTAGTGGTATACAAATCTTTTATTCTCGTTGAAATTATAACTTTTATATAAACCTAATTTAAGGGAACATTCCTATTTCTGGTATCATGTTAAGAATCATGTAAAAGATTGTTAATTTTTTTAGTTACTCCAAGACTCCTATTTTTTCATATTATTTAGTTATATTACATATCAGGTTTTTTCAGGAAGATATTTGAAAATTTTCGAGCTTTCTAGGTTGTGCGTCATTAGCACATGGTATTCCCAAACCATGCTTCCACCAAGAATAAACAGTGAAAATTGATACATTTGGGGTATGCATGATCAGTTCATGGTTTGAAAAACTATGCACACACCAAGGATAAACCATGCTCCCCACATGAAGGTAATATGGTTAGGGTGCACAATTTGGGAGACTATGCAGCCCATCCTAGTTAACCATGCGCGCAGAATTCCTTTATTCTGAAAAATGAATAAAAAATTCGTTAACCCCCTTTTTACCATCTGATCAGACCCAAATACTCTTGGCTTTATTTCCTAGGTATTGGATGATCTTAATGTCCCTTTTTTCTACTCAATAACAATTCCAAGGTGGACCTAAGTGTGGAAAATGTCGGTTGGTTCCTCTCTGATAAGAGATCTTCTCTCATTCCTTATATCCTAATCTCTCTCTCTCTTCTCCTCTATAGGGTTTCTAAGTATACCAATTATTGGTGGATCTAAAAATTTATTTTTATTTGTAATTTTGGTTTGATTTATTGATCTCTATTTACAAAATTCATTATTGAAAAATCTTATTGTGGGTGTCGTAATCTTGTGATCTAATTAGGTGGTTCCATCTAAGTTTGGGCAATTAATATAAAGTAGAATTAATTGATTTTTTTAATTACTTTCAATTAATGTTTTTTAAAATTTGATTTGTTGTGAATTGGGATTTTAAATTGAAATGGTATATACTTTTTTCAAAACCCCCAATTCCAATAAATATTGGTGACATTTAGATTTGAAAGAAATTGTGTGATTTGATTTATAAAATTGAATTTTAAAATTTATTTCTAGAAAAATGGAATAAATTGTTTTGATGATAACCTTGGATTGGTTTTATCCAAAAAAATGGTATGAATTGATTAAAAACCCATGTTTTTTTATTTTAAAGAGAAATTGGAATATTGAATTGTAAAATGGGGTAATTGTATTTTGAACAGTTTTGAAATAATTTTTTCGTCATTGATTTTTGTTTAAGAATATAAAAGGCTAGTTATTTAGTGAGTTATTTGGTAAAAACAGGCCAGGTTGGGATTTTCCAAGAACTATATTGACTCTTTATATATCTAATAATAACATACCTCAGTGGATCTTATCCTTAGTAGGATGTTGATCAGTTTCCTCTCACCAGTGTCTGAGGGATGTGTGTGAACATTTCCGTTATCATTATATAAGAGTGTGAAGATCACATAAACTGGAACTATCATACCTCTTTGATGATGATCATTTTTATCTTTTGTAAATTATTTTGACATACATATATGGAATTTTTTAAAACTGTTTTACATATTCCTTGTTAATTTATCAATATTTAATATAAAATGTTTTTTAATCCAATACATTAAATGATTTCCATAAATTGAAATGAAAATAATGTTTTGTTTTAAATATGATCTTGTACTTCTATGTCTATTTTATTTAAAATTGAAATAATTATTAGGGTAATTATTGTTTCATATTATTATGGAACACTTGGTGAGACCCTACTAGGTGTTTATCTCACACCCTACCTTTACCTACGGGTGTTTGTATATTTCCATCATCAAGGTTTGCGAAATGGGAAAAACAACTTGGAGGTGCTGGCTGTTGATCTTTTGAACTCAAATTTCTATGTGTGTTGGGATTTTGGCCATTTTTCCAACCTTTATGGTACTTTGGATGTACAGTTTGGGATTTTTAATACATGTTTGTCTTCTGTTACTATCTCCATTGGGAGTTTTCTTTGGGAATACAAATATGTATTTGTTTATTATCCTATTTTTGTTTGACAAAACCATTCCCACACTATCTTGTATGATTCCAGACACAAGTCACCGACCCCTAGGGATTAGACACCCCCCTTCAAGCCTTGAAAATGTTGGATCAAGTACCATGGTACCTGGGTATTCAAACTAGTTTGTGAAAAAGAGGCATCAGATCCTTATGTTGAGATTATTTATTTTATTTTAGCATGTAGTGTGCAATATTTTAATAAATTTGTACATACTTACTAGTGAGTTCATATCTAGATATAACTATAAAAAGCCTTAATTTACTAGGGGTTGTTTATGAAATAAATCTCGGGTATTAGTTCCAGTATTTTCCATACTTTTCATTTTGATAGGTTGAAATCCAAACCTTTTTATCCAATTTATGGGATTAATTGTTCTATATCACTCTTGCTTGACTGTTGATATGAGTAATATTCTAATTTCAGTCATATTTTTTTCTAAATTTGTGTAGTTTAATGCCTCTAAGAATATGTGGTAATAAGATATTGGAGGATGCTATTGATGAACCACAATGATAAAATCCTTCCTTAGACCTGAACATGGTAAAGGTTTTTGTGTGTGATGTCCATGATTTGGGATAGGAACCTGCATGCATTCCTGTTCAAGCTCCAGTTATGGAACCTCATAGGAATAAATTCAGGATTTGTACTTAGGAATTCCTTCACCATAAGTCGCTAGTGTTTTGAGGGTAAAATGATCATCAAGAGGATGAGTATTGTTTGAGAAGGGTGGAGATTTTATTTGATTTCTTGGAAAATCCAGATTATATCAAGGTGAAATGTGCCACCTTCAATATAGAGGGACTCTGAAGGAGATGTTGCCACATGATGGTGATAAAAAAAGATACTTTATAGAATATAGTTCAAGGAAATTAAATAACTCTTCACCGACCAATTATATCTAGATTCTATGGTCTTTGATATGTCTATAGAGTTTTTTAAACGCAAGATGGATGATAGGACTATGAAAAAATATTCAAATCACATAACTAAGATTCTATATTTCACACTTGATATTGTATTCAATTAGAAGATTAAGACTCGATAGTTCGAGATGATATTTTTACCTGATATTATTTATTATGTTTTCTTGTTGAAGTTCCCTTATTATGTTGATGTGTTGGATAGAGAGTTGGTGGTTGAGAAGGACATGGTTGATAATTCAAGGTTTATGGGATTCTATGTTTCTCCCAATGGATGCCTTGAATGTTACATTAAAAGAAATATGAATCATGATGATTCTCATGGTGGATCTCAACAACTAGTTTCTTCTATAACTCCTATAGTTCCAACAAGATGCCCTTTGATTTTATAACAGTGGGGCAATCCAAGGAATTCAAAATGGGCTTCCACTAAGTCACTGAAGATTTGTTGTTCTTGCAGATATTAAAGTTACTTTCTGAAGTTATGTCATATCTATTCTACTCCACATAGTGTCATGGGGTCATTTTTATTAAAACTTATTGTGGTGTAATTTGATGGTTCATGAACGAAGGGGTTCAATCCAAAAGAATCCAAAATAAAGATTCTTCATGTAATGGATGATTCTCTATATGAAGAAGATATGGGTTTAGTGACATTGAGAGGTAACATAACTATAGGTCCAATATTAGAGAATACATTATTTGATACTATTACATCTCATTCATTCATTTAAACCAATGTTGTGAATCTGTTAAATATTTCTATGGATCTTTTCTATTATTTAATGGATATTATAATACCCATCATAACTAAGAGAGAAGGGTCTTTGTTGTCCTGCTTACGTCTTCAATTTATTGGAGACTGATCATTCCTAAGATTTTTTGGTTCTCTACATCAATCATATTTTTGTCATATTTGGAATGTAATGGATTATTTATAATAAAGATCAAACTGATTTCTATCTTCAATGGCCATCCCTTAATACACTATATGGGGTGTGTCAAATATTTTAGGGAGAATGGGACCTGAGGTCAAGCAGAGGTAGTTCATATTATCTATATTTTGGGAAAGTAAAATTAATGTTCTTTTTTTACATGGATTGAGAATCACTAAGTGAAGATCTCCCTCCTTTTGTCATTTAGTTTCCTGATGTTTTTACTTCTTACTTCTCTAGTTTTCCATCGGTAAGGGATATAGAGATTTCTATTGATTTATTACCTAGTAATAAAACAGTATCTATACCTTCTTATTGAATAGAATCAGTTGAAATGAATGAGTTGAAGATTCAGTTAGATGATCTTTTGTAGAAAGGATTTATATCACCGAGTGTGTCACCTTGGGTGGAACCAGTTCCCTTTTCTATGAAATTTGATGGGTCACTTCACATTGGAGTTGATTACTGAAAACTCAATTGAGTTATAGTAAATAAAAATTATCTATTTACATAGATTGAATGTTTTTTTGCCTAGATTAATGGGAATAAGTTGTTTTTCAAGATTGGTCTTTGATCTGGTTATTACTAGTTGAGAATAAAACAATATAAATTTCATAAAACTAACTTTTGGAGTAGGTATGGCCATTATGAGTACATTTTCATTCCATTTGATCTAAAACAATAATTGTAGTCTTTTTTAATTTAATGAAAATGATTTTCTATGAGTATCTTGATACTTTTTTGGTAATATATGTGGATTACATCCTTGTTTAATCTATGTCTGGGGAGGATCATTTGTGTCATCTGAGAGAAATTACAAAATTGTTGATAAATCACCAAATTTATCCCAATCTATCAAAATGTAATTTATTAATATGGGAATTTAATTTTCTGGGACACTTAGTTTAAAAACATTTTATATCATTTTACCCTAAAAAGGTGAAAGCTAATATGAAATGGGAACAACCAAAAAATGTTTTTGATATTCATAGATTCCTCATTTTAATTGTACATTATCATCGGTTTGTAAATTATTTCTTGAGGGTGGCTCCTTTAATGATTTCTCTAACTCTGAAGGGTGTGAATTTTTCATGGGATGATAAATGTTAGTGTTCTTTTGATGATCTGAAAAATATATTGACTACTACTATAGTGTAGACTCTTCTAGAGGCCAGGTTGGGATATGTTTTATTTTATAATGCATTAGGTTCTGGATTGGGTTGTGTTCTTATATAGTGTGATCACGTCATTTCTTTTGGATCTCAGCATCTTAGGCCACAAGAGAAGAATTATTTGACCCATGACCTTGAACTCGCTGATGTGATGATTGCAATTAATAGTTGGTGTAATAAAATTTTTGAATCATTTTTTACTATTTATTCTAAAGACAATATCATATGTTATATTTTATCTCAAAATGATTTTAATATCCACCGGAGGCTTTGGGTGGAGTACCTATAGTATTTTTACTTTGACGTCACCTATACCCATGGGGAAGGGAATGTCATCGTAGATGATAGGATTACGAAACTTTTTCCCCAAGATTTGAAAGAATCATCTGAAGAGTGGAACTTGTTAACTCTTTTTTGACAGTTTCATATTGGAGTCCATGAAATAAGGAATAATGTTTCCTAGTCCATTTTTCAGTTTAACTCTACTCTTCTTGAGATGATTCTTCAGAAATAGTATCTTGATAATGATATTTGAAGCATTAGATATACTCTATATGGTGGGGATACCATTGTTGAGTGGTGGTTCTCCTTGCAGATTATTATATGTTTGTTAAAATAGTACATTATACCTTTTACGGTGAGAAATTTTGTTATGGGGTATTTCTATAATTCATATTGCTTAGTTAACCAAGTAACCACAGAGATGATCTATGACATGCGATGATGATTCTGGTGACCAGGTATGAGACAAAGCATTTTTATTTCTTTCACACATTATATTATGTTCCAAAAGATCAAGGTTGAGCACTAGATACCTCCGGGTTTTCTTCATATAATTCCATTTCCATCTTAAAAGTGGGATAAGTACTATGTGGACGTTTTTGTTGGGTTTCCACATACCCATAAAAAGAAGAATGTGATATGGTTTGTGATTGATAGGCTGAACAAATTAGTTCACTTTATTACAATTCATTATACAGACAATGTTAAAGAGCTGGGAAATATCTATATTAATGAGATTATTAATTTTTATGGATTTCATTTAGTTATAGTCTTGGATATGGATTCTTGGTTTACTTATCTCTTTGGGAGAGGCCTTTAGGAGGCATCGAGATATAATGTTTGTTTGAGTAGGTCATTCCATATAGAGTTAGATAGCCATACAGAAAGATCTATAAGGATTCTTAAGGATTTTCTTTTAGCCTATATCTTTGATTTTGGTGGATCTTTGGAAGAACATTTAGTACTAGTTGAGTTTTCTTATAACAATAGTTACCATTCCACGATCAAAATTGATCATTTTGAGGCCATGTATGGCCGACCTTGAAAATATTTGTTTTTTTGGTCAGAGATTGATGGATGTTTTATTTTTGGACCAAGCTTGGTTCAAAGGAAAACCCATAATATTTAGTTAATTTTTCAAATAATGATGACAACATAGATATGGTATAATTATTATGTTGATATTCATCATAGACTATTGTAATTTTTAGTTGTTGATCCGGTTCTTTTGAATGTTTTGCCTTATTTAAGTCATCAATGCCTTGAGTGGCAATGGAAGTGGGAACTTTGTTTTTTTTGTTCCTTTTTAGGTTTTTGAGAAGGTTGGGAAAGTGGATTATCATTTATTACTTATTCCACAATTTATGTCGATACATAACATGTTCCATATATTTTAGCTATGAAAGTATCTTTTTGATCCATTTCATGTTTTGAGTTAGTGTGATCTTAATGTTGAGCATGATTTATCTGTGATGGAGCATCCAATCCTTATTTTTGATTCTAAAACAAAGGTACTTCATGGGAGGATGATACATTTGGTTCGAGTTCTTTGGAAACATGGTTCTGATACTCACAAGACATGGGATATGGAGGCATTGATGAGAGAATAGTTTCCATATCTTTTTGTCTTGGAGACTTCTTAATAGTCATTTTGTGGAGATAAAATTTCTATGGTGGGGAGTTTATAACATTCTATTACTAATTTTAGGTACTCCCCAACCCCTATTTTATCCTATGATTTATTTGGGGTTCATATCAGGTTGTTTTTGGGAAGAATGTTAAACAAATTGGAGCTTTATGGGCTATGCACAATTGGAGCACTGTTTTTGAAAACCGGGAACCCACCTAGGGTAAACCATGATTACCTAGGCAATGGGGTTTTTTATGTTTGGCACACATTTTTTCAAACTATACTACCACCAAGGATAAATCATGAACCCAACATTAGGGGTGCATGGTTAGGGAATAAGGTTTGGGAAATCATGAATCCTAGCCTAGTTAACCATGCACATGAAACTATTTTAGTCAAAAAAATATTTAAAATATTACCAAATACCCACTTTACCTTCTTCTCTACTCCAAATCCCCTTGGATTTATTTCTTAGTTCTTTTAAGCTCTCAAGAAACCTTTTTGGATCCTCCAAGACCATTTCATGATGGGTCAAAACTTGTAAACCTTTGGCTAATTCATCTCTGTTAAGTGATTATCCCTTGTTCCTTCTCTAATGATATCTCTCTTATCCTTTGGGTTTGTAAGATCTCCTTATGTTTGGTGGGTCAAAACATCATTTTTTTGGATCATGAATCTAGGTTTGATCTTTTGATCTCCATTTTTGATGTCCTTTATTGGAAAATCCCCTTCAGTGTGTTGTGATCCTATTATCTAAGGTAGGTAGTTCCATATAAGTTTGGACAATTAATTTAACATTGAATTTATTGATTTTTTAATAGCATTAAATTAAATTATGAAAATTCAATTCTATGTGAATATTTATTTTAAAATTAATTATTATAGATTTTGGGGAAAACACCAATTGTAATGAACTGGGGTGTAATTTTGAATTGATGGAATTTGTGGGATTTGATTTGTGAAATTGAGTTGTGAAACTATTTCCTAGAAAAATGGAATAAATATTTTTGATAATTACCATGGATTATTTTTAACCTTAAAAGGAATGAATTTAAAAAAAACTATGTTTTTTGATTCAAAGATAAATTGGAATATTGAAATGGAATATGTGGAAATTGAATTTTAACAGTTTGGAAAGAATTTTAAAATTATTGATTGTTGTTTGAGAATAAGAAATCATTTGTATTTTGTTTGTTATTTGGTACAAACAAGATAGGTTAGTAATACCCTAGAACCAGATTGATGATTTATAACCCTGACAATAATGTTTGTTGATAGATCTAATCCTTAGTAGGATGTTTATTAGACCTCTCTTACAAGTTTCTAACGGATGTGTGTGCACATTTCTATTATCATTTAATAATAGTGTGTGAATCCAATAATGTGGAACTATCTTACCTCTTGTAATATTTTTATTTTTCTCATCTTTGAATTATTATGATATATATACAATCCATTTTTTTTTGTAAAACTGATTTACATATGAATTGTGAATTTATATAAATTATTTAATATAAATTATTTTTTATCCATTTATTTTAAATGTTTCCATAAATTAAAATGTAAATCATGTTTTGTTTTAAATATTCCCTTATACATTCATTCCTATGTTATATAAAATTTCAATAATTATTTGGTTAATTATTGTGGCATCTTATTATGGAAAACTTGGTGAGAACCTACTTAGATTTTAGCTCACACCCTACCTTTACATTCAGGTATTTTTTGATTTCATTCTGAAACGTTCTAGAAATCAGAAAAAACTATGTGTAGATGGTGGTTGTTGATCTTTTGGGCTTGGAGTGATGTATCCATTGGGACTTGGGATATTTTTCCTATCACATTGGTACATTGGATGTGATTTTCGAGTTTTGTTATACATGTTTGACTTCTAGCATTATATCTTTTGGGAGTTTTCTTTGAGCATCCCAATATGTATCTATTTCTTCCTCTATTTTTATGTATAAATATAATTCCCACCTTATATTCTATGATTCCAATCTCTAGTCGACAACCCATGGGGATCAAGAATGTCTTTCAGTCCTTATAAGAGCCAAATCAATTATCATGGTACCTAGGTATTCATGATGGTTTCTAAAAAACCATCCCATAAATAGTTTCTACACCATAAATATCATCTAAAATCCATTATTATTATATATAGAACACTATTAGTTTGATTCTAGTTTGACAGAAATCTATATGTTATTTCTATCTTTAAAAAAATATCTAATTATTATTTCAAAAATCACCACCAATGTGGTTCGTTTTTATTATTTATTTTCCTAGATCTTTCCCATTAATTTTCAACATTGGGTCTCCATGTTCAATAACTACATACCTTTTAAAATTATGAAATTTCCAAAAAAAAATTATTTACACATTTTTTCACCAAAATAAGTATTATTTAAAATTTATATTTTTCATTTAAAATATTAATATATATAAATTTTATAATTTTAAATTTTATAAAATTAACATTATTTTCTTAATTCATTATATCAAATTTTTCATAGTAGGAATTTATGATTTTTTTTCTGAAATATTTGATTTTAAGTGAAGAGTAAAAATACTAATTTTGATAAAATATATCACTTTTATAATTCAAAAATGATTTAAAAGCAAAAGAAACTATTTTAATATAAAAAATATGTATTTAGTGAGTAATATTTTTAATTAAAAATAGTATTTATTAAACACATGTTCAACATTTTGGAAACTCAAGTAATATTTTTAAATAATAAAAGTTTATGCACTTATATTAAAAAATAGAATTTATCACTTTTAGAAATTAAATATAAAAAAATTATTTCCTATTTATATTAAAAATATTAAAATTATTTAAAATTTTCAGTTTCTTTTTTACGAAGAAACATAATATTAGTAATATTATTGTTAATTACAATAATAATAGAAAAACAATGTTTTTAAAAGAATTATTTTATTAATATCATGTAATATTTATATAATCAATCAAATTTATCAAATTTAAATTATGAAAATAACATTAATTTTAAACAGGTATATAATTATTTTAACACTCATTCTTTTACTTTTCAATACTAAATATTATTATGAATTTATAATGGTTAAAAGTGATTTTTCTTCAAAATCATTTTTATATATAATGTATATTATAATTTAAAAGATGATTTATCTTATTTACAAATTAAATTAGTGTAAATTGAGATATTATTTATGTTCAAATAATTTTAATTTTTTAATAGGTATTTCCTTATAATTTTAAATATAATAAAAACTACTTATTTAAAAACTTGTTACCAAGGTAAAAATCAAAATGAAAAAATGTAAAACCTAATATAAAGAATAAAAACATGTATAAAAAATGTGTTTAAAATATTGGTCAAGGATTAATTAGACCAATAACACCCCATACTCCATTATTATATACTTTTTGATTCATTGATCAAGGTATAGTGTAATGATATCATAAACTATTATTAGGTATTCTCAAAAGATACCTTTTATTCACTTATTAAAGGGGGACACTTCCATCCCCCATGGTTACACATAACATTAAAATTTCCATTGAACCTCTTCCAAAATTCCCTCCCTTATAAAAATTTGTTTATCCATAACACCTAGTCTCTATAAGTTATCTTAACTCCTTATTTTCAAATAGTATCTCTAAAATAAGATTAAGTCTCTACTGAAGTTAAGCCTATGTGTAGAGAAAATCTAGCATGTTGTAATGGTCTCCATCTCAACCGCCTTTCAATTATTTATACATTGATATTATGCACAAATAATTTGTTTATGGTGTAACTCTTCCACCTTTACTTATAAAATAATAAATTATTTTTGAACCTTGAAACATTACTTATATTTGTGTTCATCTTTATTTGGGGATATGATTGATATATTGCCTAAAATATAAATATTATCCATTACTCAATATATTTTCTTGAGTTATAATGTCTCGCATTGATATTCCTTGTTCATTTCATACTGTACACCATATATCTATCTTATGAGAATAATTTTTATTGAAATAATCCTTTTAGATGATTTCTCTTCCTTTTGGAAAAAGAAATCATGTTAATAGTAATTATCATCCTTATAAACAATGGTTTATCCTCCTTGTCTATGATTTCTATTACCACATATTTTTTATTTTTAATTGGAAACCAAATTATATATTATCTCATGTGACCTTCATATTTATCTTCTCTATTTTTTATATTATCCCCTTTTATTATTCCATAATTGAAACAAATTTATTTTAAAATATTAAAAAAAATATTCCAAGATCGTTTGTTTAATATTTTTACCACCCTTTTCACTTTTTAGTTAAATTTTCTCTTTATTTTTCTCCCTTTTAAGAAATATTTTTCTCATGAACATCCTCTATTCTTGATTATTTTTCACTTACATATATACCTAGTAAAATATAATCTTTATTGCTAAGGTAATACATGTATTTATTTCCCTTCAAAATTATCACCATTATGTAAACCCAATTTAAGGGGACATTCCTATTTATTATAACATATCCAGAATCACCCTAATAAAATGATTTTATACCATGAATAGATTTTAAAAACATAATTATTTAATAAAGATCCACCTCAGTCCAATTTTTGAATTATGTAAAATTTTAATCTATTTCCTTATTTGAAAAAAAAAATTACTTATTTCACATAGAACCACCCAAGTGGTTCATTTTAACTATTTATTCTTATAGATCCTTCTAATAAATTTTTTATATTGTAAATATATGTTCATGAACTATGTACCTTTATAAATTATGAAATTCTAATACAATTTAATTTCTTCATTTCAAGGTAATCCTTATTATTTAACCTCCATCTAAGTATTAAATCATAATTATGAAACTCACCTCCTTATCATGTATTTTAACATGAAAATGATTTATTTATGTTTTATCTAATTCATGTGGAACATGTTGGTTTGGTTTTTATTATGTGATGGGTGGTACTAAAAATATATATCCCTATAATGAATTTTTTAATTTATTTATATTATGAGGTACCATGTATGGTTCATGAGCTGTTAACCTAATCACACTATGTAATGTGAAAGGTGGTCTAGATATTATATAACACTACAATGAATATTGTATAATTTATATCATATGATATGTTATATAATAGATAGGTAGTGAACCTAATCCACCATTGGACTTTTTCCACTATATTTATAAGAACGGTGATCAAATCCAATCCCCCATTGGAATTTTTCTATATTATAACGATTGTCTTGTGAGTAAACCTTGAAATAAGTTTATGATGTCATGTATTATATTTTTTCCACATTTTCTAGGATTTTATGATTTATATTTTCATTTAATTTTTTTATGCATCCATGATTATGAACACCCCTTTTATTATATCATTTTATTCCTCTTGAATCTTATGTTATGATTTTTCCATGTTAATTCCCTTATTAGGCTTTCTAAATCACCATTTTACTATATATTTTCCCATTGGTATCCTAGGATTACTTAAAAGATCTAAGGGGGATTGAAGAACTATGTTGATATTTTAATAAATATGATTTTTATATATTTATGATGATATATTTGTATGTTTTATCATTCAAGGACACTATACCTCTAGATCCTAAATATGTATTTCCTATAAATCTATATAATTTTTTTGAAATAAAGTGGGTTTCAGGCTTAGGATTCTTTTGTTAGAACTCTTGTAATACCATATATAAAATTATATTTTTTCATATTATGGTTGATAATGAACTGGTGGGAATAAAAAATATTTATTTTTTCATAAAAGGATCTTTTAAAATATTTATCCCATTGATAGAGGGATACCTTCTTTATGATTTTTCTAATGTGAGGACACATTCTCATGAGTTTTTCTATAAAGCTCCTAAAAAGTCGAGACATCCTTGAATACCTCTTAACTATATAATGATTTGAGGATATGAAATTTCTAATATAGTATTATTCTTCATAGTATAAGCCTTGATGTTGTAGTTTCATATCATTATGTTGACTAATTTTCATTAGGTTACCCCAAAATCTCATTTAAATAGGATTATCTTTAGGACGTGTTTTCACTGCTTGTTGAAAACTATATCAAGATCATAAATATTATTACAGTTTTTCTAATATTGGACTACCCGGTTATTGATAAAGAATATCATTATCCTCCCAAGTAGGGGAAAGAAGATGTTATTACGGGAACATTTTTATATATAACCTAAATTATTCAGGCTATAGGGATTCATTTGATAGTATTATACCTATTAGGGTTCCCGAAATGTATTTAGGTCTTCATCTTCAAGTTCCATAAAGATTTTTTTAATAGTCTAAATTTATGTCCATGAAGAAAAGGTCTTTAAATATAGTTGTTTCATACAAAAATGATCCATTATCAGGAATTAAAATTATTCTTTGAGAAATTTAATTTTAGATCCATGAAGAAAATTAAAATCCTAATCTTCCCATTGTCCTTGATGAGGACCACATTTGGACTCCATTTTGTGTACTAGACTTCTTAATAAACTTGTATTTGATAATATTATCAATTTTCCATCAACCTTATCATCATGGGTTTGATACATTCTTGTATTTTTGTGTTCATATCAATAATTTCGTTCTTTCAAACCCATGTGATGGGTCTCCACATTGGAATCTGAACTAGGCATTTCAGTATAGTTTCAGGTGATGATATCCCATTATTTTTTGATAAAGGTGATATATGTCTTATATTTATAAGGGTATATTGATGCTCTAATAATATAGGTTTTGGATCCTCTAATGTACCCAGATTCACTTATTTGAGCTTATCAATAGTGGTAAAGACACTTTCCTCAGATGGTGGAGTGGAATATCTAATATCCACATCTTCTCCATCTTCTACCTCCATGTTATCATAAGTGGATAGTAAATATGTATTTTGAGATCTAGATGAATCTATGGGTTAATATTTATATCATATTAATGAAAAGAAATAATATTTAGGTCATTAAAGAAATGATGTAGAAGAATAATATTGTGGAAATCCTTGCTATTATATATGGTTAAGCGAGCATACATATATACATAATCTATTATTTTTTATGAATACTCAATATATCTCCCAATAATACATTCTAGAGAAATATAATGGTTTTCTATTTGGATATTAGATATATAATAAACATATTTTTGAAACAAAAACATTGATATCTCCCACAAAATTCATCTCACATAGTATCCTTCTAATACATGTTTAACTTAAAAGCTTTCTTTATAGCATGGGGAAATGTAAAAATAATAACGGGTGACCATGGATGCTCAATATGGGTGAATATGGGAGATATCAATTGATAATAATATTTGAGAATAAGATATAAATATGGTCATGAGAACATGATTATAATATAAAAAATATACACAACAAGTCATAGAAAACAATTCATGAGTCATTGAATATTATTTTTTCAAAATTGAAGGCATAATTCATATGAGTGTGGAATATTCAATAATTATTCATGTACTATGAGATCATATCATAAGAACAATACATATGTTTTTGGAATAAACATTATCATATAAATCATATTTTAAGGATACCCACCAAGACAATTATCACATAGTAGGATTTGGATAACTATACATATACCCTCATTGGATTAGGCTAATATTCTATGTACCCACTTGGGCTTGGGAAAACTACCCGTTTACCCTATGATACCCCGATATATAAAATGTTAATTGATTCATTGGAGGGTTATAGCAGACCAAAAAATATATAATTACATTCTATAAGTATGTATTCCAGAACCGCAACTCCTTGAGATCATAATATATGATTTCCTTTAAATAAGTCAATGTGTTCAATATGATTCTCCACACAAAACGCCGAAGTAAAACAAAACCATGATATGATTAAATAATTAAAACCTTACTATTGAACAAGAAGGAATGTATAGGAGTATTTTTTTTAATAAATATTTATATAAATGTAATTAAAGATACTTAATATAAATTAATTTCAATTTGTATAGCTAAAATGACTCATACGGTCACTTTATGATTACAAATTTATTTTTCAAAATATTACCTTTTGTGGAATGAGTTATATTTCAAGAAACATGTAATTTTTAATGATAAAATATATTTTTGATATTAATCATTAAAAAATAATAAATATGAATGATAATGGGTAATATTCTAAAAAAGTTATTTCCATATAAAAACAATTCTTCAATAGATATCACCTTTTTATTTAGAAGTTAAATTTATAAAATTTTGAATTTGAATTTTATAAAATGAAAAAATATTGGATTCATCGTAGAAATATCTTCATAAGAAGAATTTTTTGGAATTTTAAAAAAATATTGTTTTGGGTGAATAGTGAAAATAACTTTTTTACAAATAACTGGAATTTTAAAACATTGTTAGTATAAGAATATTTGTTTTAATTTTTTGAAAAAAAATTATAATACCAAATATTTATTTAATATGTGAATTTATAATTTTTAAAATTTTGGTTTTAATTCACAAACCCATATTTCATCTTTTACAACATGAGTAATATTTTCTCAAAAAAAATTAATACATTATATGTTTTCAAAAATTAATTTTTAACACATTTATAAATTGAATCAAATGAAATGTATTTTTAATTTATAATCATAATTTACATATTATTTAAAAATTTCCACATTATTTTTAGTAATAAATATTATGTTACCTTAAAAAAACTAGTTACTACGATAGAAGCTAAAATGGTAAAAGTTATAAATCTGGGGTAAAAGGGAATGAAACATGATTAAAATTCTATATAATTGAGTGGATGATTTTTGGATCGACCTTATCTCTCCCCAAATCCATTATTTCTCAATTTTTAATCCAATTTACATGTTTAACATGTGCTCCATTTATATTAAGTTAAAATATTTACAAAAAAGCCATTATCGCCACATAAAAAAGGGACCACTCACCGCCCCTAAAAGGAACTACTAAAAATTAGGTTTTACCCTATAACCCATCACTTTTTTAATTATAATAGAAAAATATTTCACTATATTGATCATATAGTCCTATGATATTTTCTTATTTATTCCATTTCCAAGGGATCTTCTAAGGAAATCTCAAGGTTCTTAACGTGAGTAATCGTTTTTACTTAACTTCTTTCTTTTTTATTATTATTTTAAAATTATATTTTTAAGATAAATATTTAATGAACCTAGTATTGGTGATATAATTAATTTTAATATTCTATGGTAATAAAAATTAATCACATTTTCCCTTTTTTATTAATAGAAACAAATACGTGAATCTTGGGTTGTGCGAACTACCGCCTCCATGATGAAATCTGTTTCATTTTCATTCACTGCTTTAAAAGTCTGGTATAAAATGGAAATTTAAAATATAATTATGATATTTATATCATTTTTATTATTATTAAATAATAAACCATATTACTACTTTATCTCATTATATAGAAAATCAAATCGTCAACCATATGTACATGTGGACTAATGCCTCCATGGAATTATTGATCCTCGTTGTAATTTTCACCACCAACTTAAATGGTTGGTCATGAAGATTATGTTGAAGTGTGAATATAATTTATATTATCTATTTAAGTTTCTATTATAACAAATTTGAGAACCAATTAATGGTATGATTAATAAATGATTATCACTAATTGAATAGTATAAAATGAGCAAACTAAGAGGAAAACGATCTCTTCATTCTATGTAATGACTTAATATAAATTATATTTTATTTATTGTTTCTTAAAATGATGATATATAAATCTAATAATCATAAAATCATGTCATTATTCTTCTATTATAATGATATTTCAAATAAACCCCCTCATAGTCACTCTTTAATCATGGTATGTTTGGGTCGGTTTAACCACCTACTTGAAAAATAATAAGAATTTATATCATGGAATAATATGATAACTTATTTACTGATACAATATGATATAAATATGTAAATAATTTTTTTTATTTTTTCTATGATTATATGAATATTTAACTTATTAATTAATAAATCATCATTTTTTTATTATGAAACATTAAACTTGATCGTCATGGATTTAAAACTCAAGGATCGTAACAGAAATATACAATGAAATGAAATTATATATTTATAAATTATCATAGATTATATATTCTGGTACAATTAATTATCTTTGAATTATTCACTATTTACAAGAATGAATACCAATATCATTTTTATGAAACTAGTTCATTGTGATGAAGATTACTTACACCAAGTGATCAAAATTGGTAAAAAAAAATAATTAATATATTTAAGGATTGTAAATGTAGTTTATAAATGGTTATAGTTATTCATCAGTTTCAATATTATCTATTTGATGAAATAAATTTAATTATTTGGGATGTTTAGTGAAACTGCAGAACAAACTAGGACCGAGGTATGGGTTTTCAACTCAAATTCTTCCCTTGACAATTATTTACTATTATACACATAAATTCATTTATGTGGTGTATATACTGATTATATGAGATATAATATCATGGATTATTTTAAATAAATTTTATTTTAAGTAAAATTATAATACATCTCTATAAAGGGATTTTGATAAAAGTATTACTCTACTTGAAAGGGATTTCTTGGTCTCAATTCTTATTCATTAAGACAAGTTACATGTTATGCACCATGTTTCCTTTTTATTGTATTATATCAATTCAATATACCATGAGTTTTCTATAAATTATTTATATTTAATTCATGGGTTAAAGTAATATAAATTAGGTTATTTTAATTGAATTTCTTTTGATTCAAGTGTTACCCGAGTCGTAAGTGTTTTTGGAAACTCATAATTTATTCACAGAGTTATGGTCACTAACTTAAACCAATTTTATATAAGTTCGGTGTATTCTATAGTTCAATTTAATTATTTTTTATTGTCTCATTTTATACATTCAAACCACATAACCCCCTTTTAAATTGTTTCATGTATCATGGATTATGTTTTTGATAAGGTATATTGATAAGTCTAATCTTATTTCTTTGAGTTGTAATGTTTCATCATCAATAAAGATTTTCCCTGATTAGGTTCTCCAATAATAATATTTTATTACATAGTATTTTATAATCCTCTTTTGGAAAATTATGTTTTAATAAAAATTAAATAATTTTACTCTTCTAATAATGTCATTTATAGAAAAAAGTGTTTGAAAAATAATAAAAATGTTTTTTCCTTTCACATTCACATGTTTCTTCTTCTTCTTATCATTTCACAAAGATAAAAATTATTCCATTTCAAGGATCCATAATTATATATTATCATTAAAATTAATGTTTTCTACATGATTTCACATCACCTTTTCAATATATACCTTTAAAAGAGATATTCAAATTTTTATTTTATGTCAATGATGAAAATTAGTTTTAAAATATATTTTATGTTTTTAATTACATTTACCTTATCATTTTCCATATTATTTACCCTAATGGAGTTTATGTTTCATGATTTAACATCTAATGTGTATATATATATATATATTTGTGTGTGTCTGAGTGTGCTTTAATTTGGAGGATTTAACTTGTGGTATCAAACATATTGATTCTTATTCCATTCTTTTGGGATACCATTCAAGGAATTATTTTTTAAGGATGTTTGTCATCTATGTCAACATCCTTTTAAATTTCTATTGTTAAATTTGGATTATTTTTTTTAAAGCATCCATTTTATTTATATATATATTATTTGATCATGTTATTATAGTATTTAAATAGGTGTATACTCAATGTATAAACATTGTGAAAATCACATTTTAATATAATTCAGATTTGATTATGTTAAACTAAAAAGTATGTTTTTCTAATTTCATGGAGAAACATGATGTAATTTTTTATGTTATTATTCAAATATGGATAATTATTCTAATGTTAAATATGTATATATTTACCATCCACCTTATTTATGTATATGGATTTGGATTATTTTACTATATTTATTCACATGAGGAAAGAGTATTCACATCCATTATGATTATTGACTATTAACACTAGTTGATTATATAGTGACTTTCTGTATCTTTCATTATATGGATAAACATAAATTATTAAGTAATGGTTTCCTTTGGGAATGGTATGAAATGTATTGTTGACTCTTATTGTTAATTCATTTTATATTACTAAGGGACGGGTGAGCTAGGAATTATATATCCCCTCAATGCATATATTGGTCTCATTAGACAAAAAAGGTTGGGTTTCAGTGTAAACCTCTTCCCATAATATGAACGTGTCTTGGTACAAGGATTTAATATCATTTTTTTTATGTCCAAAATTATGTATCCCATTAGGATGTGATTGGTATTATTGATTTCCATGTTTTAATTTATTTTTATGGATATATAATACTGTCATAATCATGTTGATTATGGTTTTATGTTCATTACTAATGCCTACCATAATATTTATTCCATTTTATTCAATAATTAGCATAGATGTATGTCTTACCTTACTAAGTGTTTGAGATCATCCATTATTCTGTTTCCATTTCCCAATGATATGAATAAATGTATCATACATGGAATATGTAGTAGTAAATCACATGTGAAATAATGTATGGGAGATGTTCAAGAATCAATATAAATTAACTAGTTTTGAATCTAAGGGAAAATAATTTCTTCTTGCTAAAAATAACATGTTCTTTGTTAGCAATTATTTTTCCCTAATTCTATAAAGATATAAACCTAAATATATCCATGGGATATAAGATATCCAATAAAATTTATTGATTGGTTTTTAAGGATTTTTATATCCCAGATATTATAGATGGTGTAAAAGTGAGTATGTAAATATTGTGTTTAAGATTCCAGATTCGAGAGTGTGGGTTTGGGGTGTCATGGTTTGTATCAAAGGAAATTTTTAGATAACTTTGGATATTAGGATGTTAATATAGGATTATTTAAGGAATTATATTTTAAAGTTGATCACAATTTTAAAGGTATAGATTACCTTTTAGAATAGTATATGATTTATTATTAAGGTTATATTGAATATTTTATTTGTATATTAAGATAAGATATGATTAGTGAAACCCCTAGTAATAAGTATAAGTATTAGATAAAATTTTGGTGTTTTGGTAAATTAAATATTATAAGGTTTTTCCTAGAAATACATCCCAATCTAGATACTATAAAGTGCATAAAATTGGGAAATAGATTCACATAGAGGTAGTCACTCTAAAAAATAGAGGATATGCATTTAATGAATATTCATTTTGGTGCATTGTGAATGGTCCTTTGACTACACACCTCTGTAGACACTCCCATGGGATATTTTTTTGGTAATTGTGTTCTCTTTATGAACCATTATAAAGGATTTAAGAATGATATTAACTAATTATATTAGATAACCTAACAGAAATGATCATGGATAACCAATTATTTAACAATGAGGGTCATAGATTGATCAAAAAGTATCATTTGTTAAAAACATAGGTTTATTATGGTAATTAATATTCATATTGAGTTATTTATATTTATATTTTCAGTGTTATCATAACCACATTTCTTTTAGTATTTGGTTGAAATAGGATCCGGAAGATAAAGCTAAGAAATGTATGTATCTAGAAACTACTATGACTTATAACTGAATATGGGATAAAACGTAAATGGTTTAGAATTTCATTATATTCTTATTATGATTTAAAAGTCTAGTTTCTTATGCTTACCAATGTTATTGAGTTTGATATCATATTAAAATTAATTCTTGATACTCTTAGCTATTTTAATTAGTGACGTCATGTCTATTGATGACATTTTGGTATATTATAAATGTTTTTGATGGTTATGTTAAACATATAACGATAACCCTTTAGTAATTTTTCATTAATATTTTGAAATCATATGTTAAACGATATAAATAACCTCATTAGTCATTTTCAAGGAATGTGGGAAGCTTCTTTTGTGGGACGTCCCATTGGTGTAGTGGTTATGTATTGGATAGGAGGTCATCGGGTGCTGATGAGTGAGGAAGTTAGGTTAGTCTAGAGTCTATCTATACAAATGTCATGGGTTCTTATATGATATTAGTGGTAGGATCTCAAATGGGCATTAATGGATGGATCACCAATTAGTTCAACAAAAAAATGTGGTCCCCCTTCTCAAGTGATGACCAAATGGAGATTTAGGGAATTATTATATACTTTGCCGAGTGACTAGATTGGGATGGATGATAGGGTGTGGCATCTCAATTGGTTCTAAGCACCGTTCATGCATGTGGGGAAATTCTAGTTGTGTATCCTTTCAATGGTGGATCCTAGGTTAGTATAAGTCAAATTCTAGGGAGATTTTGTTCTAGTTGTGTAAATCCATTTGGGCCTTCAGATCCAAGTTCAAATTTCATGTTCCTACTAGGTTGATGGTCCATGTATGTGTTCCCCTTCAAACTAATTTTAAAGTTGATTTCCCAAAAATAAATAAAAATGTCTTTCGGTTGGGATTTTAGGTGGGGTTAAAGATAGAGTTAATTTTATAAGAGGAATATATATCTTCATTTTGGTTTAATGAATTAAATAATATAATGGTTTTGGGAAAGGTATGTTATAGATAATTAATGATTAGAGTGTATACATAGTTTTGTTTATGATTTTATGAATGGATGATGTTTTTCAAAGAATGATAAAAAAATTATATAGCATAATAGAGTATGGTAGATTTCATATTAGAGGTTATACCCCCCAAATGATTAATATGTTAATAATACAAAAACCAACTTTATTAAATGTGTAATAATTAAAATTATGAGTAAGGAATTTAATTAGTGGTAGAATGTAACACCTTGTGATTTTAATATGTTATTACCATTAAATAAGTCAATTTTTTTGATACCTTTCTCCACACACAACATTGAAGAAAAAGAGAACAGTGATATGTTTATATTATTAAAAATTAATCATTGAATTAGTGGGTGTGAATATTAATAACCTATAGTTATAGAAATAAAGTAATTTATAATTTTATTATAAATTAACTAAAATTGGTACAACTAAAATTTCTAATAAGAAGATTTTATGCTATGAAATATATTTTTATAAATACTACTTTTTATGTGATGTGAATTATATTTCATGAAACAAGTGAATAATGATGATAAAATATATTTTATGAGTATTTTGTGAATTCTAATTTAATTAGTAAATAATATGTAATATAATTGAGAATAGTTATTATTATAGAAAACTATTAATGTATAAAAAATTTATTTTCATTATATCTCATCTTTATAGAAAAAATAAATTACTAAAATTTGTAATTTTAATTTCATAAAATGGACATTATTTTTGGATTCATAGTTGTAATATTTTCTTAGTATAAATTTTTGGAATTTTTCTAAAAAAAAATTACTTATAAGCGAAAAGTGAAAATAAAATTTTTATAAATAACCTGAATTTTATAAGAATATTAATATGTATTTAGGAATTTGGAATTCATGAAACATTTTATAAGAAAAAATATGTTTTTTATATGTGAATTTATTATTTTAAAAATATTTTTTTGGATGCCAAAGAAAAATATTTTATATAATAGAACATGAGTAATATTTTCTCAAAAAAAATAAATACATTGTATATTTATTTTTAATATTTATTTATATAAATTTTATAAATTTAATCACATGAAATTTATTGAAAATTTAGAATCATTGAGATAACCAGCTGAAAAGCGCATTTAATACTTCATATCATAGCTTATTCTCTACACTACATATATGCCAAAATATCTAGAACAATCAAAGTTGACCACTATACTATAATTCCCCAACCATGCTATATCCATACCCTATAAAAAGGATAAAAATATCCATATATTTTTATCTAGTACCCCCATAAAAACATCGGGCCAATGAAATCTCCCCCTCTAAAGACTTATCATCCTAAATAATCATATCTAGGCATCATAATCGAACTACACATTCCACTGATCCCTAACATTTGATTATCACTCCCAATATTACTCATGGATCCATCTATGCTATTATAGGATTCATACAAGTGGAACTATATTTCTATAAAAACCCTTCTTTCTATTGTCTATAAATTGTGATGGTCATCTTAAATATAATTCATCAAGCTCTAACTCAAAATCATCAAAGTTGATCACATGTATAGGATCAGGCATTTGCCTCCGGAGATGAAACACCTCATGAAAAACATAGTATTAAGGATGAAGGTCTAAAAGGTATTTCATGTTCTAATACACTCATAAATATCGAATGGTCCAATGAATCTTGGAGGAATATTTTCTTTCTTATATATATGTTGATTCCCTAATCAAGGAATTTCCAATAAGAAAACTCTATATCTAATAGTGAATTCTAAAGTTCATCTAATCCTACCTGCTTATGGTCACTACCTTATTTGAGTGGTTTTCAACCACATCCTAATTAATAGAACTCTGTAAAATGTATTTTATACAATTAATGACCACACCCTAGAAACCAGACCTGTTGCATACTAATTAAGTAGTAAATGACACGTCCGGTTATAGGGATCCTCAAAAAGTTCCATCTGAATAAAAGGTTGACATTTATTTTTGTACGTAAATTCTACCATTTGTATATGATCATGTAAAGATCCAAAAAATCTATGATCAAATACTATATCATTTATACAAATATCTAGATCATCCTCTCTAATTTTATATTAGTCTTTGGATAATTTGGTGTACTATGATTTTGCTAAGTACCCAAAGGCTTCTACAAGCCCTTCCAATTATTTGATGTAAAACAAGAATCTCTATTAGATAAAATTCTAGAAGGAAATCTATAGAAACATAAAATATTATATATATATATATATATATATATATTTCCTATCTCATAAACATAGTGTGTCTCCCAAATAGGGAGAAATGTACAATTTTCACCAGCCGATCAGTAGAAACACAAACCTCATCACAGTTCCCCGATGTCTAATCCAACCCCATCATGAAGTATATCATCACATTATCCCAAATTAGCATAAAAATTTAATGTGGATAAATAAAATTCATAGGATTATTATTCTCATACTTTACCCTATTTTTATAAATTCATCATGAAATAAAACTTTTTATTTCCCTCTTTATACTTGGCTACAAGAACTAATGTCAAATGTTATGGTACATATTTTTAAACCATAGATGCACTACCCAAATTAAGGAATGAAAGTCTCTCATCAAATTCTCTCTCAAGGAGGTTTTCATGGAAATATACCATTTTTAATTGATCATATCTTTATCATATATCAAACTTTCAAGAACTGAGTTTCTAATCGCTAAATATTCTCACATCATCAGATAGTCAGGATCAGTCTTCTAGATAGTCTTTAATCGATCCACTAATAATTATTTGATTAACAATGTCACACATTTTAGGACTCCATGATCCTAAAATGTACCCAAAATCCAACCCATCATCAAAATAATATGATTTAATTCCTATAGTTATTTTCACTCACCATGATCATGTACCACTTCCGTTACCATGAAAGGATAATTTTAAATAAAATTACATTTTCCCAGAGTGTAGGAAATCTCATAGTCCAATATTTATTGATACTCTAAACATTACATCTACCTTAATTTGATATCTTATAAAGGGAAGATATATAAAATAGTATTTTGGTCTATATAAATAACAAACCTCTCATTAAAGATATAATGTTAGGAAAACATTAGAGAGTAGAACATAACAGCCATCTCTAAGTTGTCTGTTTGTTTGTTCCACTCATGTTGTTGCTAATGATGTTACCCATAAGAAACTACCTGATATATCTTAATTATAATATGTCTTAGACCAAAACTTGAGGTATTACAGTATAGTTTTTATTTGATCCAAGGCCCTAAAAGAGTAAAAATAGAGTGTTCATCAATCTCGTCTTCATCAAAAGAAACACCTCTTAGACTGATTTTTCCATTTAAATTCACCCGCTTCTTGGTAATACCCTTTATAAGGGATTATAAGATTGAGAAGTTATTAATAAATCAATTATATTTTCTATCCAACCCAAGGAAAATCCTAATCTCAAAAAAATATATGGGTAATCCCAAAATAACATTGCTTCTACCCTATATGAGTTTATATAAATTCTCATCTCCGAGATCACATAATAAAGAAAGTGTGCCACTCATATATAGAAGTTACACTTAGAAATACTGGAATATATTCATTTTTATTTTCATTTACACAAAATGATATCATTTATTCTATCATGTAACTCATAATTCTATGATTATATAAGGATATCATCAAAAAATACCATAAATAAAAAGTCAAGATATCTATGGAAGATATTTTTCATGAGGTACATGATCATAGTATGGGAACTTTCCAAATTTGACGTTATTATATGGAACTCATGAAAGAAATATATACTATTGGACATTTTCTTTTTAATATCATCCTCTCTGATTGGAAAATGATGGTAGCTCAAATGAATATCAAACTTAGAGAAACACTAACCTACCCATAACTAATCAAAGATATCATCAATACGAGGTAAAGGACAAAAGTTTTATACAATAACCTAATTCAAATTCTTATAGTTTATAAAGACCCATAGTCTACCATCTACCTTTTTGGTGAACAACACATGATAACCCCATAGATATGTGCTCGGACCTAATGAAAGCCTTCATCCCCAGGTCTTTAAGATGAATCTTTAGCTCTCTCAAATCGGTTGGCTCTATATTATAAGTATGACTCAAAATAAGATATTCTCCTAGCTTGAGTTTTGTCTTTATCCATGCTCCTCGATCAGAAGAATTACATAAGAAGTTATCTAGAAATTAATCCTAGAAGATATCAATAACTAGAGGAATTAAAGAGGACTAGATATTTGGTTCTTCTATTAGAATTATTCCTACTACCTAAGCTATGGTGGATCCAATCAAGATCAAATATGGTCCCACACTACATGAATTAACATACCACTCACCTTTCATCAAATACTTCTCACCCTTATGTGAAATAATGGATAACCTCCTCTGATAATAGTATATGTGAGCAGAAAAAATGATGATCAATTCAATTACATGGATCAAATCAAAGTTATTCCTCTCAAGGATTAGAAAATCCCAAAAATGTTCATAGGCTGAAACAACAATAATAAATTCATAATATCTTTAGAGATGATCAACATTATTTCTGAAGGGTGTTCCATGATAAATAATCTTAGAAGATAACATAATCAGTAATTCAAGACCAGTAAATACATTAGAATATATAAAAGAAATGGAAGAACCAGTATAAAAAAGAGTGATAAAAGGAGAAGAGGTTAGCGAGAAAATACCTAAAATTATAGGTGGTCCCTCTCTACAATTAACTACAAAATAATACATTATATATACTCATCTAGCCTCAATTCCATGGCACAGACCCTAATGAGTTGGAATATTCTTATTCAATTCCATTTAAGGAGTCTAAACCTGAAACTAAGGACCTCATATTGATCCATAGGTAACAGATTTTATGTTACCTACACCCTATCATAGAAATATATTAAAATTTATAGAGAAGAATTGTGGTAAATTCCATATATTTCCACACTACCAACACTTATTTTGATGTGTTTTACCAAAACAATGATAATATCTGAACTAATCATAGTTGAAGAACTATAGAAATCCTTAGTAGGGGGATGATGAAGATATACTCCAGTCACCCTGCTTACTAATACCCCACTACATGTCCTCTATCTTCTCCTTCCTACAAATATAATATATGCACACTATTTATGTAGGATCCTCTCCCACCTGAGTCTTGAATGATCAATGAATACCAATTTATCAATCCTAATCCATGACCTTCTCAATAATTAAGGCCTTGAACATATCCTCTAGGTATATTGTTAGGTAAAAGGTCATATCCTACTATCTGATATCAAGATGAACACCAATATTGGATTTTTAGGCTTGTTTACCTCATTTATAGCTACATGGAGAGAAAAATAAAGTGATTCAATGAAAATAGTGGAGAAAAAAATATATTTTTCTTAATTCCAACTATATTTAAGTGAATTCATATGTGTGATATAGATTTAGCATGTATAGAAATAACTCCCTGAATAAAAGGTTCTTAGAGGACTCTTATTAAAGACCACATTCTTGTCCCATGACACTCATTCATATCCTAAAGGGTCCAGGAAGAATAAACATCACTAGATTGTCTTGTCAATCCTCTATTTTCTCAAAAAAGTAAAATATTCTCCCAATTAATTCAATCCAGTCCTCAACATCCTATGCTACTCTAATGATTTATAAGGATGGTGGATATTTGAGTTTTTATTCATTATCATAATCAACCATGGGATTCTATAATATTCCATAATGGGTAGGTACAATCAGAAATACTTTTGACTAGAGTGGATCCAATTCCAGATTCACTAGAGCAAGTGTAGGATCACGCTTAAGTGAATCCTCTTGCATAACATGAGGTAGGACTGATGTGACCTCCGTAGAGAGATATTTTAGAAGCCTCTATGGTCGAATTTTATAAAATTCAAAACAAACTTTTACAGTTACCATAATAACATTATCAATAAAAATGAAATGATAAGATACAAGGTACACATAATTTATTTCTATGGAAACCTATATTAGGAGTCTCCCCACAATAAAAAGGAACAACCCAAGTAGTAATACTCATGTCTCTTTATACTTTTATGTTAGTCAAAATCATATATTTAAAAAATAACAGAATTTTCATGTTTTAAAAAATAATGACACATAGATATATCACAAAAAAAGAACGATGATATATCACTCAATAGGGAATATTGGTATATCCAAAATAGATAACCTAAATCAATGAGTTTAATTATAGAACTAAAATGTAGCACACAATATTTATATATATAAAATGTGATCTTACATGTCTAATCATAATGTATGAACACAACCAAAATCCCATAAAACTGAAATAAAAATCCAATAAATGGTAACTCGGAGATCTATTAAACATGTGTTATCTAGGAATATAGCCACTCCTATACCTAAGTTCCAAACACCCTATCTCTTTTATACCATGTCATAGAATAATCAAAAAAAAAAGAAGAAAACCTATATATGATACCATTTAATAATTCCCCTATATTGTTTTTCTGAAATAGATCTCGAGTGGAGACATCGTAAGACCTCATCCTCAACTAAGTGTATTCAAGAGGTTTTCTACTAGACCAAGGTTATAAGACTGTGGTGGGTAGACTATACCAACAATATCATAGTTATACACCTTAAAAAGATTATACTAACCTAGAGTAACATGATGGATGTTAAAATAAATATAATATAATAAAAAAAAGTCACTCATGTTACACACAAAAAAAAATAAACTAAAATCCTAATGATACAATCCAAAAAATAGTGTAAAAATGAAATAAAATAAATAAATAATCAATATGGAATACATCAAATTAAATCATCGTGCTCCTACTATCTCCATGCTTCACTACTTAGTCATCTTCCATAGGCCCTTTTTCATTATATATATCCTTATACCTGATTTCTACATGTGCATCTAGATGATTATGGATGGTGTGTGTAATAAAACATATTATAAGGCCTACAATGTGTCCTTAACATGTGTGTATAGGTATAATGGGTGTATTCTATGATAAATATAAATTGTCATGAAATAATAAACAATATTATCCCTAGAGATGATGTGATAAACAAGACAAAAGGATCACTTGTCATACCTACCTTAGATCCACTCTATAAGGATAATAAAAATATTTCATAAGTGGTCAATTCATAACCACAAGGATGATGAACTTGTCTTTCAACATCCTCAAAGAATAAAGTTGCGTGTGTATCCACAAGGCCAAAATGTTCCATGCAATTATTATTTTATCCACAGGGTTGTCATATCCTAACACTACCTCATGTCAGACCACAATGCCAATGAATCCCATTGTTGTGTCTCAAGTCTATTTATGAGGCCATCATGACCCTAATGTAACTACCATAGGTCTAACATTATGGTTTTCATCCCCCTACCCTATGTTCATGTCCAATGTCATCATCATCATGTGTCGAGTGTACTCCCCCTCCAATGGGAAACCATATCATGATGGTTTACATGTTCAATGTACCAATGAAATACCTCTAATAGGTATGGTTATACAAAAAAAGGATAATCATAAAAAATAAGAAAACATCATTTCATCATGATAATTTAGTAGAAACATACATAAGAATATGATAAACAGTTCATATAGTAATGAGCTACATAAGCATACTCACAAAATATACAATCAATCATGGGCCTTATAGGATACAAAAACACCGACATGTGATCATTATCTAGCATGTTCAAACAAAATATGTTGATAAGATAATCTAATCAAGGAAAACATAGTATACAATGGACCTAAAAGGCAATGATATTCTTACATTTAACTTCATGATGAAAATCACAGAGACACGTTTAGGAGTGATACCCAAGTCACACCAAATCTATAACTTAATAAATATTGTTTTAAAATGATCCTTTGAACCAACCACAAAATGTCACAAAATATATTCAAGGATAATATCCTGGAAAGAAAATGTGACATAGGCTTAGAAACGAAATTTACCCCAAGTGGAAGAGAAAATCATATAAGAACAATAGTGAAACTAAACTAGAATCATTAATTATTTATCCACTAATATCATGATTAAATCCAAGATCATGGGGTCTAGAAGATCTCTTGAATATGACAAAAATTTTCCTATGTTTTGAGAGGAATCATTCAAAGAATAGTGGGTTCATGGTGTCCTATGAATTTATAGATAATTTGGAAAATTATACATAATGGAATAGAAAATAAGGCAACACTATAATGAATTAAAAAAGTGAAAGGGATATCATGTGAGGTATTTTTTAATTCCATAGTGGTGCCTAGTCAAAAGTGTGTCCATCATCCAGGTTTTTGCTCAGTGGAGAGATATTATTGAGAAAGAAAACGGAAAATAGTGGAATTTCCATCAATATGCCACAATCTCCAATACCTCACAGGGAAACTATGCCATAGCCATCTCTTCATAATTTAGTGACCCAAAAATTTGTCAAACCACCTGATCTCCACCTTTATCCCACCATTTCATACCCAATTATTTTTGCAGTAGTTGTGAAAAAATATCATGAACCATTAAATAAAAATGTTGAGCCTCTATTTCCCAATCATTTTTTAGCTATACACTCTATAAAATGAACCAAGCTTCATTCCATATTATCTATTTACACCAAATAAACATCACTACTTTGTAGTGATATTACAACTAAATCACCTCATAGCCACCCATTAGTCATTATAAGTTCATGTTTGGGTTTGTTTATCGAACTATTTGAAAAATAGAATGCATTTATATCATGGATGACTATAAGAACCAATTTATTATTATAATATGATATAATTTATAAATATTTTTTTTGTTTGGATAATTTTATATGAATTTTCTTCTCATTAATTAACAAATCACACTTTGTTCATTAAGAAATGTTGAATCATGATCGTTGCTAATTTCAACCTCACAGATTGAAACCAAAACTACTATGAATTTTTTTATCTTTATAAGCTATATTATAACATTTATTAGGTATGTTTAATTTTCTTTTAATGATATACTTATAACAATAATGAATACTAACACCATTTTTGTGAAAATATTTCTAAGTGATAAAAATTACATACACCCTGTGTTGAAAATAGGTAAAAACTAACCAATATATATATATATATATATTAATTATAAATTATGAGTATAAATAATTATTTTTATGAATATGGTTTTTGATTATTTATTTAATGAACATAATTTAATTATTCATTATGTGTTATGAATGTGAAAAACAAATCAAGACCAAGGTAAGGGTCTTTGTCTCAAATTCCTCTATTTGAGACATGTTTGGTATTATTCACCTAATATAATTTTTTTTCATATATATAAATCTTATATGGGAAATAATATCAGTAATTATATTTTTTTATTAGTATTTAAAGTTAAATTACAAGAACTCTCTTTGAAGTGGTTTTTATTGAATTATAACTCAAGCCTTAAGGGTTTTCTTGGTCTCAATTGTGATTCTTCAAGACATATTACATGTTATGCACCATGTTTCCATGGAATTTTTTTAAATTTATATATTATACCATGAATTTAATATACTTTATTTTCTTTTAATTCGTGATTTAAACTAGCACAATTTATGTTTTCTTCTTCGAATAAATTTTGACTCAAGTCTTACCACATTTATAAGAGTTTTTGGTAACTCAGTTTCAATTCACTATGTTATAATCATTCACTTGAACTTATTTCATATATGTTTTCCACATTATATCCATTAATTATATTGTGTGGAGTAATCTTAATATATACAATTTTAGCACATCTAACCATTTTCAATTTTTTCATACTTCATGGAGTATGTTTCCAGTAAGGGATATTGATACCACAAATCTTATTTCATTAAAAAATAATGTTTCATTATGAAAATTTGTTTTCCATGGCTTAGTTCTCCAACCATAATATTTTATTTCATTTTATTTTATAATCCCTATGTAAAATGAGTTTTTAATACTATTTAATGTTTTTTACTCATCTAACAATATACGTTTTAAATAAAAAATAATTAAAAATAATAAAAAGTGTTTTAATTTTCAATTTGACATGTTTTTTCTCCCTCTAATAATTTCTATAAGATAAACATTATTCTTTTAAAATACTACATTATTGGATATTATTTTTAGAAATAATGGTTTTAAATTATTTCATTTCACCTTTTTTTTGAAATTTACCAATGAAAGTGACCTGTAAATTTTTATTTTATGGTAATTTCAAAATGATTCCTAAAAGATATTTTATGTTTTATCTTATATTTAACTTATAATTATTAAAATTATTTTTCCTCATTAGGTTTATGTTTTATTATTTATCCCATAAGATATATAATTTCTCATTTGGTGGATTAATACTTTGGTATCAAGAAATTCAATTTTTGATCCCTGCTTTTATTATATCATTAAAATTATTATTTTTGCAAGGATATTTTTCATTAATGTAAACATCCTTCTATGTTTCCATAATTAAACTCAGGTTATTATCCTTTGTAACCATAAAATATCATTCTATATATGGATTATGATGATGTTATTATATTGTTCACTTACTCACATTCTCATTGCTCTACGTGGTGTGAACATCACATTTTTATTTAATTGAGATTATATTTTGTTCACCTAGAAAGAATATTATAAATGGACATAGGGAAAATTATATGAATTTTGTATGTTTTTATTCTAATATGGATGATTATTGGATATTTATTCATTTATTTTTTCATCATTCTCCTTATTTATTTAGATGAGTTATGACCATGATATCAATTTTATTTTCATAAGGAATAGTACTCATATTCTGGATGATTATGGACTGCTAATGTAGGATGATTATTAATTAACATTACACATATTTTATTTTATGGATATCTATGCTTTATTTAGTGACTGGTTCCTTAGGGAATTGTATAAAAATTATTGTTGACTCTTATAGTGAATGTTATGGAAAAAAGTGATTATTAAAGCCCATAATTATATAGCCCCATAATCCATTGGTAGTTATCATGTGACAAAAAAGGGGTTTTTTGTCAATACTAAATCCTATTAAAGTATATTTTCTTGATAGATTTCCTCGAATGTATGTTATTTATGTCCATAATTATTCATTCTATCAGAATGAGATCAGTACTAATGATATCTAAGTTTTCATTTATTTTCACTGATATAGAATACTCTAAGTTTCATGATGATTATAGAATTATGATGTTTATTTATTCATGTAATGATATTTATTCCTTGTTTATGTCATAATTTCCAAAGTTCTATGTTTCCCATAATTGAGAATTTGATCTCTCCCCTTCTTATATTTTCATTTCAAAAGATATTGAGAAAAGTATCATACATGAGATGTTTATGAGGATTTCACATGTGAAATAATTTATGTGAGATATTGAAGACTCATTATAGATTATGTTGATTAATATATAACTGAAAACAAATGTTTGATTGATACAAATATCATGGGAATGTTAGTTATTTTTTCCCTTATTATTTAAATATATAAATCAGGAAATGTGCTTAGGATAAAATAGTCATGATAATAAATATTTATTTCAAATTAAGGATGGTTATAAGTATTTTTAGCTGGTATAAAAATGGGTATGTAATGAATGTGTTTATAAAACCAAATCCAGGAGTTTAGCTTAAAAGAATCACAAAAATATCACAAAAACATTCATCATTTCATTACAACTTAATATAACAAATGGGATTTAAATTATTTTCATGGAAATATCCTTATAGCACCATTATCATAAGACATCCAAAGAAAGAATGTGGATGGTATTATAATAGAATGTCCCTAGGGAAGTATAATAATCTTTTAATGGATGTTATAATGGATGAAACATACTTTTATTAAATAATTTTAAATATGATTTTTTTAAGGAGAAAAACATTTTTTTGTTTGAAATTTTTAAAAAATAAGATTTTTTAGAATAAATAGAATATGATTTTCCATGAAAAAACCATTAAAACTACTAACATAAACTTCATGATGATGAAATGACATGATAACAGGAAAATGTTTTCATGTTCAAAATATAAAAAGAACATTTTTTATAATTTTTGTAATTAGGGTAAACAATTACCCATTCATAAAACTATAAGGAGATTCCTTTGAAATATTTTTAAATAAATTTTAAGGAATTTTAAAAGTAAATGTAGGAATATATTAAAAGTGGAAACAAACTTTAGTAAAATAATTTTGAATAACATTGATTACCGGGAGAAAGAATATGAAAAAAAATGAACAGAAAGAATAATATAAAGAACCATAAATAACCAAATGAGAATAAAATATATGGTTTTAAGTATATAAATAACATAAAAATCCCCAATGTATGTCGAAACATAAAAAAACATAACAATAAGTAAGATTGTAAAATAAACCCTTACCTCAAGTCCTTACTTGATTCATACACACTTTATCCTCCTATATAATCAATTTAGACTTATTATAAATCTATACACAAGAAATATTCATACATATCCTACTATATATCATTACTTTATAATTTATAATTACCCATTTATTAATAATTCTTCATTAAAATAAAAATTCATTTGTCAGTAATTATCCTTTCCTAGTAAGATTTTTTTGAGATTCCAATCCTTGAACCTTGGTCCGGGTTTCATCATATACAAAATATAAATCATGTCATAAATATAATATTTATTCATTACATATTATTTTATAACCATAATTTTAAGTAGGGGATAAAAATTTAATTATATCTCTTCATAAATGTGATATTCTACATGTACACATGAGTGGTTTTTCATTTTTCAATGGACAAAAAAAAGGAAGGTAAAAAATAATTTAGACTTGCATAATAATAATTATATTATAAATATCATATATATTAATTAAATATATCTATATAATCATTCATGATAGGTATTTATGATAAATAAAATGCATCGCTCCATGAAGGCACATGTTCACGCGTATGCATGAGGGGAACATTAATTTTCTACTAGATGGATGATATATAGATAATTGTTATTCCATAATCATAATAAAATTTTAGTACATTAATTATAATAATTTAAAAATATTATGATTTATATAAAAGATTTGGAGGTGGAATAATAAATAAACTTGAAATAACTCTGTTAAGACAATTACCCCTTATTTGGGTATGCACCCTTGGATTACACATTAATCCTTCTTTGGTAGGTATTTTGGTGAGACCAAAACAAATAATACGTGAGGAGGATGGTTTTTATGTGATTTCAGTAGGTCTTTTTGAGATAATATTCACAAATTGTATGAATAAGTGTTGATAGGATGTATGCATTTTTAACTGAGGTGAGTGGAACCCTTCAAAATACAATTAACATTAAAATAATTGAATGCCATTTTCATGGGAAAGTGGAACCAAATAATCCCAATTGAAATGATAAGGTTACGGGGGATTGAAATAGACTCTAAAAATCAAATAAATAAGTGCTTAATCACACTAAAAGTCTCATCCCTTTGTTTAATCCATTTTAACCTTAATTGCGATGACATAACTTTTTACCATAACTTATTTTTGTATCCAGAATTGAAATTGTCCTTATAAGAAAATTTTGAAATGATGATATCAAATATGGAATATATTTTATCAGATTCATTTTATAATGGTGGTAAAAATTAATTATAATATCTATACAAAAAATTCATTTAAACCATTTTAAAAAAAATGCATATTTAAGTACAATAACGATTTTATTCTTATTACACGCCTCGTATAAAAAATTAAATTCTATAAATTTATTTTATTAAATATGTAATATGAAAATTACAGTAAATTAATTTATCAATATTGAAATTTTTAATTTATTAAGATAAAATACATTACACTCACAAAAAAATATATCTAAAAAATATGTCATTTTACCTTGAAATGATTTTATGTTCATTTCTATCCAATTGATAATCAATTTAGGAATGATCATTAGTTTTTGTACATTTCAAAAAAATACTTATCCATAGTTTTAATACTCTAGATAATAGAAAACTAATTTGAAATAATATATATATATATATATATTAAAAAATTTATACCCAAAACATTGATATTTAACCAAGAATTAGTAGGGTGGTATCATTTTCAGTAATTAACCATTTCATGGATGTACTCAGTTATTTTTATTAATTATTAATTCAATTTTATAAATAAATTTTATCAATATAACTCCTCAAATGTTTTTTTTTAAATTTTGGTATAAAGCATCTTTTTGTTTTTAACTAAAGCGAAGACCCTCCATTTTTCTAGGAGGAGGTAACCTATAACATATTCCTTAGACCAAATGGAATTACAGCTCATTAAATCATGTCCCAAAGGCCCCAAATTCCCTGGTCCAAAGGGACCCCAAGTCTCTCCACCTCATCAAGATGACCACCGATGCTTCACTATTCCTGACTACCAGTGACGTTGCTAGCAAGACCGTCGTGTGACAATCAATTCCCCAATATCTACTCTGCCAACCATACTATAACACTCAGAATTCAGGACAGGTCTCCCATAAATTCCATCCCAACCACTCCACTAATGAAATATCCATCTATTTGATGACTAATCCTATCAAAATTCCCCAAACACACCATTCGTGATACCCACCAGGCTCTCACCCTTCGACCAACCTACTAGCATCAGATGATGCCAGCATATAATTCCTCCCTCAAATCAATAAATAGACCATTGAGGGATTTTTAACCCCCAATAAGTATTTAAATTGGCTATAGCCATTCCACATGAATGGTTGTTTCCTCAAAATCATTAAATTTAAAAGACCTGCATAATTAAAAAATAATTCAAAATAATTTTTCTTGACTTAATGTTATTTCCTTAAGTAAGTTTGACCCTTTTTAACAAAGTAATTTATTTTATTAAATTAATTTAATTATATAATAAATTATTTCATTATATATTTCAATTCATTATTATTCACCTAAGTTTCGTATTATATGAAACATACACTGTCAAAAACATCAAATTATTAAATATAAAAATATTCTATAATATATGGTTATTAAATTCTACCCCTTGTATGAATAAAACCGTCAAAATTTCATTACTATAGTGAAAAAATAATAATACTTCTACTTAATTGCAACCTCGAGTTCCCACATAGCTTCCTTAAATTTATGGTTTCACCAAAAAACTATAACTAAGTGAGTGTCCATGCTCCAAAATTGTTTATCCATCCTATTAAAAATATCCATTGGGTTTTCTTTATTAGATAAATCATCTTCCAGTTATATCACAACTATGTTTAGTATATTTTAATGATCATGTATCTAATTCCTAAAAAGTGGCACATGGAACACATCATAAACAATGGATAATTTTTTTGGATGTTCCAATCAATAAGATATTGAAATGATACAATAAAGATCATAAATGGATAGATATATCAAGGGATTATTTTCCACTTATTTCTAAATATCATACCCTTCATCCAAGGGTATATTCAAAGGAATACCTTACCACCAACTTCAAACTCCATATCTCCCTATCGATTATTAGTTAAAAAAATTATTGACTGTAAGATTTTATATTTTTATTCTAAATCAATGTAACCTTATCTATCACATCCTCAGATAGATAAATTTATAATTAATTTAATTTTCCATCTTCATTCAATCATGTTTAATTTCAGCACTTCTTTCCATAATGGTATTATTAAATATCTATATGAATTCTCGAGTGAATACTATTTTTGTCATAAAATCTCCAACAAGAAAGTGTTGATCCCAACTAACATTGAATTTCATAAATAAATCTCTTGGAATATCTTATTGGGTTTGAATGTTCCTATATGACTAAACATATATCAAATAATTATGTGCATTTATAAAGTTTAGTTATGCATCTAATTTTTCCTAAAGACACCTCTAGAACATTAATGTCAACCTTGGATCTCGATCAGATAAAATTGAGAGTGGAACTCTAAGAAACCCTGAAACATAGTTAATGTAAATTGTGGAATTTTGGTCATGAATTAATTATTATATGATAGTTATTAAATGAAATAAAATTTTAAGATGATCAACTACAATCAAAATGGAGTTATGGACTTTAAATGACTTATGAAGTCTTATGATTTAATCTAAGGTTATATTTTCCCATTTCTGTGCTAGAATGTGTAATGGTTTGATCATCCATATAAAATTATAATGTTTAATGTAACATCCTAGTATTTTAAGATATATATTTCTATTTTTATAATTTCATTTTTTTCAAAATCATGATTAAAATTCATCACTAATCTTTAAGATAATTGAGATATATTATTAAAAATATTATTATTTAAATGTGATAACTTGTTTTTTGAATTAGAGGGTAGGAATATGATTAAATGCATTATAAAATATGTGTATAATTATTCTAATCAATAAAAATTTAGTGATTAATTCTGGGAAAATACACACTCAATTTTTTGAGAAATCATTTTATGCTTCAAAATTTCATTTTCTTCAAAAATGATTTTATTGTATTTTATGGATAAAATTTAAAATTAATTTATTACAATTTTATAAATTGTATTTTAAAAAATTATAATTATTTTTTAAATTACTATATCATAACTAATTTAGGGTGAAATTTTGTGATTATTATGAAATGATTTATTTTTCAGTGAATAGAAAAAAATTGTTTTTTAAATAATATCATTTATTTTCATTAAATGAAGTAATTTAATGGTCCCATTATATTTTTATTTTAATATTAATTTTTAATATGAATTATTTTATTTATAATAATCTAATTAATTATATTTTAATCAAAAATATTCATGATTTTGATATTAGTTAGTTTATATACTTAAAATCCATATTTCTAAAAACTATTTGTTATTCGGTTTTACTCATTTAAAATAAAATTTATTTTTTAAAATTTTAGATAATTAATTTGTAAAAATTTATTACATATTTGAAATTAATTGGTTCAAATTTGGTAAATATGGCCCTGTTATTTTTAGGCATTATGAATAGTAACTGTGGTAAAATTTATCACAACATTAAAGGGTATGTTGGGTAATTATGATTAAAAATAATATAATAAGGAATTAAAAATCTATCCATATTTAATTTTATGATATTAATTCTTCCATATCATTCCTTTAAATATATGGTGTTTTGATATCACTTTCCTTTGACAATGAAATTTATATTATTCTATATAAAAAAATTCCAAATTCTCACTCTCTTGACATTAATATACCTAAAAATATTATATAAAGATAAAAGGACAATTTTTTTTGTTATAAATTTTCATTTTAAATATAGATTAATTTTTTTCATCATGGTATTTTTTTAATTTTTTTACGAACTAATTACCTTAAAGTCTTACCCAAATCCCACAAGTGTTTATATAAGCTGTAGAAAAATCATGTATATGATTTTAAAAACTATAAAAGTAATATTATTTGGGTAAATTATAGTTACCCAATAATTTTATAAATAAATTAAAATATATGTTTTTTAATTCATTTATATCTAGATTTTTCTATATTCCTTTAGAGTAAAATTAATTGAATATTATCAAAATGAAATTAATGATATTTTATTAAATTATTTAAAAATAATGAAAATATATAAATAGGAAAATGGGGATAATTTATGGTATAAAATTTCATCCCTTGGTTATTTATGATCCAATTTTAAACTTATAATTAAAATTATAAACCATTAATACTGAAATTGTTGTTACTATAGTTAAGGTTAAAAATTGTTAAAGAAGACGTTAATAAAAAAGATAGGGATTAAAATGATATATAAACCTATATAAATATGATTATATGATTATATAAGAACCATATCCTTTTTATCTTATAATCCATGTAATTTGGAGATATTTTGACATAAATTTTACTTTTCTAAATTCTAATGTTTTGAAAAATTACATAAGTTCCCCAAACCTCACTTATAAAAGAAAATCCCTTGTGTATTTTATTTACAAAAAATTGAATAATATATAATGGAAAAAAACCATCCCTATTTTCATCTAAAATTATCTATTAATGAATTATAGTTGATGGTATTCTTAAAATACCATTTCAAGGGTCCTTAAGAATGGATCTAAAGGAGGTCTACCAAAGAAGAGGTAATCATCTTCGCTGACTCTTTAAAGTTTATTTATTCTTTTAATTAATCTAAATATATTTTAACAATATTTAAATAATAAATACAGTATTATAAATATAATTATATGATATTATGGTTATCATACACCCATTTTTCATCTTTTTCATCCTACAAAAAGCCAAAAAAAAATCACTTGTGTGTACGTATGGCTTACCATCTCCACAGAACACAGTAATTCATTTTTCATTACCACATTATTTGGATTATTATAGAAATTGAAATAATTTTTATATATGATATTTGTGAAATATTTATTCTTATATAATTATAATATCATATATACCCTGTTCCCTTCCTATCCATTTTAATTCAATAATGTCACTCTTGCGTACGTGTGGACTACCACCTCCACAAAGAGATGTGATTTGTTTATTTTATTTTTGATTTAAATGGATTTTAATATAGATATATATAATCAATATATTTGATATATATATTATTATAATAATTCATAAAAGGTTATTTATTACTTAACATCCACTAATCTCATCCTTCGAAAACTAAAAACAACATTCATTCATACGTACAGCTTACCAAATCTATGAATTATGTGATTCATTTTCTATCTATACCTTTTATGGATGAATCTAAATATATAATTAATTAATTTATACTATATTTATATAAATATAAAAAAAATTATATCATGTAACCATAATCAAAATATGAGGAAAAAAACTGTTAAACCAAAATTCTCATGGAGAATGAGACATTTAATACCTAAAATAAAGGTTTTAACAAAGAATTATTAGTAAATGGATATCCAAATGTTTTAAGTGGATCAAGTGTGATATTTTATGAATTAGATTCCTTTTTTATAGAATTATTATAAATTAAAATTTATTATACATTGGTTTAGATAACTCTCAGAGCCAGTCAAACTTAAGGTAAGGGGTTTCTTAACTCAATTTCCATTCATTGAGTCATACCACTACTCTATTGATTATGTTACACAAAGATTATGTGTGTAATGACTTCACATCATTTTTTGGTGTATTTAAACATATTTTAAGTGGATTTTAATTTTTTGTACATAATCACTTCTTTTATAAATTCTCACTTTAATGATATGATCTTTGTAACTGATTTTATTTCATTTTCCACTCCATTAAAAGATATATATGATATTGTTCAACTATAGAGACCCGAATCATGATGTACATAGACATTACATAACTTTTTTGGAATACTTAATACATAATAATAACCAACACTCAAGGACCATAATAGTTTAGTGTCTTTGGAAACTTGGAATATAAACTTCTAATCATGTTGAAAGATCTTCAAAAACTCCCATAAGGATCTTCCCATTTTGTTTTCTTACCTAAAACCTTCCTTTATATCCTGGTGAAAAGAAAACATATAAAGGGTGATCCCAAATGCTCAGTAAGGGTAAGCATGGATAAAATAAAACAAATCATATACATTTGAACTTAAAAACATGAACATAATGTTTAAACATCAAAATCTTGAACAATGACATTAAACATGGCAGTACATAAGGCATACATCATAACGGATCATCAATAAGGATAAAATAGGATGGGAATAAAGAATTTAATTGTGGAATACATTAAGCACATGTAATAATTTCCATACTATCCAATGCATTACTTCTATGACCATCTTAGTGGAAAAAGTCCCTTTCTGAATCGAGTTCACTCCTTGTTTCAGTCCTGTAACACTGAACTGGATTAACTTACCATTTCATCCATGTCTATATCATGAGATATAAATCTTTACCCAATGAATTGGTGGGAGATATAGGTCCCACCCATCTCATAATGAAATCATTCTTACTTGTGCCACAAAATAAATATACTTCATTCATAATAACCCAACGAATCAAATGGGTTTCATAAACATCTTCCCATCATCACATAATCCATATAATAGTAATGTATATCATTTCATAATAATAAAATTGAAATCATGTAAATCTTAGAGACATTATACTTGAAACATACACATATGAAATAATGTCATCATAGATGGAAAAATGGTTTTCATAAAACACTTGAAATGAATTTTGAGTAAAATATCATTTCTTCATCAAAATCAATTTCTTTTCAAAAAACGTCATGAAATTTTAAAAGAAATATATTTTCTTGAAAATAGTAATGAAATCTTTAGGAGGAAGCTTCATGAAAATAAGGCTTTATAAAACTGTAAAAATCCATTTGTATCGTATAAAAAAACATTTTCCTCGTACTTTTGTCGGAAAAGTCAAAAAGTACCTCATAACGAAAAAAAAGATTCCTTACATACCATGTAGTAAAAGTCATAATGGGTAAAAATGACATTAAACATACATAAAAACTCTTTTAGAAAACATTTACATGGATGATAACAATAACCATAGTAAATACTTATGTATAAGCAGTCTCGGATAAAAATGTGATTTGCAAAATTATCCCTGACCATATGTCTGATATGATTCATATGTATCCAGACCTCCTATATAATGATTTAAATAATGTCATTGACTTATTACATAATCTTATTAATTTTTATGATATCATATATGGTTCACTTATGACTTTATATTACCGTTCTTTTATAATTCATGTTAAAGTTGTGTTTTGGGTAAAATCGTTTCATTTGTCGTTCGTGTTTTAACTTGTAATTATTCATATGATTACATAGATCATAATTAATTACATAAAAAATTTAAAACCTTATTTTTATATAATATATATTCAGAATATACATATATATAATAGATCAATAAATGTAAAGAAATACACCGTTCATGGAGACGGTAGGTCGTATGTACGCATGAACGCTGTTTTCGTTTCCTTATTGAATTGAATAGAATTAAGTATATGACATACATATATATATAAATAAATCCAGTATCATTATTATGCCATATATTTCATGATTACTTATTATATATACTTTATAATCATTCTTGAATTGTTAACATGGAAAGTGAATCTCATCGTGTCGTGGAGACGGTAATCCGTACGCACGCACGGGTGATGATATCGTTCCCATATTTATTGAATCGAATTGGAGTGAATGATATAATATCTTAGAATAATTATGATGTTATAATAATCATATTTATTTATTCTTTACACCATTATACTCATCCAAGTAAGGTGGTGGTGGAAAAACAGATTACACCACGACGTGGAGATGGTATTCTGTACGTACGCGCGTGCGGTGATTTCGTTTTCCTTAGGATGGATAGAAGGTGAAATGGGGTTGATTCATATTTATAATAAAATATCAGTATATTAGTGATACTTATGTTATTATAATATAAATAAACAACTAAATAATAGGAGGTAGAAGAAGAAATAAATTTGAAATAATCGGTAATGGATATTACCTCATTTTCGATACGCCTCTTTGAAACCGCCTCTTAGGGCACTAAGATTGGTCTTTGAAGTAGACCAGGACCTCTAGTATATTTCTAGGGAAGTGTAGAAGATAACTTTTCATGTTTTTTCCGAGCTTGAAGGCTCAAAGTGGTGTAAGGTGGAGAGGGAGGAGGTGCCCTTTTGTAAGGGAGGAGAGGGGCACCTTTGGAATCCTCAAAAATATTAGTTTAATATAAATTCAAAATCCACATAAAAACCTCCAAAAATTACTAAATTATAAGATTATATGAGATAGGGTTGTAATCTCATCAACCAATCAAATTTAGACATGTTTTGATCTTATTTTAGACCTTATAATTTTGATTTATCCTTATTTAATCTATTTATGTTTATTTGTGGTAATACAATTCTAAATTTTAAATGGTTATAAATAATCACTTATGTGTTTTTAATTTTCCATAATTGGATAATTTATGAACTTTTCGACTATATAAATTTCAATTTATAATTTTTAAATATTTCTGTGATTTTTAAACAATTTAATAATATGTTATTTTTATAAAATAACAATAGTGTCAATTTTGACACTATTCATTTATTTGAATTTAAATAAAATATACACAGAGGATATATTCAAACTACAATATTTAATATATTTATAACATGTCAAATGTTTCTATAAAATTCGTGGAGAACATTAAATAGTTTATATAATATTTTTTTTAATATTTTTAAAAACATTTATTTGGTATATCTCTTAATAAAATAATTAGTACAACATTTTTGTATAATTATTTAATATTCTTATTTGTTGCATAAAAATTAAAAATAAAATCCTCTGATGAATATAAAGATCAAAGATTTTATAATAATAATTTTACTCAAATTTAACATCTTAAAATAACAACATGTAAATTGTTATCTCTACTAAATTATGAAAGTGACAACTTTGGAATCATTTAAAATAAAATATTATAAGTTTCATAATAGCCTTAATAAGGATCCAAATAGTCAACAATTCGGCCAGTGGATTATTAGGGTTTATATATACAATAATAATAAGTTTTTTTTAGATTTTTGGGCCTTTTGATATGTATTACTATTTCATTAAAAACTATATTATTGATTTTTCACTAAATAAATAATTTCAGCATCATTAATGTATAAGATAATAAGGTAATTAAATAACTCTTAAAAATTACAAATAAATTACCATGAAAAATAAAAACATTTTATATTTAAAATTAGTATTTATAACTGAATTTATATTCTGTATAAATTTATATTAAAAATACTTTAATTTTTAAAGTAGGGTGAGACATATTTCACTTTCCTTTAAATAAAATAAACTAAAGGTCTTAATCACCTCCAAGTGGGTTCCAATGGATTCCATTTAGACCCAAATATGCCTTAGGACAAAATATAAGCATCCAATTATATTAATACAAGTGTTAGGGTAATTTTATAATATTATATTTACCTTTAATTACCCGATTTACCTTTTACTACGGTAAATAAAATTTACCGTAGTTACTATTCATAATGCCCAAAAATAAAAAATAGCTTATTAACATAATTTGGACCTACTGATTCCAAATATAGAATCCATTTTTCTAAATTCAATACACAAAAGTTTCCAAAAGTAATTTAAAATTAATCATGTTGTTAAGAAAACGTGTTTTAAAAGTTATAACATTACAAAAGATTGAAATGTTTTTACTTATGAATTCAATGTAAAATTAATGTTAATGACATACAATATATTAAATGGTAAAAATATATTCTATTTACACTTTAAAACCATTCAATATTATAATTTAACCATATAAATTATTGCAATAAAAAAGTTGTTTTTAATTAAAATATAGCGTGTTTTTACTATTCATCAAAATATGAAAGTTACAAGAATAATATGAAAAATTTATCCAAAGTAAATTTTTATTTCTTGATTCCAAAGAAGAATTTTATTTTGTCAAATTGAACTTATAAACATGTAAAAAACTTTAATTAAAGTATGTGCACCATCAAAAGGCGGCAAAACTGCATTTTTTGAAAAATACATATTTTACCCGAAAAATTTATTTTGTTCTTATACCATGTTATATAAAATGTGAAAGATGAGTAATAATGTTATAAAATTATAAATTTAGTTAATAATATTCATAACGACTAGTTCATAAAAATATTATAATAATATATTTTTGTTTAGTAAAACCCAGCATTGTGTACAACACACGCCATTGAGGAAGGTCGTGATTGCGTATAATGCAAGCCAAGGTAGGGTTGTGTGTAGTGCATGACTCCTTTGTTGTTGCGTATAAAAAAATCCAACCATATTTCATTAATAAATTGAATATATATATATATACACTCAATGTTTCGTAGAATAACAACTATCAAACAAACTTGAAATTGTGTGGAAAACGATCCAAGATTAGTGTTGCATATACTGCAAGTTGATATGGTGTTGCGTATAACGCAAGATAATCTTGGGGTATCATACAACACAATAAATCAAATAAATTAAAAAGAATACTTCTCATAAAATCTCGGGGTGTTACATTCTACCCCCCTTAAAATGAATTTCACCCTCGAAATTCATCGGGGTTATAAATGGTTGACTACTTGAAAGTTTATTTAATAGAAACTCACATCATAAAAAGGAATACTAAAACTTAATTTTAAAAAGTGATGTATGAAACATAACGGTTACCCAAATTAACTCATCACTGGGTTTCCTCGTGGGAGAACATAGGTGAAAATATGGATATGGAAGAGAAATCTAAACAACAAGTTCTGATGGAGAGTGGTATAGAACATGGCTATGAAAAATCCAACAATCTCAAAGCCATAAATATGTGATGATCTATGGTACCATCTGATTCATCGGATATGAGGGCACTAGGTCAAAATTTTTGGTTTTGAAGATCAGTTCCCTAAAGTTGATGAATTAAAAGAAATACTTACATGGTTTTGGTTCAATATCACTATTGTTCATTCCTTGAATAATTTCCACTTCATCTCTTAATGAAATGAAGTTGAATTTGTTATTCATGAAGTGTTAGCAGATCATGTGATAGAATGACGGGTCATTCCATCTGTCTCAAAAAAAAGGTTATCAAAAGTTATTAAATATACATAAGTCGATTAATCATATATGGTTCCTAAAATAGACTTATATTTCATATCTCATACCACTTAAAAAAACAAAAACTAATTTATACTAACCAGGGACATCCTATTGGCTAGTGGTAGGCGATAAAGGCCTATCGCACATCGGTTGTGGGTTCGATTCCCACAACCTTGTTTGATGTGATGAGTTCTTACCCGTCCTATAGGTTATCCTTTTTCTAAAACAATACTATTATAACAAAAAGTTCTAGCCTAAAACAATACTATCCATTCCAATCTTTAGGCTTATCCAAAATACTTCTTTCCAAACTCATAGTATAAAGAGAACGATTACTAAAAAGGTCATATAACAAGCACTTGAATACCATCATTTATCCCTTATATATCTTTTTGGCCACATTCCAATCATGTGAATACCATAATCATGTATTCTCTTGAAAAATTAATACCCATTGAACCTTAGTGAAAAATTGATTGCTGTCAAAAGTTAACTCTTTCCACATACCAAAATCCCAAAAATTCTATATATTCAAACCATGATATCACTTAGTCCTTATATTAATCATGAGATCATGAATACTATCAAACATCTCATTATCTCCTTATCCCTTCATTATGCGCATATCATCTACTTTCAAAAAATATTTCAATCACTTTTTCATGGTTACCAGTACCATATAATTATTGAAAACCAATACATAGATATTCCAAAATTCCACAATACCATAAATGAGATTCCATGATACTATTTTGAAATACCATTAAATAAAAACATAATCATTACACAACATCATTGCCATACTCAACTTCACAAATAGTGATTGCATGAGACTTCCCTTTATCCTTTTCCTTAAGAGGTTACTCACGTTGATCATCATTAACCCGTGGATTAGGGAATTTCTTATCATAATGCCCCATTTCCTTAAACATGAAGCATTGAAGTGTTGGTGGTGTGTTCTCTGCAGTCTTTTCTTTATTCACATCATTAGCAACCCTTTTTCCATTACTTCGACACTTAGCTGCTCAATGACCTTCTTCTCTACACTTAAAAAATTTTCTAATCCCTTTAAGACAATCTCCACCATGCTTCATTCCACACTTTGAGCATAAAGAAACATTCATCTTCTTTTCACCATTATTCTGATATTTCTCCTTAAACTCCATCATTCGTTTCTTATCAAAAATATGATATGGATATGTGACACCAACTTCAATTTCTACCTTGATAGAACAACGCACAATTTCTGCATAACTATTGAAGTCTCTAATATCTATTTCCCTTCGAAGACTTGGTTTTCGGCCACTGAAGAATCGATCAACATTACTTTCAGGTTAGATGATAAATCTAGATGCATACCTTGTAAGACTTATAAAATTCACCTCATATATACCAACAGATTCATCATCCTTTTTCTTAAGATCAAGGAAATCCTTTTCCATCTTTTTTCGAAGAATACGAGGGCAGTACTTATTGAAAAATAAGTTCTTGAACTCATCCCATTCCATGGATTCAATTTCATCTCAGGGAATTTTATTCTTAATTAGAGTCCACCACTGGTCTGCTTCACCTTCTAAATGGTAAATAGCCAAAATGACATTTTCATGATCTAAACAGCGAAGTACGAAAAATATCTTTTCAATGGTACTGATCCATTATTCAGCAACAAGTGGATCATAAGACCCACTGAAAGAAGGTGGATGTTGCCTCATTAAGGACTCAATAGAATATTTTTCCCTCCTCTTCTCATTTGGAAGTCCAGAATGATTGATAGCTTGTGTAAGTATAGCAATAAGAATTTTCACTCCATCTCCCATAACATTGGTTTGTTCAGGAGGAAAATCATTGCATCTTCCATTACATTGATCAACACGGTTCTTTTGGGTTCCAACCATCGTCTAAAACCCAAGAAGAATATTGTGAGAGGCAAAAAACATGCTAGGAAAACAACAAAATAAAGGTAGAGTACCTTCAATATCTAACATCTTAGGTTTAATTCTAAGATCGTTAGCATAATTCAAGGACTATAACCTATACGTATACTTAACCTTAGGGACATCCCTAGACATACCATAGATATACCTCTAGGGATCTCACTAAAGTTTATGCATCCTAGTTTCCAAAGGTTAACTAAACCTTTCCTCTAATACCAACTATAGAGACCCAGAGCTTGACGTACATGGACATTACATTACTTTTTTGGAATACTTAATACATAATAAAAACCAACACTCAAGGACCGTAATAGTTTAGTGTCTTTGGAAACTTGGAATATAAACTTCTAATCATGTTGAAAGATCTTCAACAACTCCCATAACGATCTTCCCCTTTTTTTTTCATAGCTAAAACCTTTCTCTATATCCTGGGGAAAAGAAAACATATAAAGGGTGAGCTCAAATGCTCAGTAAGGGTAAGCATGGTTAAAATAAAAAAATCATATGCATTTGAACTTAAAAACATGAACATAATGTTTAAACATCAAAATCTTGAACAATGACATAAAACATGGTAGTACATAAGGCATACATTATAATGGATCATCAATCATGATAAAATATCATGGGAATAAAGCATGTAATTTTGGAATCCATTAAGCACATGTAATGATTTCCATATTAACCAAGGCATTACTGCCATGACCATCTTAGTGGAAAAAGTCCCTTTTTGAATCGAGTTCACTCCTCATTTCAGTCCTGTAACATTGAACCGGATTAACTTACCATTCCATCCATGTCTATCTCATGAGATATAAATATTTACCCAATGCATTGGAGGGAGATATAGGTCCCACCCATCCCATAATTAAATCATTATTACTTGTGCCACAAAATAAACATACTTTATTCATAATAACCAAACGAATAAAATGGGTTTCATAAATATCATCCCATCATCAAATAATCCATATAATTATAATGGATATCATTTCATAATAATAAAAGTGAAACCATGTAAATCTTAGAGACATTATACTTGAAACATACACATATGAAATAATGTCATCTTAGATGGAAAAATGGTTTTGATAAAACACTTGAAATGAATTCTTGAGGAAAATATCCTTTCTTCTTCAAAATCAATTTCTTTTCACAAAATGTAATTAAATTTTAAAAGAAAAGGATTTTGTTGAAAATATTCATGAAATCTTTAGGAGGATGATTCATGAAAATAAGGCTTTATAAAACTGTAAAAATCCATTTGTGCCGTATAAAAAACATTTTCCTCGTACTTTTGTCAGAAAAGTCAAAAAGTACCTCATAACGTAAAAAAAGAAAGATTCATTACATACCATGTAGTAAAAGTCAAAATGGGTAAAAATGACATTAAACATACATAAAAACACTTTTAGAAAACATGTACATGGATGATAACAATAACCCCAGTAAATACTTACGTATAAGCAATCTCAGATAAAAATGAGATTTGCAAAATTATCCCTTACCTTATGTCCGATATGATTCATATGTATCCGAACCTCCTGTATAATGATTTAAATAATGTCATTGACTTATTACAGAATCATATTCATTTTTATGATATCATATATGGTTCACTTATGACTTTATATTACCCGTTCTTTTGTAAATTCATGTTAAAGTAGCGTTTTTGGTAAAATCGTTTCATTTGTCGTTCGTGTTTTTATTTGAAATTATTCATATGATTAAATAGATCATAATTACTTACATCCATAATGTAAAACATTATTTTTATATAATATATATTCATAATATACATATATATAATATATCGATAAATGGAAAGAAATACACCATTCATGGAGACAGTAGGTCATACGTAAGCATGAACGCTGTTTTCGTTTCCTTATTGAATTGAATGGAAATAAGTAGATGAAATACATATATATATATACATAAATACAGTATCATTATTATTTCATATATTTCATGATTACTTATTATATATACTTTATAATCATTCTTGAATTGTAAACATGGAAAGTGAATCTCATCGCGTCGTGGAGACGGTAATCCGTACGTACGCCCGAGCGATGATATCATTCCCATATTTATTGAATCCAATTGGAGTGAATCATCTAATATATTATAATCAGTATTATGTTATAATAATCATATGTATTTATTATTTACACCATTATACCCATCCAAGTATGGTGGTGGTGGAAAAACAGATTACACCACGGCGTGGAGACGGTATTCCATACGTACGCACGCGCGGTGATTTCATTTTCCTTAGGATAGATAGAAGGTGGAATGGGTTTGTTTCATATTTATAATAACATATCAGTATATTATTGATACTTATGTTATTAAAATATGATGAAACATCTAAAGAATAGGATGTAGAAGAAGAAATAAATTTGAAAGAATTGGTAACGGATATTACCTCTTCTTCGATACGCCTCTTTGAAACCACCTCTTAGGGCACTAAGATTGGTCTTTGAAGTAGACCAGGACCTCTAGGATGTTTCTAGGGAAGTGGGGAAGATAAATTTTCAGGGGTTTTCTGAGCTTGAAGGCTATAAGTGGTGTAAGGTGGAGAGGGAGGAGGTTCCCTTTTATAAGGGAGGGGAGGGACACCTTTGGAATCCTCAAAAATATTAGTTTAATATAAATTCAAACCCCACATAAAAGCCACAAAAAATGACTCAATTCGAAGATTAGATAATATAGGTTTGTAATGTCATCAACCAATCAAATTTATACATGTTTTGATCTTATTTTAAACCTTATCATTTTGATTTATCCTTTTTTAATCTATTTAAGTTTATTTGTGGTAATACAATTATAAAATTTAAATGGTTATAAATAATCACTTATGTGTTGTTAATTTTCCATAATTGGATACTTTATTACATTTTAGACTATATAAATTTAAATTTATAATTTTTAAATATTTTTGTGATTTTTAAACAATTTAATAATATGTTATTTTTATAAAATAACAATAGTGTGAATTTTGACACTATTCATTAATTTGAATTTAAATAAACTATACACAGAGGATATATTAGAAATAAAATATTTAATAGATTCCTAAAATGTCAAATTTGTCTAGAAAATTCGTGGATCACATTAAATAGTTCATATAATATTTATTTTAATATTTTTAAAACCATTTATTTGGTATATCTCTTAATAAAATAATTAGTACAACATATTTTTATAATTATTCAATATACTTATTTGTTGCATAAAAATTAAAAATAAAATCCTCTAATGAATATAAATATCAAATATTTTTTAATAATAATTTTACTCAGATTTATCATCTTAAAATAACAACATGTAAATTGTTATCTCTACTAAATTATGAAAGTGACAACTTTGGAATCATTTAAAATAAAATATTATAAGTGTCATAATCGCCATAATAAGGATATAAATGGTCAACAATTAGGCCAGTAAAGGATTAGGGTTTATATATACACTAATAATAAGTTTTTCACAGATTTTTGGGCCTTTTGTTATGTATTACTATTTCATTAAAAACTATATTATTGATTTTTCACTAAATGAATAATTTCTGCATCATTAATGTATAAGATAATAAGGTAACTAAATAACTCTTAAAAATTACAAATAAATTACCATGATAAATAAAAACATTTTATATTTCAAATGAGTATTTATAACCGAATTTATATTCTTTATAAATTTATATTAAAATACTTTAATTATTAAAGTTGAGTCAGACATATTTCACTTTCCTTTAAATAAAATAAACTAAAGGTCTTAATCACCTCCAAGTGGGTTCCAATGGATTCCATTTCGAACCAAATATGCCTTAGGACAAAATATAAGCATCAAATTATATTAAGACAAGTGTTAGGGTAATTTTATAATATTATGTTTACCCTTAATTACCCGATTTACCTTTTACTATGGTAAATAAAATTTACCGTAGTTACTATTCATAATGCCCAAAAATAAAAAGTAGCATATTAACATAATTTGGACCCACTGATTCCAAATATGGAATCAATTTTTCAAAATTAAATACAAAAAAGTTTCAGAAATTAATTTAATATTAATCCCATTGTTAAGAAAACGTGTTTTAAAAGTTATAACATTGCAAAAGATTGAAATGTTTTTACCTATGAATTCAATGTAAAATTAATGTCAATGAAATACATTATATTAAATGGTAAAAATATATTCTATTTATACTTTAAAACCATTAAATATTATAATTTAACCATATAAATTATTACCGTGAAAATTTTATTTTTAATTAATATATAGCATGTTTTTACTATTCATCAAAATATGAAAGTTACCAGAATAATATGAAAATTTTATCCAAAGTAAATTTTTATTTCTTCATTCCAAAGAAGAATTTTATTTTGTCAAATTAAACTTTTAAACATGTCAAAAACTAGATTTAAAGTAGGTGCGCCATCAAAAGGTGGCAAAACTGCATTTTTTGAAAAATACATATTTTACCCGAAACATTTATTTTGTTCTTATAACATGTTCTAGAAAATGTGTAAGATGAATAATAATGTAATAAAATTCAGATTTTAGTTAATACTATTCATAACGGCTAGTTCATAATAATATTATAATAATATAGTGTTGTTTAGTAAAACTCGGTATTGCGTACAACACACGCCATCGAGGAAGGTCGTGATTGCGTATAATGCAAGCCAAGTCAGGGCTGTGTGTAGTGAACGACTCCTTTTTTGTTGCGTATAACAAAATCCAACCATATTTCATTAATACATTGAATATATATATATACACTCAATTTTGCGTAGAATAACTACTATCAAACAAACTTGAAATTGTGTGTAACACGATCCAAGATTAGTGTTGTATATACTGCGAGCTGATAGAGTGTTGCGTATAATGCAAGATAATCATGAGGTATCATAAAACACAATACATAAAATAAATTAAAAAGAATACTTCTCATAAAATCTCTGGGTGTTACAACAACTATCTATTTATATGTGGTGTATATACTAATCTATGTTATGTTTATAATAAATATATATTTATTCGAGATTATTAAGTTTCCAATACATGTTTATTCATTCAATGGGTTATAATTTGAATGTTACCAAAGTTGTCATAATTTACTTTATAATCTCATTTTTTGGGGATTTATCTTATTTTCATTGAAGGAATCTTATAAAATATCCTTCAAAAACTCCATAAATTTTCTTATAAACTATATATTTATGGATTTTATAGATTTTATTTAAAATTATACTCTCTTTGTAACTTGAATCAATCTAATATATTTTTTAAAGTAAATTTGAACTTATTTCTCCTTTTGATCGAGTATTTGTTTCTTTTATAACCATATTATTAAAAAAATTAAAAAACAATGTTTTTTATTTACTCAAATTATTTTTAAGAAAATTTTATGTTATCCTTTACATTTTACATGGATTTAAAGTAATAATTATAATTCTTTTTGAATGTTTTATTTTCATATTTCTTTTTAAAAAAATTCAAAAAAAATGTTTTATTTTTAACGTATACTGTGTTAATGGATTTTCCCATCACCATAACTTTTTTACAATTTTTACCTTGTTGTACACGTTTAAAATGGTTTTAAAAAGAAAAATATGTAATTAAATATTATTTTTATATTTCTCTTCAATTTTAATTGTTTTTAAAAATGAAATGATTTTATTACAAAGCTTATATTTTTTATGAAATAATTTTCAGCTTTCATCTCTTATTAATTTGGTGGCTTTTAACATAATCTAGAAAAATTAACTTTATTGTGATCATAATTCACTATATATTACATTAATATTAAATATACATATTCTATAAATCATTTATATTTTTATTTCCTAAATAATACACCAATTCTACATAATATTGTTTACTTTGAATTTTATTTGATTGATTGTGTAAATGTTGATATTCTGTATTCTTTAATTAATTAAAAAATTTCAAATAAGTAATATTATTTATGAATTATTTATAATTAAATATATTAAGAATTTTATGGACACACAGTGATGGGTGTATCCTAGTTATTGATATCCCCTCAATGCATCTGTGGGTCTCAAGAGAAAAATCAGTTGGCTTGACTTTTGAAATAGGTTTTTTTGTATACCTACCCATCAATTAAACAATATTAGAAAAAGGACATGATGGTAAAGATATAATGATGTATGAGATCCTGAAAACAAACACTAATAATTTATTTAATTAATTATTCTTTTATTATTATCTATGTGATTAACTCATTGATATTATCAATTGATGTATTTCCAGCTAAAAGTATTGATTAAATGGAATGTGTTTTCAGTTATTTACCATTCCATATAGGTATTCCTTTCTTACTCATGATAAATTCGTTTGTACATAACACATAATAATCATTTCATCTCACCCTTATTTTTTTCCTTTCCCCATGATATGTAGATTGAATTATTGAATGAGTTCAAGGATACATAATTTTTTCTATTAATATGTCTGTTTCTAATATAAAAAAAGGAATGTGTATGTATTTATTTATTTAATACTGCTAAACTATATTTTATTTTGGGATGTGATTAATATTATCTTATTACAAACTAATAATATAACCACTAACTATAGGCTATTATAGTTTGGTTATTTATAGTTAGTATCATTTGTTGTTTATTTGGAACCTTGGGAAGTGAGTTTAAGAAAATATAAATTAGGGAATATGGCCCTGTAACGTACATTAAGTATATGCCTAATTGTAGAAAAATATCATAATGTTTTTGGTAAGGTAGATATTATGTACTTTCCATAGTAATATATATATATATATATATATATTACAAATGAATTTTGTTTTGGCATAGATGCATCTATTGGTAATAACCCTAAAAAGAGTTAGTCAAGTATATCTCATCCATAATTCTGATGCATGGTGAGTGTGAACTTACTACACACCATGTTTAAAACATTGGTGGGACATTCTTAGGTTAATTCATAATTTCATTATGAATCTATCTAAAGGATGTGAATAGAAGATGATCACCAATGGCCTAGGTTAAACCAAAGGTGGTAGGATTAAAATATTCTCTAATTTTTTTTCCATTATTTATCACAAGGATTATTTTTATCACACTATTTTTTTAGTTTTATTAAATGATTAGAACCATTTGGAATCATGGAAAAATGTAGTTTTATAGATAATATAGTATCTTTCCTTATAAGAAACCAAATGAAATGGGAGTTTGAAGGTGAAATCATGTGATTATTCTTTATTAGTTATCTCATTATATGATTAAAAAAATCAACATTATTTAGTTAATTGACACAACTATTAAGATAAAATAGAGTTCCATGAAGACTATGGAGGAAAGAAAATTCATTTTCTTATAAGTGAATTATGTGGCAAGAAACACTCAAATAAATGTCTCAAACCAACAAAAAAAATGTTTAATTTCTTAAAAGAAGGGCCTAAAGAAACTAACTATCGAGGAAAAAGATTATTCTAATGGATGGATATGATGTTAATCCTAATGTACCATTTATAGTTCAATGAGTTATGTGTGGGAAAAATAGTAATTATCCACGTCAATGAAATAATTCAAGGACTAGCTCCATGATCAAGGAAGGTATTATTTTATTCAATTAATTAAAGTGAAAAGAAGTGTTTATTTATTATGATTACATAATTATGTTATTGAAGTGTTATATCAATGTTATCCTTGTTATATGTATTAATAAACATCTAAGGATTATTTTTCAGAAGGTATTTTATAAGTATTCTAAATCATATATTAAATGGTAACGATAACTTAGAAAATTTATTTTAAGGTAAGGTTATATATTGGGGGGGACACATGATTAATTGAAACATTGCCCTTAATATTTTCTTAAAGTGGAGTTGATAATTCTTAGTTGGGATAAAGAGATATTTGAAACTAATAATATAAATAAGATATTATTTAAGACCTTAGAATTGATTTCTGATATGATAAAAAAAGTGATTTAGGTTATCTTTAATGAAGTTTATTTTCTCTTTCAATTTATGAAATATTTTTAATAATATCTAATTTTATTTTGAGTAATTAAAATTGTGTTAATTTTTTATGTATATATGTGTTCATTAATTTTTTACAGTGATTTAGGCTATTAGTATGTTTTAATATAATAAATGATCAAGGTATTCACTTATTTGGTATGAAACATTTTGAGATACTTTATGTTCTTTGGGGATAATTTTTTAATCAAATCTATTGAATTTTCATGTTTTTAACATGGTCAGACATATTTTAGAAGATAAGGTAAGATATTTATGGGATGGATTATGTTTAATCTCGGATGTTATTATTGAGGTTTTATACATTAATGTATTATATTTATCCATATTTGATAACTTGTGCAAACAATTTTAGTTTTGTTATAAATTTAAAGAAATAAAGACTTAATTTTTATTATTTTATGGATCTTAAGATCTATTAAATTTTAATTTTAGTTATTTAGTCATGAATACATCATTTTGAATATTCATTTTTTTAATATGAGTTGATGCATAAATTTATCAAACCACATCCAAAGGTTGAAAATTTTATTTTTAAATAGAAATAAATAAATTAGGTAAATTTTCAAATGCTCAATATCTTGAAAATAACAGAATACATCAACCACAGAAAAAAGATCTTGAAAAAAAGGTTATCCTTTTACCTTCATTTCTGATTAATTGACGGTATTTTCACCCCACACTGATTTATTGTTTTATGGTCATTAACTTTCTCAGGACCATGTTTTCTATCACTCTCAATTAGTCCTTGTACATTAGTTTTATCCTCGATGTATATATTCTAATTTTACAACAATATTATCCTTATCTTGGAACCTGAATATATGATATTTTAGGTAACCTTTATGTTTCCCACATTCCCATTTCAAAATAAGTGTTTTATCCTTATATATGATTTTACTTTTCATGAAAGGTTAAACCATTGATGATCGAGATATAATTGAAAGTGAAAAATTAATGTAATGGGGGAATAATTTAATATATAAATACTTTAAGATATATTTATCGTTAAATAATTTTATTTTTTCAATAGCTTTCTTAACACACAACATCGTGCATTAAGTTAATAGAGAAATATTATAATAAATTTTTATTTAATTGTGAAAACCTATCTATTTAATTAGATGTTATGAATATGAGTGACCATAGTGCAAAATATGTGTATAATTTTACGAATTAATACAAATTTATTTATGAATTATTATTAAATACACACTCAATTTTTAGTGAATTCGTTTTATGCTTTAATAATGAATTTTCATTAAAAGTGATTTTATTTAATTTCGTTCATGGATATAATACATAATTTATTCAAATTATAGTAATTTTATTTTATTAAATGAAAAGTAATATTTCAAATCAGAATATCAAAATTAATGTAGGGTAAATTTTTAACATTTTTATGAAATAATTGATTATTTAGTGAATAGTGAAAATATCAATTTTTCAATCTCTCATTTTATTCATTAAATAAAGCAATTTAAAATTGTAATTATATTTGGGATTAGGTATTAAAGTTAAAAATGATCCATTTTATTTATAATAATTTAATTAATTCCATTTGATTATATATATTCATGATTTTTATATAAGTTAATTTTTATTCTTAAAATGATTATTTCTAAAAATATTTTTTCATTTCATTTTACGCATTTATATTATTATTAATTCATATTTCTACAAGATAATTAATATCGAAAAATTGATTCTATATTTTGAATCAATATGTTCATTTTTTTTAAATATTTCACTTTTATTGTTAAGACCCAGACTCCAGTAAGCCAAAGTCAGTGTCTACTTTATTAAATAGTCACTAGATGCAAGCAATTACATACCAAAATACAAAATATTTTAGTAGTCAAGATAAAATAGATACGTAATATAAATTCAAATTATAGTTGAAAACATAAAATAAAAAATTTATTTCATTGAAAATTTTATTATTCCTCTTAGCATTTCCCTGTATATCTATCACAAAACACTTCCCAGTATCCAAGGGAAAATAAAACATAAGAAATGGGTGATCATAGATGCTCATTAAGGGTAATAATATATATAATGATATCATGAATAAATAAAAATAATCAATATAGAAAGGTAAATAATTAAAACATGTCCCATTTGACCAATAAATTATACACAATATGGTAGAAATAATTGATGATCATATAAAGAAATATAAATAAACACATAAGATTGAAAATTATCCAGGGATATTATATCAAATAAAACAATTAAATGGAAATAACTAATCTACTGATGAGGTAATAAATAATTTCATTCGTTTAAAACATACTTTCAATTACTTTAATAAGATCATTTAAATTTGTGGATTGAAACTCGTCTAATTTGGTAAACCGATTTGTCTCAGGAGACCTTTTGATGCATTAAAGGGATATCTATAACAAGACCCCACACATCACATATTAATTACAATTCATTACTTATATAAAATTGGTCAAACATGATTAACAAAAACATTCTTATTTAAAAACTAACAAACAAAATTTTAATACATACCCCAATTAAATAATCATTATTATAAATCATCTAGAGTAATATGGTAAATGGTAATAAACGATTACATCCCCAGTAAAACATATCACAAACAATTATATTAAATAATAAGAATTATATCAATATAACATAACCATTGTTGATCATAATTATAATAATTTTTTGAATTCTTTCATGGATATAAATACCATAATAATTTTGTTAACATGTTTTTTAGGAAAATAACTTTTCACTTTGAAAATTTTTTTAAAATAGAAAGATCACAAAATATTATAAATTTAATTTTATTTGAAAAAAAAATTTATTTTTTAAATAATATTTAAAATATTTATTGGCCTTTATAGTGAAATTTTTCATTCATCTCATGCATGTTAAAACAAATATTCCTTTAACATTTTTGATGAAATACAAATAGGAACTATTTGGAAAAATACACAATGATTCCTTTCCAAAATATGTGTAAAAAATAAAATACGGGTAAAATTTTATTTAATAAATAATTTTAAAATTTAAAAAAAAATATTTTAAACAACATGGTTTTTAAAAGAAAAGGTAATATCCACCGAAGAGAAAAATGAGGTCAGGTTTTCTTAATAACATTTTATGATAACAATTAGGTACCAAATAAATAAAAAAATATACTATTAATATGTATATTTCATATGTAATAATAGTATAACAAAATATATTGAATTTATGATAGAAATATCAAATCATTCAACCAATAGAAAATTAATCATTAACAATCCTGAATAGTGATGAGATTGTGAAATAATCCCATACAACTTTAATAACATTTATATCATAAGACCCATTAAAGAAATAACATCAATGAATATTTAAATACCATTAATAGATATAGTTTCATGATATTTCATATCAAAAGAGTTGATAAATACACCACACAAGAGAATTAGTGGCTAATATGGTGTATGACTCATGTAAGTAAATGTGAGATGAGAAACCATTACCTCAGTTTCAAATTCCTTCATATGTTTATGAAGCACCTATATAAGAATATAGTTTTATTATAAATATATTGTAGAACTACTATAAAATATATCTTACCATATATTTTTTATTAATAGTCTTTTATCATTCGTTTATTAACGATTCTTTATTAAAATCACTATTTCGGGTGATAATTGCTTTGATTTCATGTATGTTTTAGTAATTTTGGTCATTTGAATTTTATCATGGTTAAATAATTTAAATAATATAAAAAATAAAAGAAATATTATATATATTCATTGTATATGTATTTATTATAATATATTAAATTCATAGATAGAAAATTGATGGCACCATTCATGGAGACGGTAGGTCATATGTACGCATGAACAATGTATCCATTTTTATTAATGGATAGAAGGGATGGAAAATAAATGATAATTAACCATTAAAAATAATTATTATTTAATTGATATAATTTATATTAAAAAAATAAATCCTTATTACCATCCATGTAAAAATAAAATGAAAAATATTTCACATCTTTATGTGGAGGTGGTAGTCCAAATGTACCCTCGACCAATGTTGTTGTTATCCAAAAGATTGGAATGTGAGAAGTTACATGTATATTTAATTTAACAAATTATGGTTAAATCATAAATACCACATATATTGATTAACATTAACCTTACTACCATTCATGTAATGCGTAAATGGTAAACAAATCTCAGCACTTCCTGAGGTAGTAGTCCACCGTACACACAAACAATGTTATCGTATCCCCCATTGAATGGAAAGTAAGAGGGTATATATTATATAATAATTATATAAGTAATATAAATTAAATAATTTCATATAAATATGTTAAATCTTTCCTTATATCCATCCTTTAATGTGAGTGATGGAAAATGAATTACATCAGTTCGCAAGGCAGTAGTCCTCCGTACACACAATCGATGGTTTTGTTTCCCATTTAATAGAGGTGGAGATAGATATAGGTTATTACATTAAGATAATAAAATATAAGTATATAGGATATATTGGTGTTATTATATTATCATATTTTAATAAATTATTAAGTATTTATATGAAGAAATAAAACAAATATGCATGTTTAAGAATTTAGCTCTTCTTCGGAGAGCCTCTTTATGTTTATACCAAAAGCCTTCATATAAGGGATTAATAATAAAAATTAGTTATCTATTATGGGGTAGGAAATTAAATAATTCATTTGGGTAGGTCTTGGTCAAAAAAAATGGTTTTGTAAGTGTTAAGAGGAGAGGATTCTAGGTGGCCTTTTATAAGGGGGAGAGGACATGCATTTTATTTTTTAATGGATAATGTGATAGCCACATTTTTTTCATCACAAAATCTTCCAAAATGGGTCCTTATTAGACCATAATGATTATAGGGTCAAAATATGTCTATAAAACTGGTTTTGAACAATTTTATTTTATTTTTAACCATTATCTTCTCAGTTTAACCTCTGATAAACGCATTTTTAGCATAACCCTGATAATTAATTTATATATTTTCACTGTTTGATATGCTCAATCATTAAGTTAATATTATCAGATAATATAAATTTTTCGTATTCCAAATATATAATCCATTATTTTCAAATTCAATTCAAAAAATCAGAATAATTCAGTTTAAATTATACCATTGATGGGATGAAAGTGTAGTTTTCCAAAGAAAAAAATAGTCATAAGTATAGAATGTTTTAATATAAAAACTCAATATAAAATTGCTAAAAATGACCTAAATAAGACAAATTATAATATTTTTTAAATATTTTTTCTTTAAAACCAAATTAAAATATAATCTAACTTTGTAAATAATTTAAATTAAAAGCTAATTTTCAATAAAAATCATTATTTTCACTATTCATAAAATAGTTAATATTTTCATAAAAATCCCAAATATACACCTAAAGATAATTTTGAAATGTATATTTAAAAAAATATATTTATTTCTTAAAATAAATTATTTAATATAGGTTAAAATTAATTTTAAATTATGTATGCACTGTACAAATGAAGAGCCATTTATAAAAATATTATTTTTCAAAAAATATTTCCTTTCCAATCAAATGATTCTAATTTTATTTCAAATCAATAGATAACTATTGGATTTATTTTATATATATGTAAACCATATTATTTCTATAATTATGTTATTATTATTCACACCCATAATCTTAATGTCTAGGTAATAATGGTTGTGTTTAAATTATAATATTTTAATAGAGTATCATGTTTCGTTCCAAACCAGTGTTGTGTTCATTTCAAGCTATCGATGAGATTGAATTTATTTGAAAATAAATATATCAAAATGTCTCTAGGTATTAAATTATCTTATAATTATAGTGTTGTGTTTTATACATTCTATTGAACATGATATTCCTCTTTTATAATCATGGACTGTTACATTCACCCCCCCACCATAAATAAATTGCATCCTTGATGATTAATCATGATCTTGGTAATCAAGGGATTGAAATTTGAAAATACCTTTATTTAAAACCCACATAAAAGGGGTTAATAAAACTTCTTCATTATATGAGAGAAATGGATTTTTGAAATTCATCTAGAATAACACATTACTAGATTTCCAAGGGGGATAACATTGGTGGGAAATAAAAATATGGACATGGAGGTTAATACTAAAACCTAGGGATTATTATAGAGTGATAGAGAACATGTTACTAAGAAAGTGAACCGTCAAAAAACATAAATATTTGATGAGTTAAAATACCATTGATTAAACATAAATGAAATTAAAAGGATTACATTTTTCTCATTATATTTTTCCTAAATTTTGGGGACTTTATTACCATTATGATAGAGGACCCCAAATAATTTACATACAATTTTCATTATTTTTTGTGCTTTGATCAATTGCTACATCATCTCTTACTCTGAGAAATGAATTTCCAAAATGGATTTTTATTCCTAAAGTACTAAAAATAACATTTAACAAACAAATATCTCAATAAAATAATGAAAATTCATTCCTCCTATCTATAGATATTTTTCCAAACCAAAATTGTTAGAAAATGTTATCTAATAATTCTCAATGGTCAAATTAGTCAATTCCATAAATATTTAACATTAAGGATCTTCCAAAACTTTTCTTAACAAATTTATAATGAAGGTCACTAAATAAACATTATATTCACCAGACAATATAAAGTAGATCTCAATTTCACCTTAAATATATGTGAATACCTTTATTATAGTAAAAATTTAATAAAAAGATGCATTATTCCAAATATAAATTTTGAGATTGTTGAATATATTACATAAATCCAAACCTCCAGTAAACATCAATAATGATTACATAAAAAATAAAATCACTAACCCATTTCATGATCATCAATACTATCCCATAAACAAATATTTATTATAATTTTTCTTACATTGATCACATATTAAGTATTGTCTTCCCTCAATTTTTTGGTTTCCAAAAAAAATAACTTTCCAATGAATCACTTTTCGTGTTCATCGGTGTCATTCAGCATAATATCTCAAATCCCTAAATAAAAAGTACTGAAAATAATCCTTATACATTTCATAATTATTATAACCCGAATAACATTTGTAATAATACTCCTATAATATAATTCTTAGTCTAAACATAAGAACATTAATCATTTCACTTCATCTATTGTAATAAAATAAGCTTTAGCCTGATCCATTAGCTTACTCTAAGGTATATTATCTTGAATATTAGGGAATTTGTTTGCATAGTTTCTCATATTCATACAATTTAATCATTAAACATTAGAAATTTATTTTTTTCCCTTACAATCATGATCATGGTGTCCTTTATCTCCATACTTGTAGAAAACTCTCATTCACTTCTACCAAGTACCAGGGTATTTATTTCTAGAATTTTCATATAGGGAAAACCCTTTTTCCCTTCTTACCTTAATCTATATTTTTCTATGTCATAATATTCTCCTTTTTCTTCCCTTTGAATCCATAATACATGTATAATTATTTCCCTTTATTTGTACCGTGTGATACTATGTCTTCGTATTATTATAAAGTTTATGAGATGAGTTCCCCTCAAAGAACATACTTAATCCCATAAATTAAATGGACAATATTTCTCTTTGGAATATGTATATAGGCCATAGCATGAAATTTTAACATTGTAAATTTGGATTGATACATAGAAACATTTTCATCATCCATTTTTCTTATATATAGGAATTGTCTCTCCATATCCGTTCATTTCTCACACGGAATATATATTTTTCATGAATTATACCTTAAAATATTTCTATTAAATGTTTTCAATTTCTTTTTCATCCTTACTATTTTGAAAACATGATCAGAATTGATCTGTATCCCCTTAGAGATAATAAACTTCAATAAAAACATTCTAACATACATTTCTTCCCAAATCAAGAAATTTCTTCTCTAAGTACTATATCCTTTGCTATGATATAAAGGGATTTTTAGTTCTATTGAATGATGGGGTTTATAATGGATGAACTGGTATAACATTGTTATATAATGTGGTTGATTAGCATGATGCTTCATATGGGAAAGGTTATTTCTCCTAACCAGAGTCAACTGCCCCAATATGGTTATAATTTTTTTAGCTCATTCTATACCTCTAGCTCCAGCATTTTTATCTTTCCAAGGAGGGTAATGAATATGTGAAATATACTAAAAATATTTTAAAACCTTTTATAATGGTTTTTAAATAATATGTAAATTATCTTAATTTTATATTTCATGAGTTTCAAACTAGGTGCATATTAAGGATCATTTTCTTATATCAGGTAACCCTCATGTTTAGCCTCACATTCCTTTTTTAGAGTTATTACCCATAGGTACATATATTCCATTACTTAAACAACTTTTATATTCTAGAAATGGATGTATTGGTAGGAAAAAACCACATTATATATTCCACAAAAAAAACATTAGGATGTCATTCTATACTCATCCTCAGTGTATATTATAGGGTTATATTCCACAGACTATGTTTCCTAAATCTAGTTCCCAAGGTTTCTGGTGAACTTCCTCTGATATAAACTATAAAGACCTAGACTCAAGTAACCTAGATCTAGTATTTATGTTATTACATTGGAATTAGATATAATTATTAGAATACCAAATGACCAAATATTTTAGGATTCTGGGTAAACTATATACATAAATGAAAATCACATTAAAATAGAAAACATAAATTTCACAAAGTTTTTTCTTTGATAAAACCATTATTCCTTATAGTGAATCACTAGATATCAATCATAAAACACCTTAGTATCCTGGGGAAAATAAAACATAATAAATGGGTGACATAAAATGATTAGTAAGGTTTAGAATATAGTGAAATCTATCATGAATAAACAAGAATATTAAATATGGTAAGGTAAATAAATAAAACACATTCATTTAAATCAATAAACTATAAATAATATAGTTGAAATAAATGATGATATATTAAAAAAAATCACATAAGCTTGAAACATATCCATGGATATTATATCCAATTTAATAGCCACATGCAAATAACCGATATCATAATGAGATAATGACAAATTTCACACATATGAAACTTAATATCAGTACCTTTCATAAGACAGTTTAATACTTTGGGTATAAATCATTCCATTCAGCCAATAAATTTATCTCATTAGACTTATAAATGCATTAAGGGCCTGTCTATAAATGGGACCCACTAATCACTTACTCTGTCTATCGAATTCTTTATATGAACGTGGTGAAACATAATCAATATAGATATTCGTATTGAAAATCTAACTTATGTAATGTTAACACTTTCCCTAATCAAATAAACCTAATAATAAACCATCTATATTAATATGATGAATATAAATAAAATTGAAAATCCTCAGTCAAAATGATCAAAAACCATCTAATAAAATAATAAGGATCATATCAATTTAAAATATCACCAATGGATCATTTTAAATATAAAGGGTAGATGTTGTTGTTGAATAGAAATACCATAATAATGTAATTAAAATACTTTTTAGGAAAATAACCTTTAATCATTGAAAATATTTTAAAATAATGTTAAAAAAATATTTTGAAAAGATCCTTTTAGAAATTTTAAAGTAATATTTAAATATTTGATTGGTCATGATGGTGTAATATTTTATTCATTTCATACATGTTAAAAAAATATTCCATTCACATTTTTGATAAAATCCAAATGAGAATTGTTAGGAAATTAATATTAAGATTCAATTATGGATAATTTTTAAAATAAAATAATTTGGGTAAAAGTTTATTTAATAAATAATTTTAATAATTTTAAGAACATTTTTAAAAAACAAGGTTTTGGAAGAAAAAAGGATTTTCAACCGATGATAGAAATAACGTTGAACTTTCTTAAAAACATTTTCTGAATCATTTTACGTACCAAGGATAAGAAAAATGGTAATATAACTTGAAAATTTTATGAATAAAACATTAATAAGGATATATATTGAGTTTAAGGTATGAATATCAAATAATTCCCCCAAGGGAGACTTAAACATGAACAATCACAAATAATGATGAGATTGTGAAATAAACTCTTACCACTTTAGTAATATATGAATCATCAACCACATGAAATAAATAAATTAAAATGAAAATTAAAATGACTTGAAGATAAATATATTCATGATATAACATATCAAAATAGTCACTATATATAACACATAATGGTATAAGTTGTGAATATAGAATTTGTATCACGGAAGTAAGTGGGATGAGAAACTCTTACCCCATGTTTGGATTACTTTATATGGGTGTGAAACCTATATATAATAAATATTTGTTTGTTTTAAATATATTAAATAAACAAAATCATATATATCATACCATATATGATTTACTTATAGTCTTTTAACCCATATACTAACAACTAATAGTTAGAATCACTGTTTTCGGTGATAATTGCTTCATTTTTTATGTATGTTTTAGTTTGGTAGATTTAGTTATTTTAATATGGTCATGGTTAAATCATCTAAATAATTTTATCCATGATATATATATCATATATAATCATTATATATGTTTTTCTATAATCTATTAAATTTAGTTATAGAAAATATGTTACACCATTCATGGGGATGGCAGGTTATACGTACGCATGAATGTTGTTTTCATTTTATTGACAGATGGAATAAAAGGAAAAAAATATTAATTAAATTTTAAGAAATCATTATTATATCATATTTTTTAACTCATATTAATAAAATACTTCCTTATTACTATATAAGTAAAAAATAAATGAAATATATTTCACATCGCTACGTGGGGGTGGCAGGCCACACGTATCCACGAGCAACAATATTTTTTTCCATTAGATTGAAATGAAATAATATAGATGTGATATTATATATCATTATTTTTTTAGGTCATAAATATCACATATAATCATTAAAATTAAACTTGCTACCTTTCATGTAAATCATAAGGGAAAAAATAATCACATCACTACACAAGGCGGTAGTTCATCATAAACATGAGCGATATTATCATATCCACATATAATGGAAATAGTAAGTTATATATGATATTATATTTAAATAAGTATAATAATTTCATAAATATCATAGAAATATGTTAAATTCATCATTATATCTAGACATTAAAGATTTTATTAAAAATAAATTACATCAATTCATGAGGTGGTAGTACACCATACACACGATCGATGATTTCGTATCCCATTTTATGGATTTGGATATGGATATGAGTTATGAAATTAAAATTAAAACATCCCAACATATATAAGAAAATAATTTTATTATATTATCATAGTTTAATAAGTTATGGTGGAGGTGGAATATGAACTAAATGGAATTTTCATGTTTAAGAATTTTACCTCTTCTTTAGAGAGCCTCTTTAGGTTTATACCTAAAGCCTTATATAGTGGGGTTCTTCATAAAATTTAGGAATATAGGTTTTGGGGAGATATTTAAGTAATTTATTTTTTTAGGTATGGTATGAACCAAAATTTTGGTGAAATGTGATGAGTGGAGGATTGGGGGTGGCCTTTTACAAGTGGGGGAGAGGACACCCATGGAGCTTTTGAAATAATAAAGTGATTCCCACATTTTTATCATTAAAAATGCATCCAAAATGGTATATTATAGAACCTATTACATTATAGGATATGGATATGTCCATAACATTTGTTTTCAAAAATATTGAGGTCATTTTTAACCATTACTTTCTTATTTTAACCCATGGTAAACTCATTTTTATCATAAGTGCGGTAATTATTTTTTACTATTTTCACTGTTCATTATAGTCAAAAACTAGTTTAACCTTATTAGATAATATAAATTATAATTATTAAAAATATTTAATCCATTTTTCTAAGTTTAATTAATATAATTTTCATAATTCATTTTAAATTAAACCGCTGACGTAACGAATGAACGATTTTTAAAAGAGAAAATTCTCTTAATTATAGAATGTTTTAATATCAAAATTAAATATTAAATTGATTATAATTATATTAATTTGTTAAATGGTAATATAATTGAACTAATTATACTATAAAAATAATTTTAAATATAATTTATCTTTTCAAATAATTTAAACGAAAATTGATTTTTCAATAAAAATCGGTATTTTTCACTATTCATCAAAAAATATATATTTTCATAAAAATATGAAAAATTCACCCTAAGATATTTTTTAAATTTATATTTCAAATATGAAATTTATTTTTTCAAATAAATTTTTTATAATTGGTAAAAATTAATATTAAATTATGGGTGTAAAGCATTAAAAAATCAACTTTAAAAAAATCGTTATTTAGAAAACATTTCTTTTTTGTTTAAAATGATTATAATTTTATTTCTAACCAATAAATAACCATAAAATTTATTTTATACATGTGTAAAACATTTAATTTTCATAATTTAGTTATTACTATTCATACCCTCTGTCATTAACCATCCCTTGTACCCTAGTATCCTGTTCACCGAGATGGTCCTAACATAGCATGAAGGGTGTTCTCAATCCACATGGATTGGATACTAACACCTTGAATTATAAAACTTGAAAGTAGGAATGGGTTTTCCACAAAAAATGTGGAATCAGATAAACTAGTTAGTATACATATAATAAAAACTCTACAGGGAGTAGATTTCCAAAATTCAAACAGGTAAACATCCCCAAAGTATATAGGAAAGTTCCATAAAACAGAATAAAAACTCAATTCCTAATGAAAAAAATTATCCATACCCAAGGATCAGAAGCTAATATCACCTCACAGTGGTGCCTTATCCTTTATCTAACCTGTAATAAGATAATCTACAAACACCCAAAGGCATAAGTAGGGTGTGAGATCGAACCCCAATAGGGTCTCACTAAGGATTCCTCTACAAGATTACAATATTTAATTAACTAAATAAATATTTCAATTTGAAAAAAAAGTATGGATTTTTATTGAATAAATTAAAAAATCATGCTTTATATTTCAAATTTTAGAAATAATTTAGAAATGGATTAATAAAAATTTATATAAAATAGTTTATATAAATTCATAAGTCGTTTAATATAGTTTACAAACACTAGAAAAAAATTACTTCTCAAATATAAACAAGTGAGAAAAATGGTTATCTTCCCAAAGGTACAATTTTTCTAGGATACATGATCCTCACACAATCAAAGTTGATCGTGGTAGTATATTTATCTGTGAATCCCTCTCACACTGGCCAAAGGTGACTCATCACTATCCTATCAGGGATGTGATCTTCTGCACTATGTTTGTTTTAGTTGTAAAGTGTTAAAATAGTGTTATCCTAATAACTCACTAACTACAAAGGATTTTATTTTATCTAGTACAATAAATTATGGAAAATTTATTTTAAAACTATTTAAAATACAATTCATCCCATTCTACCATTTCAAATGTGCCAATTTTTTATTTAAAATGCAAAAAAACAATTAATCAAAACATTCCTTTTTATAAGATAAAACCACTGTGTTTGAATCAAAATAATTTTAATAACATTTTCTAAAATACCAATTTGAAATCAATTTCATCATATAAATTTCATAATTTAAATACCACAATTTAAATTCCACTATTTTCCATCAATTTCAAAAACACACCAATTCAATGAAATTGAGGGTTTTCCCAAATTTCATGAAAATTAAAATCCAAATCTTCCAATTCAATGTAGTTGGGGTATAAATAAACTAATTTAAATAGTTTTCAAGAAATTAAACTTAAACAAAAAAAATTGTCTTTAAATCAAGCAATTTAGCATTAATCATATTTTTCCCTCATAACAGAACGACATACATTTCTCATGGAAACAAAAAGACTACAATAGAACTTCTCATAAAGATCAAAGGCACATAAGATCTAGGAACTCTACCGATAAACAAGATTCAACAAACATATAGTTTATATCCATCAATCCCAAGATGATCTATTAATCTCCAAGGACAGAAAGATAAAGTGACAAAGAGATAGGGAGAACACTTACCCAGAAAATCACGCCACAACTATAACAACATTAAATTGCTAAAATAAATGACCTATATGGGTTTTAAGGCTCCAATTTTCCTGGGGATGGCTCTTAGGTCGAGAAAAATGAATTATAAAGAGGTGGAAATTGAATTCACATCCAAACTACCTCTTTAAAAAAACAAAACTCGAGATAATACATGATGTGTAACCCAATAACACATTGTGTAATTGAAAAACACCAAAATCCCTGAAAACCCATTTCATTTTGTTAAAAATGGATTTATTATTATTCTATTATTTAAATGTTTTTTAACCACATTACATGGAATTTAAATCCCTAGCAGGTTGAAGAACCAACAATTTTTATGCTTAAAATCCAAAAATCTATGACTTCATCATTATTGGCATCCTTTTAATTCTTTATTAGACTTACCTAGATAATGAAAAATGAAAACCACAACATGTTTTAAAACATAACTATTATAAAGGTAAAAAATGTTACAACCACCTCACCATAAAAACATTCTATCATAAAAAGACTGTTAATAAGATTCCATGTCGAAATGATGAGGCCACTTCTCTCTGATCATTTCCTCGCACTCCCATGTATCATGAGAATCTAAACCATGCTGCCATAGAACAAGAACCAATGGTGTCACTTTCCCATTATATATTGTCATTTCAGAATCAACTATCATGATTGGTCGTTCAGTCAGGGATAAATAAGGTTCAATTTCAAGATCACTCCACCTCAAAATATGAGATATATCATATAGATACGTTTGTAGCTGAGATACATGGAACATGTCCTGTGTCGATGTCATCTTTGGTAGAAGTGTTAAATATTAAGAAAAATTACCCACCTAATAAAACCCCTCAAAAGGTTCCACAAAATGAGGATCCAAATTCCCTTTCCACCCAATACATCGATGTCCCAACTGAGGTGAAACTTTCAAGAACACCAGGTCACCAATTTAGAATTCCAGCAGTCTATGATTATGATCATCATAAGCCTTATACCAGATCTGTTCTACTAAAATTATATGAAGAATCAACTATATCTTTTCTATCATCTCTTGAACCCAGATTGATCTAACCATGAATCATTTACCAATATCTACCCAACACAATGGATATCCACAATGATAGCTATACAATGCCTCAAAATAATCCACTCTAATTGAAAACTGGTAACTATTGTTATAAGAAAATTCAACCATCCTCATATGGCCATCCCATGATCCATCAAAGTTGAGAACATAGGCTCAGAGGATATCCTCAATGAATATATATAAATCTTTCTGTCTGGCCATTTGATTATGGATGGTATGATATACTCAATTGAACATGAGATCTTAATGCCATATAAAGGCCTCTCAAAAAGAGATAAGTGAACTGAGGATCCTATTAGAGACTATAGCAGATAGAACTCTAGAAAAATGAAAAATCTATTTCACACAAATATTTCCCAACTCCTAAACATTGGTTGTGTCCGGAATGGGTACAAAGTTAGCTGATTTTTTTAGCCGATTAATCACATCCCATATAACATTTTTCTTTTTTTGGGCATGTGGAAACTAAACCAAAACGTCCATAAGGATCTCATCCCACTTCATTGTTGGAACTATAATTGGTTTAAGAATACCTGATAGTTTCTAGTGAATGTCCTTGACCTGTTGAAATGAATAACAACAAGATACAAATTCCGAAATTCCCCATCTCATACCTGGAAAGAAGAATCATTATCACGTGTTATCAATCATCTTCATGGTTCCTGTGTTTATTTCCCATGGGGAGTTATTGAAATATCCCATTATAGGTTTCCTAACCACTAATGACATAAAAAAGTGATTCTGATAGCATAGTTTTCCCACAGTGGAGAATGACCATTCAGGAATGGTCTGCCCACTATAAAGAGAGTTTCTAATGATAAGAAACTCTTCATCAAGGTTTTTATTCTGAAGAATCATTTCAAGAATAGTATATCATCCCCTATTTCACGAACTCTAACATGCAATAGTGCAAAAAGAGTCATCAAATTCCACTCTTCTAATGATTCTTTCACAGCATTGGTAGTAAGTTTCCTCCTCAAATTATTTTCAATAACATTCACTTTCTTCAGGGTATAAGAGATGTCAAAATACAAACATTAGAGGTATTCCACCCAACACCTCTGGTAGAGATTCAAATATTTTCAAGAGAAGATATTACTCAAGCTCTTATGGTCTGAGAACATGTTAAACCTTTCTCCATAAAGGAAATGGTTCCAACTCTTATGTGTTTGCATCATAGTTGAAAGTTCAAGGTTATGGATTGGGTTATTCTTCTTGATTGGAATAACTTAAGAGAGCCATATGTAATGACATGATCACCCTATATAATAATTTAGGCCAAATATAATCAGATGCATCATAGAAGGCCACATAGCCATACATGGCCTCTAGAAGAGACAGCACTGGAACAATGGTCAAAAGTTGTTTCAACTGAAAAAAATAATCTAGAAATTTTTAATCCTAACAAAAATTTACTCCCTTTCGAGTTAGAGTGGTCATCATAGAAGAAAAATTTTATAATTCTTTTACAAACTGTTGATAATACCCAGAAATACCTATGAAGCTCCAAATCTCGAAAACATTTCATGGTTGTTCCCATGTTATAAAAGAATTTAACTTTTTTGGATCAACATAAATACCATTTTCTCACACCATGTGTCCTAATAATTTCACTTCCCAAATATATAAATAACATTTCAAAATATTATCATTAACACAATGATTTCTCAACATTTCCAAAACTACTCATAGATGATGCACATGATCTTTTTCATACTTTTAGTAAATGAGGATACCATCCACAAAGACTACCACTAATTAATCAAGATACTAGTGGAAAATATTATTTATTAAATCCATAAAGACAATAGTATCATTTTTTAGACCAAAGGCATGATATGGTTGTCATAATGTCCATACCTACACCAAAAGGTGATTTTATGAATTTCTGATTTTTTGATCCTCAACTGATTGTATCCAGATTGAATATCAATATTCAAGAACCACTTTTCCCATTTCAATTGATCATAAAGATCATAAATTCATGGAAACATATACATTTTCTTTACTGTTAATATATTTATTTTTTGGTAATAAACATAAAGAAGAATTGAACCATCAACTTTCATAGAAAAGAGAACAGGTGCCTCCCAAGGTGACACACTCAGGCATATAAAGCAATTATTTATAATATAATCCAACTAAATCTTATATTGTTTCATTTTAGTTGGTGCAATGTGGTAATATTAAATTGAAACTATTTAAGTACCAGGTACTAAATAGATAGAAAATTCTACCTTACTTACTATTAAAAGACCAAAAAAGTTAGAAGGAAACATATCTGGATACTTAATGAAAATTGTAGGGAAATTGCCATTCAAATATTCTCTCTCCAAATCAAAGGAGAACACATATATCATTTTCCACAACTCTGGATAATAAGTTCCACCTCTACTCAACCATGGGTCCCATTCTACTTGAAATATACAAAATACACCATCAATTTTAGTAAATGAGTCAAATTGAAGATAGAAATAAATCCATGATTTATTAGAAATAATCCAATCTATCCCAAATATAAAATCAAAAGGTTTCATGTTAGGAACCAAAAAGCTCTAGGAAATCTCAATATCTGACATGGAGAAAGCACAAGAGGGACTATATAGGACCTAATCTCTCTTCAACCAAATTGAGTAGTAATATCCATCACATAAGACTAAATATCCATATAATGATTTAGAATATTAATAATATGGTTTGAAATAATTGTATGATATGCACCAATATCAACTAAATTAGTCACCAATGAAGATGTTATAGTGATGGTACCTATCACAGTTGTTGGACCCATATTCACTTCCTCTGGAGACACTACCACTATGCAAAGAAGCTTTGTTTTATTTTATTATGGTGAAATACACTTTTCCTATGAAACACATGATTTACCTATGCTTCTTGAAGGTGTTGATCATCACATGCCACTTCACGGGGTGGAATATATAAGGAAGAACTTCTACAAGTGACCTGAGCATCTGAAGGAGCCACTTATCTTGGGTGCCTCAGTGCAAACCCTCTTATAGATCCACGCTTTCCCACATAGGTAGAAAATAAAAGGGATTATTCCCAACACTAGAGAAGGTTTATAAATCCCCTATTTCCAATAATGTCCATGAGAATCATCCTGCTTTTTTTCCTTTAGAGGAATTCACACTGCCACTGAGACATAAAGGAACTCCAAAAACACATGACTTTCCAGTCAAGTCCATTTCAACCATCAACACTCTATCTAGAACATTATCATAAGAAGGATGCTTTAGCAATAAAACATGAGAATTAATATTAGCTCAAAGTCCAAAATCAAATCATCGAGTCTTCATATTCTCATTTGATACAACCTTAGGTTTAAACTACACTAGCTCATAAAAACAGTTCACATACTCTATCATGGTTCTGTCAACCTGCACATTTTTGAAGAACTTTAAAGCCTTGGGAGATAGCATTAAACCTGGATAAAACAAGTTTGTGAAAATATCCTCGAATTTTTTCAACTATAATACCTCATTTTTATTTGATTGTCATCATTTTTTCCCACCATCTCATGCTCGGTCCTTCTAGTAAAAAGGTGGCACACTTCACTTTCATTTTGTTAGGTGTTTCTAAAAACCTAAATGAACGATCAATACTAATCAATTATTCTTTAGAATGTTTAAGATAATTGGATACATTAAAAATTTGTGGCTTCTGGTGAATGATCTATCGATAATAATTTTGGAGATCATCCCTTTGAGGTACTATGGTTGGAGCCTAAACAGGGACTGGTGGTGGTTCTTTTCCTAGAGCTTCGATAGTATGTACAATCACCTCAACCAGACTCAAATATACAAGAGGATTATCTCACTTAGGATCATCAGTAGCTTCCTCCTATATCTAATTTCCATATCTTATCAGATGCATGATTCTACACAACATCAACAGACAACAAAGATGACATCAAATTTAACACACAAATCGTGGAACAAGTAAATTAATTCCAATAGATAAGAACACACGATTTGATTTCAATATATCCAAATAAAAATTATGGAAAATAGATAGAACTAATCCTCAAAACACCATTCCTGAAACACCCCTAGTGACTTAAGGTTCATACGATGAAAGATGGACAAAAAATCAATCCTAACTATCTCCTAAAAACCAATAAGAAAACACAAAATCATATTGACATCAAGACCAAAAGCTCAACCTAGAGCTCTGACACCAATTTTTCATAAACAAGCCAAAGTACCCTAGTAACCCGATAACCGAGTCGATCCTGGCACAGCTTATAGGGATTTCCTGATCCCCATGAGTTTTCGACTAGCACCAGGCATCATACAATATGAAAGTGAGAACTATTTTTCCACAAACATTAGAGAAGAAGATAAACAAGTCAATATACATACATGAAAAGCACTATAGGGAGTAGTGAACCATACATTAAATAGGTTATAAACCCCAAAGTACAATATAAAAGTACCATAAAATAGAATAAAAATTGAACTCCCACTGAACATACAACTCCAATCCCAAGGATAAACAACTACTACCACCTCTAAGTGGTACCTTAACCTTACTCGAACCTACAAGAAGATAACCTATAAACCCCCAAAGGAATAAGTAGGTTGTGAGCTCAAATCCTAGTAGGGTCTCACAAATGGTTCTATAATAATATGTTAACATTTAGTTAACCAAATCGATATTCACATTTTAAAAAATAGGTATTTAAGTTCATAGAATAATTAAAAAAGTCATTCTTTACTTGTCAAATGATGGAAATAAATTAAATAAATGCCTTAATAAACATTTATATAAAATATTTTATATAAATTCAGATGGAATGTAAGAGAAAATTCAAACATTTTCACACATTTATATCTCAAATATAAATAAGAGAGCAATATGTTCATCCTCTAAAAGGTACGATATTTCCAAGCTAGAGGATCCTCAAAAACATGAAGTTGATCATGGAATATGTATATACAAGTGTCCCTAGAACACTGGACAATGGAGACTCATCCCCATCCCATCATGGATGTGACCTATTTCACTATGTTTTATTTCATTTTTAATGTGACAAAAGAGTGTTATCCTAATAACTCTGTCACGAATCGTCCCTCAGGGCATGTGTCGTGACTACCCCAAGACCGTCTCCCATAAGCGAGGGGCTGGTGACTAGCACTGATTAGGAATATGACACAAAGGGGAGATATTTTCCTAAGTACCTATACACACACACACACGTCTCCTATTAAAGTACTGAAATTGAAAACACTGAGTAAATAGGTATTCATACCACTAATACAACCACTGAGAGTGATAGTACAAAACAAAAAACTAAATGGGCCAGAATACTAGCCCAACTAAAATAAAAAAGTAAAAACTTTTTGATCTCTTCTGAAAATAAACCCTATGTGAAGGGTAGGTGCAATAAAATATCTGAATGTGAATGAAGTGGACCACATCTTTTGGGTCAACATAAAGCACCACATTTCATCCGCACACCAAGGACAATGTCAAATCTGTCAATCGTCTGCACAATATATGAAACATGAGGGAAAATCCTATGTTGGGGTGAGTAAAAAAATAATTTGTAGGGACCCCAAACCAAAAATTTAAACTACAAATCAAGACATAAGGTAGACTACTAAATAGATACAATAATTATATCCTCTAAGAAGTATAGTCAAGAGAGTTACTATAGTCATCTCAAACTAGGATACAAATACTAAGAATTTCCAGGCAAATCCAAATCCAAAGATACATATAGTCTTGTTAGGATACCTACTATGAATCTGTGTAGGGGACCTACTTCATACCCTCGTAGAAGACCTACTTTGTTCCCTAACAGAAGACTAAATTCACATATTAATAGGAGACCAAATATGTGTCTTCACTAGAGAACAACTCCACATCTTCACAGGAGAAAATCTCTTTTTCTTCAGAAGAGATAAACTATGCATCTTCACCACATCCAGTCACGGGATTCTATCCTAAACATGCTCATTTTAGGAGAACCTACACTTGATCCAATAGTTTATATGAAAAACTACAGGATAGGTCACATACAGTATCTCAAAAGGACCACCTCATCATGAGGGTACCAACGCCACAAATAGCTCATCAAATGGGCTTACGGTTTTGACGTTATGGTCATTTAAGTAAAAAGGGGCCAGTAGGGTCCAGGTTCAGTCCGACCTAGCCCAGCCTTCTCAAGTGGGCCGTTTTGTTCTCATGAGATTTGGAGGGTGTCGTTTCCCTTCCCGATCAACATGTATTAGCCACCACTTTCAACTCAACGGTCCGCCACATGACCACCCCATGACGGTTGTCATGGGGTCCTGTCATGGTCTAGTTATACCACGGTCCCCCGCCATGTCTGGCGGCCCTGTCTACCACCTGTGGCCACTCTGTCATTGGCTCCACTGAATGGGTGGTCGGGCCTCTACTGTTTCCATGTTGGTTCATTCTTAGAACCGATAACACCATTGCAAACCTCTATTCATCACCATCTCTACCATGGGATCAAGATCATCTTCTCATCCCTCCAGGGTCTGGTCACCTTAGGAACCTCCCAGTAATGACTGACGTGACCACATGGGTCTGTCAGTGGAGAACACAAGGATGAGGATATGAAAATCACCAAGAAAACCTAAGGGACGAACATCGAACATATTCATTTTGGTGTTCATTCATCCCATTAGAAAAATCTAATGGAACAACATGATAAATACCAAGTATTTAACCCTTCAAAACCATGTAGTAGGTAACCCATCCCGCATTAATGATCAACCCATTGATCTACGTATTTGTGGGTTGGTCTATGTTTGTCTTCGGGAAACAAGAATGGGGAAATAATTAAATTAGAAATAAACACCCTACCTAGAAAGAAGATTAGTCATAAAAGATAATTCATTTTTGATGGGGATTTATCTATTAATTTCCTAAATCCATCGTTCATTGGTGTTCGTTGTTCTTTGATGCTTGATCCAAGCTCTGATCTCCAAACTAATATCATTCGTGAGAGAGTTTAATTCTATTTTCATCTGGGAAACATCTGGGCTCTAGGGAATATTTTCCATCATTATGAAATCACTCACTAGTCCATGACTCTATTTAATAGAGGAAACATATAAAATCATTTCATCATTTCAAACATATTTCAACATGGCCATGACGTTTTGTTGTAGCCTTGCTGAGTCACTGCATCACAGTGATTCTAATTCGATGTGTAATGTTGAAAAAATTAAATGAAATAACTTTATATGTATATTTTATTTTTCTCTTAAATCATCCATAAATTAACTTTTACATTCGACCTTTTCCACTCAATGTTAGGCCTTGCTTAATTAAAACTTGTTGTTCTGAGATCAACAGTTCCCTCATATTTCCAATATGGGCACCCATTTATAATATACTAAAAAAGTAAACATGATTTATTTTTAATAAACTTTAAAAATAGTTCGAACATTTATTATGGGCACTCCATGCCTCAAAATCATGTTCCATCTCAGTGCTTAGTCTAGAATTAATCCATTATAATATTCTAAAAAATTACATGGAATATTAGGGACATTATATTCTCTCAACCTTAAGTATTTAGATCCCCAAAATAAAAAACAAGGATAAACAATCAAATGGGGGTGTTGAGCATGAATCTGAGCCTCCCTCTCCGATGAGATATCTGGGAGATTCTCATGCAGCCACTGAAAGCACATTTGAGAAATCTATCACCCATAGAGGGTCTTATCCTATTGATCCTCGATCTCCATTAGGAAATCTGAAAAAGTTTCCACATCATCATTGTCCATCTCACCCCAGTAAATGATGTGTGATGGTTTGTGTACATATATCCTTAGCTGGGATATGTGGAAGATATTGTGCACCCACTCTAACTACCAAGGTAGAGTCAAGAAGTACGTTACCTATCCTACTCTACATAGTATCAGAAGAGGTTCAATTTACCATTGAGATAATTTCTACCTTGGCCAAATATTTGTATCCCCCATCAATTGGAGACCCGAAGGAACACAAGGACCCCCTCCCCAAAATCGAAGGGTCTCCATAGCCTATTAGAATAGGACTTCACATGGTTCTGTGAATTCTTCATACACTACTAGATGCAATCATGTAGCATGTCCTCAAGGGCCTTAATAGTCCACTCTGTTTGGCCCTCTGGCTATGAGTGGAAATTTTTTCTCAATTTCAACTAAGTCCCAAACTCCTCCTTCAATCCCTTCCACAATCAGGATGTAAAGTGTGTTTAATGCTCTGATATAATCATAGATGGGACTCTATAGAGTCAAACTATATACTATACATAGAGGAATCTCAATCTCTCTACTAAACCTTATTCCTGAATTTCTAGAAAGAGGGATGACTTGGTGACTTGGAAAAAAATCACCAAGATGGTATCGTTCCCCCTGAACATACATGGTGAACCTATCATGAAGACATCAATATTTCATCCCAATTCCACTTTTGAACCTCAAAGTGTTGATTCAAACCTACTGTAAACTGGTGTGCATCCTTCACTTGCTAACAAGTGAGGCATCTAGAGACAAAATATGACACTACCATATTTATCCCCAGCCACCAATACTAACATAATAGGTCCAAGTATATCTTCTCCAAACCTGCATGTACTACCAAATGGGATTTATGGAATTCCATCAACACCTCCTCCCATAACATCGCAAGAAAAACTATCCATCCTTTGAAAATGATGGCGTGCTCCCCACCATTCGAATATCCATCAAGGGCATGCCTTGTGGAAATCTGAGAAAATGTAGTCTCATAGAAAGTATCTCCAATCTATTCCTCCTTATATCACTATAAAAGTGGAATGGTAACTACTGTCTACTAGAGATATTCTAATCTGTATTCATCAATGAAGGATATTTGAACTGAGGCCAACTACTAGGAGGCCTCCTTTAGTAGCTGCGAACTCGATCTATGACTGAGAGCATCCGCCACCACGTTCTAATTCCAATAACTATATACTATCTTGACATCATTGGAATGGAGTAACTATATTCAATGAATATTTCTTAGGTTCATATCAATCTAATAAAATATATACCTGAGTTTTTTTGTGGTCAGAGTATATGATAAACCTCTCTCTCATAAGGTAGTGTCACCACATATTTAATGTGAAGATTACCACCATCATCTTCATATCGTGGGTCACGTAGTTCTACTCACATTGTCTCAACCTATGTGAACTATAGGCAGAAACCACTTTCCCCTTCTTCAATACACAACCAAGCCCAGTCCCTGATGCATCACAAAACCCCACATACTCGACTCCCTCCTCAGGAAATCTCAAGATGGGAGTGCTCATCAAACTCTGGATCAGCTACTGAAAGCTCTCCTGTATCTTTTTTGTCTACATGAAATGTTTCCACTTTCATATCAAGGCTATCTTAGATCCTAATACTCTGTAAAATTTGCTCCTGAACCTTTAATATTATGCATCCAACGCAACGAAACTCTACACCTCGGTAATGTTATTTGGTGGATACCAAGAAAGCACCGCCTCTATCTTCACTGAATCTATTGCACTCTATCCTAAAAAAAGAAATGCCCCAGAAAGTGGACCTATCATATCTAGAACTAACACATCGATAGAATCCTGTAAATCTGGTTCTCTCGGAGTAAGTCTCGGACCATCCTCAAGTGTATCATATGCTCCTCCTCAGACGTCGAGTACACCAGGATGTCCTCAATAAAGATCACTACAAACCAATAAAGATAAGGCAAGAAGATACTATTAGTGAGTCCCATGAACATTGTTTTTTCTTTCTTCATACCAAATGGAATCACTAAGTACTCATAGTGGTCGTACTGACATCTAAAATTCATCTTTGGAATGTCATCATCTCGTACCTGAAGCGGGTGATAACCTGATCTAATATCTATCTTTGAGAACCACCTCTCTCCCTTCAGCTGATAGAATAGGTCATCAATCCTTGGTATTGGATACTTATTCTTCATGATAACCTGATTAAGGCATTTAAAGTCTACACAATACCTCAATCTCCCATCTATCTTCTTCGAAAAAATATTGGGGCTTCCCTAGGTGAAAATATGGATCTCTTGTAGCCCTTCCTCTACAATTCCTCCAACTATGCCCTCAATTCATGAAACTTTGGGGGATCCATCTGATATTCCAGTGTAGATATCAGTGTCTTCATGGGGTATAGTTCAATTCATAATTCTACCTCCCTATGAGGAGGTATCCTTGGAACATCATCTGGAAAGATGTCCGTGTACTCATCCACTACTATAGGAAACTGGTGACTCTTCTCATCCACTACACCAAGGTTCATGATAACCAACTATTTTGTAATTGACTACACCCTCCTTCAATTGATTCCATCCTGATCTATCTCACCTTCAAACTTGGGAGTCCACTTTCTCTAAAAATCATGCAATGCACTGAGCCTACGTGCATCCTCTATCTGTAACTCCGGTAGGAACTGCCGCTCTCTAGGTGAGGGTATCACTAGTACACCACTAGGAGGTTCTATCTAACAGTGCTTGTAATAATCCCTAGTTTCTCGGTGGACCATAATCATGGTCGCAACCAAGAATATTGGTTGGATGCTTCCGTGGAAGCATCCTAAAACAGAACAGTATATACCATGGTTAATAAATTATACCTGGTGAGATGACTCATACTCAAGAAGGAAATCAGAACATAATAAATTCCTATATGATGCATGAACCATTTATTTCCCCAGAAAATAAGGTTTTCATGTACCATGTCTGATATCATAATTCAGGGTACTCATTTATTAATACTTCAGACATTGCACCAACATTGGGTTCCCTAGCCTGAAATCCAAACTCAAAACACTTAACAATGTTTCCCCAAAATAAATGTAAAACAGACCTATTTTGACACCACTCTATCACAACCCAATCCTCAGATCCCCTTCACAAATTAATTTAAGACCACCTCCCATATTCCTGGGGCTTGCAACTAGTGTCAAGTAGAGATATGCCACAAAGGGGAGGCATTTTCATAAGTACATGTACACACGCACACGTCTCTAAGAAAATGTTTCGAAATGAAAATCACTGATTAAATAGGTATACATACTACTAAAAAACCACTAAGAGTAATAATATGAGGCAAAAATTAAAAAGGCTAGAATCAAGCCCAAATAAAATAGAAATTTATAAGATCTTGGTTCTCATTCGTAGAAAATATGACCTAAAGGGTAGGTATAGTAATTTGTATTAATGTCACTAAAGAATAACACATAAATCGGGTCACCCTGAAACACCACCTTTCTTAGGCCCACCAAGGACTCTGTCAAATCATTCAATCATATTCACAAGACACAACATGTGTAGGCGACGTTTGTTCAGGGGTGAGTAAAAACAATACTCAGTAGGAACCCCAAACCAAAAATGTAAACCATAAAGAAAGACACGAGGAATGCTACCAAATAGGTACACGAAGAATAGACTCTTATAATTATAGTTAATATAGTTACTAGAGTCATCTCACACTAGGATAAATATACAATGAATTTTGAGGTATATCCAAATCCAACGAGACATACAGTTTTCGCAGGAGACCTACTCTCTTCCCTCACAGGAGACCAAATCTGAAAGTTCAATGGAGACCAATGTCATGTCTTCTTATGATACCAAATCTGTATCTTTGTAGGATAATAACTCCGCATCTTCGGAGGAGTCCAACTCCACATCTTTGTACGATACAAACTCAGTGTCTCGCCACAACCAATCACAAGATTCCATCCTTAGAATGCGTGTTTCGGGAGGACCTACTCTTGAGCCAATAGGTCATACTCCAGACTTCTGGAATAGTCACGTAGAGTATTCCATAAGTACTGCATCATTGTGAGGGTACCAACACCAAAAATGGCTTGTTAAATGGATATATAGTTTGGATGTTATGGCCATTTAAGTAAAAAGGGGATTTTTGGGTTTGGGTCTTGTCCAACATGGTCGGACAATCCACACCCATCCCACTACCGGTTCTGCCAGTCGACTCCAGCCCAACCTACTCAAGGGGTCTGGTTCATCTTCTTATGACATTTTAGGTGCCACTTTCTTACTTGATCAACATTGGGTGGCCACCACATTTAACATAGTGGTCCACCATGTGACCACCTCATTGCGGTCCAGATGGATTGTGGCCCTCTGTCACATGATCCCACCTCCAGTCATGTCCAGACGAGGCCACTGATGGTCATCGATCCAACTCCCCTATCCACCGCCTATGATTGTTGTGCAGTGGGCTCCTCCCACCGAGTGGTCATGTTGCCACCAACTTCCTCTTCCGAGGTCTTCCACCATTGTCATGGGGGTATGTTCTTTGAACATATAACTCCATTTCAAACATCCAATTGTCAACATCACTTTTATGAACTCAATATCATCTTGTCATCGTTCAGGGGGTCCAGTCACATTCATAACCTCCCAGAAAATCTAGATGCAACCACATGGGTCTGTCGGTGATGAACGCAAGGATAGGGATATGAAAGGCACCCATAACACTAGAAGAAATAATTTCGGCCTTATTTTATTCATCCTTCATTTGTCCATTTAAAAAATGGAAAGGAACAATTGGATAAACACCAAGTCTTTAACCCTTCAAAACCGTGTAGTAGATAACCCATCCCTCATGAACGATTGACTTGTAGATCAACCTATTTGTGGGTTAGTCTGCATTCTTCATTTGGAAACAAGAATGGGGAAACAATTCACTTAGAAATAAACCCCTTATATAGAAAGATAACCAGACAAAGGATATAATTCCTCATTGATGGTGATCCATCCATGAACATCCTCGATCGGTCATTCTTTAGCATTCATCATTCTTCAATACTTGATATGAGCTTCAATATCCAAACCATCATCTCCAGGGATAGAGTTTCCTTCTCTTTGCATCAGGGAAACTTCATGGATCAAGGTAAATTTTTCCAAAATTATGAATTACAACATAAGTCCCTATATCTTTTTAACAGAGGAATCATGTTAATTTGTTTCGGCATTTTAAACATGTTTTAGCATTGCCATAACACTATATTGCAGCATCGCTAAGTTTCTGCATCTCATTGATGCTAAGTTGCTACATAAATTTGAAGAAATAAAATAAGATAACTTTTTAAGTATATTTTATTTTTCTCTTAAAACATCCACAAATTAACTTTTGCAGCTGACCAGCGATTGTTGATGTTACGCCCCACCAGAGGTAAACTCACTATTCTAAGCTCAATAGTGCCCTTATATTTCTGTTTCAGATACTAGTTTAGAAGTTACTAAAACATAACATGCGGGATGTTTTTAATAAACTTTAAAAATATTTCTACCATATATTCCAAGTACCCTAGGCCGTGGAATCACGTATCGTCTTAGCATCTGGTCTTGAAATAATACGATATATTTTTCAAAAAAAATCATAGAAAATCTGGGACATTATAAACTTTTTAACTACCTAGGATTTCATGTTTTCTAGTATAATCAATGGCCGAGAAACTATTTTATAACTATTTAAAATTAAAACTCAACCCATTAACCATTTCAATCCATTTTTCTCAAATACAAATTTGAAATAAATTTCATCCAATAAATTTCACAATTTAAATAAACAGTTTTCAATCAATTTCATTAACACACCCAATTTTAATGGAATTGGGGGGGTTCAAAATTATATGCCAAATAAAATCAAAATAATCCAATTCAAGGGAATTGGGTTTTTAGTAATCCAATTTAAATCAGTTTTAAGAAATTTAATTTAAACCAAACATTTGAATTTAAATAAATTAGTTTAGGGTTAATCAAATTTGGCCATCATAACAGAATCATCTACCTTTCTCATGGAAACATAAAGAACACAAAAGAACTTGCTTACAATAACAAAGGAATATACGATCTAGGAACTCAACCTATAAAAAAAGATTAAACCAACATTGAGTTTATATCCATCAATCTTAAGAGTATCTATGAAACTCTATGGAGGGAAAGAGAATGATATGAAGAGATAAGGAAAATGCTTACCAGAAAAGTCACACTATAACCGCAATGACATTAAATTGCCAAAAAATGACCCAGAATAATTTAAGGGATCCAAAATCACCTTGGGAGGGATCTTGGGTCTATAGAAAGGAAGTATGAAGAGGATGAAATAGAATGTTCAGCCAAAATTCCTATTTAAAAACAACACTCAGGACTTTACATGTTGTGTAACCTAATTACAAGTACTATAATTTAAAAATAAAAAAAATCACTAAAAAACTCATCAACTTTTTTTAAAAATTGATTTATTATTATTATAAAATTTATACATAATTTAACCATATAACAAAGTGTGTAAATTCCTTACAGAATATACAACTAATAGGTTTTATGCTGAAAATACAATAAATCTATAACATCATAATTATTCATATCCTCCTAATTTCTTTTCAACCCTACCCATATAATGAAAAAGGAAAACCACAAAAGGTTTAAAACATACCTGAAAGAATGGTAACGGTATGTTATAACCTCCCCATTATAAAAACTTTATATCCCCAAAAACCATGTCAAGAAGCTTCTATATTGAAAAGGTGATTCCAATTCTCTCTCATTAATGCCTTTCACTCCCATGTCTCATGAAAATTTTAATCGTGATTCCATATCTAACAAACCAAACATATCTCCTTCCCATGAAGTTCCCTGGTTTCAGAATCAACAATATTGACTGGTCATTCATTCATGGATAAATCAGGTTCAACATCAAGATCACTACAACTAAGAACATGGTACTGATTAGATATATACTTTTAGAGCTGAGATACATAGAACATGTTATGTATCAATGTATTATGGGGGGTAAGTGAGAAATGGTAAGAAACATTCCCCACCTACTCAAGAACCTCAAAAGTTTCCAAAAAATAAGGATCAATCTTCCCTTTCCACCAAAGATGTCAATGACCAAATCCAGATGAAGTGTTCAAGAACACATCATCACCAACTGATAATTCCAACAGTATGAGATGACGATCAACATAACACTTATACTGACTCTATGCCATCAACATTCTCTGAAGATTAAACTAAATCATTCATGTCGTCTATTAAACCAAGATTGAACCAACCAAGGAACTCTCACTAATCTCAAAACAACACAATAGAGATCTATAATTTCAGTAATATATGGTCTCAAAAGTAGACATTATGATCCCAGACTGGAAACTATTATTATAAGAAAACTCGGCCAACCTCAGATAGTCATCCCAAGTTCCCCCAAAGTTGAAAACATGGGAACAAATCATGCCATCATTAATGTGTATAGATATTTATATCTAGCCAACTAACTAAGGATGGTATTATTTACGAAAACGTACTTGATATCCCATTTCCTCTTAAAGCCCTCTCTAAAAGCTATTAGTGAACCAAGGATCCCTATTAGAGACTATATCATATGGAACTCTATGCACATGAATATTATCTTTCACATTGATATTTCCCAACTTCTTAGAGACTATATATATAATGAATATATATGTTATTTATATCATGATTAACATTCTAGAGATTATTGAACCATAATCATATTACAAGGACCAGAACTACAAAACCAAAATTCTCATGAAGAACAAAATATTTAACACCCAAGTTAATGATTTTAATAAATAATAACTATTAAATTATTGTTATAATGTTATAAGTTGATAATATATTATATTATAATTATTTACATGAATCTAGTATAGAGGTATAATAAATTAAAATGTATTATAATTGATGTTATATTTCTTTCAAAGTAATTTAAACTTGAGGTAAGGGGTTTCGTAACATAATTTCTATTCATCGAGTAATACCACTACTCCATTGATTATGTTATGACAAGATTTTATGTGTGATGGAATATGATTAATTTATGGTGTATTTAGATTATTTTATATGGATTTTTAATTGTTACACATAATCACATCATTGATTAATTTACACTTCAATGATACAATCTTTATAAGGTATTTAATCTTTATTTATACCCTATTGAGACATATTTGGTATTACACACCAATATATTTTTATGTAGTGAATATAATTCCACTTTGATGTATTTAAAATGAATATATATATTAATAATGATTAAATTTTCAATTCTTGTTTATTCATTCCATGGTTTATTATTTAAAAGTTACCAAAGAGGTATTTATTTATTTTACAATCTCATTTTTTGGTATTTTATTTTATTTCATTAAAGGAATCTTATATATCAATACTTCATAAAATTTATCTATTTTCTTATCTGATATATATTTAACAATTTTCTATGTTTCCATACAACATTACCTTTATCTTTTACTTTAATTAATCTGATAAATTTTGAAATTAAATATTGGTCTTATTTATCCTTTTGATCGGGTATATTTTTCTTCTATGTCTATGTTTTTTCAAAATTATTTTTAAAATCCCTTTTTATTTACTCAACTAATTTATTAATGATATTTTAATTTATACTAAAATTTTTACTTGGTTTTAAATTAATTTTTATAATGTTTTTCCAAATGGCCTTTCTCAAATTTTGTTTTCAAAAAAGTTAAAATTAATGTTTTCTTTTTAGCATAACGGTTTTAATGGATTTTCCAACTACTATAACTATTTTATATTATTTATATTATTCTATAAGTTTTTAGTGGTTTTATCAAATGAAATCATTGATAAAATATTATTTTAATATTTCCTATCCATTTTTTTATTTCTATAAAGGACATGATTTTGTTACAAATAAAATATTTTAGATGAACTGATGGTCAACATTTATCCCTAATTAAATTTAGGTTAATTAAATTTATCTTCAAACATTCTTTTTCTAATCATATTAATTCATTGGTCCTTAAATTTCTCTTAAATATCCTTCTTATTTGTATCATATATATTATTATTATTTTAACCATATACCATTTCAATATAAGTTTTTTTACTTTGAAATTCATTTGATTGATTGGATAAATATTGATATTTGGAATTCATTATAAAATAAAAAAAATTATTGATAAGGGTTATTTTTTATGATTTAAATTTATCACTAAATATATGAGGAATGCATTGAAAATGTAGTCATGGGTGTAGCATGATTATAGATAGCCCATCTACGCATCGATAGGTCTCATGAGACAAATCCTTTGGATAGCCTTATTAAATGGGTTTTTGGGTTCATACATACCCATCGATTAAACTATCTTGTCACAATGCCTTCATGGTAAAGATATCATGATGTATGAGATCATGATTTCCAAAATTATGTATTTCCTTTATTAAGAATTCATTTATTATCATCCATGGTATTATTTAATTGAGTTTATCCATGGATGCATTTTATGCTCAAATTCTTGATTAAATGGAAGTGTTTTTTCATTTATTTACTTAGATTTATTGATTATGAATTATTTACTCATGAATTTTTCCATTGTACATATACCTTACTGGGTGTTTAATATCACCCTTGTTTTCATTTCATCTCCCCCGAAAATGAAGAAGGAATATTAAAATGAGTTATATGATTTATATTGTTTACTATTACTATATAAAATTTTTTAATTTAAAAAAATTAGAATCATGTATGTATATAGTTCTTCAATACTACTAAATTATTTAGTCCATTGGGATAAGATAAAATGTATCTTATACCAATGTAATAAATTAACCACCGACTATGGTCTACTGGTGTTAGGTTCTTTACACATAGCCTTAAGATGATAACATGCTAGTCATCGAGATATATACTCTAAAGTATCCATTTTCATATTATCCCAATAAAAATTATATTTTATATCTATATACATCTTTATAATCTCATGATGGATAGAGAATAATGATCTATGTGCTTCATCTAATAGTTCCTTCTTTGATACTTGTTTTAAAACGACACAAATCTAATTCTAAATATTATCATTCCATCAAGGTCATGGTTAAACTCCATTACATTAATAACATTATTTTTAATTTCAAAAATTAAATTTTATGCCTCTTTAATCATCACAATAATGTATGGTTAAACATTAAATTTATCAAAATAAGATATATCCCCTTACCACATGATTTCACTATCTATATATTATAATTAAAAAACTATTGGTTCTCTTTAAAAACTCATAATTGACCAGATAACATGTTCCTTCTAACTTAAAGCATCATCCACCTTGTTCACCTTCCCATTGTATTAATGTATTGATCATTCATAATCTTTAATCGAATAAATCCAACTCTTATGAAAAATATTGAGATCAATCCATTTGAATATATACTTCAAGATTTTAGGATCTGTATTTATATCACACCTTTCACCATAATGATAATTCCTTTATGATTTCAATTCAAAAAATACCAATTTCAACCTAAAATCATGAGTTTGGTAATTTTTGTCATGAATCTTTAATTATTCAAATGTATTTTCTACATCCATGTCATTATAAATGAGAAAACAACTATGTATTTTATCGGATTCATCATTGTATATCACAAACCCTTATCCACTATATGGTAGTGTAAGCACAGGTGCACTGACAAACCATCTCTTCTAATTCTTTAATTTTTCTTGACATTCATCGATCCAAAGGAACTTGGAAACCTTCCATATCAACTTTGTTAGAATAAATAATATCCCTAAGAAATTTCTCAAAATGTATCGATAGAATCCAAATAATGGGAGAAAACAACATATCTCTATCATAGTGTTTGGTCTAGGCCTTTTTTAAATAACTTCGATCTTTGAGGGATCGACCGATATACCCTCGCATGTAATTACATTACCCAATAATGATACATTACATAGATCAAATTCATACTTAATACATTTTTATTATAGTTTCTCATTTCTGAAGGTCTTAAACACAATCCTTAAATAATCTTTATGATATTAATTTCTCTTAGAAAATATGATAATATCATCTATAAATACTACCTCAAATTGATCATCATAATCAATAAATATTATATTCATTAGATCCATGAATATAATATAGTAATTGGTATGTCTAAATAGAATCACTATATATAATTAGTGTCTATACCTTATATAGAAGGTTTTATTATGTATATCTTTACCTTTGACCCTTAACTAATTATTTATAGATTGAAGATCAATATTGGAAAAGTATTGAGAAATATAAAGATTATCAGACAAGTCATAAATATGGGGTAGAAGATACCTGTTCATGTTCCTAGATTTTTAACTTTCTAATTGTAAACTTAAAGACACATTGACTTATATTTATTCTTTCAAAAATAATAGGTGTTCCCTATAGATACCCAAAGCTTTACGTACACGGACATTACATTACTTTTTGCAGAATACATAATAAATAACAAAAACAGACACACAAGGACCGTAATAGTTTAGTGTCTTTGGAAACTCGGAATATAATATTCTAAACATGGTGAAAGATCTTCAAAATATCCCATAAAGATCTTACCCTTTTGTTTTCTTACCTAAAACCTTTCTTTAAATCTTGGGGAAAATAAAACATATAAAGGGTGAGATCAAATGCTCAGTAAGGGTAAGTATGGAGAAAATAAAACAAATCATATACATTTGAACTTAAAAAAACATGAACATAATGTTTAAACATCAAAATCCAGATAAATGACATCAAACATGGAAGTACGTAAGGCATAGATAATAAAGAAACATTAATCATGATAAAATAACATGGGAATAAAATATGTAATTGTGGAAACCATTAAGAACATGTTATGATTTCCATAGTATCCAAGGCATTGCTGCCAAGACCATCATAGTGGACAAAGTCCCTTTCTGAATCGAGTTCACTCCTTGTTCCAATCATGTATCACTTAATCGGTTTATCTTACCGTTACATACATGTCTATATCATGAGATATAAATCTTTACCCAATTAATTAGAGGGAGATATAGGTCCCACCCATCTCATAATGAAATCATTCTTACTTATGCCACAAAATAAACATAAATCACTCATCATAACCCAAAGAATAAAATGGGTTTCATAAACATCATTCCATCGTAACATAATCCATATAAAACAAATGGATATCATTTCATCATAAGAAAATTGAAACCATGTAAATCATAGAGACATTATACTTGAAACATACACATATGAAATAATGTCTTCTTAGTAGGAAAATGGTTTTGATAAAACACTTGAAATGAATTCTTGAGGAAAATATACTTTCTTTTTCAAAATAATTTTATTTTCACAAAATGCCATGAAATTTTATGAGAAAAGGATTTTTTGAAAATAGTCGTGAAATCTTATAGAGGAAGCTTTATGTAAATAAGGCTTTATGAAACCGTAAATATTTTTTCATGCCATATAAGTTCAAAAAAACATTATTCTCGTACTTCTGCCAGAAAAGTTAAAAAGTACCTCGCATGGTAAACAAAAGAAAGATTCCATACAAAGCATGTAGTAAAAGTAAAAAATGGGTGAAAAATAATTTAAACATACATGAAACCATTTTTATAAAATAGGTACATGGATGATAAATATAACCCCAGTAAATACTTATGAATAAACAATCTTGGATAAAACTGAGATTGGAAAAGTTATCCCTTACCTTATGTCCAATTTCGTCCGTATGTGTCCGAGACTCCTGTATAGTGGGTTTAAACATATTATTAACTTGTTATAGAACCATAATAATATTTATAATATCATATATGATTCACTTATGACTTTATATTATCCGTTCATTTGTCAATTCCATGTTAAAGCAGCATTTTGGGTAAAATCGTTTCATTTATCATCCGTGTTTTGACTTGTAATTATTAATATGATTACTTAGATCATGATTAATTAATTCCAGAATATAAAACATGATTTATATATAATATATATTCCAAATATACATATATATAATAGATCGATAAATAGAAATAAATATACCATTCAAGGAGAAGGTAGGACATACGTACGCATAAACGCTGTTTTTCATTTCATTATTGAATTGAATGTAATTAATTAGATGACATAAATATATATATACATAAATATAGTAGCATTATTATGTCATATATTTCATTACTACTTATTATATACACTTTATAATCATTCTTGAATTGTTAACATGGAAAATGAATCTCATCGCGTCGTGGAGACGGTAATTCGTACGTACGCACGAGCAATGATATCATTCCCATATTTATTGAATGGAATTAGAGTGGATGATATAATATCTTAGAATAAGTATGATGTTATAATAATTATATATAGTTATTCTTTACACCGTTATACCCATCCATGTAAGGTGGTGGTGGAAAAACAGATTACACCACGGCGTGGAGACGGTATTTCGTACGTACGCACGCTCGGTAATTTCATTTTCCGTAGGATGGATAGAAGGTGAAATGGGGTTGTTTCATATTTATAATAAAATATCCGTATATTAGTGATACTGATGTTATTACTTTATACTGAAACAACTAAAGAAGAAGAAGTTGATGAAGAAAGAAAACTTGAAAGAATAGGTAGAAGAGATTACCTTTTCTTCGACACACCTCCTTTAAACTTCTTCTTAGGGCACTATAGTTGGTCACTTGAGAAGACCTGAACCTATATGATATAACTAGAGATGTTGAGAAGAGGAATTGGTAGGGTTTTTCCAAGATTAAAAGCTCAAAAGGGTGTGAAGAGAAGAGGGAAGGGGTGCCCTTTTTATAAGGGAGAAGAGGGGAACCTTTGGAAAAACATAAAATATTATTTTATAATAAAGTCATATTTGGTTTATAATAGCTCCAAATTGATTTATGTCGAATCTAAAATGGGGATGGGTCGAAAAAATCTCAACCAATAGGTTTTAGACAAATTTAGGTTACTATTTTAACCTTATCATTTATATTTATCTCTAAGTTAAATAATTTAACTTTTACCGTGTCTTCTTGCTTTCTTTCACTATATGGTTAATAAACTTACTATAACAAGACAAATAAACCCCAAGTGGTTCATTATTAATATATATAACATTATATAAGTCATTTGGTCGAACATTATATTTTTAATAATATAATAACAATTAATAATATAATATTTGTCTTAGAAACTATTTTATGTCAATTTTGACACTATTTGGTAATTGATTTTTGTGAAAATCATAACAACATGATTATTTCTAAAAAGGATAATTGAATAAATACTAACATGTCTTATTAACCTATAAAATTATTTTAATTCATAAAAAGACTCAAATTACATTTATTTGGGTATTTATAACATCAAATATGTTAATATCTCATTAATATGGTAATTACTGCATCATTATTGTGTCATAAATAAATTAAATTATATAATGTATAAAAATTATAAATAAAATACCATTATGTATTAAATCTTTTTATATTTCTAATGAATATTTATAGTCGAATTTATCTTATGTATAACCCTATATTAAAAATGTTTTACTTATTAAACTTTGATTTTAACTATTTTAACTCCTATTTAAATAAAATAATAATAAGTGTCCTAATCTAATCCAAGTGGACCTAAAGGGTAATATTTTATTCCTAAGGTTGTTTTTTGTCGAATTAAACTTATCCAATATAATTAAGACATGTTTTAGGGTAATAATAATATCATTTATACCCTTAATTGCCCTATTTAATTTTTACCGTGGTAATTAAAAGTAAAAAAGTTACTATTCACCAAAAATTATTTTTATCTTATTGAATCATATTTTACTCTTTGATATTAACCGTGTCTCTCGAATTTTCTAAATTCCACTCACAGAAGCAGTAAAATTATGTTTTATGTAAATTTTCAAATTCTCCTAGGAGGTGGGTAAAAGACGGTGAAAAGTTCAATAAAATTTTTATATATCTAAAATTATTATAAAATGACCAAATTAATTACATTGAACTTATATAGGTATTATATATCAATTTTTACCTAAAATAAATTTAAATAAAATAAATAATTATTTAAATAAAAAGTCGGTTTTTAAATAGTAACCCAGTGTTTTAACTATTCATCAAAAAATGAAAGTTTTCAGAAAAATACCAAAATTTCACCCTAGGATAATTTCGATATTCCTAATCCAAAAATGAAGTCCATTTTGAAATATATAATTTATAAAATTTCAAAAAGTGGGTACTACTATTCCTAACGGCAAGATCATAATAATATTATAATAATATCTCGTTTAGTGAAACTCGGTATTGCGTACTACACACGCTATCGAGGAAGGTCTTGATTGTGTGTAATGCAAGACAAGGCAGGGCTGCGTCTAGTGAAATCTCTGTTTGGTTTTTCTTATAACATAATCAAAAATTATTTCATTTATACATTAAACAAAATCTATACTTAATGTTGCATAGAATAATTTCCACAAAATGAACTTGAAATTGTCTGTAACACGAGCCAAGAATAGTGTTGTGTATACTGCAAGATAATACGGTGTTTCATATAGTACAATCTAATCATGGTGTATTGTATAATAGAAGACATCAACGAAATTAAAAATAATATATCTCATAAAATCTCGGGGTGTTACATTCTACCCCCCTTAAAATGAATTTCACCCTCGAAATTTGTCGGAGTTATAAATAATTTACTATTTGAAAGTTTCGTTTGTAAAAACCCACATCGTAAAAGGAATACTAAAACTTAATTTTAAAAAGTAAAGTAAGAAATGTAATGGTTACCCAGATTAACTCATCACTGGGTTTCCACATAGGAGAACATAGGTGAAAATATGGATATGAAAGAAAAATCTAACCATCAAGTTCTGATGGAGAGTGGTAGAGGACATGGCTATGAAAAAACCAACAATCACAAAGCCATAAATTTGTGATGATTTAAGGTACCATCTAATTCATCGGATATAAGGACACTAGGACAAAATGTTTTTTTTTTCAAGATCATTTCCCTAAAGTTGAAGAATTGATGAATTAAAAGAAATACTTACTTGATTTTGGTACAATCTTACTGTTGTTTGTGGCTTGAACAATTTCCACTTCATTTCTTAAAGAAATGAAGTTGAATTTGTCTTCTGTGAAGTGTTATCAGATCATGTGATAGAATGATAGGTCATTCCATCTGTCTCAAACAAAAGGATATAAAAAGTTATTAAATATATATAAGTCCATCTATAGTGAGATTAATCGTATATGGTTCCTAAAATAGACTTATACTTCATATATCATACCACATAATAAATTGAAACTAATTTATACTAACTAGGGACTTCCTATAGGGCAGTGGTAGGCAATAAAGTTCTATCACACTTTCGTTGTGGGTTCAATTTCCACAGTCTTGTCTGACGTGATGGGTTGTCGCCCGTCCTGCAGGTTGTCTCTTTTTCTAAAACTACATTATAATAACATTCCTGCAATAATATCGAAAAAGGTTCTAGACTTAAACAATAATATCTTATGTCTAAATTAATTCATTCCAATATTTAGGCTTATCCAAAATACTTCTGTCAAAGCTCATAGTATAAAGAAAACAATTACTAGAAATGTCATCTGCCGAGCATGTGAATACCATCATTTATCCCCCATATATAATACGATATATATTGTTGGTTAAATTACAAACATGTGAATACCTTAATCAAGTATTCTCTTGAAAAATGAATACCCATTGAACCTTAGTGAAAACATTAATGCTGTCAAAAATTTATCACTTTCCACATACCAAAATCCCAAAATTTCTATATACTCAAACCATGAAATAACTTTGTCCTTATATCAGTCATGAGATCATTTCATTTTTTCTTTATCCGTTCATTATGCGCATATCATCTTCTTTCTGAAAAAAATATTTGAATCACTTTTCATGGTTACTGGTACCATATAATTATTGAAAACTAATACATAGATATTCCAAAATTCCCCGATACCATAAATGAGATTCCATGATACTATTTTGAAATCCCATTGCATAAACACTTAATCATTATGCAACATCATTTTCCTAATCAACGTCACAAATAGTGATCGCATGTGACATCCCTTTATCCTTTTCCTTAAGAGGTTGCTCATGTTGATCATCATTAACCCTTGCATTAGGGCATTGATTAGCATAATGCCTCATTTCCTTGCACTTGAAGCATTGAAGTGTTGGTGGTGAGTTCTCTGCAGTCTTTTCTTTATTCACATCATTTGAAACCCTTTTTCCATTACTTTGACACTCAGTATCTTGATGACCTTATTTTCCACACTTAAAACATTTTCTAGTCCCTTTAAAACAGTCTCCACTATGCTTCTTTCCACACTTTGAGCATAAAGAAACATTCATCTTCTTTTCACCATTATTCGGAGATTTCTCCTTGAACTCCATCTTTCTTTTCTTGTCAAAACCATGAGATGAATATGCAACACCAACTTCCATTTCTACCTTGATAGAACAATTCACAATTTCTTCATAGCTACTAAAGTCTCTTATAGCTAATTCTATTCGAAGACTTGGTTTTAATCCACTGAAGAATCGATCAACTTTACTTTTAGGTTGGATGATAAATCCAGATACATATCATGGAAACCTTGTAAAATTCGCTTCGTATATACCAACAGATTCATCATCCTTTTACTTAATCTCAAGGAAATCGTTTTCCATCTTTGTTCGAATAATACGAGGGAAGTACTTATTGAAAAATATGTTCTTGAACTCATCCCATTCAATGGATTCAATTTCATATCAGGGACTCATATTCTTAATTAGAGTTCACCATTGATCTGCTTCACCTTCTAAATGGTAAATAGCTAGAATGAATTTTTCATGTTCCGAACAGAAATGTATGGAAAATATCTTTTCAATGGTACTGTTCCATTGTTCAGCAACAAGTGGATCAGAAGACCCACTGAAAGAAGGTGGATGTTGCCTCATGAAGGACTCAATAGAATATTGTTCCCTTCTCTGCTCATTTGAAATCCCAGAATGATTCATATATTGTGTAAGTATAGAAATAAGATTTTTCACTCCATCTCTCATAACATTGGTTTGTTTAGGATGACAATCATTGCATTGTACATTACATTGATCAATACAGCTCCTTCGGGTTCCATCCATCGTCTAAAACCCCAAAAGAATAGTGTGAGAGGCAAAAATCATGCTAGGTAAAACAAAATAATAAAGGGGGAGTACCTTCAATATATAACATCTTAGGATTAATTCTATGATCGTTACCATAATTCTAGGACTATAACATATAGTTATACTTAACCTTAGAGACATACCTCAGAAATATCTCTAGGGATTTCACTAAAGTTTTTGCATCCTAGTTTCCAAAGGTTAACTAAACCATTCCTCTAATACCAACTGAAGAGACCCAAAGCTTGACGTACACGGACATTACATTACATTTTTGCGTAATACATAATACATAACAAAAACAGACACAGAAGGACCATAAAAGTTTATTGTCTTTGGAAACTCAGAATATAATCTTCTAATCGTGGTGAAAGATCTTCAAAATCTCCAATAAAGATCATCCCCTTTTTTTCTTACCTAAAACCTTTCATTAAATCTTGGGGAAAAGAAAACATATAAAGGGTGAGCTCAAATTCTCAGTAAGGGTAAGCGTGGAGAAAATAAAACAAATCATATACATTTGAACTTAAAAAAACATGAACATAATGTTTAAACATCAAAATCCTGAGCAATGACATAAAACATGGCAGTACGTAAGGCATAGATAATGAAGAAACATTAATCATGATAAAATATAATAGGAATAAAACATGTAATTGTGTCAACCATTAATCACATGTTATGATATCCATAGTATCCAAGGCATTTCTTCCAAGACCATCTTAGTGGAAAAAGTCCCTTTCTAAATCGAGTTCACTCCTCGTTCCAGTCCTGTATCGCTGAACAGAATTAGCTTACTATTTCATACATGTCTATATCATGAGATATAAATATTTACCCAATGAATTGGAGGGAGATATAGGTCCCACCCATCTCATAATTAAATCATTCTTACTTGTGCCACAAAATAAACATAAAGCATTCATCATAACCCAAAGAATAAAATGGGTTTCATAAACATCATTCTATCATAACATAATCCATATAAAACAAATGGATATCATTTCATCATAAGAAAATTGAAACCATGTAAATCATAGAGACATTATACTTGAAATATACACATATTAAATAATGTCTTCTTAGATGGAAAATGGTTTTGATAAAACACTTGAAATGAATTCTTGAGGAAAATATACTTTCTTTTTCAAAATCATTTTCTTTTCACAAAATTCCATGAAATTTTAAAAGAAAAGGATTTGTTTAGAATATTTATGAAATATAGTAGAGGATTATTTATGTAAATAAGGCGTTATGAAACCGTAAAAATTTGTTCATGCCATATAAGTTAAAAAACATTCTTCTCGTACTTTTGTCAGAAAAGTCAAAAAGTGCCTCACATGGTAAACAAAAGAAAGATTCCTTAAAAACCATGTAGTAAAAGTCAAAAATGGTTGAAAATGACTTTAAACATACACGAAACCATTTTTAGAAAACAGGGACATGGATGATAAATATAACCCCAGTAAATACTTATGAATAAACAATCTCGGATAAAAACGAGATTGGAAAAGTTATCCCTTACCTTATGTCCAATTTCTTCAGTATGTGTCCGAGACTCCTCTATAGTGGTTTTAAAAATATTATTAACTTCTTAAAGAACCATAATAATATTTATGATATCATATAATATTCTCTTATAACTTTATATTATCCGTTCATTTTTCAATTCCGTGTTAAAGCAGCGTTTTGGGTAAAATCATTTCATTTATCATTCGTGTTTTGACATGTAATTATTAATATGATTACTTAGATCATGATTACTTAATTATATGATATAAAAAATTATTTATATATAATATATATTCAGAATATACATATATATAATAGATCAATAAATGGAAATAAATACACCATTCATGGAGACGGTAGGTCGTACGTACGCATGAACGTTGTTTTTCATTTCCTTATTGAATTGAATGGAATTAAGTAGATGACATACATATATATATACATAAATCTAGTAGAATTATTATTTAATATATTTCATGATTACTTATTATATATACTTTATAATCATTCTTGAATTGTTAACATGGGAGATGAATCTCATCGCGTCGTGGAGACGGTAATCCGTACGTACGCACGAGCGATGATAGCGTTCCCATATTTATTGAATGGAATTGGAGTGGATGATATAATATTATAGAATCAGTATGATGTTATAATAATTATATATAGTTATTATTTACACCATTATACCCATCCAAGTATGGTGGTGGTGAAAAAACATATTACACCATGACGTGGAGACGGTATTTTGGACGTACGCACGCGCGGTGATTTCATTTTCTATAGGATGGATCGAAGGTGAAATGGGGTTGATTAATATTTATAATAACATATCAGTATATTATTGATACTGATGTTATTACTTTATAATTAAAAAACTAAATATGGAGAAGTTGAAGATGAAAGAAAACTTAAAAGAATCAGTAGAAGAGATTACCTCTTCTTCGACGCACCTCCTTTAAACTTCTTCTTAGGGCATTAGAGTTGGTCTCTTGAGAAGACCATAACCTCTATGATATAACTAGATATGTTGAGAAGAGGAATTTTCAGGTTTTTTCAAGCTTCAAGTCTAAAAAGGGTGTGATGAGAAGAGGGAAGGGGTGCCCTTTTTATAAGGGAGGAGAGGGGCACCTTTGGAAAAACATAAAATATTATTTTATAATAAAGACATATTCAGTTTATAATAGCTCCAAATTGATTTATTTCGAAGCTAAAGTGGTTATGGGTAGAAATAATTTCGACCAATAGGTTTTAGACAAGTTTAGGTTACTATTTTAACCTTTTCATTTAGATTTAACTCTAAGTTAAATAATTTAACTTTTACCGTGCCTTCTTGTTTTCTTACATTATATGGTTAATAAACTTACTATAACAAGACAAAAAGACCCCAAGTGGTTCATTATTAATATATATAACATTATATAAGTCATTTGTCTGAACCCTAGATTTTTAGGAATATAATAACAATTAATAATTTAATATTTGTTTTAAAAACTATTTTATGTCAATTTTGATACTATTTGGTAATTGATTTTTTTAAAACTCATAACAACATGATTAGTTAGAAAAAAGTTAATTGAATAAATAATAACATGTCATATTAACCTATAAAATTATTGTAATTCATAAAAAGTCTCAAATTACATTTATTTGGGTATTTATAACATCAATTATGTTAATATCTCATTAATAATGTAATTACTGCATCATTATTGTGTCGTAAATAAATTAAATTCTTTAATGTATAAAAATTATAAATAAAATACCATTATATATTAAATATTTTTAGATTTATAATTAAAATTTATATTTGAATTTATTTTATGTATAACCCTATATTAAAAATGTTTTACTTATTAAAATTTGATTTTAACTATTTTAACTCTTCTCTAAATAAAATAATAATAAGTGTCCTAATCTAATCCAAGTGGACCTAAAGGGTAATATTTTATTCCTAAGGTTTTTTTTGGTCGAATTAAACTTATCCAATAGAATTAGGACATGTTTTAGGGTAATAATAATATTATATTTACCCTTAATTACCCTATTTACTTTTTATCGTGGTAAATAAAAGAAAAAATTACTATTCACCCAAAAAAATTATCTTATTGAACCACATTTTACTCCTTGATATTGACCGTGTTTCTCGGATTTTCGAAATTCCACTCACAGAAGCGGTAAATTTAAGTTTTATGTAAATTTTCAAATTATCCTAGGAGGTGGGTAAAAGATGGTGAAAAGCTCAATAAAATTTTTATATATCTAAAATTATTATAAAATGACTCAAATGAATTAAATTGAACTTATATAGGTATTATGTATAAATTTTGACCTAAAATAAATTTAAATAAAATAAATAATTACTTAAATAAAAAGTTGGTTTTTAAATAGTAACCTAGTGTTTTCACTATTCATCAAAAATTGAATGTTTTTAGAAAAATACCAAAATTTCACCCTTGGCTAATTTTTATATTCCAAATCCAAAAATGAAGTCCATTGTGAAAGATAAAATTTATAAAATTTCAAAAAGTGGGTATTACTATTCATAACGGCTAGTTCATAATAATATTATAATAATATCTCGTTTAGTGAAACTCGGTATTGCGTACTACACACGCTATCGAGGAAGGTCTTGATTACGTGTAATGCAAGCCAAGTCAGGGATGCGTGTAGTGAAAGCTTTGTTTGGTGTTGCGTATAACATAATCATAACTTATTTCATTTATACATTAAACAAAATCTATACTTTATGTTGCATAGAATAATTTCCAAAAAAAGAATGTGAAATTGTGTGTAACACAAGCCATGAATAATGTTGCGTATACTGCAAGCTAATACGATGTTGCGAATAGTAAAAGCTAATCTTGGTGTAGTTTATAATAGAAGACATAAAATAAATTAAAAATAATATATCTCATAAAATCTCGGGGTGTTACATTCCCCATGGTGGCATCATATGAGATATTAATCCATTTTCTAGATTCTCCAAAAGTTTCTTCATCAATTTATACAAACCAGTTGGGATAATTATGTAAGAAGTAAATGAAATTAGAACAACACTAGGTATGAGTTATATTGAGAAATAAAATTCATGATTCAAGGTTATACATGAAAACTATTCCGGAAATACAAAGGTATAATACGAAAAATATACATGTTTTAAATTTTAAGTATCTATCCAACCATTTGAGAAAATTACTCCTCATGAGTATGTATTAATACCAACATAATGGGAGCTATTTCCATTAGAATTTCATGTTCCTCCACACACTAATAGATTATCATCAGTTGATTAAGAATATGAAATGTGACTTCCCTTTCAAAGAAATTGAAATGTTCTCAATATTGAGTGAGCCAATCCATGACCAAAATCACATCAAAACTAACTATTTGTGTAATAACATTATTTAAAGGATCAATATTCATAAACAATTATATAAAATATGATATATAGGCATGTGATTCAATTATCCAACCATTAGGAATTTTCAATGATAGTTTAATATCAAATCATTGAGGCGGTGATGTTATACTCTATGAAAATTCTTCAAATAAAAAATAGTTGGTCAAACCTAAATCAAATAATACATATACAAATCTAGAGTGAATGGTATGTGTCACTTTTACCACTTCTTTATTGGGACCCACTACGTTATTTTTGATTGTATAGGCTTTCCTTTTTTCTTTTTATTGAGGATGTTGATGATGTTTATTGTTGTCATTAACCCTTTTTTAGTGAAATTGTTGGAATAATTTCAATAAACTATTCAATTAAATCATTTGAGAATGGGGATAAATTTGTTTGATAATTATTTTCACCCATATCTCCTTAACATTGATGTTCTTGATGAAATTACATTCCAAATTTTATGAATTTAACCATTTTTTAGAGACAAATCCCCCCATGATTCTCCCTATATTTTTTGCATGAAAAAAGATTTATTTTCTTTACTCCATGGGTTTTATTATTTTAATATTCATAAGAAATATATATTTATCTTATTTTACCCAAAATAAAAATAATTATGGGAGTCTCTATTTTCCAATTCTACCATGATAGAACATCAAACTAAATCTCCATATATCCCAAACTCTATTATAGATAATACCTTTCAGTGAATTGGTTTTATTACACTAATTTATTGGTCAATTTTTATTTCAGGGTAGATGATAAAACCCCAAGAATACCTCACAATTATTGTGAAATTTCATTCATAGTTACAAATGGATTAATCATCCATTGGTTTTAATTCTAGGATCTCATTCTCTATTTCAATGAAAAAGTGTGCAAGGAAAATACATATCAAAAAATATGTTTTTAAACTCTTCTAATTTTATGGAATCAATTTATTCCTCTTACCTTTTATTATTGATAAGATTAAACCATTTATTAGATTCTACTTCTAAATGAAAAATAACAACAAACCATATCATGGTCCAAGCACTAGATAACAAAAAATGTCATTTTTATAACAATAATCCATTACTCAATAATGTTTGGATTAGAGGAACCATTGATGGATGGTGGATCTTTCCACATAAAATACACTATTGTGAGTTTTTTCATCCTTGGATGTTTGTAATTTTAACACAATTCATGATAAAATTTATAAGTTGAAAAATTTGGGTGATCATAGCCACATGATTTTTCATCTCATCTATTATTTCATTTGGCTGATCATGAGGACATTCATTGCATTGTTTGTCATGATTTTTATTCCCATTATTCCTCTTAGTTGAATCCATTGATTAAAACCAAAATGATCAATTTTTTTATTAATCAATATTAATCATAGTAAGAAATTGCGCGATAATGAAAAAAATTACAAATATTTCTTAAATGATGAAATCTTCTTTCAACACATGACATTCTAGGTTTTAAAATAAGTCTTCCATGACTATTTACTATTAGGATTTCAAACCTCAATATGTTAATATCCCACATAATTTTTCATAAATAGATTTTTAATTAATGAAATCATTTCCCCTAAGAGTGTCAAATCAGGTGTGTAGTTTTTCTACCTTTCATACATCAAGTGAAGATCATGCTAATACCCAACCAGACTTTTTAAGGTTATTACCTATATGTGAAACTATATCAGAGCCTGTATCCACTATTTTTGATCCAGATAGGGATTTAATTTTTAATAATCCACACACTCTGTAATTTTCAAAAAAAAGTATATTATCTATATTTAGAATTATCCATATGATTTTTACTGAGGTTTTCTAATCCTAATTCCAAAAAAACTTAACTAATCTCAAAAAAAATTACTAAACTCTAATTTTATAAAAAATATGGAAACTCAAGAAAAACATGCATACATAACCTATCATTTTTTTATAAATACTCAATATAACCCCAGTAATATATGTTGGATAATGGTAAAGGATTAGTTTTGTTAGATACTAGATAAATAATAAACTTATTTATGAATAATACTCAACATAATCAATAAATTTCTTCTCGCATATTACCCTTCTTAGTCGTGCCCTACTTAAAACCATTATTCACAACCTGGGGAAATAAAAACATAAGAAAGGGTGATCTTAGATTATTAGTAAGGGTAAACATGAGAGATATGAATTGATGATCATAAGTGAGAATATAATAAGAAAAACGGTATAAGAAAAAGACCATAACACTACAATAAAGAAAGACTTTGATAGCACTTTCCATTATCAGTGATAGAAAAACACACTAATAAAAGGTACACTTTATTAGTGATTTTTTATGCACTAGTATGAGATTAACTTTATCAGTTATTTTTAGCACTGATATATAGTACCATTTAACATTGCTTTATTTTTATTGCTAAAAAGGGAATTCTTTATCAGTGCTTTATAGTTAGTGCTAATAAAGTTCATGATCACCAGGTGAGTTCCACATCGAAATAGCTCATAGGACGGCACTCCTTTATATATCATTATGTCACATCCATTTCTAAGAATCAAATTGTGGGGATGGGCTCCCACATACACTACACAATCTTATATAGGCATGCCATGGCCCCACGTTGTCCCTACACCACCCTATACATAACCACGACCTTTCCTCGCCATTACATTTGGGACTTATAGGACCTGACCCTATCCATAGAATTTTTTTATACAATCCAATAAAAAATAAATGTGTTAAAAAATAATAAAAAATTATATAATTAAAAATTGAATAAAAAAAATATTATAAAACTAATTAAACATTTTTTAGTAAATTTAACATATATAAAAATCATGAATATTAATAAATTTTATATATTAAATATAGATATGTAAAATGAATAAAATGAAATAATTAATCAAATATAAATTCAAAATGAGTACATTAAAAAATATTAAAAAAATTATTAATTGAATAATTATTGATAAAAATGAGTAAAATTAATATAAATATACTCAGGAAGGTTCAGGTACCAAACATTCTTGGACCTAAATTTTATTAATGAAAATAAAATTCAAGGATAAACTAGCAAACGTGTAGCGCATAAAGAACCACCATACCGAGAATGTGACAAACAGCCCCACCCAAAAGTAAAAAAAAAGTCCCAATCACCAAAAAACCATAACACATAGGCCCGCATTTTTTGGTAGTCCATCAAAACCATATCATAAATTCTAGAGGGCCCGAAAACATATGCACCACCTAATGTAACCAATAGGATAAATAATAGTTACCTAACTAGATTTACTCTCCATTGCCTGTCTGCACCGCCAAGATCCCACATCACCCACTAGGAACAATGAATATTCATCGTCTTCTTCACACACAACGTGATCACCATGATCAGAAAATTCTAGACAACCAAAGGCCCTTCGGGCTGACAAGATCTAAACTTATGCCCCTTTACCCACACATCCACTACCCCACCTGCGGTATTCCATCCAATCCAAAAATTGAAAACCCTCAAAAAAGTAGTCTTTCGCATGAGATAATAAGGATCTGAACACAGATAATCCAAAATTGGTTCCTCCTTAATCAGATCCAAATAGCTTCAATCATCCCCATAAATGAGGGATTCTGAGTATTCTCTATTATAATCATGGTTACATATTTTCCAAGATCAATCATGAGCAGATCAATCTTTTTCAAGGACAATAAAATTAAAAGAGGTTATTATTCCCAACAACATCAAATTGTGTTTGATCATCTTAAAAAGTGAAATGATCACCATAATATGAAAGAGAGAGAAGCTCTCCCCTGAAGAGATAAGCCATCCCAAATTGAATAATTCAATATATATATATATATTAATAAATAATATATATTAAATATATATATAAGATGAATAAAATTAAATAATTAAACATGAAATTTACAAATGACTAAATTATGAAAACAATTTAAAAAATGATTAATTGAATAATTATTGATAAAAATGAATATATTTAATAAACATATATATATTATAAATATTAATAAATAATATATTAAATATAAATATATAAATGAATACATATCAATAATTAAAGAAAAAAATTAAAAATGAATAAATGGTGATAATTAAACAAAATTTATTTAATAAATTAAAAAATATATTAATGAAACAATTAATAATAATAATTAATAATTTTAAAATATATATATATTAATTATAAATAGTAATAAAAACATATATTAAATATAAATATAGAAAATCAATAAAATGTAATAATTAAAAACATATTAATATCTTATTTATTTTAAATGGTTTTTATACATAATTATTCATTAATAAATTTAATATAGAAATATTTTCATATATATATATATATATAATGTTTCCCCAAATATGATTTATATAAAACAAAATATTCATCCTTACATTAAATTACTCATATATTTAGTGAATAATGTTTTATAATTAAAATTTAATATTAATTAAAATACTAACTAATTTTATTGACTAATATAAATTAATTGAAAGCTATTTTATTGTTCAATTTAAGATATATTAAATGTGTGTTCCATTGATTTCACACATACTTATATGTAACTACTGCATTTTTATGTACAACACACACACACAAAAATATTTACATAATTAATAAAATATTATCCAAAAAACATACACCTTATATTTATGTAACATATTCATATTTTAGTATTTATTTTATAATTTCATTTAGTAACATGATATATTTGATATATTATGTTTTTAATCAGTAAATTTTATTTATTTATTTTTAATATTGTTACAGTTATGTATTATTAATTCATTTTTATATTATTTTTTTGGAATTTAAGTATGTTCTAATATTTATTTATATTTATTTATTTATAATGTTTTAATATTTTCAATATATATTCATCTTTATTTCAATATATATCCATATTTTTTAATAATTTTTTTAATTTATACAACTTATCCATTTTTTCAATATTTTTGATGTGTGCTCATTTTTTATTATTCAATTTCAACCATTTTTAACATGCATGCATTTAAGATTAAATATTCATAATAATTTTTGTGCATTTTGAGGTATTCCAACTGATTATCCCCCAAAAATCCAAATCATTTGACCTGTCAGGTAGCAACTCTTCATAGGTTACTCCTGTGGAGGTTGTTCATCCAAGTGATGATGAGAATGTGGGCCGATCCAAACCACCTCATTTAAATAACTTAATGAAAACTTCATATGCTTCCTTTTGTAAGGGATTTGAATGGGAATGTGATAATACATAAGAAAGGAACTCCATCATCATACCTCCTAATGATCTAGAATGTGAAGGACCCATTGAGGGTCTTAGTATGAAAGCGGTTGATTATTATTTTTCCCAAATTGAATTCATTTATTCTCTAATGGAGCCTAATGTATTTGGATGCAATTTTATTTGTCTGTCTAGCAGTTGTTATCAATTAACAATGGGGATGAATTTTGTTATTATCAAAAAATGGATTTTTGATTTTTGTCTTGGAAATTCAGGATTTTCAATACTTCTAGGGACTCCTCTAACTCATCATCTAATAACTACGATGAGGTCCTGTAAAGAAGAACATGGCATAGAGATCGACATCCAAATAGAAGAGGGAAATTCCCCAGAAATTTGGGATCTAGAGGGAATTTTCAGAGCTGAATTTCTTTGTTTTCCTTCTTTTAATCTAATGTGGGATCTATGCCATGTATGACTCATCACTTTTCTGTACATTTATATTTTCTTAATAAATATGGTGTCATAGGTTTGGTTATTAAATCCATGACTAAGCCATCTTGAGTATTTCTATTTATATTTATATTGGTATTTATATATATATATTTATATTTATATTTATATTTATATTTATATTTATATTTATATTTATATTTATATTTATATTTATATTTATATTTATATTTATATTTATATTTATATTTATATTTATATTTATATTTATATTTATATTTATATTTATATTTATATTTATATGTATATTTATATATTAAATATATATATAAATATAAATATATAAAGATATAAATATATAAATATAATTTTTAGAATTATTTATATAATTATAAATCAATAATTATATATTTAAATAATTATAAATTTATAAAAAATATATTTAAATGAAGAATATATTTAATATATTTATAATTATATTTATATATATTTATTGAATAATTATATAATTATATAAATATATATACTCATAAAAAATTATAATTATAAAATTATAATATATAAATTTAAATAATGAATATATTTATAAATATATATTTACTATATACATATAATTATATATTTATAATTATAATAAAATAAATATAATTTTTTTAAAATGCATTTATGTTATTATAAATAAATAATTATATATTTTAATAATTATAAAATTACAATGAATACAATTAAATTATTAATATGTTTAATATATATATATAATGATACAAATACATTTATAATCATGTACACATATTTTTATATATATTTACAGATATTATTATTTATAATTATATTTACAAATAATTTATGATCCCTAAAGTTTTAGCACTAATAAAGATGTCTTTTATCAGTGGTTCTTTAATACTAATAAAGATGGCTTTTATCAGTGCTTTTTAATGCTAATAAATCTTAATCATTATCACCGCTAATAAATCACTATTAAAGATATATCTTATCTGATCTTATTAATATAGTAGTGATAAAAGATAACTTTATCAATTCTTTTTTGGAAGATCTAATAAAATCCTCCCTGATCTATTTAAAAGAACCCTAACCATACTGATTTCAGTCTTGATTCTCAATATTTGATGAAATTCCACTGTTGATGGCACTCCTCTTTAACTTTCACTCAAACAAATCAATCCTTGAATCCATGTTATGTTTTTTTTTTCTTCTGTTATCTCGTTTCTTGCATGTTGGGGTTCCGCAGTTAGCATTATTGTGGTGTTATCATGGATCTATGTTATAATGGGTCCATTTTTTAATATATATACTCTTTGTTTTACTCTTATGGATTTCACAATACTAGATGATCAAAACATCCCCCTTAAAGTATAATAATTCTCTTGTAATTTGTTTGGTTTCCTTCCTTAGCCATCTCCAACCCATGGTATTTTAGTGTTAAAATGCTAAAAATGGATCGGGTCTTTTTCTCCAACCAAGCGTGATTCCTTTCAACATTTTGAAGTGGACTTATAGTGTATCGCTATATTTTTTGATGCATTGTAGTAGTGTTATCTTATTTTTGATTTTTTTTCTTATTTTACTTTTTGATTTCAGTTCAAATTTGTATTTATGTTTTTAATATAAAAATTATAGCATAAAAAATGACATGTCGGTTGGTGATCATTTCATTGTATCCTTGATTTTTTAGAGTAGAGGTTACTATATTTTAGCATTGTGGGTTGGATATGGTCTCAGGAATTTTAGGCATGTAATTGGTTTCTTCCTATTCTTTTTTCTTTCCTTATGCAACGAGTTGTGACATATGTACATTCCTAATGTCCACATTTTTACACATATTCATGGGTGGTCTCTGGTTATACCTACTTGTTCATTCACTGTTCATTTTAATGTTTTATCATTTTACTACTCATCATGTGTACACATGAGTCTCATAGCTTTTCTATCTTTTGGTTGATCTGGTTTGGTTGGTTGTTATTACATTCTCACTTGGGAAGATTCTTTATTTGACTTGGTTATTTTGTGTGTGGTGATTTATGTGAGGTTTCCCACTAAAACATTAAAGTGGTTTTCCTAATAATAAAAATAATTAATTTTTATTGAATTAGTGGGTTAAAATATAGAAAACAATTGAGAATATAAATATCAATCCATATGAGGCATTTTAATTAATTTTCAAATTCCATTATGTTAATCCAATGAATTAATGAGTTGTGGTGTACATATCATTTAAAGTTCACTAATTTCATGTTAAACAAGGTACTAAACATGGAGTAGGAAATAACTAATTCATCCTAGTATTAAACTAGTAGAATTATTAAACATATCATTATCTATAGCCAATTCTTAGTCATAATAACCCAGAAAGGCATAAGGGGTGACTCAAGCACCAATTAAGATGTTCTAACAAAAAATGAAATATTATCATTTATATCAATTTTCTATATTTGAAACCCAATTTAATAATAGTATTTTTTAAGGAAAATTGTTCATTTAATTTTAAGATGCATAGTATAACACATATTTGATGAAAAATATTTTTTATACTTTATATATATATAATATACAAAGAATATGTAATGTTATTAATGTATACTTATGATTTAGTAAAACATTTTAAATAATTAAAATAAATAAGGTTTAAGTGTCATGAAAACAAACAATTTATTTAAGGTGTTTATGTAAAACAAACACATTTAGTACATAAAAAAATTAGTATATTTTATAAAATAAAATAAAAGTTAATGATACATAATAAGTTATCATAACATATCATTCCTTCACAATTAATCAATCCATCCATTATCTCATAACTAATTAAATCACCAAATAAATTTTAAGTATTGTTCATTTAGTTATAATTCATTGAGGTTATAGTGAAAGGAAGTAAATTTCCTTATACTACAAGACTAGGTATAAAATGGAATACATAACAAAGTATATTCATACCATTTGAAGTCATGATTTAAAACTACATTCAGGTTTACTAAAAGTACTCAAGATATAAGAACATAGATATATACCAAATATCAATTTCCTTTCTTGAACAATGTTTTCATTCATATTAATATTCAGGATACTTTTTTAAAATAGAGTGATGTAACATAAACCAAAAATATTATAGCTACATTCCTTATGGATCTTAAGATGATTTAGAGGTTAAATAATTTATATGAATGATATTATATAAATGAAAGGATCTATGCCAATAAATAACACAAGTCAAAACATTAATTTCAATGAAAAAATAATTTTAAAATAGGTAAACATATTTAACATACATAACACAATATACCAAGCATAAATATATATTGTAAACAATAAGTGAGATGTGGTTTATATCTCACCACACCAAATATAATCTAAAAACATTATTCAGTCCTCTTATGGATAAATTTTACATGAAACTTATCAGTTGCAACCATCAACGTGTTATGTCATTGCTTGATCACATTTCCTAAGCAACCCAAATCATCTTATTATCTTCAAAACATCCCCTAGAAATTTTAAACTCGAAATATGGTGTAACATAATGGTTGGTTCCTTACCAAACAAAACCCAAATCTCTTATCGTTCTCTCATCTCTAGTACTAGAGCACCCCTAATCCGATTCATACTCATATAAATTCAAATCAAACTTATGATTTATATAGCACCCAAACATCTTCTAACACCTCAAGATATTTTGGAGAATAGTTTTAAATGTCATGAATATATGTATAACCTTATTTATGTTGATTCTTTAATTAATTTTGTGGTATGTTAATGCCTAGATTTTTGGATTCTTGTGTGATATTTAATGAAACAGGTTTCTGATAAATGAATTGACCCTTGATTGAATTTTGAATAAATATGATGGGCGACTTTGTATATAGGTAAGTATTCTAATACAATCCTGTTAGGAATTTTTATCTCTATAAAACAATGTAATCTATAATGAAAGCACTAAATAAAAATTGGTGAGGTAGGGAGACACTTGTAGAGGTAGAATCCAATCCCCTAATCCCATAACCCTAGGGTAATTTGTGCACCAAGTAGCTATGATCCCTGATAAGGTCCTGATACTTGATCATTGATCTAACATACTTGAGAAATCCTTTTATCTAGTTTTAAGATTTAAAATTTTAATTTACCTATGTCTTCTGTAAAATAAATTATTCTTTCCAACATTATAAATTGTTTACAAAATGTTTAATGATCATGCATTGTTTTTGGCTATTTAGGGGCCAACATAGAATTTCTATGATCATTACTATTTTAAATTTCATTTTTGGAAAATTAAACTTGGTTTTAAAAATTAAATTGGGGTTTTAAATAAAAAATGAGTTTTTCTATCAAAATAAACTAAAATTTATTCAGTGTTTTTGAAACACATGATGTGATTTCAAAGTGATCTTTTAAAGTTTTAAACATTTCAATGTGTACATATTTGTATGGAAATAGTTTTAAATGTTTAATTAATTTTTGATTAATTTTTGAATATGAATTAAAAAAATTTCACTTGTTTCTTATGGTTTTTATATAAAAGGGGGTTCATATCCCATTATGTGTTTTGAAAAAAATGTTGATTTTCATGTGTAAATTTAAAAAATAGATTTAATGTGGTGTATTAAAAATAGAAAATTCATCCTCTTGAATTTTGAATGTTTTTTAGATATTATATTTTTAATTTTAAATTATAATGTGGTTATTAATAAATTTTTTGTCGCTTTTAATGTTTTTGGTAAATTTTTTGCATTCAATATGGAATTTGGAAAATGTTTTTTGAAAAAAATGCGTTTTGTGATAAAAAATGAGCGAGTGCTTTCATAAAGGGACCTCAAAAATTCTTTAACAAGAATGTGGTTTATTATGATGTGTTAATTTGATTTTGGGATCTCTTTCTCACTAATCCCATGTTAATTTACTCTTTATTTCTATAGAATAAAGTTCAATCTAATTTCTATGATTTAGAGTAATGTGAATTCATCTTGGTCCCTCAATGGAATTGAAATTTGGTTTCTATAGGTTTAATGGAATATATTTGAAAATGTATCATCCATCACATGATTCTACAGTTGATATTGAAAACCATTATGTCTTAGTAATTTTTTAATCAAAATTTCATTAAATAAATTACATTAAATATATCTTCAAATACAATTATTAATGTAACACCTTGATCCCAGAAGCCCAGATCTGGTGCATTATTTTATTACATTTTCTTGATTACATGTAATAAAATCACGAATGACCGATCAGTTTAGCAGTCCTAGATATCAAAATTATATAAATTATTCCCATAATACATTCGAAAATAGAAATTACAATCATTAGAAATAAAAAATGGAAATAAATTGAATCCATAAAAGCTTATTCAAAGGTGTCTTCTTTATAACACGGAGAAATAAAACATAGTAAGGGTGAGATGAAATAATCATAATGGTAAGTAAAGTAGAAGAAATAATGAGTCAATGATATTAAATTGACATGGCTAGGTGATTAACTAAAAACACATGTCATTCAATAACTAGTTAGGAAAAAATCAATATGGGAATATAATAAACTGAAACACAATCCATTTAATAAATGCACCAAAAATGAAATGTATCCATAGATATGTCGACAAAAAATCTCATGGATGAATAATAATAAATGATGGAAATGATTTATTAATGAATTTCATGTCTTATTCACATGAAAAACTATAATTTCAAGACATTTTTCAAGATGTTTTAAAACAACATATAGAAATCCCTTTAATTTTTCCAACGTATTTGTCTCATGAGAACCTGTCTATGCATCGAGGAGTTATATAAAGTCTGGGATCCACCCATAATTACCCATTCAATAATTCCTAAAAATGAATAATAAAAATAAATAAAATACCTTATAAAATATCTTTATTTAATAAAGAATATATAATTATCAATATTTCTCCAAGTAATTAAATAACTATTAAAGTAGACACCGTATGTAAAATGATATGTGGTTTAGGCAATAATAATATCGATTGTATGATTATATAAATATTCAAGTAAACATAAAATTAAAAATTATTATAATAAATTTAAAATTTTGATATAAATTTAACAATCAAAAAAAGAATTTATACCGCAGAGATAATAATTAAGAACATTCTTTAGGATAATAATCTTTAAACATTTCAAAGTGTCCCATTCCACATTGAAACATTTGAATAATAATATACAAAAAGGTATGAAACTAAATGAATTTTATAATATCATGATAATAAGGGGATTAATTATAAAACAAAAAAGGTATTATGTACACCATATAAAATAAACTAGGTGCATACAAACAAATAAGACTCAATGGAATGTAAATTGAGATGAAATCACTCATCTTAACCTTCATTTTTGTTGTGTGGTCTTTAGCCTCTTTTATAGTGGTTTAAAATATGTTAAAAACAAATATAATAACCATAATAATGTTTATAATACCTTATATTAATTTCTTATAATATCTCATTACCTATTTGTTAAAAACATTTATTCATTTTACTATTTTCTGGTGTTAATTTCCTTGTTTTCTTGAGTAAGTATTAACTTATTATTTTTTGATATAATTAATTATATCTGGGATTAGACATATAAATAATATTTACCAAGAAATAATTATAATATATAATCATTCTACATTTATTTATAGTAGTCCATACTATTTGGAGATTATGAATGAATTGCACCATTCAATGAGATGGTAGGTCGTAAGTACGCATGAACACTACTTACATTTCATTAATGTATTAAAAAAAGTAAAAATATGTATATTATAATCAAATTTTAATATATTTGTTATATATTTTACATATTTTTTTTAATAACATCCTTTATAAGATCCATGAATGGAATGAATGATCCATATTGTTTTGAGGGGTGGTAATCCACACTTCCTTAAATGAAATTATCATATTTACTCAAGATAGAAAAACTAATGAAATGTTATGAATAAAAATTAAAGAATCATTAAGACATTATAAATATAATATATAACATGTAAAAATATAGTTTTCATGATAATTTCCACCAAGATATATGGTAAATGAGAAATGAACAATCATCGTTTCTTGAGGCTGTAGTTCTCCATACACAGAAATAGTATATTCGTTACCCATTAGATGGTGGTGTTTGTATGTGAAGTTATAACCAATTAAATAAAAAAATCATAGAATATTTAGGATACTTGTTTTTTTAAATAATAATTGAATAAATATATTTTAGGCAGTGGATAATGGAAATAAAACTAGAGAGCTTGAGAGAAGATGTGACCTCTTAATAGGGTAACTTCTTTTGGTTTGTACCAAAAGGAATCCTTGGAAGGATTTATGTACAAATAAGGGATTAAAGGTATAGGTTAGTGATTTTGGGAATATATATGGGCATATATTTACCTAACCTATGTTTTTTAGAGGTTTGAGGAATGGGGAGAGGTGGTGGCATTTTATACGGGAGGAAAAGGACTCACTTGGTATTTTTAAAAAGAAGTTACATGTATTGATGTTTTTACCTAATAGAACTCTTAAAAACCAGAAAAACTAAATAATGGGAGGTTAATGGGAGAATTATTTCCATAAAATGGTCTTTTTACAAGATTTTAGGTCATTTGGGGCCCTAAGTTAAAGGTTTTGTAATTTATAAAGCTTAATTTTTCCTTAATAAATGTAACTAATTTTAATCTATTTCACTAATATTTAGGATCAAAAACAAATTTGGAATTATTATACATTATAAATTATTATTATTCCAAATATAGCATCCATTTTTCAAAATTAAAATCATTTAAATGGCATAATGTTATTTAATTTTTAACAAGAATGTGGGACGACAATGCAGGTTTTAAAAGTAAAAACATCTGAAAGATAACAATGTTTTTATAAACATCTTCAAAGTAAAATTGAATAAAATGAAATAAATTGAATTAATTGATAACAATTTTATCTAATTAAACTTTATTACCAATTAAAACCCTAATTTATCATTTTAAATAAATTAGATAAAAATCATTTTGGAACTAAAAGACAATATTTTTAACTATTCATTAAAAAAAGATATATTTCTAAAAAATATCAAAAATTCACAGCAACTTAATTTTTATGTTTGTAATTAAAATATAATGTCTATTTGGTTAAATTTAGTCAACTAAAGTTTCAAAATTCATATTTAAAATGGGTTCCCCATTAAAAGGTATTAAATTTCCTTTATAAAAACATAGGTTTTAAGTGTAATATTTGGTTTCTTCTTATCTTATACTTCTCAAGACTATTAGATGAAAATAAAAAATATTATATTGAATATATGATATATATATATATATATTACTTTAATATCAACCACTAATTTTTATTAATAAAATCAAATTGGGTAAAAAATATCTATGAAAATAATAATATTTTCTATTCAATTCAATAGGTTTTTATATTCATTTATATTTAATTTATAAAAAATTAATTTTTTTTAAATTTATGTAAACCAAATATTTTAATTAATCAGTTACCACTTTTCATAACTTATAATTTAAAGGTTGGTTTATACTTATTTTAATTAATAATATATCATTATTTGGTAAAACTCGGTCTTGCATATAATGTAAGCTTTCAAAGAAAGTCTCTCTTTCATTTAACACCAGGTAACATAGTGTTGAGTGCATTGAATAATATAAAAAATAATAAATCTATTTAAAACATTAAATATATATTAATTTATTTGGTTATTTTTTTCCCTTATTCTATTATTTTCATATGTCATGCATTCTATTTAATAAAATGTTCTTACATTATAATTTCGGTATGTTACATTCTCCCCACCTTAAATGAATTACGCCCTATTAATTTAAAATTGATCCTGAAAATATAGCTATTGAAAATAAACTATTTTTTAATGACCCACATTTTGAAAGTGTTAAAATCAAATCTTATTAATAAAAGATAAATTAAAGTAACATGGTTATATAATTAGGTTCCCCAGTAGGAGAACATAGGTTCAAAATGGAAACATGGATATGTAAGAAAAATATAGAAATCACGTTTTGATGGATACTATTAGAGAACATGTTTAGATGAAAGTTATTGACTACAAAACCATAAATCATAGTTTTGAATAAAGGTCATAGGTATCATTAAAATGATGATAATAGGACAATATTTTAATCACGATACTTTTTTCTATTTATTTGGAATTATATCAATCTATAATAATATAAGTAAATATACATTTCTATAAATACAATATTTTTCTTTGGTTGTTCCTTAAAAAAATTCTATTTTTCTTCTTATATGGTGAGGTAATATAAGAATTTATAAAACCATGTCCAAAGATCAACTCCAAAAAGTTCATAAATGGTTAAAATTTCCAAAAAATTATGATCTAACACTTTAGAAAGAATGTCACTAAATTTTCAAGATGAACTTATCATTATCCTTTAATCAACATGAAGCAACACTAAATTTTCACTTTCCAAACATGTTAATAACTTCATCTTGTAACCTCTTGAAGTATGATAATGACTTAAATTGCCATAAAATGTTTTTCGAAACATACATTAATCCTTATTCCTTATATAAGGAACATGTTAATGGATATATTACCTAAATATAAAAGTGTTGTAAACTCCCTTAATGAAATCATAGAATCGTTTATCGATATGTCATTGATAAGTTCTAAGGTAGTCAGTACTTCTCTAAATAAATTATTTCTTCATAATTATCTCCACATTATAAATGTATTAAGGGTTTTATTTCCATCAGTCATGTGTTTTCCAAATAATTTAACTTTTGACTAAATAAATTTTCTTATTACCATTCAATACTTGATCTTAAATAATTAAAAAAATCACTACAGTACAATCCTTATATATTTCATAAATCATATGATGGAAACATCAAAAATATAATAATTTGAAATTATATTTGTTATATCTAAATAAAAATGTACATTAATCATTCCACTTTGGTTGTTTCAATAACATTTTCTTGACCTTAATCCAGAATATTTTTCAGAGGTATATTTTCTTGATGTTTGGGGAATTAGATTGTATAGTGACCCATATCCTTATAGTTGTAACATTGAGTAAAAGTTTTCCATTCTTTCATTTTTAATCATTTTGTAGGTTACCTTGTTATCCACGCATATAAAAAACACCCAATACATTCAAGAATTTACCAGGGTGATTATTTAAACAGTTATCACAAGTTGTAAATTCTATTTTTACCTTCATCTTAGTTGACTCATTTCATTTTTCATGGTGTTCAAAAGACATCTTATTCTCATGGTTTACATTAAATATATAGTACATGGATAATTATTTCTTATTCTTGATAGCATATAAAACTATCCTTTATATGATGAGAAATTATAAGAAACCATGACCCTTTGAAGATTTGGCTTAAGACCATCATAGATACGGTTGATCATACACTAGGTGTTTCGTATATAATTAGCAGCACATCTGGATAACAATATAATGGTTTATTCATAATCCACAATAATATATTCTTCCATTTTATTTAATATAAGTAACATCATCTTTACCCTATTTTATTGATCATTAGGGAAGTATTTATTGAAGAATTTATCCTTAAAAGTTTCCCATTCCATCAGTTCAATTTCTTCTTCCTAACTTGTATTCTATATCAAAGAAAACCATAGATCAACATCAACATGGAGATAATAGACCTCAAGTGTAACCATTTTCCTTTTCACTAAATTACAAGGCCTTAAATATCTTAACTATAGACTTAATACTTTGTTCATCTTAATTGGAATAGTATTCCCACTAAATGATGGAGGTTTTTGCCGCATAACGTGATATAGCATAGGATATTCTCTCTGTGGGATAGGTTGTTCCATTCAGTCAAGGTAATTTTTCATAACCTAGATATGTTTCCCAAATATATCCATAGCTTTCTCAGTTCAAATGAAAGTTTCATTGAACTTATCATAAAGGAAACAGATACATTATCTAGCAGTATTGATACCAATCTTCCTTCCATGATCCATTTCTAAACAATGGCCTATACTATAGTAGATCCTAAATCTATGAAACTCTAAATATGGTATATCTCATAACACACATTTATACATCATAAATTATAGAGTCATAAACTTTGGTTACTTTGGGGAAATATTTATTTTCAAGTCCTTTATAATGGTTTGTAAAGAAAATGTGAATTATCCTAAGCAAATCCCCAAGGATTGTCAAACTAGGTGTGAAATAGGACCCATTGTCTTGGACGAGGTAACCCCAAGTAATGCCCAAATCACCTTTTTAAATTTATTACTCCTAGGTACATATATGTTAGATCCACATCTACTTATATTATCCAGAAAGGGTTTTATTTTAAGGAATACCCACATAATCTCTTCCTTACCAAAATTCTTGGATGTTCTTATATACTTAACCTCAATTTATATCTCAGTTTTTTCTTCCTGATATATGATTTTTGAATATAGTTTCCAAGTACCCTTCTAAACTTCCTCTGATACCAACTATAATTCCCCAACCAAAGAAGCTAAGAGTCGGTGCAATATTTTATTACATTGACATGATTACAATGAATCAAATCCCAAAGTACTGATCAGTTTAGTTGTCTTGAAAATCTTGATTACACAAATGATTCCCATAGTACATTGGGAAATATAAATTAAAAACATGATAAATAATGAAATTAAATATAATATATCCTTGAAATCTTATCAAAAGGTTTCTTTTTCATAACCTGGAGAAATGAAACATAATAAGGGTGAGATCAAATGCTCAGTAAGGGTAATAAAAGAGGAGTAAATAATAAATAAATGAGAATAAATTAACATGAAAATGTGATTAACTAAACACACATACCATTAAATAACTAGATAAGGTAAAATCAATATAGAAAGGTGTGAAACTGAAACACATGCCATTTAATCAATGAACTGAAAATGAAATGTAATCATAGATATATTGACACAAAAATATAATGGATTGATAATAACTAAACTAAACGAGGGAAATTATTTTGTAATTTAATTCATGTCATAGGCACATGAAAACCAATACTATGAAGGCTGTTCATAAGATGGTTCAAAACTATGGATAGAAACTCGTTTAATTTGGCATACTTATTTGTCTCATAAGAACCTGTCGATGCATCATGAGTTGTATAAATTTCTGGATCCACCCATCATTATCAGTCCAAATCATTACTTATATATAATAATCAAAATAATTAATATGTGTTATCAAATATCTGTATTTAATAATGAATATAGAATTATCAATACTCTCCATGTAATCAAATAACTGTAAAAGTATACACCGTATGTAAAATGATATACGGTTTAGGCCAAACTAAAATATATTGTAAGAGAATATAGATATTAAAGTAAACATATAGTTAAAAATTATTATAATAAGGTGATTGTTTTGAGATGAAGTTAAAAATATCAAAAGGAAGTGAGATCGTAAAGGTAATACATACGAAAATTCGTTTGGATAATAATATTTTAAAATTACATAGCATCTCATACCACTTTGTAACACTTGAGTCATAATCTCTAAAAATTTATGAAATTAAGTGGAACTTATACTAACATGAGAATAGTAATATTCCTGATATAACATGAAAAGGCAAGTATATACACTATTTAAAATAAACTAGGTTCATAACAACAAATAAGTCTCAATGAAAGGTAAATTAAGATGAAATCCCTTACCGTATCCTTAATTTTCGTTGAGTGATCTTCACCCTCCTATATAGTGATTTAAAATATTTTAATAACTAATATAATAAACATAATCATGTTTATAATACCATATATTAACTTATTATAATATCTCATTATCCATTTGTTAACAACTTTCAATATTTTTACTATTTTGGTTGTTAATTGCATAGTTTTCTCGAGAAAGTTTTAACTTGTTATTTGTTGTTATCTTTAATTAGATCTTGATATCATGATATAAATAATGATAAATAGGAATTAAATATCATGTATAATCATTATATATTTATTTATAGTAGTCCATAATATTTGGAGATTAGGAATGAAGTGCATTGTTCATGGAGACGGTAGGTTGTACGTATGTACGAATACTGCTTTCATTTCTTTATTATGTTAAATGAATGGTACTAAATCATACATATTTAAATTATAATTAAAGTATAATATATATGTTATATATGTTACATAGGTTTATTAAAACCATACTTAATATGTTCTATGTATGGATTGAATGAGTCATATTGCTTTGAGGGGGAAGTAGTCCATACGTCCCCAAAATAAATTATCGTATTTATACAAGATGGAAGGTATAAATGTAGGTTATGAATAAAAATTATGGAAGCATAAATATATTATAAATATAATCTATATTATATATATATATATATATAATTTCAATCATAATTTCCACCATGAGATGTGGTAAACTAGAAATGAACAATCATCGTTTCGTGAGGCAATAGTTTTTCATACATAGAAACTGAATGTTCGTTACACAATAGATGTAGGTGTGTGTATCTGTAGGTATAATAATTTACATAAAAAAATTATATTATATCTATTATAATGGTTTTGTTATATAATAATGGAATAAATATATTTTACGGGTGGAAAAGGAAATAAAACTAAAGAGCTTGAGAGAATATGTTACCTCTTAATTAGGTAACTTCTTTTCGATTAAAACAAAAGATTTTCTTGGAAGTATTTATACACAAATGGATGCTTAAAGGTTTAGGTTAGAGATTTGGGGAATCTATATGGGCATATAATGGCTGAAATTATGTGTTTTGAGAGGTGTGAGGAATGGGGATAGGTGTTAGGCTTTTATAAGGGTGGAAAAGGACTCACCTAGTATTTTTAAAAAGAAGTATGTGTACCAATGATTTTAACTGAAAAAAGTATTCAAAAACCAAAAAAAACACAATAATGTATGATTAATGGAATATTTATTCCCATCAAATGGGTTTTGGAAATTTTTATTGGTCTTTTGGTCCCCTAAGTTAAAGTTTTAGTCCTTCATTATGATTAATTTTGCCTTAATAATTGTGATTAATTTTAATCACTTTCACTAATATTTTTATTAAAAAAATTGGTCTTATTATATATTAATGATTATGATTTTAAAAAATATGGAATCCATTTTTCCAAATTCCAATCATATAAGTGGTAGAAATTGATTTAAATTTAATCCCTTAGGTGGGATGATAATGTAGGTTTTTAAAGTAAAAATGTCCAAATGTTTGCAACATTTTTATAATCACTTTCAAAGTGAAATTGATTATAATGACCTAAAATGTATTAATTGAGAAAAATATTATCTAATTAAACTTTTAAACCAATTAAAAATTTAATTTTACATTATAAATAAATAAGGTAAAAAATTAGTTTTGAACTACAATTCTGTATTTTTAACTATTCATTAAAAATGATATGTTTCCAAAAATTATCAAAAATTCCCCCTTACAAAATTTTTATGTTTCTATTTAAAATATTAATTTTATTTTGACATATTAAATCATTAAAAGTTTCAGAATTTTGATTTAAAATTGGATCTCTATTAAAAGGCGGTAAAATTATCTTTATAAAAATATAGGTTTTTAAGTGTAATATTTGGTCTGTTCTTATGTTATGTTTATCAAATATGTTTTATGAACTTAAAAAATATTATATTAAAAATATTATATATATATATATATATATTACATTAATATCACCTACTAATTTTTTCTAATTAAATCAATTAGGGTAAAACAGCTTTGTGAAAATAATAATATTTTTTGTTATATTCAATCAGTTTTCATATTCATTTCTAATTAATTTATAACCAATTAATTAATTTTAGATTTTTTAAACAAATATATTTTCAAAAATCAGTTACCCCATTTTCATAAATATTAATTTAAATAATATGTTATATCTTATTATATTTAATAATATATCTTTATTTGATAAAACTCATTCTTACGTGTGATGTAAGATTCCAAAGAAAATCACTCTAGCGTGTAACACATGGTAAATCAGTGTGGAGTTCATTGAAAAATATTGAATATATAAAATCTATTTAAAGTATTAAATATATTTTAAATTATTAGGGTATTATTTTCCCTTAAGTAATTGGTGTCCCATTCCACACACGTTATCGAATATAATGTCCTTACATTAGAATTTCATAGTGTTACAATTAAAGGGTGAATTAATATAGGTGAGAGATTATTTTTTCAGTGTATATTTAAAGGGGTAGAGAAGGATTCATTTTTTAAGACATATAAGTGTCACTTTTGAAATATTTATTTCTTATTATAAAAAGGGAAGATATATTCCTGGCAACATGATCCAAATTTTTCATATTTGGGTTATAAGATAGTGTTGGTATAAAAAAACTTATCTAATCCATTAATTATATATTCTTGTTATATTTTTGGAATTTTCTATTAATTTGACAATAGGTTTTACATTTAAACCACTATAGTGGTTATTATATTTTAATACATTGAAACATTACAAATTATGTGAATCAACATTTAAATAATATTAATTTACTTTTTTATGAAAATATACACACCACATTAAAAAAATTCTTTGAAAAATGTGTCCTTTTAAAATTGATGATTTTAATAATATCATATTTATTACTCATCTTCATTATATTTCATCAATTCCCCAGTATTAGAATAAATTCCATCATTATTTAAAATTAATATATATATATATATATCAAAATATAATACATGTTTTATATAAAAAATATTAATATCTTTTTAATTTCCTAGGGTTTTACTATTATAGTAATTTTCATAATGATGTTTCACATTTTATAATCATAATGTATTATTATTTCCCTTTATCTATAATATTATATATTTTAGTTTTTTTTAATTTAGTATTGTGTGTGATAAAATTTACCCAAAATAGTTTATTTAAATGAATGTACATACATAAATTTTCAGTTTTAAAGTATACAAGTACTTCATTATATATAGGCATAAATCAAGAATCACTCCAAATAACATGATGTTTTATTCCAACTAGGAGCATCATAATAGTGTGTGAAATAAGGACTATAAAATCATGCATCTATTTCCACTTAGAGAGTATAATGTAGTCTTGTGGAAATGATTTTTCTATTCAAAGGATAGTTGTTCATGTATAATCAATCCATGTAAATCATGTGTTTCAACCCATTGGGAATGGGTAAAGGGGTATAAACTGGTAACATAACTATGAACATGTATTGTATGATCAATTTCCTCCGTCAAACAATTTTATTACTAATAAACATTTCCAATTTAAGCAATAAACTAAGATATGTTTTCTAGTACTGTGTTAACTCCCAGCCTATGAACATTTATATTTAAGGGGACAACAATTGTCCTCATTGGCTTATACTCCAAAATAGTTGTTATTAAATTTTGTTCCATGATAATAATCCCTCATCTCTTTTGTATATGCACCTATATTTCTTGAACTACTCTAAGCCTTGATCATTCCATACCTGGTGGCATTGATCATTTTGGTTTCCCCTTATTATAATTTCCTATAACACTCAACTTTGATTATGAATATATTATTTCTATTTATTTAGTTATTGTAAAAATTAATTTTTTAGGAACCTAATTGTATGGATATGAATCGAAAATTGATGCATTTTAATCATATGAAAAATGATTATAAATATAGAGTTAAATATTTTATCATGTTTGTAATAGAGTATGAATATAACCCCTTTAAAATATTTTTTCAACATTTAATTTTTTTATTCAAGAAAATTTAGTCTAAAAGAGTTGGAAGAAAAATTGATTTTTCCTTAAATATATTAGAGCTATAAAAGTTGGACTAAACATGGAGAAAACTGAACAAGCACACTGATAAAGATGATACTATATTTTAGGGATCATTTGATTTGAATATTAGTGTAAATGATGATGGAGATCACATGGAATAAATGATAATAGGAATTTAATATGCCATTTATGATTTTCTCAATTTATTTGAGATGTTAAATTATTTTTCTAAGTTACCATTGTATACTAGTTATATAGAATACACAACATTGTTTGATGTATTGAAGTAATATAATTTGAATGATAGTCTACTAGAAGAAAATGAACTTCCATGATGAAAATATGATATTAAAATAATGTTATGTTCCATGGGAATGATCTTTATAAAATACATGTTTTTCCAAATTATTTCATTTTATTTCAAAAGGTCTATGAATCACTCATAAAATTCCCCAAGTGTGGCGTGAATTGATACAAGAAAGACGAATCAAGTCCTTCAAAATTTGTTTGGTGATTTCTTATCAAAAAATAGTTTATAATACTACATGTATATCAAGAAATAATAAGACAATTAACATGGCATATAGATATGAGAATTAAATATGGGAACCCACATCATCCAACAAACTCTCCTTAGTAGAAGAAAATTGAATATGAGTTTCTTGAATTTGTAAATGAGAGAATAAAATTCCATCTTTCATTATCTTTAGATGGAATAAATCCTTTTGGTGAAAAGATTAGTGCTCATAGTACATGGCCCATCATGTTGGTAAATTATTACTTACATCCAGGTTATACATGAAGCAGAAATACATTATGTTGTCTTTACTTATATTTGTACCAAAACAAACTGATAATGATATTGATGTCTATTTGTCTCCATTTATTGAAGATTTTAAATTGATGTGAGATATAGGTGTAACAATTTATTATACACATAGATGTGAATAATTCACATTAAGGACAATATTATATTGGATGATAAATGGATTTACTACTTATGAAATTTTTTTAGGATATAACATTGAAGGATTGTGTGGTTGTCCTGTTTTTTGAAGAATTCACACAATTAGATTAGTTGAAACATTCCTTAAAGTCCTTGTTTTTAGGACATCAGAAATATTTACATCAATGATATAAATATTAATCTTGGAAAAATAAATTCAAGGGGAATACTGAACAAGTAAAAACACCATCTCCACTAATGGGCAGTCAACTATTCGATAAGGTAAAATACAATAACAATGTTTTTGATAAACCATTTTTGAAAAACCTTAGGAAATCCGGTTGGAAAAAAAGATCACTTTTATTAAATTACCATATTGGATGTTTCTTGTACATAATGCATTTCAAAAATTTCATGCATGTAGAACAAAATATTTTAGATAGTGGTATTGGAACATTATGAAATGTTCCTAAAAAAGGATGGCATCAAGGCAAGGTAAGACATGATTGACATGGGGATAAGGGAAGGTTTGGCATCGATGAAGGGTAAGTAGTGTAATTTTATTCTTCTAGTATCTTATACTATCTAGATATGAAAAATGAATTTTTTTTATTTTCTTTAATGGTGTAAAAGTTTAAGAGGGTTATTCATCAAATACAAATAATGTAATTTCAATAAATAATTTGATGTTAAAGGGACTAAAATCACATGAATATCATGTTTTGATGAAATATTTGATGCTCTTGTATTTACATTAAATTATACCAAAAATGTACAACATAAATTAACCAGACTCTTCTTATTTTTAAAATCTATATACATTAAAGTTATAGACCTATTTAAGGTTCTAATCATGAATAATAAGGTTGGAGTAATATTATATAAATTATTGATGTTCTTCCAACCATAATTCTTTGATATAATGGTCCACCTGATGGTTCATGTGGATAGATATGTTAAACTATGTGTTCCATTCCATTATAGATGTTTTCCCCATTTAATGATATATAAATATTTTTAAAGGGTATGTCAATAATCATAGTCAGCTAGAAGGTTTTATTTCATAATAATATATTCATGAAGAATTTATTGAACTAGGTACCAAATACATATCTGATGTTGATAGCATTGAACTACCAAAGCCTTGTCATAGTGGATGCCTTATGGGTTATGGGATTTTTAGAGGATATATTATTACAATTACCTTCACGTGGAGGGATAAAGAGTATCTTTACATTTTTCATAATAGTTAATATGTTTACCCATATGTTGAAGCCCACAAAAAAATTAGAGATTTGAATCCATCCTGGTCTGAAGGATAGATATCAAATAAACATAATCTACATTTTATATGATGGTTTTGATATTATATTTATAAGGAGTTATCTAACCATCTAAATTCAATTTTCAAACAACTTCGATGTCTATCTAGGGGACCAAATGTGAATGTTATATCTTACACTAGTTTTGTATTCAATATTTATACATTCTATACAAAATAAGATGAGGAATGTAGTATGATGAAAAATAGTGGAGTTACACATTTGGAAGAAGTGATGCACATATCTAATTCCAAGGATAGAAATACAATTTATAAAAATATGTCATATTTTTGTATTATCAAACAAAAATTTGATTTGGATTATACTAAATTTCAAGTGTTGTTTTTTTGCAATGTAAATTGGTTGAAAACCATAGTGTAATGAAAGTTGATGAAATGGGATTTGTGAAGGTGAATTTCAGTGAGGAAGAGGAAATTGATGAGTCATTCATAATGGAATCACAAGTACTATAAGTTTTTTATATCTCAGATCCAGCAAAAAATAATTGGTTGATTTCCCTACTGGAAATTAAAATAACAATACAGTTAGAAGAAAATTCAATCATGGATGACCCTTTCTTTGAGAGATCAGAATCACTTCATGTTGGTCCCAATGTTGAAAATGTCTGGAACATTAGAGGGGACCACAAATAAGGGATTTTGATTCTCAATAGATGATCCAAATCCCTTCAACATTTAAAAAATATAAATATAGTTTAATGATGAGGTTAAAAGTATTTTTTAACATAAAATTATTTTCATCATAATATTATGTGTTCTCTATTGTATTAACATAATCTAAATTAAATGTTTGACTACTCATCCAGATAATATTATCTTCATATGATTATGTTACCAATCTTGTAAAAGAATAGGTTTTTTATAATGAAACAACATAATTATTAGGGGATGAAAAACATGTTGACAAAAAAAAAGAAAAATGAAGCATCACAGTGTTGATTAAAATTATCAAATCCCTACGTAAGAGATTAATGTTTTAGGTTGGAAAGATTCAATGTGGTGAACCTATTGACCCCAATACAGAAATATTCATTAGTTATGTTGGGGTCACATTGAAGATGAATATTCTGATTAGTATTGATTCATTTTTCCATGTCCAACTTGTAATGAAGGAAACCCTCTGGGGAGATATAAAGGTAATGTTATTATAACCTTTATTTATTTTATTAAAAAAATATTATAATGAAAAATTGATATAGTTTTCATTATTCCTTGTAGATTTCATTTATTTTAGATGATTATCATAATAAATATGCCTTAATGGCTGGTGGAAAATCCCATATAAGCTTCTAGACTCTTCTTACCAAATTTCATCTAAGGGATGCAGACAAGAAAGTAAATCCCCACCCACAAGTTACTTATAGCCACATTATAAAACAAGAAACATACAATGCTTACATCAGTCATCATAATGATAAATCATTTTAGGTGCATTATGGTCAATAATATATTATTTGAAATAATTATTTTATCCAATTTGATTCAAAATTTTGAATTTATAAAATAGTAAAGGAGCGCTGAAGATAATGAATGTGCATAAAAACCAATGTACCCATATCATGGAGAAGGTATGGGGTATGATTTACTAGAAAAGAAATTGATACGAATTTTAAATCAACATATAAAATATTTATGTGATATGAAATATAATATTTTACTTTTTTTATATGTAGACTGAAGATTCTGAATCAGAAGCCACTTTTATCCTGTGTCATGTGTTATGGAAGGAGGCTCATGTAAATAGAGTAAACTAGTTGATGAAAACACAAAAATGGTATGGGAATAATGTGTAAGTATGACATAATAGTAATTTTGTGTGATATATGATAGTTTTACATAAAAATATCCATTTACGTTCATATGTTTTCATAAGGTTTAGAAACAAGAATTGATAGTGAATGTACTAGAAGAAAAACTACTTTTGGTATCTTTAAAGTGTACAGAACAATATTGTCATGTCACAATAGTAGGTTTTTGAGTGTCTCCTTGATCATATTTTGATAATATAAAACCACAAGAAGATGTGTATAATAATATTAAAGTATTTCAGGCACAAATAATTTCGTTTAAAGATATTAGTGTTTGGTCTGGTTTGGTAGTGCAATATATTAGAAAGGATCAAACCGAACTGGTGGTTGAACATAGATCCACACATGAAGAACTAAATAAAACTACTGGATTTTAGGATAGTCATTTCTCAAAACCTCATACCTTACCTTTGGTAATCAATTTTTTCATTAATCTTTTTCATAAATGTGAATCAAACAACTTCCTATTACTTTATATTATTAAAATTGTATGGGGTAATGTTATATGTGATTTATATCTATCAACACCCATGAACTGCCTTATTCTATGGGGTATAGTGTATAATATACTAGGAGACAAGCTACATAAAAAATAACTCCCAATAGATCACATGATATTTTGGATTGAGTTAGGCCAAGAGCCGACAACTGAGTTTCATGTACCACTTGATGATTTCAATATTAAAATGATCAATGATGCTATTGGAAATTTCGTTAAATGGTTATATAATATTATAAATATACATGAGGTATGTATTTAAAAAAATCTAATGAAAAACTTATAATAGTTGATGAATTTTTTTTTTGAAGTGATGTATGGTATTACATGAGGATAAAGTGAAAGAGAAACTGAAGGTCGGATCAAGATAATCAAGTGAATCGACCAAAAAATAAAAAGGACTTTCTATTAGTACGTTCTATCCACCAGTTCCACTGAAAAATTTATTATCATTGAATGTTCATTTAGAGATCTCTCTTAAAGATGAAAATATTTCTTACCTTCAATATAAAGAATAAATATTTAGAACGTTTTCTACAAACATGGTTTTCTCGAGAGTGTAGATAATATTATGAAGTTTGAATAGTTGGGATTCTCTATTGTGAATACATACATAATGTACATTTTCATAATACATTATTTAAAATAATGATCTAATAAGTTCATTATAATTAATAAATATATAAATTTTCTACAGGAATATTTATTACTACTATATAATGGTAAAATTGTGTGAAGTATGATTTGGATTCATTAATCCTTATATATTATCTATGAAATAAAATTCTTCAGAGAAGAGATAAATTGATAAGAAAAAAGATGATCTAAACATTTCATTTGAGTTAAAAATAATAGACAGTAGACTATTTCTGTTTTCTACAAAGTAGGGGTATAACTCTATAATATAATCACATAAATTATATTTTTATTTTTTTTCATTACTTATTTGTTTTTGTTTTTTAGGAAGCACTGTATAATTCTCGCACTTATTCCAGCTACGCCAAATATTTATTTTTTGAATCCATTGCATGGATATCCAACAAACCAACCACATATGATGTGTATTGTGAATTTTTAATACACTACAATCAACATTTTATAGATAATATTTAAATTTAATGTTTCAATCATTGTTTTAAGTTGAATATTATTTTGATAGGGAGGTATCTAAATATAGGATAAATCATTTCATCAAGTCAGTGAATGAATATAAAAAGGCTTTGGATTACTTCAAATTAAAATAGATTAAGGTATATAAATAAATATGTAAATATCAAAGAATATTTCAAAATAATTTAATTTATTTTTCCAATGTTTATATAGTGTACAAAGAAAGATAATGATAATTATTAGAGATATTATGTTTGTGATTTTATGAGAGAGATCATAACCCATGAAAAGACCAGCATCCCCGAATAGGTAATTTACAAAGATAATTATAATTTCATTAAAAATATTTCTTAATCATATTTTTGATTATATTTTCTTAGTAATACCAAGATTGATGAAGACCTCCATACTGAAAATAATAACTAAATTATTTTTAGAGATGAGTGGGCAGTATACATGGTGTTGCAATGTTTTTCTTCATCATATTTTGGATATTACATGGTATGTTTGTGATCTAGTATAGTATGGACCTTAGAAATATATTTGAGGAGTGAATCATTAGTTTCAGAATGCTTATATATTATTTTTGATCAGTTCCTCATGGATAAATATAATGGATGAAATAAAATTTTCTAGAAACTAATTGGTAGAATATGTCGTGTTAGAATGTATACATACATCATGAATAGGTGAATACCTAATACTTATTTAGTTAATTTTCTCATCTTTTTATTTAATTTTTTTTAGTTAATTTCATTATCATTTTTATCTGATAATTTTTTTAAAATAATTACACATTAGTTCAAAGAACACATCACATGCTCAAAATCGAGCAAACGAGCTCATATTGTTTTCAAAAATTATGGAAAAGATTCATAAGTCATTTGTGAGGTATAAAAGTTGACTAAATGTTAATCCAACACACGTTGTGGTTGGTATGAATCAAAGTATGTGTTTTTAATATAAAAGTGTCATTTTAGTTTAAAACATACATCAAATAGTCAAAATCATGCAAACAAGCATGGATTTTAACAATCTTTATAAAATCGATACACAATTCATTTTTCACATGTAGGAATTTATCACATGTCAATACGACACCAAATGTGGTCCGTATGAATCAAAGTATGTGTTTTAAATTTTAAATTGTCATTTTAGTTTAAAACATACATCAATTATTTAAAACCATGAGAATGATCTTAGATTGTTTTCAAACATTAGGATAATGATCCCTAATTCATTTTTCATGTGTAGGAATTAACCACACATCAATCCAATGCATGGTGTCACCAGTATTACTCAAATTGTGTGGCTTGAATTTAAAAATGACATTTTGGAAAAAAATAAAATTGTCATACTCAAAAATAATATAATGAATTCATATTTTTTTGATACTTTAGGATAATGATCTGTAACACCCCAAGCTTATACGGTACGCTTCCCTTTGAATAATGCAACAGCGTGTGTTGTATGCAACATCGAGTTCTAACACACCACAACCAATCAAACTAGCCATTATGAATAGTAATACCCACTTTTTGAAATTTTAAAATTTTATTTTTCAAAATGGACTTCATTTTTGGATTCGGAATATCGAAATTAGCCTAGGGTGAATTTTTGGTATTTTTATAGAAAAACTTCATTTTTTTATGAATAGTGAAACCACTAAGCGGTAGTTAAAAAACTGAATTTTTTCATAAAACTTAATTTTACCACTTCTGTGAGTGGAATTTAAAAAATCCGAGAGACACGGTCAATATCAAGTACTAAAATGTGGTTCAATGAGATGAAAATAATTTTTGGTGAATAGTAACTTTTTACTTTTATTTACCACAGTTAAAAGTAAATAGGGTTATTAAGGGTAAAAAAGATATTAATATTACCCTAACACATGTCCTAATTATATTGGATAAGCTTAATTCGACCAAAAAAACCTTAGGAATAAAATATTATCATTTAGGTCCACTTGAATTAGATTAGGACATTTATAATTATTTAATTCAAAGAAGAGTTAAAAGAGTTAAAATCAAATTTTATTTACTAATTCTTTTTTAATATAGGGATATACATAAGATAAATTCGATTGTAAATATTCATTAGAAAGATAAAAAGATTTCCTAAATAATGGTATTTTATTTATAATTTTGACACATTAAATAATTTATGTTATTTATGACCCAATGATGATGCAGTAATTACCATAATAGTAAAAAATTAAATTAATTGATATTATAAATACCCAAATAAATATAATTTGAGACTTTTTATGAATTAATATAATTTTATAGGTTAATATAACATGTTAGTAATGATTTAATTAACTTTTTTAGAAGTAATAATTCTGTTATGATTTTCACAAAAATCAATTTTCCAAATAGTGTCAAAATTGACATAAAAGAGTTTTTAAAACAAATATTATATTATTAATTGATATTAAATTCCTAAAAATCAAGGTTCTTCCAAGAGACTTATATCATTATATTTTTATCATTAATGGACCACTTGGGGGTCTCTTGGAGGTATATAGTAAGTTTATTAACTATATAATATAAAAATACAAAGTGACATGGTAAGTGTCAAACTAATTAACTAAGAGTTAAAACAAAAGGATAAGGTTAATATAATGACCCAAACCTATCTAAATTCTATTGGTTAAGTGGTTTTCAACCCATCCCAAACTTAACTTTAAATAGTCCACTTTGGATCCATTAGAAACTGAATATGAATTTATTATAAAATAATATTTCTAGCTTTTCCTAAGGTGCTCATCACCCCTCTAATAAAAGGCCACTCCCCCTTCTCATTAATTCACACCTTCAAAGACATTTGTCTCAGCCAAAATCTTCCCAAATACTCTCTAAACTTCCCTAAATTCATCCTATAGGCGTTAATTTAGTTATAAAGCCATCCTAAGGAGCCCTTTTGATCAAATCAAAAGGAAGAACCCAAAGAAGAGGTAATGATTTCACCACCCTTTTTCAAGTTCCTTTCTTCTTCCACTTCTTCTTTCATTTTTTATTACCATTATAAACTAATAACTCCAGAATATTATATATACTGTGATGTTATTATAAATATGGTACAACCATATTCAGTATTCTATTCATCCTTTGAATAATATGTCACCATACGTGCGTACGTACGACTTACCGTCTCCACGTCGTGGTGTAATTGTTATTCAATAAATTATTATTTGGATGGGTATAATAATGATGTGTAATTAATGTCAATAATAAATATAACATGATAATTATTGTTTATATATGATATACCATTCAATTATATATTATTTTAACATCAAAATAATGATATTGTCGCTCGTGCGTACGTACGGACTACCGTCTCCACGAACGCGATGAGATTCATTCTCCATCGTATCCATTCATGTCTAATTCTCATTTGATGATTAATAATAGTATATAAGGAATTGATATCATTCTGGATATGATTAAGATACAACATATCCATGGAAAACACGGCTTAAGTAACAAAATATATAAAAGAAAACGAGTAAGTTAACACCTGAAACAACGATAATACTAAGATATTATTAACAAATCAATGTTAAAAGATCATATATGATATCATATTAATGTATATGATTCTTGTATAATTTAATAATAATTATTTCACCATTATACAGGAGTTTAACCTACCCCAATCAAGGAAAAGTACAAGGTAAGGGTTTATTTCGCAATCTCTTCATTATTTGAGGTTGTTTATACGTAATAATCTACTGGGATCTCTTTATCATCCACATCCATGTTTCTTAAAAATGTATTTCAAAACATTTTTACTATTTACAAGAATATGGGTGAAAGTAATTTATACCCTTGTTTTACTTTTTGTAAGAGGTTTATAAAGGAATCTTTCCATCGTTTTCCAAACAAGGTGCTTTTTAACCTTTTTGACAGAATTAAGGTAAGAATGTTTTTTTTAACTTATACGGAGGGTGCGGCTATTTTCTGCCGTTATAAAATCATCGAAGCTTCCCTTAAAAGCTTATTAGAATATTTTCAAAGAAAATGTTTTATTTTATAAATATATGACTCTTAAATGATTTCAAAATAGAAAGAGATATTTCTCTAAAAAGAGTTTTGATTTCATCTGTTTCAACATCTTTGATGGAATTTTCACTTATTTGAAGTTGATTTATTATGATACAAAACATCTAAATTGTATTGAAGGTTTTGTGATATGTTTGACTATGGATGTGTTATTTTTATACCATTCATGGTTTATGGATAAAGTATTGACATTTAGTATGCTAGTTTTAATACCAATGTTTATGTTATGTTCAAACCTGTTCATATGATAAATGCATTGGACTTAATATGTGATGGGTGGAGCCCGCTATAGCTCCTCTATGCATCGGTAGGTCTCATGAGACAAACTAGTTTCTTGGCACAAGGCCTTGGAAAAATCTTATTTCTAGTCTTGGCACGAGGAATTGGTTATGTGGTTATGATAATATGGAATTATGCATTCCGTCATTATGAAAGTGGTTATTGATATTTCTTGTGATTATTTGATTAGTAGAATATCCATGTGAATAAGTAAATGTAATTATTTCATTTTATTTTTTCCATACTATGTTTAATTTCAAGTTTAAAAGGCTTTTGTTTTAGATATATATTGCCTTAAATGTTTATTCTTATTTATGAAAGTTTCCACTATAATGTTATCCTTACTGGGCATTTGAGCTCACCCCTTTTCTATGTTTTATTTTTTACCAGGATGTGAAGAAGTAAATTATGAATGACCTCCCGGGATAGTATGAGGGGATAAGAGTGTGGACTATGGAGACTATATTGTTTTAGTTTTCATTTTATGGTGTAATGTAAAACTTTATGAATATATCTAGTGTTTCTAAGGCTACTAAACTAATCAGTCTTTCAAGATTTGATCATTCTTGTGATCATGAAAATGTTATGTAATAATGCACCGACTCTGGGTAACTAGGGTCAGGGCGTTATAGTTGGTATTAGAGGAAGTTTAGTACAAACCTTGAAATCTAGATTTAGATAAACTCTGATTAGAGCACATAGATTTAAGATGAAATTTGAGGATTAGTATAGAAGAACTTCCTAGAATTTTGGTATTGTAGAGATTTTGTGAGTTTTCTGAGCAATACATCCCTATCTGGATACGAGTAGGTAGAGGCGGCTCTGGCATAGATGTACCTAGGGGTAAAACCTGAAAACACCGCTTTGAGCTAGACTCGAACGGGAACGGGTTCACGACAACGGGCCTTTCTGCACTCGTAGTTACGACACTTCCGGGGGATATGCTTAGGATAACTCTCATTTTCTTTACAAATAATTATGAAGGGTTTATGAGTATATACTTCCTCAAAGAAAACATTTTTGTGATTATGGATTATATCCATAAATAGTTCAATTTATGTTAAGTGTTTTATAAGTATGGAATTATGTATTTTGATTCATAAAGTGATCTAGTTTATGCCATTGTTTAGAAATGGCTCCTAGTGGAAGAAATGGAAATCGTATCAATGCACGCACTCCATGTAGGGATTTCCCTCCTACTCAATATAATTATAGTGGAGCTGGTGATGCAACTGGTACCGATCAGCTAATCACCATACTGGGAAAACTCACTCGGGTTATGAATAATAACCTTTCCTGTATGGAGCACCCTGATCCACAGCATGGAGGATCAATGTTAGATAGCTTTATGAGGCAACAACCACCAACTTTCAATGGGAGTACAAATCCCTTAGTAGCTGAGTAATGGATAAATTCCCTAGAGAAAATATTTCAGGCATTGGGGAGTAGTAAAAGGGAAAAAGTTATCATAGAATTTTACTACCTCACTAGAGATGATGATCAATGGTGGTCATTGATTCAAAACACGAAGGAAGATGATGAAGTATCAAATATGGAATAGAGGGAGTTCAAAGATCTGTTCTTAGAAAAATACTTTCCTCGTGACCATCGAGAATATATAGAAATACAATTTCTGAGTCTGAGACAAAAGGAGGATGAGAATGTCGCAATGTATGTGGCTAACTTTACAAGGTTATAAAGGTATGGTGGAGATTATATACGTAACCCAAGAAGTAAGATTGATCATTTCTTTGATGGGTTAAAACCATTTCTCCGTCGAGCATTAGTCTCACAATCTTTCTCGTCATACAAAGACATTGTCTCATGTGCTATCAAGACAGATAAATAATTCTCTAAGTCTTATGACTTTAAAGAAAAGCAAGAGAAGAAGAGATCTACTGATCAATCTGGGAATGGAAATAAGGGGAAGAAGGAAAGTTTGAATATCCATCATGTGGTAAATGTGGGAAGAAACACCCTGGTACTTGCATGAAGGGAATGGGTGTCTGTTATAAGTGGAGTGAAAAAGTCCACCAAGCTCATGATTGCAAAGGGAAGAAGGAATCTACCAATGTTCAGTGCTACAATTACAGGGAGATGGGACATTATGCAAATGAATGTCCTAAGAGTCAGAGGAACTTACCTCAGAAAAGGCCAAAGGATCAAGGCCAAGCTTATGCTATCACTACTGTTGAGGTAGAAGCTCTGAAAGACGTGGTGGCAGGTAATTTAATGGTTTCCTCAAGTTTAGAAAATGCATTATTTGATTCTGGATCATCACATTGTTTCATATCTTCCCAGTTTTCTAAGAAAATTAGATATTTCCGATTTGATTTAACAATGGAGTTTTCAGTTAAAACTCTTAAGGGAAGTATCATTGCAACAAAGTTTTTTGAATCAGTCCCCATTAGAGCACATAAATGTTATTTATCCGCTGATCTCATCATCATACCTATGATTGAGTTTGATATAATCCTTGGTATGGATTGGCTTTCGGACAATGATGTGAATATTATTGTAAGAAGAAGGAGGATATGATTTTTGATGATGATGATAAGGAACACCTTATCATTAGAGCAGAATCTTCACCACCTAATTCTTATCTAGATCCACCCCCAGTAGCTCAACTAAATTCAATTATTGGGGAGGAAGAGGATGAAATGATTGTGGGTAAGGAAAGGAATTTTCAAATAGAGGATGTACCTATTGTTAAAGAATATGTAGATGTGTTTCCGGAAGATTTACCTGGACATCCTCCAGAATGAGAAGTTGAGTTTTCTATTGATTTAATTTCTGGATCAAGGCCTATGTCGAAGACCCCTTATAGAATGGCCATTGTAGAATTAGTTGAACAAAAGAAACAACTAGAGGAATTGAGTAATAAGGGATTTATTCTCCCTAGTGTTTCTCCATGGGGAGCCCCTGTTCTTTTTATTAAAAATAAAGATGGATCTATGAGGTTATGTATCGACTATAGGGAGATCAATTATATAACAATAAAGAAAAAGTATCCCCTACCTCGCATTGATGATTTATTTGACCAACAGCATGGAGCTCAATACTTTTCAAACATTGACCTTCGATCTAGATACCATCAGTTGTGTGTGAAAAAGGAAGACATTCCTAAGACAGCATTTCAAACCAGGTATGGGCATTATGAGTTTATAGTAATGCCTTTTGGATTGACTAATTCACCCTCTGTATTCATGGATCTGATGAATAGAGTTTTCAAAGAATATCTCGATGAATTTGTGGTGGTATTTATTGATGATATCTTGGTATACTCCAAAAGCTAAGAAGATCATGAAAATCACTTGCTCATTATCCTCAAGACTCTAAAAAGATATGAATTATATGGGAAGTTTAGCAAGTTTGAATTCTAGTTTCAGGAGATTTTTTTTCTTGGCCATATTGTCTCTAATGATGGAATCTCTATTGATCATTCTAAGACCAAGGCAATCCATGAATAGCCTGCACCAATGAGTATAACTGAGGTACGTAGTTTTATTGGTTTAGAAGGTTATTATCGACGTTTCGTCCAGAATTTTTCCTGGTTGGCTAACCCATTAACAAAGCTCACATGTAAAGGGGTTAAATTTGTTTGGAAAAAAGAGTGTGAAGAATATTTTGAAGAACTGAAGAGAGGATTAGTCAATGCTCATATATTGACTCTACCATCAGGGAATTATGGGTTTATTATTTATAGTGATGCATCAAAGAAAGGACTTGGTTGTGTCCATATGCAGAATGATAGGGTTATTGCCTATGTATCACGACAGTTGAAAATCCATGAGCAAAACTATCCTACTCATGATCTCGAGTTATCAGCTGTAATCTTTGATTTGAAGATATGGAGGCACTACCTCTATGGTGAAAAATGTGAGATTTATACTGATCACAAGAGTTTGAAGTATATTTTTTCGCAAAAAGAACTCAACATGAGGCAAAGGAGATGGCTTGAATTACTCAAGGATTATGATTGCACGAAACACTACCACCCGGGGAAGGCAAACAAGGTGGAATATGCTTTGAGAAGAAAAAATCATGGAGTTTTGAACAATATGAGAATTGAAAGGGATCCAATTTTCATGGATCTAGTGAAGATGGACATGGGAATAACCAGGGAAGGTGAAACATCAATGCTTTTTCAAGTGGTTGTCAAACCATCTTTACTAGAAAGGATTAAGAGTTCTGACACCGATGATGAAGAATTTCAAAAGAAGATTAAAGCTGTGAATGATGGGAGATTGAGAGACTTTGTGTATGAAGATGGAATTTTGAAATTTGGGAAGAGAATTTGCGTTCCCGATATAACTGATATAAAAAGGGAATTGCTGGATGATGCTCATAGTTCCAATTTCTCTATACACCCTGGGAGCACCAAAATGTATAGAGATTTGAAGGAACATTTTTGGTGGGACAAAATAAAGAGGGATATTTCTGATTTTGTGTCTAGATGTATGGTTTGTCAACAAGTGAAAGCTGGAAGGCAAAAGCTTGAAGGAGTCATGCAACCTCTTCCCATACCGGAGTGGAAATGGGAAAATATTACGATGGACTTTGTCATAGGGCTACCAAAGACTCATAGAAGGAACGATACAATATGGGTCATTGTTGATCGTCTTACCAAGTCAGCACATTTTCTTGCTATAAGGGAAGATTTACCACTTGAACGACTATCAAGACTATATATTAATGAAGTTGTGAAACTTCATGGAGTACCCCTATTGATTGTTTCTGATCATGATCCCTGTTTTAATTCAATATTCTAGAAAAGTCTTTAGAAAGCCTCGGATACTGAACTTCATTTGAGCACTGCCTACCACCCTTAAACAGATGGACAATCAGAACGAACAATTCAAACCTTAGAAGACATGTTGAGATCCTGCTCACTTGACTTTCAGGGTATGTGGGATCAATATTTACCTCTGGTAGAATTTTCCTATAACAATAGCTTCCATTCGAGTATTCAAATGGAAGCATATGAAGAGTTATACGGAAAGAGATGTCGCACACCAACCTTTTGGGATGACGTTGGTGAAAGAAAAATTATAGGCCTAGAAGTGGTGGAGGAAACTATGGAAAAGGTGAAGGTAATCCAAAACCATATCAAAGCAGCTCAAAGTAGGTAGAAGATCTATGCTGATAATCGAAGGATTTGTAATTTCAATTCAGTGATCATGTTTTTCTGAAGGTATCTCCAGGGAAGGGAGTCATATGTTTTGGTAAGAAAGGTAAATTGAGTTCTAGGTACATCGGATCTTTCGAAATTCTAGAATGAATTGGGGCGGTAGCTTACTGATTAGCAAAGCCTCCAAGTCTCTCCAAAGTTCACGATGTGTTCCACGTATCTCTTTTGAGGAAATACATGCCTGACCCAACGCATGTACTCACCTATGAGGAATTAGAACTGGAACCTGATCTGTCTTATTGCGAAGATCCCGTCAAGATTCTTGATACGAGAGAACAAGTACTGAGAAACCGGATGACTCATCTGGTAAAAGTCTTGTGGAGAAACCATAAGATGGAAGAGGCAATGTGGGAACCCGAGGAACTTATGATGAAGAAACACCCGAGTCTTTTCATGCTGTAGTATTCTAGAAATTTCGAGGAAGAAATTATTTAAAGGATGGGAGAATGTAACACCCCAAGCTTCTATGGTACGCTTCTCTTTGAATAATGAAATAGCGTGTGTTGTACGCAACATCGAGTTCTAACACACCACAACCAATCAAACTAGCCATTATGAATAGTAATACCCACTTTTAAAAATTTATAAATTTTATTTTTCAAAATGGACTTCATTTTTGGATTCGGAATATCAAAATTAGCCTAGGGTGAATTTTTTGTATTTTTTTGAAAAACTTCATTTTTTGATGAATAGTGAAACCACTAAGTGGTAGTTAAAAAACTGAATTTTCATAAACCATAATTTTACCGCTTCTATGAGTGGAATTTCTAAAATCCGAGAGTCACAGTTAATATCAAGTACTAAAATGTGGTTCAATGAGATGAAAATAATTTTTGGTGAATAGTAGCTTTTTATTTTTATTTACCACGGTTAAAAGTAAATAGGGTAATTAAGGGTAAAAATGATATTAATATTACACTAAAACATGTCCTAATTCTATTGGAAAATATTAATCCGACCAAAAACAACATTAGGAATAAAATATTATCATTTAGGTCCACTTGGATTAGATTAGGACATTTATTATTATTTAATTCAAAGAAGAGTTAAAAGAGTTAAAATAAAAGTTTATTTACTAAATAATGTTTAATATAGGGTTATGCATAAGATAAATTCGATTTTAAATATTAATTAGAAATATAATAAGATTTCCTATATAATGGTATTTTATTTATAATTTTTAGACATTAAATAATTTAATTTATTTATAACCCAATGATGATGCAGTAAGTACCATAATAGTGAAAAATTAAAATAATTGATATTATAAATACCCAAATAAATATAATTTTAGACTTTTTATGAATTAAACTAATTTTTAGGTACATATGACGTGATAGGAATTATTTAATTAACTTTTTTTGAAGTAATCATTCTGTTATAATTTTTACAAAAATCAATTTTCCAAATAGTGTCAAAATTGACATAAAGAATTTTTAAAACAAATATTATATTATTAATTGATATTAAATTCCTAAAAATCTAAGGTTCAGCCAAGAGACTTATATCATGATATTTGTATCATTAATGGACCAGTTGGGGGTCTCTTGGAGGTATATAGTAAGTTTATTAAAATATATAATATAAAAATACAAAGTGCCATGGTAAGTGTCAAACTAATTAACTAAGAGTTAAAACTAAAGGATAAGGTTAATATAATGACCCAAACCTGTCTAAATTCTATTGGTAGAGTAGTTTTAGACTCATACCCACCTTAACCTTTAAAAAATCCACTTTGGATCCAATAGAAACCGAATATAAATTTATTATAAAATAATATTTCTAGCTTTTCCAAAGGTGCCCCTCACCCCTCTTATAAAAGGGCACTCCCCCTTCTCATTAATTCACACCTTCAAAGCCCTTTTTCTCAGCCAAACTCTACCAAAATACTCTCTCAGCTTCCCTCACTTCATCTTAGAGTCCTTACTTTAGTCAGAAAGCCAACCTAAGGAGCCCTTTTGATCAAATCAAAAGGAAGAACCCGAAGAAGAGGTAATGATTTCACCACCCTTTTTCAAGTTCCTTTCTTCTTCCACTTATTCTTTCTTTGTTATTACCATTATAAAATAATAACTCCAGTATCTTATATATAATGTGATGTTATTATAAATATGGTACAACCATATTCATTATTCTATCCATCTTTTGAATAACATGTCACCATACGTGTGTATGTACGTCTTACCGTCTCCACGTCGTGGTGTAATTGTTATTCAATAAATTATTATTTGGATGGGTATAATAATAATGTGTAATTCATGTAAATAATAAATATAACATGATAATGATTCTGTATATATGATATACCATCCAATTATATATTATTTTAATATCAAAAGAATGATATTGTCGCTCGTGCGTACGTACGGACTACCGTCTCCACGAACGCGATGAGATTCATTCTCCATCGTATCAATTCAAGTCTAATTCTCATTTGATGATTAATAATAGTATCTAAGGACTTGATATCATTCTGGATATGATTAAGATACAACCTATCCATGACAAACACGGATTACGTAACATAACATATAAAATAAAATGAGTAAGTTAACACCCGAAACAACGATAATACTAAGATATTATTAACAAATCAATGTTAAAAGATCATATATTATATCATATTAATGTATATGATTATTGTATAATTTAATAACAATTATTTCACCATTATACAGGAAGTTAACCTACCCCAACCAAGGGAAATTACAAGGTAAGGGTTTATTTTGCAATCTCTTCATTATCCATGGTTGTTTATACGTAATAATCTACTGGGATCTCTTTATCATCCACATCCATGTTTCTTAAAAATTTATTTCAAAACATTTTTAATATTTACAATAATATGGTTTAAAGTCATTTATACCCTTGTTTGACTTTTTATAAGAGGTTTATAAATGAATCTTTCCATCGTTTTCCAAACAAGATGCTTTTTAACCTTTTCGAGAGAATTAAGGTAATAATGTTTTCTTTAACTTATACGGCGGGTGCGGCTATTTTCCGCCGTTATAAAATCATCGAAGCTTCCCTTACAATATTATAAGAATATTTTCAAAGAAAATGTTTTATTTTATAAATATATGACTCTTAAATGATTTCAAAATAGAAATAGATATTTCTCTAAAAAGAGTTTTGATTTCATCTATGTCAACATCCTTTGATGGATTTTACGATTATTTGAAGTTGATTTATTATGATACAAAACATCTATATTGTATTGAAGGTTTGGTGATATGTTTGACTGTGGATGTGTTATTTTTATACCATTCATGGTTTATGGAGAAAGTATTGACATTTAGTATTCTAGTTTTAATATGAATGTTTATGTTATGTTTAAACTGGTTCATATGAGGAGTGCATTGGACTTAATATGTGACGGGTGGAGCCCGCTATAGCTCCTCGATGCATAGGTAGGTCTAATGAGAAAAACTAGTGTCTTGGCACAAGGCCTTGGAAAAATCTTATTTGTAGTCTTGGCACGAGGCCTTGGCTATATGGTTATGATAGTCTGGCATTATGCATTCCATCATTATGAAAGTGGTTATTGATATTGCATGTGATTATTCGATTAGTAGAATATTCATGTGAATAAGTAAATGGAATTATTTCATTTTATTTTTTCCATACTATGTTGAAGTTCAAGTTTAAAAAGCTTTTGTTTTAGTTATATATTGCCTTAAATGTTTATTCTTATTTATGAAAGTTTCCACTATATTGTTATCCTTACTGGGCATTTTAGCTCACCCCTTTTCTATGTTTTATTTTTTCCCAGGATGTGAAGAAGTAAATTATGAATGACCTGCAGGGATATTATGAGGGGATAAGAGTATGGACTATGGAGACTATATTGTTGTAGTTTTTATTTTATAATGTAATGTAAAACATTATGAATATATCTAGTGTTTCCAAGGCTACTAAACTAATTGGTCTTTCGGGATTTGATCTTTCTTGTGATCTTGACAATGTTATGTAATAATGCACTGACTCTTGGTAACTGGGGTTGGGGAGTTACATGATCCCTCAAACATTTTTGACATGTGGGAATCAAACATTCCTTAGTACAATACATAGTGTACCCAGTATAACTAAAATTGTACGGTTTAAGTTTAAAATTAAAATTTTATTAATTTATTATTTAATGTTTTTGTTTTATTAATTTATTTATAGTATTACAAATATAATAATTGTTTTCATATACAGGTGGAATCTTTTTCTTGAGTAGGTGTGAATTATTTTAAGATTCTTGGGCCAGTGAGAGATTGGACTTCAAGGATTCAACTGAGACAATGAAAAAATTTAAATGGGTCAATAATTTATATAGAAATTATGAATAGTTAAATTCCTACTACTTATTTAGTTAATTTTTTCACCATTTTATCTACTATTTTTAAGTTTTTTTTCTTATCATTTATATCTTATATTTATTTAAATTTTTCCATAGATATTTTGGAATGCCTTATTTTTCTTTCCACTATCTATAATAAGACACAAATGATACAACAAGTTATTTCTTTTTTGGATTGTTTCATAAATTTGAAAGAAAAAAACACATCACACACTCCATAATTCACACCTCAATTTGATACATAGTGTTCTTTTTATAACACGAACTGTATTTTTTAGTAAATAATTTAAATTTTAGTTAAAAACACACATAACATACTAAAAACTATGAAAAAACATTCAAAATTATTTGATACTTTAGTAAAACAATTCAGAAATCATTTTTTGAAGTTTAAGAATCATCCACACCTCAATTTTCCACATGGTGTGACCGATATGACTCTAAGTGTGTATTTTTATTTAAAATTAACATTAATTTTTGTAAAAAATAGAAGTGACATAATCATAACTGAGAAAAAACATTTATATTATGTTGATACATTAGGAAAATGATCCATAATTCATTTTTGACATGTAGGAATTAGTTGTACCTCACTCCAACACAAAGTGTGATTGGTATAACTCTAAGTGTTTTTTTATATTTAAAATTGAAATTAATTTTATAAAAAATGAGAAGTGACATTATCAAATCCATGAAAAAATATTTACATTGTTTTTATAACTTATGAAAAAAATAATAATTCAATTTTGATGTCTAAAAATCATCTACACCTCAATCTGATACACGGTGTCCTTGGTATGACTAATTTTTTTTATCAGTTTAAAATTGACATTTTAGTTCAAAAAGTCCCACTCACTAATAATAGGGAACATGAACTTGTATTGTCTTGGTAATATAGTAAAATTATTCATAAGTCATTTTTTATATGTATTAAGTAGTATCACATCAAACTGACACCCGATGTGACTAATATGACTCAAAGTACATGTTTCCAGTTAAAAGGACATTTTAGTAAAAAAGACATGTGATATAATCAAAAACCAGAAAACACTTTCAAAATATTTTGATACTTTAGGTAAATTATAGATAATTAATTTTGGATGTGTAGGAATCATTGTCACCTCAATCTAACACATTGTGTTACCAGTATGACTCCAAGGGTGTCTTTTTATTTAAAATTAACATAAATTTTAGTAGAAAAGATTAGTGCAATACTCAAAAACAAAAACAATTCATTTTTATTGTTTTTATACTTTAGTAAAATGATCTATAAGTCATTTTTTTTATTTAGGAATCATCCTCAACCAAATATGATACACGGTGTAACCTGTATAACTCCATGGGTTTCATTTTATTTAAAATTGATATTAATTTTAGTAAAAAAGACAAGTGAAGTACTTAAAACTATGAAAAAAGAATATATATTATTTTGAGACTTTAGGAAAATAATCAATAATTTATTTTCAATATTGTATAATCAGTTTCACCTGATTCTGATGAATTATTTTCTATGTTTAATTCCAATTCTTAGTTATTAGTTTAAAATTAACATTTTAGCTCAAGAAGTGTTTCACTCACTAAAAATAGATCAAACACACTTTTATTTTCTCAATATTTTTGGAGAACAATTTATAAGTAATTTTTGATTTTTATGAATTAGCCTCACATAAAACTGACACACGATTTGACTGATATGAGTCAACGTGTGTGTTTCCAGTTTGAAATAACATTTTATTAAAAAATACAAGTGACATACTCAAAACAAAGCAAACAAATTTTTATTATTTTGATACTTTAATAAAATGAACATTAAGACATTTTAGATAGGTATTAATCAACTACACCTTAATCTGACGCATGGTGTGACTGTTATGACTCTAAGGGTTTCTTTTTATTTAAAACTCACATTAATTTTATTAAAAAAATACAAGTGACATAATCCAAATATAGGAAACACATTTATATTTTTTGATACATTGGGAATATGATACAAAATTCATTTGTGACATATAGGAATCATCCTTACCTCAATATGATACACGATGTTCCTGATATGACTCAAGGTGTCCATTATCAGTTAAAATTTGATATTTTATTTCAAAAAACTATCACTCACTAAAAACCTAAAAACAAGCTTATATGATCTTGGTAATTTAGAATAATGATTCAAAATTCATTTTTGGCATGTAGAAATTATTCTCATGTCAAACCGACACACGATGTGACTGGAATGACTTAAAGTATTTGTTTCCAATTTAAATTGATATTTTAGTAAAAAACAAAAGTGACATACTCAAAATAGAAAAAATGCAATACAGTTAATTTGATACTTTAGGAAAATGTTTGATAAGTAATTTATGACATGTAGTAATTATCCTCACCTCAATCCAACACATGATTTGATCTTCATTATTCAAAGTGTGTGTTTTTAATATGTAAGGGTTATTTTAGTTTAAAACGTGCGTCACATTTCCAAAATTGAGAAAATGTGCTCATATTTGTTTCCCATCATGTCATATACTATTATATAATTAATTTAATTATACATTTTATCTTATAATTATTTAGTTAATTTTCACAGAGATAATTCTTGAAGATGAATAAGAAATTTTTTGATGTGAAAGAATCAACTGAAACCCAATCTGATCAATAGTGTTTCTGATATGACTCAAATTTTATTTTAAAAGTGATAATTTCTATGTAATTTATTTCCTTATAGTATTACTAATATATGAATTGTTTTCTTATACAGGTGAATTTTTTTTCTTGAGCTGGGGTGGTCTATTCAACAATAGCAAGAGTGGGGGTCAGGGACCAATGAAAAAGGAACATTAATGTTTTTTAATGTCTGATAATTTGTGTTTACTCGTGTAATTATAAAAACGAATGTTTAAAATTTCTATAAAATATAGTATCTTTCTTATATTTTTGTTTTAAATTTTATTTCATTTAAAATCTATATTTTTACATATTTTTTCTATTGTTTCTACTAATGTAGTGAGCTAAAAATTTAATATAGATATGTAGTATTTCCCTTTATCAGTGCTCTTAAATGAACTCATAAACGTGTCTTATATCAATGCTATTGAAAGTGATGATAAAGGAATCATTTATCAGTGAAAATAAAAGTTATTATTAAGGGTCTCTTTATCAGTTCTAAGTAAAATTACTCATAAATAATCCCTTTATTTTTTCTTTTTCTAGTGTTAATAAAATCCTTGTGATTTTAATCACCCTTTGGTAGCCAGTACTCTTTTTGCACTGAAAATGGCCAATTTTATCACTATTAATGTCCTATTTTGTAGTATTGTAACTTATAAATCATACCCAATAATTCATAATCCATATGTAATGATTCATGTAATAATGATTTTTCATAACAAAATACATCATTCATAATAGTGTAATCATCAATAATCAATCATGATCCACGAGATCATATCATAAGAATAATAAATAATCTTATAGTATAAATGTATGGCTTAAAAAATCATAAAAATAATATTTCATGGATACCCATAAATATAGTCATCACATAGTAGACTTGGGCTAACCTCTTATGTGACTTCTTAGGCTTTGGATAACTATTCATGTAACCTCTTAGTCATGGGGTAACCACCCATTTACCCTTTTATATCATGATATATAAAAAATTAACCAATTTATTGTAGGACTATAATAGTCTCACACATCACATAATTATAAACCATACATATATATGCAATAATATTACAAAACAAAATCATTATTTCATCATAACTTTAGTAACTTGTGGGAATGAAAAAGGTTTCTTGAAAAAAATACTTAAAACATAATAATTATAAAACATTTGTAGAAAGAATGTGGATGGAATTATAATATCATATCCTTAGTGAATCACAAAAAATCCTTAAATTATGTTTTCATATATGAAATATAATTTTATAAAAGAATTGTAAATATTCGATAAAAACTAATAATAAATGTCATTTTTTCTTTCTTAAATTTGAAGTCTAAAAATTCCAATAATGGAGGGAAAAAGGATTTTATTTAAAAAACATGGAAACATGTGAATTAATCTTTATTATAATGAAAGGATAAAATGGTGTGAAAATTTATTCATGTCGTAAATTTTAAAAACATTCTTTTCTCACTTTTGTAAAGAAAGTTAAAAACAATCCATTTGGAAAATGAAAAGAATATTATTTCCAAAAAAATTTAAAATGTAAAATATAGTATAAAAATAGCTTTATAAATATTTTAAATGTTTATAATAACATTTATAAAAACAAATTTAAAGAGAATGGATATAAGGGGACAGATTCCCAATCGAAAAATAGAATTAGGTTCTACTTTTTCAAAAAACATTCCTTAAAAAAAATTAGTTCCAAAGAGGATGAAAATAGAAAGAATAATTGAAAAAAACATAAAAAACCAGAGAAGAAGGAAATATATGGTAATATTATATAATTAAAAAAATAATTTATTTTAATAGAAATTGAAATATAAATAATTCTGCTAAATAGTGATCTTATAAAATAAACCCTTATTTCAAGTGTTGAATTGATTCAAACACAATCTAAAATAATGTATAATAAATTTAGAATTATTATACATATATATCATTACAACGTTAATAATTTTATTTCTATATACCATTAAATTATAACTTATAATTACATATTTATTAACAATTTTTCATTATAATTAATATTCAGGTGTTATGTGTTTTGTTTTCCTCGCATATTTTTGTTCGATGATTTAGGGCCTTAGACCATGGTGATGGTTTCTTCTTCTATATTATATGAATAATGTCATAAATATAATATTTTATTATTATATAAACATATAGATCTAGTTATATAAGTATGTCGTGAAAAATAAATTACATCACTTCGTGGAGTTCATAGTGTGCATGTATCCAAGGGAAAAGGTTTCATTTTACAATGGATTAAAAAAAGGAAAATAATAATTTCTCCATAAAAATTTATAATTATTTAATATATAACATATATTTTCATTAAATCCATCTATATAACCATCCATGAGATATAGTAATGAAAAATAAAATGCATCATTTCATGGAGGCGGTAGACTTTACATTAACTTGAATGGTTCTTTAATTTTCCATTGGATGGATGAGAAGTATATATTGGTTTTTACATCAACATATTAAAATTTTAGTATATTTTTCATATTTGTTTCATAAAATTAGTATGGATATAATATATTAGGTGGAGGCAGGAGAAGAAATAAACTTGAATTACCTTATTTAAGACAATTACCTCTTCTTTTGGTATCCTTCTTTAGCTTACACATTAACACTTCATAGGTAGGTATTTAGGTTATACCATAACCTATAGGAAATTGGGAGTATATTTTTATAATTTTTTAGGGATATATATCGGTCGATCTATATGTCTTAATGTGTGAGTATATAAAGTATTATTTTATATGTGAGGGGAGTGTAACCCATATAAATAACCCTTATCTTTAAAATAATATAATGTTATTTTCATGGAAAAGATGCGCAAAATAAGAAAAAATAAAATTATAAGGTGAAGTGGGGTAAAAATAAACTCAAAAAATCAAATAAATATAACATTTAATTAATATTATTATCCTTGTCCTGTGGTATAACCCCCTTAAACCCATTTTATCATTTACCGTGATTACTTAACTTTTTACCATGGTAACAAATTTTTAAAACCAAAAATTAAATTGAAATTATAAAAAACGAATTTATGATTCTAACTATGGAATCAATTTTATAAAATTATTTTTATAAATGTTTCAAAAATTAATCCTAATATTCATAGACCAAATGCGTAAAAAAAATTCGAAAATAAGTATCTTTAAGAATAAAAATGATTTTTTCCCAAAATGTTCCTTGTAAAATCCATTAAAGGACTGATAATTTATTTTACTTACTATATTATCTCAAAAAGTTATTAAAATTATTCATTAATTGTGATTTATTCAAATTATTATTATAAAATACAATGTGCAAAAACAGTTTTCAAAAAAATATTGCTTTTTTACCTTAAAATGATTTTATCCTCATTTATAAAAAATTTATAATCAATGTATAAATTATCATTAATTTTTATCAATGTATAAAAAATAATTTCCCATGATTTTAACACTTTAAATAATTGGAATTTAATTTTAAATAAATAATATACTGTGAAGTAAAGTTTGTAAACATAATATTTCTGTTAAACAAAAAATTATTATACTGGTATCCGTAATATTAATTAACCATTTCATGTATTTTATTAATTTATTTTATTAATTACTAAATCAATTTTAACCATAATGTTTATTGATATAATTCCTAAAATGTATTAATTTAAAAAAAAAGGTGTAATTTAACAAAACATTTCAATACAGTTTTTCAAAAATTAATTATATATCCTTAAGTGTATTCAACCCTAGTTTTTAAATCATTTATTTTATAAATTTCATTGAACTATGTAATAGTTAATTTTATGCTATATTTTATTAAAAAAATATTCAATTAATTTCATTTTCATGTGCTTCACAAGCTATCAAACACATCATATTATTAAATTGAAATATGTTCTTAAATCTTGAGGTGTTACATTTTTCCCTTCCTCCACACTATCATAGAATGTATAAGATACAATGACATCCTATGATTCAATAGATAATCTAGGGGAATTGTTACATATAATAGAATATTTGGGGGTATTTTTATGTTCTCTAGAACATGTGAGGGTATCTTTAGATCTTTCATACATTTATACAAAGTCATCATCGGATCTTAAAGAATATGAGGGGTTATTATCATTTGAGTCACAATTATATTCAATGCGATCAAAACTCTTTACCACATGGATTGGTCTAGTTTGTTCCACTGATATCACAAAGACGTGGTGAATGTGTACAATCCCTATTTTAGTCTCCTTATTTTAGTTTTAATGTCTACTTCATCAAAGGAACTTGGCCATGTGGTCTAAATATCAGTTTGACCATCCATGAAGTATAGTCTCTCAAGGGAAAGATTCATAAATATGGATGGTGTGGTTTTCTTTTCCATTGTGAATGATGGATGACTATTGTGGAAATTTTTGTGACTTTTTTATGATATGAAATTAATTAGATGATTTAATCATTCAAATGGGATCTTTATAACCTAATGACTTCATAAATATAATTTTATTACCTCAATAATAATGATGTGAAGTAAATAGTCCTTGTCAAGTTCATTTCATTGGTCAATATGGGACATTTTTTAACCATTGGGAGCTACGAATTGGATGGAATTATATACCATCAACAAAATGTCATCCCTATTATATAACCCTACATTTATATATTGGTTGTTGAGGGATTCAAATGGATCACAATAACCATAAAGCACTATGTATTATACATTAACAGGGTATGTGAGGAACTATTGTTATGATTATATCATTATCGAATGCCTATGGAGACATACCCTTCCCAGGAATACATTTAGGGTTGAGTCATTGTCATCAACCATGAATTTGTATTAAAATATTATATCATTGAAATGGTATTAGATTTTGATCCTCTCAAGTGGATTGTGCTCACTCTTTTCATACCCATGAATTGTTATATTCAAGGGAGATAGGTTATCCCCTCCATATCCCATGTGACATAGGTTTCAGATTAGTAAAATAATAGTCTAATTAAAATTTTAATTAGATTCTATCAGTTGTAGAAATCTCCCAAAATTATAGATATATATAAATGTATGATATTCCATGGAATGATTGATTATTGTTAAAGATTTGTAAATGAAATGGTTAAATGGATTTTGGTAGGATAAGTCTCTATACAATATGCCACAAATGTAGTGACTTATACCTCTAACTCTTGGGGAATTAAATGGGCCTTTAAAAGGACATACTTGAGTTTGTTGAGAGATGATGTTCATAAAAAATAGATATCTTGGCCAGAATCGTATAAACATACATTAATACTTTATAATTTGAGACCATTTGTCTATTCATCCTATCCAAATGTTTCACCCTAGTCAAAAACATGGAGACTGTGGCCTCTTGTTCCATTGGATCTTTTTCTCAACCAACATTTGAGGAAATCTTTAGGGTATGAAATTTATGATGGGGTTTCCTTCTCTCATTCTAATTTTGACTACACTAATGCACATTCAATATGCATTTTTGAAATATAATTTGATTTGATTGATCTCTAAAAGGTTTGGGAGCGGCTTAGTGCTCTATTTAGGACTATTAAAGTGAATTTGACTAGGTTTCTACTATATATAAGGATTTATTATTGAAATTTCATAAATTATGGGGTCCATGTTGACCTCATCAACCTCCAATCTTTGACCCCTACGACCTCTTACACATCCTCTATGATTATTGAAGAGGAATTGGGGTTCATATATATCTTCTTCATTAGAGTGGGGGGTTTTAGTTGATAATGCTAATACAATAATGTTGAAACATTTCATCTAACATGCATTTTATTTGGTGGGATGGTGTCCATCATCTCAATGATGGTAAAAGTAATTCAAAATGTGTATAAACTATCATAGGTTCCTATAATGAATCCTCTAATTACTTGGTTTGTAACACCCCAAGATTATACTATATTTCTATGTAATGTCCCAGGACCGGATGCCCCTCAATAGTGCTCCAGACCTGGAAGGCCACAAGGCCTCAAGCGCATCTCCACAAATTCTAGAGGCAACCGACTAGTAGTGAGGGATTAGGTGAGTCTATGGGGAGACTATTCCCTAAATATAAGAGTGTATCGTAGAGGAAATATCATACAAGTATAGGAAGCAGTAAACCATAAAACAGAAATAAATATAGAGAATAATAATAGTATAATCAAATCCTGAAGTCATATCATATATAATATGATGATACATGTCACATGTTTCTAATAAAACAACCAAAATATGAACCCAATGGTCAAATGAAAAACATGTCCCAAAAGTAAAAAAAGGACAAAAGAGTCCCAGTATCATCACAATCTTTATCTTTTTCCCCTGCTCTCCTACTCCTTAGTATCATATCAAGTACTTGTATTAACATGATTTCCCTTTTCGACACCTGAAATCATATAATATATTTGTGTCCCAAAAAGTGTCCCAAATGGGGTGTGAGATAAAATCTATGTATGCAACCACCCAATGTTTGTTCCAATTAGTCATTGAATATATAGAGCTTATAGTGTGAAATAATTATGGTGGTAATCAAGGAACTAATCAAAAGTAAGAATCCTACATGAATTGGTTTTTTAAAATTATTTCATTCAATTCATATTCATTTTACAATTCAATTACATTGAATTTATATATCTCGAGATCGAGCTCAATCCTGGTATCCCCTATGTAACTTGAAGTGAAAAAGTTTCCCTAGAAGTCCATCTAAAAAAATATAAACCAAATCTAACTCCATGAATTTTCTTTATCTTAGAGATACATCATAATTCATTTTCATTATAATTCAAATCAAAACATGAGCCTATCCTTGAAATTCATAAGTTATAATTCATGTATTTCTCTAGGTGTAATATGAACTAACACCCTATAATCCCACATGTATTGAACCTCTCAAGAACCTAGTATTTCTCTAGCTGAGGTATAAATCCAATACAATCGATTATTTCCTTAGTTCTCCTCTATAGAAGCCTAAGTATCACCCATGGAATAATAGTCAATTACATTTGATTCTATCCATGACATTCTAATATAAATCCCTTAATCAAATGGCATATAAGTAAAGCCTCACTAAGTTTATCCGTGGCATCCCTCATTTGGATCCATGTATAAATCATTTCATATATAGGTTCAAGCCAATGACTCTGCCTATAGCATTCCAATAAGAATACATATATCACCCAAGGCATATAAGTCAATAGGAACAAGAGTCCTTCTATAGTATTCCAATCTAAATCCATGTATCACTCTCTAATTAATCATTTAACCAGTTCAATTTCATTTAAACAATTCATTAAACAGGCCAAGGTCAAAACCAAAGGAATTAAATATAACACACCTCAAAAGGGTGTCTCAACCAAGAAACAACCTCAAAGGCTTGTAATTTCATTTAATCATGTTTTAATAACATGATAAGGAGGTTTCCATGATTAATCAATCCATCACATAGCATTGTATCAACATAATTCACAAGGGATAGAAATTTAAAGGCCTTTCAAAAACTCACATTGACATTTTTAATAAAACATGTGTAACAAACCTATCAAGATATAATTTGGCTTAGATATCATATAAATAACATGGTGAAATAAAAAATTTGATAAATTCAAGATAATTTTATCAACTCCTAGCATAACATCTACTTTACTCACGTGGGAAAGAAAATACAAGGCAAGCATGATTTAAAAAAGCAATGGCATACATAGGTCAAGGGGAAAGTCATCCATCACATACCCTTAATTAATTTCATTTAAAATTCAATTCAAAAATGAATTAATCATTTATATTTATATACCAACTCATAAATTACATCCCATGATCAAGGGGTAAAAGGAATTCATCATAAGAATCCAAGGTCAAAAGCTATAAAGGGAAATTTCAAGAACTCACCCATGGAGTGGGTCTTATTCAAGGTATAAAATCTATAACAGTCATGATTAATCCTATTTAACATAATTGGGAATACCTATTAATCCTAGGATCTAAACTCAATTTAGGTGATGCCCATAACTTGGGTGCACAACACCCCGACATAAATAGACATCTCGACACTATGTGATAGGCATGAGACCTCCTACCTTAGGTCTATACTAGATAGCTCATCCAGTATCTTGTCCTGATTTTACCCATATTAAGAGAAATATGAAAAATGGACGAAGAATTTGAAATTAGGGAATTGAGACTAAAACCAAATATCACAGATGATAGCCAGTAGAATTGAGAATTGGTAAAAAGGAATCAAGGTATTACAATTATAGATTCAAGGAGACAAACCACTATTGAATTGGAGTCTTGATGGGAGAGATCCTTCAATTACTACTTTAGACTCAAGGTAGAGCTTCTCCAAAGGGTTAGATACTATTAATTTGATGGATATCTATCTTTAGGTTTTAAAATATTTTTTATTATAATTTAAATTATAAAATTATTAAAATTATATGGCCACACGGTTTACCCGTACTATTTTTCAAACCGTGCAGAAACCATGCATGGTTTATTATAGGATATGGGGAAATCACATGGTTTAATGGCATAGTTTACAAACCATGTAAATATCCACTTTCAAAATCTTCAAAAACTTCATACCTTTCCTCTTGGCCATGTGGCCCTACCCACATGGTTTTCAATAACTGTGTGGCCTCCTCTTTTCACCCAAAACATGGGTTTCGGGCTCCAGACCGGCCTCAGACACCCACGATCCCTCTATTCCTTCAACAAGCATTCTTATTAGGAAATATTTGAGCCACTAAACTATGTATTGATAGAAAACTGGGAATCTGTACCTCAAAGAAAAATCGAGATCTTATAAACTTCCCCCTTTAAAGAAATTTTTTCCCAAATTGTCCTTAAAATGTTAGTGAAGCATGATCTATGAATAAATCTTACCACTAAAATTATAAATTGGCCTCCTTATTCTATGTATCATCATGTACTCAGTATTTTTCCCAAATAACCTGTAATAGATGAATGAACTAGCCTCGTAAAACCATCATTCTATGACCCATAGTTCAAATAGGATGTTCCTCAAAGTATATATATACCTGAAACTCACCATCCTTATATTGAAAGGCATGAGATGGGTATGAATAGTAATTTCCTAGCTAAGAAACATGGATGAAGTCATGTATAGACTGGTACCTCTATGGTAACTGGAACTAATTGGTTACTGATGTGACTCTCTCTAGAATTTGGAACTGTCCGACATTCCTTAGTGAAATATTACTCTATCTTCGGATCCTCTTGTCTCCCAACCTTAGTGAAACATATAGTAAAATCCAATCCCCAACCATGAACTTTAGAGGTCATCTACTATGATCAGTGTCTTATTTATGATGAGACCACACGATATCCATCCACTTCTGAATCAACTGCACCTACCCTGTAGTTTCTTGGAAAATATGATGTCCCAGCATAGTTGTCTCTCCCACCTCTGTCCAACACAGGGGTGGTCAACATAGGATACTGTACAAATCCTCATATGTATCCATCTGAATAGTTTCCTAAAAGCTATTATTTTATTTGATTTCAATGAAGGGTATATTCCTCTCCCATAAGACCTAAATATCCAAGACATATGCTGTTAATTTTTCCTTGTTTCTAACACCTTTGTCGGGGTGCGCGCGTTCGTCTTGTGGGGGGATGGTGGCGCTGCTTGTTTCCCCACATTCCGGCTTTCCAAAGGTGGGCAGCATATGTTCCTTGTTTGGGGTTGTCTTCTCCTTGATCCAAACGAGATGATGGGATGTAGGTTCTTCCTTCCGTGGATTCCTCCTCGAAACTCGTCACCTAGTCCAGGTCTCCCTTATAGATTTAAGACATTGTTCTTGAAACTCTTCCTAGTGCCATATCTGCATGGACACCAGTTAATTACACTGCTTCTATCAGGAAATTCCAAATGGTCCAGTTAGGGCAACAACCTTCGGTCAGGGGAGTAGTCACGTTGGACATCAATAGCATTTCTGGAGGCTGGGAAACTAGTGTGTATGGGTTTCTTCCCCTTATTATAGGGATTTTAGAGGGCACAGAAGCCTGAGGCATCCCATGTCAAATGTAGGGAATCATATTCCATAGTCATGTATCTGAGGTTTTCATCAGCTTCCCATGTTTAACACAGGTTATGCCTCAAGTTTAACGTCTGGCAAAGACAGATCAGACTGATTAGAACACGGATTAGAGTGGATCAGATGGGTGTGACCCCTAGAGGAAACAATGATGTTGGGTCCAATGTGTGGTTAGCTTCCCAATTATTGTTGATGGGAATGGGGAATGAGGTGGCATGATCCCACTGGGATGTGGCAGCCTGGGTAAAAATCAGGATGGATGGTGGAGGGTTTAATAAAGTATATGGAGAATGATATGGAGTAGACTCAAGGACGACGGTGATAATGGGATTGAGCCTTGAAGAGACTGCATATGTATCCATGTGGTAGGGAATCGAAGTCCTCAAAGTTCATCTGATGACAGCTTACTGCCGATTGGGGATTTCAACGGCTTACCACTAGATGGGGTCACAACGGCTTACTACTAGATGGTGATGTCCACGGCTTACCACTGAATGGGGGATGCATTTTAACGTCATGCAGGACGGAAATGGGCATACAATTTTACATCATGTGGGACTAAGGTGGTCTGATGTGAAGATGGTCGAGACCAACGGATGGCAGGATTAAACCTCAAGGAGGCATCCAACGTACCTTACCTTGGTAAGGATCAAAGTCCACATTGTTTGGGAGGATTGGGAACTGACGTGATGGTGGTCGAGAATGATGGGTGTTGGGGTTGAACCTCAGGGAGGCTTCCTACGTACCTCTCCTTGGCAAGGATCAAATACCACATAGTTCAGGATGATGGTTTGGTGAACCAATGTGAAGACGGTTGGGACCAATGGGTTCAGGGCATAAACCTCAGGGAGGCTTCCTACATACCTCGCCCTATAAAGGATCAAAGACCACATAGTTTGGGTGGGTGCAACAGCTTACCGCTGATTTGGGAAAAATTTCTTACCACAGATTAAGGTCCACAGTTTAACATCATGCGGGACGAGGGAAAAGTGACGTGAAGTGGGGTTGGAGAAACTGGGTGATGGGATTCAACCTAGTCAAGTATTCTTACATACCTCGCCTTGGAAAGGATCATAGACCACATAGTTCGAGTGGGTGCAATGGCTAACCGCTGACTAGGGAAACAAAAACTTACCGCTGATTAAGGTCCACGGTTTAACGTCATGCGGGACGGTGGTGAACCAACATGAAGGGGGGTCGGAGCGACTGGGTGTTGGGATTGAACCTCATGTAGGCTTCCTATGTACCTCACCTTGCCATGGATCAAAGACTTCGTAGTTCAGGTTAGTTGTCGGGCTTAAACTATAGGCTATCTGGAAGGATGTCACGGTCGATGCTTGCTCTAATCCCACATGAGACATTCTCGGTGTGAGAAACTAGTGGCAGTAAAGACCTGACGATCACATCGCGAAAGGTGTGTCCGCGGAAAGTAGATTGGGGCTTACACGTGGTTAGTATCCCAAAGAAGAAATAGAGGCTTACGCGTGGTTAGTATCCCAAAGAGGAAATAGGGGCTTACGCATGGTTAGTATTCCAAAGATGAAACAGGGGCTTACACATGGTTAGTAGCCCAAGGGAGATGAAAATTGGGACTTACTCTAGGGTGGAGTCCTAGTGGTGACAAAGCCCAGAGAGAGAGGGATTTGGGACAAAATAAAGGAGGGGTAGGGATACTGCCTCCTTCCAGAAAGTCTAGGGACTTACACCAGGGTGGTTTCCCTTTCCCTACGGACAAATGATATTACAATAAAGAGGATTTCATTCTGTGTGAGCAATGATCTCACTCTGGTAGAGACTATTGGGCATAGATAATGTCTGAGATGGGGCACCCCACGTGCAAGGCATGGGGTGTGGTCACCGTTCAATGTCATGTGATGAGGACAATGGTGCTTGGTAGTTTAACATCTTAAATCTCAGATGAAGTGGGTGAACTCCTCACCCCTAGGACTTACATAAATGGCACCTTCTACACCTTGGTGAAGAGAAGGGACAAGCAACACTATGGTTCGGGGGTGTTACGGAGCAAACCATTGGTGGTCCACTTTAGCATAACTATGCAAAGAAATAGTAGTTGTTAGCATGCCTATGCGAACAAGCATGAGGTGAAGCAATGCAACAGGTAGTATCGACCAAGGGACTTTGAAATTGCCCCATGAAAACCTGAGGGGCCACATGGGAAAAGTGCGTGTGACGCAGGTGTGTCGCGCATAAGAGAGGCTCAAACAAGGTGCCTTAAGGAGAGGGCAGCATAAGGATTGCACATAAGAGAATGGTCTGGGGAAAGATAATCAGTCCGTAGACAAGACCTAAGGGGTTGCACGTAATGTGTTAAGGGTTGTGTGCAAAATTCAAGGGGTTGCGCGCAAGAGTCAAGGGGTTGAACCCAAGAGGCATGGTTGTCATGCAAGTGGTATGGGTTGCACGCAAGACGGAGGGGTTGCGCGCCAGGTGGACCGCTGGTGCGTAAGTTGGACCAGTAGCGTGCGAGCCCGAGGGGTTGCGCATGATACGGGCAGTTTGCACGCAGTTTGGACGGGTTGCGCACACGAACACCTGAAGTAGAGAGAATCTGCGCATAAGATGGGACCCCTTGCATGCAAATAACTTCGGGAAGAAACTAAATGCACTAAGATCAGAGGGCCCATCTGAAGGCTCCCCCAGGGAATCTATCACACAACAACCAAAACCTAAAGGCCATGGGTTTTTTGTGTGGTCACGGAAGATGGAGTTTTCGTGCAACATAGCATCTCTTCATCTTTGGTTACTATTTATGAATGGTGTGTATAGGATTCATTTTATAGTCGTAGTCCTCGGTGTGGCATGCAAGATCCAGGCGTGCAAACTCCGGTCAGGCATTGGCTAGTGTGCGCAGTGGGGGTTGCATGCACAAATGGTTGTTCGACGATGCGTTGGGTGTAGAATCGGGTCGGGCGTGCAAAATACCGTTTGTAATCTCCTTGTCCGTGGAAATGGGGTTGCGTGCGCAAATGGGCCTTCGCCGTCACCTTGTGTTCAGAAACAGAGGCGGGCGCGCAAAGTGTCGTTCAACATCTCCTTGTGCATGGAAACGGGGTTGGGAGTGTAAACCACCATTAGTTGTCTACTTGTGTATGGAAATGGGGTCGGGGTGGCCATTCATGGAGGGCGGTGTTTCAGGAATGGAAGGTAAGGCCAGTGCGAAACTGTTTGCACGACAGAACTTCTCTTACATGTGCCATCCAAATCTTGTGTGTTCCTGTCTCCCGGGCCCCGAGATATCTTTTTTGTGTTTCCCAGATTCATTTGTTGCTCATTTATATTCCCAATGCATCCCTTCTCTGAATTTTGGAATCAACAAATGCCCCCCCATAGATCGGTGCCGAAAGGGAACCCAAAGGTCGGATTCAGAGGGTACGCTTAAAAATAGATAGGATATCCTCGGCGGCATGCAAAAATGTCATTTTCACGCGCAAGAGTGTTGCATGGGTGTGGAAGACGCATCAGTGATTTATAAATAGGCCGAGTATCCATACTGTTAAGGGGTTCCTTTAGACGTTAAAGAGGAAGAGGGTCTGAATAACGGGCACGCAAAGCATGGAAGGTGGAGTGGTGGTTTTCTCGAATGGAAACCAACACTCTTGGAATTACACCACCTTGGTTAGAACACATTAGGTGGGTGCACTGGACCAATCATAGATCATTCCTTCTTCTAAACAGGACCTATCTGATGAGTAAAATGTTGCCTCCCAATATTATCATGGGGAATCCCGAACTTATTCAGGGTAAAGCTTAAATTTTATGGTTCCCCAAAAGTGCTCAAGTCAAGGGACCAAAAAAAGAACGGGGAATGGAAATTATGATTCCTGGGGCTGGACTCAGAAACAGGATGTCTGGGGGTTCCTACGTATCACATTAGAATTTTATTAAAGACAAACGTAGTTCTTTTGGCATAGTGTGGTCAGAAACCAACACTGGTAGGGAGAATCCTCTCTGGAGTGGAAACTGATGCATCCCATGATTAACATAGGGAATCCCAAACTTGTTCAGGGTAGAACCACAATTTAGTGTCATGCATTAATAACATATATACTCGTGCATTTTAACATCATACTATAGGATATAGAGTGAATGGGAAGATCCCAAGAAGTGAGTATGTGGTGCGGTAGCTATAAACCCGACGTGAGTGAGGACATGGAGTATGAATCCCACCACGTATCCCCGGAGGAAACTCTTCAGGTCAAGGGACCAAAAGTGAAAATTAGGCTGGGCCCAAAGCAATGTGGTTGGGCGTTCCGATATACCACATGAGGTTGGGAATCAAGCCATATGTAGTTCTGAGAGACCAGTTTAACATCATACGGGATGAGGAAAGGCATGTGCAACATGGTTGTGCCAGTACACGTCCTACCAAAACTACTAAGCCCACATCAGTCGTGCTCGATGTGGGAAACAAGAAGCAGTGATGGGACTTTCCAAGCAAAAGAAGGTAGGTGTTAGGGGCGATGTTACATTAGATGTATGACATCCCAATGATGCTGACCTGCCTATATAAAGCACCTAGATGTGTGGAAGAATAAAGTTGGATATGTTGGAATTCCACTTGAACATAAGAAAGTGGAAACATTTGAATCATGATGCTCGAGATTTGGACCACAATTATGGTGTTGTGATGATAGGGGTAGTTTTTGAACTTTTTTGAAACACAGTATCCATATCATGTTAGCCTGAAATGAGAACTAACAAATGTGGGTCGACTGTTGACCATGTTCGAAATACAGGACCTATCGCAAAAGTCGTCTGAGATCTTCTGGGACGTTGGACCAGGATGGTAGGTAAGCTAGTGTGGAATGAAACCAGGCCGAATAGGGGGTCCCTTCAGACATAGAAGATTTTGAGTATCCAAATGACGGTATATCGAAGCTTGGACATGGAAAAAGTGGAATGTCCCCATGAAAATTCATACTTTGGTCTCTTTGTCAAAACACATCTGAATATGACTATAAGACGTATCAGATAGAGGGATCTGAGTCCCTTCCCCTCAAGGAAAAGGGTCCTAGGGGCACACACTTTTAATTTAAGGTCCTAGGGTGGACCATTAAGGGGGATTGATTTAGTGGACTGTGCGCAGGGTGGAGAAACAACCAAACGTGATGTGCAGTTCCCATAGGGAGATCTTAGTTTTGGGTCATAGAACTCGGATCATGCTATGAAAATATATGGGAAGCACATGGTGTAGATATTGAAAAAACCAGACATGAATTAGAACCTAAGAGGTACTCACCACACCCCATGTTCCAAAATGAGTTTGGGAAAGGGGCTGAAAAATAAGGGACAGGATTTGTAGATTCATGGGGTTGTGCCTAGAGACAAAAAATGCTTGGGAGTTTCTACGTATCCCATTAGGATGAGAATCAATCCAAACATAATTCTGGAATATGTTGTGCAGTTTAACATCTTGAGGAAATGAATTGGAGTGGTCTTAGTTTATGTTCATAGAGCTTGGACCACAGATGGTAGGAAATGAGAGACATAGGGCAATATAATTACAAGACCCGACGTGAATGAGGACTTGGTCTGGATCACCGTGCGCTTCTTGAGGGAGGTTTCCGGTCATGGGACCAAAAATGAAAGTTAGGCTGAGCCCGAGATAGTGTGCATGGATGCTTCTATGTACCCCATGAGGATGGGGATCAAGCTTTATGTAGTTCTAAGATAAGGTTGTGAGGGTCTGGCCCTTGACCCAAAAGAAGCCGCATTTGATATACCTTGTTTGTCCTTTAGGATGAGTTGTTTTTCTTGTGGAGCGACATTCCTAGGATAAAATGTCCAGGAATCGCCACAAGAATCAAGATGTATGTAGGCATTGATAGATGGAATGGTTTTTAACCAATACCAAACATGACTTCCCCTCAGGTGAGCACATCACATTGCAGTGTCGTTTGTTCCTCGTGTATCCAGGACGATAATGTAATAGTTTAGGGTCATGTGATGGGACCAACCATGCATTTTGAACATCATGATGGATAGACATAATAGTCTAATGTCATGTGGGACTAAGAATCATAGTTTAAAGTCATATGGATCAGACGTATACAGGAGATATGAGGTTCTAGAGGGTATGTGCACGGCGTGACAAAGCATGCATGATGTGAATGAAGACGAGGTCCACACCATACCATGTGTGATTCCGAGGAGGAAACGTCAGGCCGAGGGGCCAGGAAAGATTAGAGGAAGAGGAGAAGGAGAAACTATCTCCCAATTGAGATGAACCCAAAGAAAATATGTCCGGGTGTTCCTACGTATCCCATGAGAATGGGAATAAATCCACACATAGTTCTTGAAGGTTTTTTTTAACATCATGTGGGAAGAAATACAGTTTATTGTCATGTGGGATAGGATGTAGGGGGGATAACTTCAAGAAAGGGGTAGAGGTGGTGCAGCTAATGCAAACTCAACGTGAATGAGGACATAATCCCATACCATGCCATGCAGTCCTGTAAGAGTTAAAGCCTCAAAGGAAGAACAGAATAGATAAATTAGTGGAGCTCAAGCTGGACCCAAAGACAACATGTCTAAGAGTTCCTATGTATCTCATGGATATGGGAATCAAGCTATACATAGTTATAAAAGAGATCTTAGTTTATGGTCTTAGAGCGCGAACCAAAGAGTAGTGGAATCCTTCCAAGTAAGTGAAAACCTCAACCCCATCCCTAAGCCCACATGAGTCAAACTCGGTGTGGGAAATTAGGGAGGAAGAGGTTTTTGCAATACCTAGAATGCATGCCAATGGGAAATCGATGCAGAGCCTCGAATGATGCCTTTACCGTGAATTTTTTCCTCCTAACGTGCAAATGCGCACTGAGGGATAGTTCCAGGAGTGTCAAAATTCCACTTAGACATGATGAGGTGGAAAATAATGTGAATCATGTATCCAACATTCAAGGCATGAAGGGTCTGGTGTGATGATGGAGGATAACTATTGAACACGTTCGAAACACAGTATCCATATTGCGTTAGCCTGAAATGGGGACAAACCAATGAGTGTCGACCACTGAACATATTCGCAACGTGAGACTTGTATCGATTTGTTGTCTAAAACCCTCAAGTATGTTAGCCCGTAATGGTAGGAGAGACCTTAGGCTTAAAATCCATGACATTTACGGGTCCCTTTGGGTGTGAAAGATTATGGAATCCCAAATTAAGGGGCCCACAAAGCCTGAATAATGGGTGAAAGCATGTCCAGGTAAAATCTGACACTCCAGACACTGAACCAGAGTACTCTTGGGTGCATTGGTGAATCACTGAGGAGGGTCGAGGGGCTCAACATGAGAGTGGCCAATTTGAAAAGATGAGTATAGAATAAGGGGATATAGAACTCTAAAGATAAAGATGTAAATGGTGTGGTTGTTACAAACCCAATGTGAATGAGGACATAGTCCTATACCACACCATATACCCCTCTCCTGGGGAAAGTGTAGTCCAAGGGGACAAGGTGAAAGGGAGATTTCTAAGAGGTGAGGTTGGACCCGAAGTCTAGACGTTAGGGTGGTCCTATGTATCCCATGAGGATGGGAATCAAGCTATACATAGTTATAGAAGATGGTAATGTGCAGTTTACCATCATGATGTAAGGACGCAAATGGGTAAGATACCCCACACAAAGGAGGTGTATGGAACGGCGAGTAACCCGACATGAATGAGGACATAATCCCGCACCACACCGTATAAACCTGAGTGAAGACTTGGGCTGGGGCCTGAGATTGGGCCATAGATAGAATGTCGAGGCCGGATTGTAGTTTAACATCTTACAGTGAGGACGAAGGTAGGGGTAAGGTATCTCATATAGGCATGTGTATGGAAAGGTGAGTAACCCGTCGTGAATGAGGACATAATCATGCACCACACTATACAACCCTAAGTGAGAACTTGATCGGGGCTCGAAAAGGATGAGGGGCCTGAGGCTGGGCTTCAGATGGAAAGTCCCAGCTAGTTTTCAGTTTAACACCTGTTAGTGAGGACGAAGGTGATCTTAGTTTAGGTTCATAGAACTCAGAATGTATATGCCTAGTTGAATGTCATATGCGTGTGACAGAAAGGGCGAATCGTCATGCTAATGGAAGACCACAAAGAGGCAATGATGATTGATGTAACACCCGAGACTTTAATGAGAAACATTTTGTTTTTATGTTATATAAATCATCAAAGGAATCTTTCACTACACACAACACTAGCTTGGCTTGCTTTATACGCAATCGCGACCTTCCTCGATATCTTGCGTCGTACGCAATACCGAGTTTCACTAAACAATGATATGCTATTAAAATATTATTAAAACTAGTCGTTATGAATAGTAATACCCACTTTTTAAAATTTTGTAAATTTTATTTTTCAAAATGGACTTCAATTTTGGATTCGGAATATCGAAATTATCCTAGGGTGAAATTTTGGTATTTTTCTGAAAACTTTCAATTTTTGATGAATAGTGAAAACACCGGGTTACTATTTAAAACCCGACTTTTTATTTAAATAATTATTTATTTTATTTAAATTTATTTTAGGTCAAAATTGATACATAATACCTATATAAGTTCAATGAAATTCATTGGAGTCATTTTATAATAATTTTATATATATAAAAATTTTATTGAACTTTTCACCTTCTTTTACCCACCTCCTAGGAGAATTTTCAAATTCACATAAAACTATTTTTTACCGCTTTTGTGAGTGAAATTTCAAAAATCCGAGAGACACAGTTAATATCAAGGACTAAAATGTGATTCAATGAGATGAAAATAATTTTTGGTGAATCGTAACTTTTTACTTTTTTTACCACGGTTAAAAGTAAATAGGGTAATTAAGGGTAAAAATGATATTATTATTACCCTAACACATGTCCTAATTCTATTGTATAAGTTTAATTCGACCAAAAAAACCTTAGGAATAAAATATGACCATTTAGGCCCACTTGGACTAGATTAGGACATTTATTATTAATTTATTTAAAGAAGGGTTAAAATAGTTATAATCAAAGTTTAATAAATAAATCATTTTGAATATAGGTTTATACATAAGATAAATTCTACTATAAATATTCATTATAAATCTAAAATGGTTTCCTACATAATGGTATTTTATTTGTAATTTTTATACTTAAAATAATTTAATTTATTTATGACACAATGATGATGCAGTAATTATCTTATTAATGAAATATTGACATAATTGATGTTATAAATACCCAAATAAATGTAATTTGAGACTTTTTATGAATTACAATAATTTTCTAGGTTAATATGATATGTTAGTATTGAGTTAATTAACTTTTTTCGAACTAATCATTCTGTTATGATTTTCAAAAAATCAATTACCAAATAGTGTCAAAATTGACATAAAATAGTTTTTAAAACAAATATTATATTATTAATTGTTATTATATTCCTAAAAATATAAGGTTTGGCCAAGATACTTATATCATGATATTTGTATCATTAATGGACCACTTGGGGGTATTTTGGATGTATATGGTATGTTTATTAACTATATAATATAAAAATACAAAGTGACATGGTAAATGTCAATCTAATTAACTAAGAGTTAAAACTAAAAGATAAGGTTAATATAATGACCTAAACTTGTCTAAATTCTATTGGATGAGATTATGTAGACCCATCCCCACCTTATATTAGAAATAAATCAATTTGGAGATATTAAAAACCGAATATGACTTTATAATAAAATAATATTTTTAGTTTTTCCAAAGGTGCCCCTCTCCTCCCTTATAAAAGGGCACCTCCTCCATCTCTTCCTCACACCACTTTGAGCCTTAAATATCTGCCAAAACATGCCAAACTCTCTTCTCCACTTCCATAGAAACATCCTAGAGGTCCTGGTCTCCTTTAAAGACCAATTTTAGTTCCCTAAGAGGAGGTATCAAAGAGGCGCTTCAAAGAAGAGGTAATGTCCGTTACCGATTCTTTCAACTTTATTTCTTCTTCCACTTCTTATTCTTTAGTTGTTTCATTATGTAGTAATAAAATCAGTATCACTCATATAATGGTATGTTATTATAAGTATGAAACAACCCTATTTCACCATCTATCCATCCTAGGGAAAATGAAATCACCGCACGTTTGTACGTACGGAATACTGTCTCCACGCTGTGGTGTAATCTATTTTCCACCACCACCTTACTTGGATGGGTATAATGGTGTAAATAATAACTATATATGATTATTGTAAAGTGATATTGACTCTGAAATATTATACATACACTCCAATACAATTCCACGATCATGGGAACGATATCATCGCTCGTGCGTACGTACGGAATACTGTCTCCACGATGTGATGTGACTCATTCTACATGATCTTCATTGCACAATGATTATATAAATGAATTGAATGAATTAATATGTTATATATTACACTAATATCATTCTGGAAATGAGGAATCTATAACCTAAAAAGAAGAATAAGAATTTATTCGACAAAACACGCATAAGAACAAAAAGTAATAAACACCCGAATAACAAGTAGCAATGAAATATTACTAATAAGAAGATAATAATATGACCATATATGATATCATAACAATGAGTATGATTCTGTAATAAGTCAATTACATTATTTAAATCATTATACAGGAGGTTCGGACACTTACGAAGCAAATCGGACCTAAGATAAGGGACAATCTCGCAATCTCAATTTTTATCTGACATTGTTTATACTTCAGAATTTACTGGGGAATATTTATCATCCACATCCATGTTTCTTCAATATGTAATATTATTTATATTTTCCTAAACTTTCTTAAATCCAATTTTACCCTTTGGTGAGTTTTTAGTAAAAGATATGAAAGGAATCTTTTGTCGTTTTTCGTACGAGGTACTTTTTGACTTTTCTGACAAAAGTACGAGAAGAATGTTTTTTTTAACTTATACGGAATGGATGGATTTTTAGAACATTATTTCCATGAATATTACTTTACAAGTTTTCAAGTTTATTTTTAATCAACTTATTTTAGTTCAAAATTATATGACATGTTAAGAAAGGAAAATGTTTTTGAAGTAGAAAGGATATTTTCCTCAGGAATCAATTTCAATTGTTTTATCAAAATTATTTTCCATATAAGATAATATAGGGTTCTGTTTCTATCCCTATTATTACGTTTATTTGATTATATTGTGATGGAATTATTTTTATGAATTCCTTTATCTTATATGAATTGTTTTATAATGTCACGATGTTTAAGAATCCCATTTTTATTACATGGGTTATGCAATGATGTATGATTTATGATTTTTGTGGAACTCATAAGAATGGTTTTATTATGAGATGGGTGGGACCTATATCTCCCTCCAATGCATTGGGTAAATATTTATATCTCATGAGATAGACATGGCTGGAACGGAAGGTTAATCTGGTTCAGTGAAACAGGACGGAAACGAGGAGTGAACTCGGTTAAGAAATGGACTTTGTCCTCTAAGATAGTCTTGGAAATGAGTCTTGACTAATAAGAAATGATTCTCTATGATTATGTGTGTATGCCACAAAGTTTCATGTTTTAACTTATGATTATTGGGATTACATTTCACTACTATGATTTATCCCATGTTATAAAATTATGATCTCTTTTGCAGGTTAAGATTTCCAAAATGTTATGTTCTTATGAATATGATGTGATTGATATTTCTTTTGTTTACCCTTACTAAGAATTTGAGCTCACCCTTTTGTATGTTTTCTTTCCCCATGTCAGGAAGAAGGTTATTAAGTAGGATATGCCCAAAGGGACTCTAGATATGATGAAATAAATGGGAGACAATGTAGATGCTTTATGAACCAGTTGTTTATGTTTCCTAGTTTCTAAAGACACTATACCTATACAGTTCTTTCATGGTTTTGTTATATGTTGTAATAAGTGTACATCAATTCTGAAGTAATAACCATTTATGTAAAGTTTGGGTCGTTATAGTTGGTATCAGAGGAAAGGTATAGTCAACCTTTGGAAACTAGGATGTGAAAGCCTTAGTAAGAACCCTAAGGATAAGTCTAAGAATAGAACATGATCTTAGTGTTTTAAAAATGGCCATGAACAACCTATGATAAGACCTTAAGTGTGAAATTTTATTCTTGATTATGTGTTTTTCCTATTATAATTATTCTTACTCACACTATTCTTCTTGGTTTTAGTCAACGGATGGAACTCGAAGGAATCGTGTTAATGTAGAATGTGACGGGCAATGCAATGATTGTCCCCCTGAGCAACCAAACGTTATGGGAGCTGGAATGTAAAATCGTGTAGCCATGCTCACACAAATTTCTCAAGAAATGAATCATGCAGGACTTCCAAACGAGCAAATAAAGGAGAAACATTCTGTTGAATCCTTCATGAGGTAGCATCCACCTTCATTCAGCGGGTCTTCTGATCCATTAGTGGTTGAACAATAGATCGGTACCACTGAAAAGATATTTTTAGTTCTTCAATCTTCTGAACATGATAAATTCATCTTAGCAGCATATCGTTTGGAAGGAGATGTTGATCAATGGTGTAATCTTATCAAGAATACGATGCAAAGAGATGAAATTGAGTCCATGGAATGGGAAGAGTTCAAGAACTTATTTTTCAATAAGTACTTCCCTCGTATTCTTCGAACAAATATGGAGAAGGAGTTTCTTGAACTGAAGCAAAAGGATGATGAATCTATTGGTACCTATGAAGAAAATTTTACAAGACTTGCAAGGTACGCTTTTGGTATTATTATCCAACCTGAGAGTAAGATTGATCGATTCTTTAGTGGCTTAAAACCAAGTCTTTGAAGGGCGTTAGCCATTAGGGACTTCAACAGCTACAAGGAAATCGTTCGATGTTCTCTCAAAGTTAAGATGGATATTGGAGTAACCCATCAGTCATATGGGTTTGATAAGAAGAGGAAAATGGAATTAAAAGTAAAATCTAAAGAGCACACTGAAAAGAAGATGAGTTTTACCTTATGCTCATAGTGTGGAAAGAACCATGGAGGAAATTGTCTTAAGGGGACAAGCAAATGTTATAAGTGTGGAAAAGAAGGTCATCAGGAAATTGAATGTCAAAATAATGGGAAGAAAATGTCTAATGATGCAAATAAAGGAATGGATACACAGAATGAACATACTACACTTCAATGTTTCAAGTGCAAGGAAATGGGGCATTATGCTAATCAATGACCTAATCCAAGGTTTGATGATGATGATCGATGTCAACAAACTCTTAAGGCTAAAGACAAAGGAAAGTCACATGCAATTTTCTATCAGCGATGTGGAGTACGATAACGAAGTGGTGAAAGGTACACTTACCATCCACTCTAAAGTAGAAAATGTTTTATTTGATTCTATATCCACCCACTCTTTTATTTCTGAATAATTTTCTAAGGGTATCATCATATTACCTCAACAATTAGATGTTGAGTTGGCTGTGACAACTCCTAATGGCATAACAGTCGCATCAAAAGTTTACAATTCTTCTCCGAGTGATGTTTGTGGGAAAGTGCTTCCTGCAAATCTTGTGATCCTTCCTATAGTGGAATTTGATGTGATTATTGGCATGGATTGACTTTCTCTATATGGAGCTCATATCAATTTCCAAAGAAGGGAAGTCACATTTCATATTCCAGATCAATATATGATCTTCTATCGATGCAAGGATTAACATAACCTTCTAGTGGAAATTTATTCCATTTATGGGACTTGATTCCACTAAATGAAGGTTATTTATCTCAAATGGTTGGTGAGAAACTCACTATTAAGAATATGCCCATTGTATGGGAGTTTGACGATGTCTTTATGGAGGAATTTTCGGGTCTTCCACCAAATCGTGAAGGTGAGTTTTCAATATAACTCGTATCGGGTGCTTTACCTATTTCAAAGACACCTTATAGAATGGCCCCAATTGAGTTGAAGGAATTGAAGAAGCAACTCCAAGAGAATCTTGATAAGGGATTCATACACCCTAGTGTGTCACCTTGGGGAGAACCTGTTCTGTTTGTTAAGAAAAAAGATGTATCAATGAGACTCTGCATTGATTATCGAGAACTTAACAAGATCCCTATCAATAACAAATATCTTCTCCCACGCATTGATGACTTATTTGACCAACTACACGGAGCTCAATGCTTTTCCGAGATTGATCTTCGTTCAGGGTATCATCAATTAAGGGTCAAAGGGAGGATATACAAATGATGGCTTTCCGTACAATGTCTAGAAACTATGAATTTATAGTGATGCCATTTGGTCTTACTAATGCCCCTGCTATCTTCATGGATCTGATCAATAGAGTCTTTAGAGACTATCTTGATCAGTTTCTGGTAGTCTCTATAGATGATATTCTTGTCTATTCAAAGAGCAAGGAATAACATGAAGATCACATGAAAATTGTATTGAAGACCCTAAGAAAGGAGAATCTTTATGCCAAATTTACCAAGTGTGAATTTTGGCTTCAAAAAGTTGCATTTTTGGGTCACATAATCTCAAAATAAGGGATATCTATGGATCCAGCAAAAACAGAGGTTATCGAATGATGGTCGAGACCAACAACAGTAACCGAGATCCAAAGTTTTCTTGGTTTGGCTGGATATTATTGATGTTTTGTGAAAGATTTTTCACGATTATCTAATCCACTCACCAAGTTGACTCGAAAAGGAGTTAAGTTCGTGTGGATGGAGGAATGTGAAGAGAATTTCAAGGATTTGAAAAGAAGGTTATCCAGTGCACCTGTACTCACACTTCCTTGTTGTGGATAAAGGTTTGTGATCTATAGTGATGCATCCAAGAAGGGGTTGGGGTGTGTTCTAATTCAAAATGATATGGTGATAGCTTATGCCTCATGACAGTTGAAAATCCATGAGCAAAATTACCCAACTCATGATTTGGAGTTAGCTGTGGTAATCTTTGCATTAAAGATTTGGAGGCATTATCTTTATGGAGAAAGGTGTGATACCTATACTGATCATAAAAGTTTAAAGTATATTTTCACACAATAGTAGCTGAATATGTGCCAAATAAGATGGTTGGAGCTGATTATGGATTAAAACTACTCAATTAATTACCACCCTAGGAAAGCAAACAAGGTGGCAGATGCATTAAGTCGACAAGACCATGCTAGTTTATCCATGATAAGGATCAAAAAAGATCCAATATTTATGGATTTACAAAGGATGGATCTTGGAATTATAATGGAAGGGGAAAAATCGTATCTTTCCCAAATGAATGTTCAACCATCTATACATGTGAAGATTAAATAGGCACAGAAATAAGATATAGAGTTACAAAAGAAGGTGAGAAATGATCCTGAATTCAACCTTGATTGTGATGGGATAATAAAGTTCAGGAATCGGGTTTGTGTTCCTCCCATCCCAGAATTAAAGAAGGAGCTTCTGGATGAGGCTCATAGTTATTCATTCTCTATTCATCCTGGAAGCACGAAGATGTATAGGGACCTGAAATAGTACTTCTGGTGGGATGGCATGAAAAGAGATGTTGAATATGTCTCTCGATGCTTGGTTTTTCAACAAGTTAAAGCTGAGAGACAGAAGTCTAAGGGGATGTTACAACCATTACCCATACCCGAATGGAAATGGGAAAACATCACTATGGACTTTGTCACTAGACTTCCTAAAACATCCAAAGGAAATAATGCTATCTGGGTCATAGATGATCGTCTTACAAAGTCGGCACACTTCATTTCTATTAGAGAGGATTTCTCTCTGGATCAGCTTGCCAGGATATATGTAAAGGAAGTGGTAAGATTGCATGGAGTACCAATTTCCATCATATCTGATCGGGATCCGAGGTTTACCTCAAAGTTCTGGTGAAGTATTCAGCATACTCTGGATACAGAGTTGAGTTTCATCACTGCTTATCATCCTCAGATAGACGGTCAGTCTGAGAGGACAATTCAAACTCTAGAAGATATTTTGAGAGCTTTCTCTATGGATTTCAAAGGTGGTTGGGATCAACACCTACCTTTGGTGGAATTTTCTTATAATAATAGCTTTCACTACAGTATTCAGATGGCTCCTTATGAAGCTCTCTATGGAAAGAAATGCAGGACTCCAACTTGCTGGGATGAATTTGGGGAAAGAAAGCTATTAGGACCTGATCTTGTTGATGAGATGGTAGAAAAGGTCAGATCTATTCAATAACATATAAGAGTAGCTCAGAGTCGACAAAAAAGATATGCCGATAACCGAATAAAAGACCTAGAGTTTTAAGTGGGTGATAATGTGTTCTTACGAATATCTCCCTGGAAGAGGGTCATGAGATTTGGAAAGAAGGGAAAGTTGAGCCCTAGATATATCGGTCCTTTTGAAATTTTGGATCGTGTTGGGAAGGTAGCTTACTGATTGGCACTTCCACCGAATCTATCTCAAGTTCACGATCTGTTCCATGTATCTCTCCTGAGAAAGTACATACCTGATCCTTCACATGTACTCAGCTCAGAAGTTGTACTACTAGAGCAAGATCATTCTTATGAAGAACAACCGATAGAGATTCTAGATCGTAGCGAAAAAGTCCTACGGAACAAGACCACTCTCTTGGTGAAAGTTTTATGGAGGAACCACCAATTAGAAGAAGCTACATGGGAGCTTGAGGATATGTTGAGGGAGAGGTATCCTCATCTGTTGGTTACAAAGTGACGAATTTCGAGGGCGAAATTCATTTTAAGGAGGGTAGAATGTAACACTCGAGACTTTTATGAGAAATATTTTGTTTTTATGTTATATAAATAATCAAATGAATCTTTCAATACACAACACTAGCTTGGCTTTCTTTACACGCAATCGCGACCTTCCTCGATAGCTTGCGTCGTACGCAATACCGAGTTTCACTAAACAACGATATGCTATTAAAATATTATTAAAACTTGCCGTTATGAATAGTAATACCCAATTTTTGAAATTTTTGAAATTTTATTTTTCAAAATGGACTTCATTTTTGGATTTGGAATATCGAAATTATCCTAGGGTGAAATTTTGGTATTTTTCTGAAAACTTTCAATTTTTGATAAATAGTGAAAACACCGGGTTACTATTTAAAAACCGAATTTTTATTTAAATAATTATTTATTTTATTTAAATTTATTTTAGGTCAAAATTGATACATAATACCTATATAAGTTCAATGCAATTCATTGGAGTCATTTTATAATAATTTTAGATATATAAAAATTTTATTGAACTTTTCAACGCCTTTTACCCACCTCCTAGGAGAATTTTCAAATTCACATAAAACTTAATTTTACTACTTCTATGAGTGGAATTTAGAAAATCCGAGAGACACGGTTAATATCAAAGAAAAAAATTTGGTTCAATGAGATGAAAATAATTTTTGTGAATAGTAACTTTTTACTTTTTTTACCACGGTTAAAACTAAATAGGGTAATTAAGGGTAAAAATGATATTATTATTACCCTAACACATGTCCAAATTTTATTGGATAAGTGTAATTAGACCCAAAAAAACCTTATGAATAACATATGACCATTTAGGCCCACCTGGATTAGATTAGGACATTTATTATTAATTTATTTAAAGAAGGGTTAAAATAGTTAAAATAAAAGTTTAATAACTAAATAATTTTTAATATAGGGTTATACATAAGATAAATTCGACTATAAATATTAATTAGAAATATAAAAAGATTTTATACATAATGGTATTTTATTTTTAATTTTTAGACTTAAAATAATTTAATTTATTTATGACACAATAATGATGCAGTAATTATCTTATTAATGAAATATTGACATAATTGATGTTGTAAATACCCAATTAAATGTAATTTGTGACTTTTTATGAATTTAAATAATTTTATAGGTTAATATGACATGTTAGTATTGATTTAATTAACTTTTTTTGAACTAATAATTCTGTTATGATTTTTAAAAAAATCAATTACCAAATAGTGTCAAAATTGACATAAAATAGTTTTTAAAACAAATATTATATTATTAATTTTTATTATATTCCTAAAAATATACGGTTAGTCCATGATACTTATATAATTATATTTGTATCATTAATGGTCCACTTGGGAGTCTCTTGGATGTATATGGTAAGTTTATTAACTATATAATATAAAAATACAAAGTGACATGGTAAATGTCAATCTAATTAACTAAGAGTTAAACTAAAAGATAAGGTTAATATAATGACCTAAACTTGTCTAACTTATATTTGATGAGATTATTTAGACACATCCCCACCTTATCTTCGAAATAAATCAATTTGGAGCTATTAAAAACCGAATATGACTTTATAATAAAATAATATTTTACGTTTTTTCAAAGGTGCCCCTCTCCTCCCTTATAAAAGGGCACCTCCTCCCTCTCTTCCTCACACCACTTTGAGCCTTCAAGCTCATACAAAACCTCAAAAATTCTCTTCTCCATTTACCTAAAAACATCCTAGAGGTCCTGGTCTTCTTCAAAGACCAATTTTAGTGCCCTAAGATGAGGTATCAAATAGGCGCTTCAAAGAAGAGGTAATGTCCGTTACCTATTCTTTCAACTTTATTTCTTCTTCCACTTCTTCTTCTTTAGTTGTTTAATTATGGAGTAATAAAATCAGTATCACTCATATACTGGTATGTTATTATAGGTATTAAACAACCCTATTTCACTATCTATCCATCCTACGGAAAACGAAATCACCGCGCGTGCGTACGTACGGAATACTATCTCCACGCCGTTGTGTAATCTATTTTCCACCACCACCTTACTTGGATGGGTATAATGGTGAAAATAATAACTATAAATGATTATTGTAAAATTATATTGATTCTTAAATAGTATACATACACTCCAATACAATTCCACGATCATGGTAACGATATCATCGCTCGTGCGTACGTACGGAATACCGTCTCCACTATGTGATGCGACTCGTTCTACATGATCTTCATTGCACAATGATTATATAAATGAATTGAATGAATGAATATGATATATATTACACTAATATAATTCTGTAAATGAGGTATCTATAGCCTAAAAAGAAGAATAGGAATTTATTCGACAAAACACGCATAAGAACAAAAAGTAATAAACACCCGAATAACAAGTAGCAATGAAATATTACTAATAAGAAGCTAATAATATGACCATATATGATATCATAACAATGAGTATGATTCTGAAATAAGTCAATGACATTATTTAAATCATTATACAGGAGGTTCGGACACTTACAAAGCAAATCAGACCTAATGTAAGGGACAATCTCGCAATCTCAATTTTTATCAGAGATTGTTTATACTTCAGAATTTAGTGGGGAATATTTATAATCCACATCCATGTTTACTCAATAAGTAATATTATTTATATCCTCCTATAATTGTTTAAATCCAATTTTACCCTTCGGTGAGTTTTTAGTAAAAGATATGAAAGGAATCTTTTGTCGTTTTTCGTACGAGGTACTTTTTGACTTTTCTGACAAAAGTACGAGAAGAATGTTTTTTTAACTTATACGGAATGAATGGATTTTTAGAACATTATTTCCATGAATCTTCCTTTACAAGTTTTAAGGTTTATTTTTAATCAACTTCTTTTAGTTCAAAATTATATGACATGTTAAGAAAGGAAAATGTTTTTGAAGTAGAAAGGATATTTTCCTCAAGAATGAAGTTCAAGTGTTTTATCAAAATTATTTTCCATCTAAGATAATATAAGGTTATGTTTCTATCCCTATTATTATGTTGATTTGATTATGTTGTGATGTAATTATTTTTATGAATTACTTTATCTTATATGAATTTTTTATGATGTCATGATGTTTATGAATCCCATTATTATTACATGGGTTATGCAATGATGTATTATTTATGATTTTTGTGGCACACATAAGAATGGTTTCATTATGAGATGGGTGGGACATATATCTCCCTCCAATTCATTGGGTAAATATTTATATCTCATGAGATAGACATGGCTGGAACGGAAGGTTAATCTGGTTCAGTGAAACAGGACTGAAACGGGGAGTGAACTCGGTTCAGAAATGGACTTTGTCTGCTAAGATAGTCTTGTAAATGAGTCTGGACTAATAAGAAATGATTCTCTATGATTATGTGTGTATTGCACAAAGTTTCATGTTTTAAGTTATGATTATTGGGATTACATTTCACTACTATGATTTATCCTATGTTATAAAATTATGATCTCTTTTGCAAGTTAAGATTTCCAAAATGTTATGTTCTTATGAATATGATGTAATTGATATTTCTTTTGTTTACCCTTACTGAGCATTTGATCTCAACCTTTTGTATGTTTTATTTCCCCAGGTCAGGAAGAAGGTTATTAAGTAGGATATGCCAAAAGGGACACTAGATATGATGAAATAAATGGGAGAAAATGTAGATGCTTTATGAACCAGTTGTTTATATTTCCCAGTTTCTAAAGACACTATATCTATACAGTCCTTTCATGGTTTTGTTATAAGTTGTAATAAGTGTACTTCAATTTTGATGTAATAACCATGTATATAAAGTATGGGTCATTATAATTGAGGATAGTTGTTGAACAAGTTTGCAACACAGTATCCACCCTTATGTAACCAAAATGGGGAGAACAATTGAACATTGACCATTGACATTATTTGCAACACGGTACATGAATCAAATTGTCACTCAGAATCCTAAAGGGCATTATCCTGTAACTGTAGGAGAGCCCTCAGGCTGAGCATCCATGCCATTCGGGGGATATTCTTGATATAGAGGGTGACAGAAACCCAAATGATGGGTCATGCTGAGCATGGAAGGGCCTGCGCTCATGGAACGAATGATAAATGAAGGAAGGGATATATCAAGGGGATATGTGTGGTGTTGAGAAGTATCCCAATGTGAATGCGGACACGAGTCTACACTGCACCACACAATCCTAAATGAGAACATGGGCAGGGGGCCCAAAGGGGTCCAAGGACCTGAGACTGGGAATCCCAACCTACTGTAGCCATATGACCTCTTGTGAATTTACCGCCTCATCACAGCTTCTAATCCCATGTGACCAGTGCATGGTGTGGGAAACAAGGATCCGGATTCGTCTTTCCTTATCATATAAGGGTCTAATAGATGGATTCACCTGAAGGGAGTTCACCACTTGGAGATACAATATGGTAGAATGAACCACTACACTCAATGTTTAGGACTTCTTCGGGTGGCTCTACTGAAAAACGATAGTTGTTGACCATGTTCGAAACACTGTGTCAATATCGTGTGACTTGAAATTGGAAAAACAAATGAGTATTGACCACTGACCATATTCGTAACATGGGACTTGTATCAATTTTTTTCTCAACATCCTCGAGGGTGTTGGGCCGAAGTGGTTGGAGAGCCCTTAGTCCGAGCATCCATACCATTCAGGGGCCCTTCTGGATGTGCAATATGATGGAGTCCCAATCAAAGGAGTGGGTGAAGCATAGTAGTTCCCATGCATTTTAATGTCATGCAGGGTGGTGAAAGTGAATAACATATTTGGGGAGTGGCACGTATGGCTGGATCGAGATGCGATCGACATGAATTGGGGAAAAATCATGTACAATACCATGTGTCTCAACCCAAGGGGAGATTCTGGAGTTTGGGGCTGGGCCAACAGATGAAATGTCTAGGCATTCCTACGTATCCCATAAGTATGGGAATCAAGCCATACGTAGTTCTTGAAGGCCATGAAGTTTAACATCGTGAGGTGATGGCGTGGGAGGATAGAAGAATGGGTAGTGGTAATATGGTGTGATCGTCGTAATCCTAACATGAGTGGGGCTAAAGAATCCTACACTATACCATGCAAGGATCCTCCGAGAGAACTATACCCTAGGGGGATTTTCGAAGAGAAGAGTATGAGGGATGGACTCAGGACTTAGCTTCTGAGTGTTTCTACGTATCCCATAAGGATGGGAATCAATCCTTACATAGTTATAGAGGACCCATACTATTTAACATCTTGCAGGATAATGAATAGTTTAATGTTGTGCAGGACGAAGTAGTGTAGGGTCATATAGTACCCGATAGTTTAGGGTCATGTAAGACCAGCTGGCTTGGGAAAATTATTTCTTCAGAAACATGGAATTGGTGGGAGGAGTTATAAGCTCACCATCCATGGTAACTAGTGAGTATGCACCATTGGGGTAAACATTGTGAACAACGAAAGACCCTTCCCATTTGGACTCCAACTTGGGTGGTTTCCTACCAGGTATCATTGGTGTCTTGAGGGCCAATACCAAATCACCTTATAGGAAAGAGTGGAAAAGAACCTTCTTGTTTAAAGCTCTAGCTATCTTATTCTGATGCCTTTATAGATTGTGCAAATCATGAAGGTTGTTTTCATCAAGTGCTTCCAATTCAGCCAGATGAATTTCAGCTACCTTATCTGGCGCCTGCTGGTCATAGACCATTGTGTGTAATGAAGGCAGCTAAATCTTGATGGGTAGGATGGCCTCAGTTCTGTCCACCAGGGAATATAGGGTCACCTGTGTGGAATTACGAGTCATTGTCTGATAAGCCCAGAGGGCATTGGGGAGCTTGTCCGGCCAAATCTTCTTATTCTGACCAACCACTTTCTACATAATGTTAGAGAGTTTTTTGTTGAATGCCTTGATCTTCCCATTTTCCGGCACATGACTGAAGGAGGTATGGTTAGAACATATGTTGTACTTAGCGTACAATTTATTTAGCTCAATTGCTCGAACATTTGTGTCGTTATTGGTGAAGACATCATGAGGGACACCAAACCGATTAATGATATTGGAGATCATGAATTCAATGATAGAATGGGTCTTGAATTCCTTGAGAATAATTTCCTCTGCCTACTTGGAAAATAAATATGTAGCGGTCAGGATGAACCGACATTGGAAAGTTGTCACCGGCAGATATGATCCCACGACATCCAGTCCCCAGACTGTGAAGGGTTAAGAGTACTTGGTAGTGTGGAGAGGCTATGGTGGATGATTCATGATGTTAGCATGAACTTGACATGCATGACACCTTTTGACGAACTCAATGTAGTCATGGATCATGGGGGGCCAAGAGTACCCTAGTATCTGGATCTGGTGAGATAGCTTCAGCCCAGTCTGGTGGGCGCCGCAGGAACCGGCATGAACCTCCTATATGACCTAATAAATCTTGACTCCTTTGATGCAATGGAGGAGGACACCATCAATCCCATGCTTGTAGAGGATCTGCTCAAGACTGGGACCACTATGGAGGGTAAACTTTAGAACGTGGCATCGGATTCACTGGCACTCGGCCCAATCAGACAGGAGGTAACCATTTTGGAGTTACTCGACAATGGGGGCTCTCCAGTCGGGAGTCATCTCAACCACTACATCTCGGGGTCCTGACGTGGAGGCTCTGGCGATAAGATGGCTGACCTGCAGTCCGTCATCGTCATCTGGTGTAACAGGATCAATGAATCTCTAATGCACCATGTGGATAATCATATCATCCTGATCGGGTCCTACAAGTGATATAGTCAGGCCGGACAGGGCATCAGCTCGACCGTTCTGAGATCAAGGAACATGAGTGACTTCCAGCCGGGATAAGAACTGGTCCATTAGCTAGAGATTGTTCTCCAACAATGGCACAAGCTCTGGCTTTCTGACTATGTAGTCACCGTTGATCTTCTTAATCACTAGTTCAGAATCCCCTTTCACATGAAAATGGGAGACATCAATATCGAGGGCCCGCTTGAGGCTAGTGATGAGAGCCTGATACTCTGCCTCATTGTTGGTGCAACCTTATGAAAATAAGAATGAGTATAGAAGAACAACTTGTGTTAGGGTAATAAAGATGATACCCAAACCTACCATATTGAGCCTAGGATCATTGAGCCTCCTGCCGGTGGGGCTTCGGGAAGCACCATCTAAGTGTATCTTCCATCACGGTATGGATTTATCTACCGAGAGGATTGCCTCATCAGGGAAATCGAGATCCAAGGACTAGTCAGTAGGATCCGGATGGGAAGTAAGGAATTTTTCCAATGCTTTCCCCTTAATAGCCTTATGAGGGAAAAAAATGATGTAAAAGTGCTGTAGGATTACTACCTACCATGCTAGGTGGCCTATCAGCATGGGACATCTCAGGATGTACTTCAGCGGGTCTACTCAGGACACCAGTTGTACCTCATGGTGCTGCAAGTAATGGCACAATTTCTGTACTATGAATACTAGCGCAAGGCAGCTCTTTTTGATAGGGGAGTATCTGGTCTCCATATCGAGGATAAAGTTGTTGAGGTACTAAAGGCTATTATTTTTCCCCTCATTGTTCTTCTGTGTGAGAAGGGTTCCAATAGATTGTTCCAGGGAAGTCACATAAAGGACTAGTGGTTTTCTTGAGATGGGAGGTATCAAGACCGGAGGCTGGAGTAGATACTTCTTGATTCCCTCAAATTTGGTCTGTCACTATTCTTCCCATTCATAAGAGGTGTCTTTCTTCATGATTCGAGAAAAGGGATTACACTTGCCATTCAAATTCACAATGAATCGATGTATGTAGGCTAAGTGGCCTTGAAAACCACGAAGCTCTTGAATATTTCTTGGGGAAGAAATCTGGCTGATGGCCTTGATCTTCTCAGGGACATTCTCGATGCACCTATATCTGACAACAAAGCTGAGGAACTTCCCATAGGTGACCCCAAAGGCACATTCAATGGGTTCATCTTTAGGTGGCGAGAATGGAGGAAGATGAAAACATTCTCAAGGTCCTTGAGATGGTCCTGGAGCTGGCGAGATTTAACCACCAGATCATCCACATTGCATTCTACTAATTTCCTGAGGATTGGATTGAATATGAGATGCATGGCCTGCTGATATGTGGCACCTACATTATTTAGGCTGAAGGGCATGACATGGTAATAGAATGTACCCTATAGCACCATGAACGTTGTGGACTCCTCATCCTCGGGATCCATTCAGATCTGGTCGTATCCGGTGTAACCATCCATGAAGGGGAGGGCATGGAACCCATCCGTATAATTCATCAACAATTTTGTCACAGGAAGAGGAAAACCATCCTTCGGACAGTGAAGGTTAAGATCTCGGAAGTCGATGCAGACTATGATATGTCTGTTTTTCTTCCTGAATAGCCTAATGCTTTCTAGCCACTTGGTGTACTGGACCTCCTAAACAAAATTGGCTCTAATGAGCTTATCAACTTCCACCTCTACCATAGATCCATGAAGTTTGTGCATATTCCTAGGAGGTTTCTTGAACCTGTGATGATTTGTCAGGAGACTGAGGCGGTGTACGGCTACCTAAGGATCTAGTCCTAGAATCTCATCGTAGCTCTAGGCGATTACATCACGATGTTGTTTTAGGAAGTATACATACCGCTGGTGATCCTCAGGAGGCATGGAGGCATTGATCAGGGTGGGTCTCAGATCATCCTCACCACTGAGGTTTACCTATTCCAGTTCATTGACCGTGGTGGAGACTCCCTCTTCAAAGGCGGGGGCGTCCTACAAATCCTTTTCTTTACATTTGGAGGAGGGATCCCCAGTGGGAAGATCTTTTTCTGTGTTAACAGCCCTTTGTGAGAGGTTGGTACCAGCCTAGGAGGCAATGGACAACACATCAGGAGATTCACGTGCTGCTAAAAGCTGACAATGAAGGTTGTCGATCCAATCCCATCTGCTCTTCGGCCTAAGGGGACAAGCTTGATGATATCAAAGAAATAGTGGCACGTCAGCTTGAGCCGCTTAATTACAGCTTGGAGAAACATGCAAGTATGATGTATTTCTATTGCCATGGGGAGGACATCCTGATACCTTATTGTGTTAGGAGGCTCCAGGATCACATGAGCTTGATTTTTATAGGAGTACGAGGTGATTTTCCACCGTCTCTTATACATTTGAATATGCTTCCTCCATGTACCAAAGACAGAAAAACATTTCCCCATATCATGGGTTTTGGCCTCCAATCGATGGATTGGGAAGACATAGGCGTCATCCAGACCTGCCCAGGGGTCAATTGCAACTGCAACGCGTTCAACCTCACTTGTCTGAATCTGGTTTTCTTTGCTCTTGTAATAGTCAGTATCCAGTTAGCAGGCTTCACAAGGGGAAAAAGGAGATGCATCACCTTGTATCATGGCCACTCAACCATTGAGGGGGTACTTGAGGCACTGATGATACGATGAGGGAACCACCGCGTGCAGGTGGAGCCATGGTCTTCCCATCAATGCATTGTAGGTGGTGTATTTGGAGACCACCATAAACTCGGTGCTAGAAACTAGGCCATCGAACTGGGCCTTCAAACAGATCTTGTCGACTGGGGTATGATCTGTCATGTCATATACTTGGATTTTTAGGTCAGAGGGAGTCAATTTATCTTTAGATAACCCCAGCTTCCGCAGCATCTGTGTCGGGATAAGGTTAATCCTCGAGTTGGTGTCAACAAGACAGCGGTGAACCTCCACACCATTAAATTAGTCGGTGATGTACAGTGGTAGAATTTTCCCCTATATGGTATAGCCTTTATCTTCTCCATAGAATGAAATGATGGGCTGAAATTCAGCATTATCGACCACATCAGCATGAAATACTTCTGCAACTACTACTTCCATCTCAAACTGGAGGAGGCTTCTTAAAGCCTTAGTGAGGGCCTCACGCATATCTGACGACTGGTGAAGGGACTTGATCATGGAAATACTTGCTGGGATGTTGTCATGGTGGTTGATAAAATCATACTTCTGCACTCAGAGTGAACTTCTGCTTGCAGGAGGCCGCTCTTTGACAGGAGAAATTGTGGGCCTTACCGGCTGGACTGACAGTAGACTGGTTCTAGTAATATCCTGCTACTCACTAGTTAAAGCATGAAGAGTGGATCCTTTATGAGGTATAGATGACTGAGACCGGCCTGTAATAGGGTGAGGCTGGTCACGGCATGGTCGAGGTGGCTCTGCCTGATCCAGTAGCACAAACGGTGGTGTAGGCAGACCTAATGACACTGGATGAAAAGGATACATGTGTTGAGATCTGTATTGGGCCTGCTGTTTGGTCTCTGTGGCCTACACGACCTAGCTAGAAGTGACCACTGATGTACCTCGACAACCCATATGGTCACGGCTCCACAAACGTTGGCATCGGCTGGGGAAGTTGGGGAGATCCATCTGGCGCTCCCCGTCGTCGAGAGTCATGTAGGGGTTTACCAACTCCATGGTGTTATCTGATGCATACCCTTGACTATCACTCGAAGAGTCATCCACTACTAGGAGGATTTGGGGAGGAATCTTCATCTCTGGGGGCATGATGTCACCGAGATAACGGGATGATGATGGATTTGGCAGGGCATGTTTCTTTCCCTTACACTGTCGATGCTTGCTCTTCTAGGAATAGGTCAGCTGAGAAGATGATGCAGAAGTAGTGGTTGTGGATTTTGAAGGCTTCGGCCAATTTAGGAATGCATGAATAATATACCATGGGCATGGGAGACTGTTTTGCGAGCCATCTAGTCTTCATTCTTCTCGGAACCGCTGTTCGAAACTTGCTGACACTCACCTTCGTCATCTTTGTTGCTATTTGGCCTTACGAAGATGCATGCCACTTGTGTCAGGGCCGTGCCCAACCTAACTATGTTGTTATCGACCTAGTCTTGAATCCAGTCTTTGAACACATAGCACTGCTTGAGGGTGTTCCTCAGGATCTAGTGATAGGGGTAGTAGTTGGGGCGATCAGTGAGGTTCGCCTCTTTTGGCCTTCTACACTTAGAAAAACACACAATCCCTTGTTCCAAGGCATTTCCAAAATAGTCAGGGACCTGATTCTCATTGAACGAGTAGGTCTGGTTTCTTATGTCCAAAAAGGGGGGCCTTGTAGATTGGCCCTGATGAGGATCTGGAGGAGTATATCGAGGATATGGGTCTAGATTGTCCTTCCTAGGTGGTGGTGGTGCATTACGCGAGTGCGCCTTCTGGTTTTGAGGGGGCTGCTGCTGGGCTGGAGGCTGCACCTATGGTGGCGGGCCTCTGCGAGGTTTCGGAGGCGGCTCCACTAGAAATAATTCCAGCTGTCTGGGGTCCTCTATTTGGGCCACAGTTGTGGGATCGTTTCTGATAGCCCTCCTCGCGGGAATTTCAAGAGGCAATAGAAGTTCCTAGTTGGCCTATTTCATGGATTCTTCTAGGCACTAGGCCTTATAAGAGAAGTATCGGAATCCTCCAGGGTAGTTATGGGTGATCAGAGAGGGAACCAGTTCCATATTAACATTTACCACACACACCATTAGCATTTTCTCCTGAGTCAGTGGCATGTCAAGGGAGTATGTGAGTCCTTTCCACCAGGCGAAAAAGTCTGCGACATGCTCATCAGGCCTCTTCTTGCACTTAAAGAGGTCTGTGATACTCATTTTCCACGTCGTGGAGATGAACTGGTAGAGGAATTGCCTATTGAGGTCCTTCCAACTGGATATTGATCCAATGGGGAGCTAACTATACCAAACAAACATAGGCCCCACCAATGTCGGCACAAAACATCGGAACTTGGCAGCCTCCTGTTGCACTGGAGTTCCCAACATGGGGCCACACCTTAAGGTATAGTGGTTCATTTGATGTGGTGGGTCCCCCATCTTGTTGAAGGGGGAAAATGTGGGATTCCCGAAACCCAGAGGTGTCTCCATTGGATCATCTGGATGGGGGTCCCTGTCTTGATGGGTATCCCTAACCATGAGTGTGCTGGTGGGATTTTTGACATGGTAAACAGGCCCAGCTACTCATGGAGTGGCTGGTGGCATGACCCTTGGGGTAACTAGGGGAACCTGAGATGGGACCCTTGGATTGTAGCGTCGTTCTGGGGGTTATGGAGAGACATACCACACCCTCTTTTCATAAGTTCCAGCTTTAACCCTATCTACAGGAGCATGATGGTCATTTTCTCCTAGAGGAAGCTTGATGAGGGAAATTTGTTCCTACCCCTGCTGCCCTGGACTAGGATTTTCATAGTCTGGCCATCGCTCTGAAATGCATTCATCTTGAAGTTCATCGACTAACTTCTTCTGTTCGGCAAGTTGCTAATGAAATGTGGCTTTTTTGGGGTCTTCCTCCATCTTCTTCATTGAGTCGGATGGGTCAGAGGGTTTGGCGGCTCTGAGATTCTCTTTACCCTTACCATGATTTCGGCTAAGGACTAATGCCTCAGTGGGTGCATGGAGACCCAGTAGGCTCCTCTGTTCACAAGTAACCCTCCCAAAGGGGCCCAATAGACATGGCACGCCTTCAGGGGGGAGGTCCCCATCCAGGAGCTCTAGCTCATTTTACACTTCTGATAGGGTGGCCATGTTGACCATGACTCTACCTGGGGGCATGTCCTCAATGTCACCTAGCGATTCAGGTTGTTGTCGAATAGAACTAAAGAGGAGGTTAGTATATTGTCCCCAGCCACGGATTTGCAGTTGGGGGGAAGCCTCCTTGATAATCTTGCGGAGTACCTTGAAACGCTGAATGCATTGTTGTTCGAAGTCCCTATGGCGATGGTCTCGCCCAAATTTACCCAAGTTTTAAGGGTCAAGCGGTCGCTTGCAGTGCAGCTTGGGTTGTCGAATCCTCAGAGACCTAAGAAGAACCTTTAGACACTCAATAAAAAGAGATGGATTTTTGGCTATGAAGTGGCCAACTTGGGTTGATTTTAGATGGCTTTGAAAGAGAACTAAAAGATCTATGTGAATTCAAATTATGAAAAATGAGTTGATCCTAGGTTATTTCTTGGGGTGGATTGAATGAATTCCTTTTTTTACGATTTTAATTTCATTAACTCGAGAAGGATTCATGCAATTAATTCAAACTAACCTCATCACTTACTGATTAAACACCTTCAAAACAAATTATAATCACCTATACACTTGTAGGATCATTTTCATGAGCACTCCAAGGTAAAGGATGTAATTAGCACATGAAAGTGGGGTGAATAAATTCAATAAGGAAGAGGAAGAATAAAAATAATTGAATGAAATAAACTCAATTAAAAGAAATTAATAACATTTAGGGCATGAGAAATAACATTCAATCCAGCCCCTTTCTACTCCCTTGGATCAACCCATAAAAGAGCTACCCCTCCATTGATGACAAGTTCTCAACGGAAGCAGAAAGTAGACTTATGAGGGTGGAATTGAAGAAGTAAAAACAACAAAAATAACGATCACTCCACCGTTGTGTGAACAAAATCATAAGGTTTGGTGTGAATAAATTCACACCTTAAGGAAATGGTATCAAGGTGATAAGGATAATAACAGAACAAGATATGAAGAAGAACTTTTATTGAAGACTAAGGTGATTCGAACAACTTACATGAGAAGGAAGAACATTACAAAGGCAAATTGGCATAATAACATTACAATGAAATGAAATCACCAAGATGCTCAAATAATCCATCCCTACTACCTTAAATAGTCATTTTGTAAGCCTTTGGCCGATCTCCCATCATCCCATGTGCATTTAATTAATTTGGTTGGAGAAAGGTGGGTGGACATTTAATGCATAAGAGACTTTTCAACTCTTGCCTCGAAGTGGGAGACAGCTTTCTACACTGAATAAAATCGCCTAAAGAACCATCTAGAAGGCCGAATTGGAGTGGACCATAGAGGACTTAAAGGCACCCCCGTATGTCCCCTAATAGCCTGTAAAATATCAGCACAATATACTTTGTGGTTTGGGAGATATGATTGAAATAGTGGGCTGTTTTTCTGGGCCATAGAATCTGTCCCAAAATTAAATATTCAACTTGGGCCACCTTAATAACCACCATTGAGGACTTATTAGCACTGGCTACAGAAGGATTATTTGTTTCTCTATATGTCTTCTATCCTCCCATGAATTTTGGGATTCATTGGGCCTGTATTGGGGGACCCAAAGTCTGATCAGTGGGATGATATCCAATCTGCCTTCTCCAGAATTGTTTCCTTTCTTCACCAAAAATCCTCATCATCATTTATGAATCCTCCATTGATCCCTGAATGAAAAATGTTCATATTTAAGTTTATATTCATTTCAAAAAATATCAAATTAAAATATGGATAATTACATTTTTTTAAATCAGATGAAACATTGGTCCTAAATTGGTGCATATTAGGCATGAAGTGCACAAATGCTGAGAATGGATGTTCAAAATTAAAATCCACTAACTCAGGCCCATAAGATCAAAAATAAACATTTAATACCATTAAAATGTAATCAAAATATGTGTTTTTATTGGATAATCACACCCCCCAACTTTATTTTTTCTAGTCCCGAGCAAAATATGTCTCACAAAAATGAAATTCGAATGACCTTTTCCAAAAACATTTTAATACGAATTTCTCACCCAAAGATCACATACCAAACAATTATGAAACCCATAAAAATCATTTAAAACAAGCTATGTACACAGGAATATCTCAAGCCCAATCCCATTCCTTTTTTCCAATTCATTTCCATATTTCATCCAAATTCAATTAAGCATGATGAAGTGTTGTGCATCACAATAGACATGGGGGTTCATTTCTATTCGAGGGAGAAAAGATGGAAGCGCTAGGAGCAATCAAATTTTAATAATAATATGAGTACTCATTTTTTATTTTCTTTTTTTGGGTTTTTTTTTTTGCAATTTTTCTATGGTAATTGAAATTGAACTCAATCGAGTCAACCCATGTAGAAAGACTTTGCCGATGACTCCCAAGCTCAAAGAACTTAGGGCACCAAGTGAAGATCACATACTTGGGCATCATCTCAAGTTAACTCAATCAAAAAAAATTCAAATTACCACAAATAGAGATAAAATTCACAACTCTGGGCCAGACAACTATGGAGTCATGATCCCCAAGTGCCGAAAGCCACACATTAGGTCAATTCATTTCTCTACGCGCAATTGATTTTTTTTTTTGAATACTCATGTTAAAATTAAAATGATCGCCAATCCTATGCTATTTATTATGGGTCCTCAAGAACTCAAACTAAGACCCCACAATATAGAGGATGTGCATTGTGTTTTTTTATTAAATGGATGAAAATATAATAGTGAAAAATCACATCGGACAACCGCACTTTCCAATATCTATGCACATGAACATAAACTTGCATTAAAATCAGAATCAAGGCATGAAAAATTATTTGATATCCAATTTCAGAGTTTGGAATGTGTGTTATCATGTTCAAGGTTAATGACATTTTTCCTTCCACACATTTTCATCTCCCCCCCAACTTGGAATACACATTCCCCAGTGTTTAAAGAATTGAAACATAGAAGGGGAAGGATAGAAGTTCAACGAAGACATTGAAAATGAAAATTATGGAATGAAGTCACCTGGTGGTTGATGTTGAAAATGCATTCCCATATCTCCCTTCAGTTCTGGTTTATCTCCCAATGGCTTGGACGGTTGTGACCAGCTTTTCCCAATGACCTATGACATGCCTTTAAATTTTTTTAATATATATATTTTTTTGTATTCTTTTTAACCTAAAAAAAGGTATAAATAACATAAACTGATGATACATTGTCTTCTCTTAAATTTCTGGGTAAGGTATTACTCAGGGATCACACCGTGTGACACGGATGAATACGGTGCTCCCCTTTCATACCCATCCTTACTCATAAAATAAGAATTGGTCAACAATCTATTTTTTTTTAAATACCAAAAAATATATAAAATAAAATAAAATAAACTAATGATACATTGTATTGTTTATATTTTCTGGGTAAGGTATTACTCAGGGATCACACTTCGTGACACGGATGAATACAGTGCTCCCCTTTCATACCCATCCTTACTCATAAAAGAAGAACATGTCAACAGTCTATATATTTTTTTAAATAACAAAATGAAGAATAAGAAAAAAATGATTCAAAAATATTAGAAACATGAAGACCACAGGTTGCCTCCCATGCAGCGCTTTTTTTTAACGTCGTTAGCCCGACATGGATCCTAAATCTATCAATTTTTTCTTGGTTCATAGGTTAGCTCTGTTAACTCTACCTCTATTTCCTGTTTATTGAATGATTCAATGAATGGTTTTAACCTATTACCATTGACCTTAAAAATGTTACCACTTGTGGGATCCTGAATCTCTACTTCCCCATGGGGGTACACATGATGCACTATGAATAGACCTGACCATCTAGACCTTAACTTTCCCAGGTGTAAATGAAGTTTTGAACTATACAAGAGAACATGTTTTCCCAGTTCAAATTGTTTGACTTTGATAATCCTAGATTGGTAGGCTTGAACTCTAGCTTTATTTATCTTTGAATTTTCATAAGCCTCCATCCTAAGTTCTTCAAGTTCATTAAGATCTAATTTCCTCTTTTCTTCGGCTAAAGAAATGTCGAAATTCATTTTTTTGATTGCCCAAAATGCCTTATGCTCAATTTCAACAGGTAAATGGAATGCTTTTCCATAAACCAACCTATGGTGACATTCCTAGGATGGTTTTGAATTCTGTACGATATTCCCAAAGAGCATCCAAGAATTTCTCAAACCAATCTTTCCTAGAGGGGTTGACAGTTTTTTCAAGAATTTTCTTAATCTCCCTATTTTCTAACACATCTTGACCATTGGTTTGAGGATGGTACGCAGTGGAAACTTTATGAGAAATCCCATACTTAGACATGAGTGAAGAGAATGGGAAATTATAGAAATGGGTTCCACGATCACTTATTATAGCCCTCAGAACTCCAAATCTAGAAAAGATATGCTCTTTTAGGAATCAGATCACAACTTGATGATCATTAGTCTTGGTGGGAATGGTTGCAACCCATTTTGAGACATAATCAACAGATAAGAGGATGTAGAGGTATCCCTTAGAGTTTGGAAAGAGTCCCATGAAATCAATTCCCCAACAATCAAAGATTTCAATGACCAGAATGGGAGTGAGGGGCATTTGATTCCTTTTGGAAATGGATCCTAATTGCTGACACTGAGAATAACTTTTACAGAATTTGAAGGAATCCTTAGTGAGGTTCGGCCAGTAGAAACTACTTTGGAGGACCTTTTAAGTGGTTTTCATTGTAGAAAAGTGGCCTCCACATGCCTCTCCATGACAAAATTTTAGAATGTACTCTTGTTCAGACTCGAGAACACATCTCCTGATGATTTGATCAGGATAGAAATTGAAGAGGTAAGGATCATCAAACACATAGTGTTTGACATCATAAAGGAATTTATTCTTAGCTTGGGTCCCCAGGAATTTTGGAATGTCACCCGTCACCAAATGGTTTTCTATGTCAGCATACCAAGGGAAATCACTCACTGAATAGAGGTGCTCATCAGGAAATGAATCAGACACAGAGAGGTGGTGTGAGTTGTCTTTGAATTCCATCCTAGAGAGGTGATCAGCTACAACATTTTCAACACCCTTTTTATCCTTAATGGTTAAATCGAAATCTTGAAGAAGAAGGACCCACCTAATCAATCTATCCTTGGAATCTTGTTTTTGGAAAAGGTATTTTAGGGCTGAATGGTCAGTGAAGACAATGATGGGTGATCCTAAGAGATAAGACCTGAATTTCTCTAAGGCAAAGACAATATCAAGCAGCTCATTCTCAGTGGTGGTGTAGTTTATTTGTGTATAATTTAAAGATTTTCTTTCATAAGCAATGACACATGGAGTTTTCTCACACCGTTGTCCTAAGACTTCCCCTACAGTGAAATCACTTGCATCACACATGAGCTCGAAAGGAAGTTTCCAATTTGGAGATTGCATGATAGGTGGAGATATAAGAGTTGACTTGAGTATAGAGAATGATTCCTCACAGCTTTCTGTCCATAAAAATGGATCATCTTTTACCAATAGAGCACAAAGTGGTCGAGAAATAGAGCTGAAATTCCTAATGAACCTTCTATAAAATCCAGCATGTACTAAGAAGGACCTCACTTCCTTAACAGTTTTTGGATAGGGAAGGTGACGAATGATGTCAACCTTAGCTTTATCAACTTTAATCCCTCTACCAGATACCAGATGACCTAGAACGTGTCCTTCCCTTACCATGAAATGGCATTTTTTCCAATTTAGTATGAGATTCTTATCCTCACACCTTGACAAAACCTTTTCAACATTTATAAGGAATCCCTAAAAAGTATCCCCAAAGATGGAGAAATCATCCATGAAGACCTCTAAACAATCCCCCACCATGTCCGAGAATATTCCCATCATGCATCGCTGGAAGGTACCAGGGGCATAGCATAACCCAAAGGGCATGCGCTTGAAGGAAAAAAGTTCTGAATGGACAGGTGAAGGTTGTTTTTCCTTGATCCTCTAAGGAGACTTCGATTTGATTATACCCTGGTAATCTATCTAGGAAGTAGTAGAATTGATGACCTGCCACTCGCTCGAGGACTTGATCAATAAAGGGAAAGGGGAAATGGTCTTTCTTGGTACAAGATTTGAGCTTCCTATAGTCAATACAGACTTTCCATCCACTACTAACCCTTGTTGGAAGCATCTCTCCATCATTATTGGTTATTACTGTGATTCCATCCTTCTTTGGAACCACATGGATTGGGCTAACCCACTCACTCTCTGCTATAGGATAGATGATACCAGCTTTTAACAATTTCAAAAGTTCTTTTCTCACTACTTCCATGAGATTAGGATTGAGTCATCACTGAGGTTGACGACATGGCCTTGAATCAGATTCTAGAACAATTCTATGAGTCCCGATAAGTGGGCTAATCCCAGGAATATCAGATAGGGTCCATCCAATGGCTTTCTTGTGTCTCTTAAGGACATCTAGAAGCATCCTCTCATGATTGGCTTCAAGAGAGGAAGAAATGACAACAGGAAAGGATTGATTGTCCCCTAAGAATGAATACTTGAGTGATGAAGGTAAAACCTTAAATTCAAGATCAGAGTGGTTATTAATTTCCAATAAAGGATGAGACTTTGTATTGAACTCAGTTTCTTTGTTCATATTTCTTGACAAAATTGGTTCCTTGTGAAAAGAATTTTCATCCACTAAATTAGCTAGAGTAGTTTCATGAATGGGTATGGAGTCTATGTTATTGATTTCACCCATGGTATAATTGATTGGTGATTCTAGAAAATCATCAATAGAGCAATCTGAAAGAGATTCAAGCCAAGGAGACAAATTTCCCTCATGTGAACAAAGAAAATCAATCTCTTCTTGACTTAAACATCCTTCGGTAATTCCTTGATGTTCCTTGAGTTCACTATCAACACTACCTATCCAATTAACCTCATGGATCTCTTCACCATCCCCAATTTGAGAGTTGGTATTGTAGATGTTCAAGTCTAGACTCATGTTTCCAAAGGTGATGGTCATGTTCCCATTTCGGACTCGAATAACTGAGTTGATTGTTTCAAGGAAGGGACAACCAAGGATGATTGGGGTTTTCTCCCTAGGACCTAAGCTTGGGTGATTGTCTAGAACAATAAAGTCAGCTGGATAAATGAAATTTTCAACTTTCACCAAAACATCCTTTAAGATCCCCTTTGGAACTCAAATACTACGATCAGCAAGTTGAAGAGTGACAGATGTGGGTTGGAGTTCTTCGAGCCCTAAACTGACAATACATAGCATAAGGAATGAGGTTAACACTAGCTCCTAGATCACACAAGGCTTTGACAACTTTTTTCTCTCCTAGTTCAACATTTATGTAAGGGCATCCTGGGTCTTTCATCTTTAGAGGAAGGGTTCCTTGGATTATTGTGCTAACATTTGCTGCTAGAAGGACTTGGTTCTTATGTGAGAATTTCTGTTTAAATGTTCAGAGTTCATTAAGGTATTTTGAGTATGCATGAATGGTTTGAATGGCATCGAGGATTGGAATGTTCAACTTGACTTGTGAGAAAATTTCCCACAATGTTTCACTCAATTCAGGCTTGGTTTTCCCCCTCATGCATTGAGGAAATGGGGCAGGTTGTGGGGCTGTTTTTTGAAGAGTTGTTTCTTTCACATTTTTATTAGTATATTCAGTTTTTTCATGTGTTTCATTTGAATTTTCATTAGAGTTTTAATCTTAAGGTGGGTTTTGAACTATTTGTTCAGGTTTCTCAATTGATTTCCCACTTCTCAAAACTGTTATAGCCTTTAGTTGTTCATGAGTTATTTGAGTGCAACTTGTCTCCCCCCTTGATGTTTGTTGTGGAATGGCCTGTGTGGGCATGGGTTCCATTCCAGTTTTGATGGTTTGAAGTTCTTGTTTTAGGGAAGAGACTTCTGAGTTCATCCTTTCCATTTGTTTGCACAGTTGTTCAAGGATTGGGAGAGGGACAGATTGGGAAGGGGATTGTGTTGGTTGGGTTATCCCAGGGGGATACTTTGGTTGTTGGATGGGTTGTTGGTATTGGACTGGAGGATTTTGGTATTGGACTAGTTTTGGTTGGAATTGGTTATGGTTTTGAAAATTTTGTGTAGGGTAGGGGTTTGGTCCTTGTGGTTGGCTAGGTTGTTGGTTATATTTCCATCGGAAGCCTAGGTGGTCATTATACCTTGGGATGAATGTGTTTGGGTATTGAGGCTTTTTGAAAGTTTAGGGCATTGACATCAGCAGGTGGTCCTCCTAAAATAACAGCCTTGATGGATGTAATGGTTGGTCATTTGTCTATTTCGTGGTCATGTTTGTCACAGATTGTGCAAACAAGGTCTACAGTTTGGATTTCATTGATTTTCCTATGGTCTATCTCTTCAACCTTCCTAGAGAGTTCTGCAAGTTTCTCCCTAAGGCTTTCCTCTTCTCTAAGTGTATTCATTCCAGTAGTTCTTTGAGGCTTTTCAGAATAAGGTGATGTTCCCCATGTTTGATTTTGTTCAGCAAGGATTTCTAGATACTCGTAAGCATCATTTGGGAATTTGTTTTTAAAGGTCCCATTAAACATCATGTCAATGAATTGTTTGTTCCCCGGGCCCAAAACTTCATAGAAAATTCTTACTTGTTCAATAATAGAAAAACCATGGTGTGGAACCATGTTTAGGGTGTCTTTTAACCTCTCCCATGTTTCATAAAATGACTCTCCCTCTTTTTCAAAAAAGTTTTGGATACTCTTTTTAAGTGCAATTGTTTTGTGGTGGGGAAAGTATTTCTTGTAGAATTCTCTTTGCAGTTGCTTCCAAGTGTGGATTGATGAAGGTCTCAAATTATTTAACCAGTTATTTTCTAGATCCTTAAGTGAGAAAGTAAAGATCCTCATCTTAGCTGACTCAAGTTGATGTGGTGAGCACATGGTTTCAACAATGTCATTGAACTCCTTGACATGAAGGTAAGGCATTTCTGACTCCATCCCATGGAAGGTTGGAAGGTGGTTTAGAACATGAGGTTTAAATACATAGTGGTCATCTCCTAGGGCAGCATGCCTAATGCAAGAGGGTGCATTGGTCCAGGTAGGTATAAGGTAGTCATTCATGGTTTGATCGACTGTATTCTCCAAATTTGGGGCTGCCTCATTTGGATTTCCATTTTGGTTCCCACCCTGGTTTATGAGTTGGTTTCTTTGAATACCCTACATTAAAATTGACTCAATATTTAAATCTGGGGTATTAGGAATATTAGGATCTAATGGTGTACTTGACTCCCCTATCCTATGACTTTCCACCCTAACTAGTCTGTTTGAGTTATCGCGGTTGAAGGCGGACATGCGCCAAAAGAAAAAAAAAGCGAGAAAGGGAAAAGATAAGAGATCTTGGGTGAGAATAGAAGAATGGGGGTGAGTAAATAAGGTTTTTGTCTAAGGAACTTACTTGGTCCTCTTCAACGGCACAAAAATTTGTTTGCGCCCAAATTTACCCAAGTTTTAAGGGTCAAGTGGTCGCTTGTAGTGCAGCTTGGGTTGTCGAATCCTCAGAGACCTAAGAAGAACCTTTAGACACTCAATAAAAAGAGATGGATTTTTGGCTATGAAGTGGCCAACTTGGGTTGATTTTAGATGGCTTTTAAAGACCGCTAAAAGATCTATGTGAATTCAAATTATGAGAAAATGAGTTGATCCTAGGTTATTGCTCGGGGTGGATTGAATGAATTCCTTTTTTTTACGATTTTAATTTCATTAACTTGAGAAGGATTCATGAAATGAATTAAAACTAACCTCATCACTTACTGATTAAACACCTTAAAAACACATGATAATCACCTATACACTTGAAGGATCATTTTCATGAGCACTCCAAGTTAAAGGATGTAATTAGCACATGAAAGTGGGGTGAATAAATTCAATAAGGAAGAGGAAGAATAAAAATCATTGAATGAAAGAAAATCAATTAAAAGAAATTAATAACATTTAGGGCATGAGAAATAACATTCAATCCATCCCCTTTCTACTCCCTTGGATCAACCCATAAAATATCTACCCCTCCATTGATGACAAGTTCTCAACGGAAGCAGAAAGTAGACTTACGAGGGTGGAATTGAAGAAGTAAAAACAACAAAAATAACGATCACTCCACCGTTGTGTGAACAAAATCACAAGGTTTGGTGTGAATAAATTCACACCTTGAGGAAACGGTATCAAGGTGATAAGGAGAAGAATATAACAAGAGAAGAATAAGAACTTTTATTGAAGACTAAGGTGATTCGAACAACTTACATGAGAAGGAAGAACATTACAAAGGCAAATTGGCATAATAACATTACAATGAAAAGAAATCACCAAGATGCTCAAATACTCCATCCCTACTTCCTTAAATAGGAATTTTGGAAGCCTTTGGCCGAGCTCCCATCATCCCATGTGCATTTAATTAATTTGGTTAGAGAAAGGTGGGTGGACATTTAATGCATAAGAGACTTTTCAACTCTTGCCTCTAAGTGGGAGCTAGCTTTCTACACCAAACTGAAGCGTCGAAAGAACCATCTAGAAGGCAGAATTGGAGTGGACCATATAAGACTTAAATGAACCCCCGGATGTCCCATAATATCATGTAAAATTGCAGCCCAAAATACTTTGTGGTTCGGGAGATATGATTGAAATAGTGGGCTGTTTGTCTGGGCCGCAGAATCTGGCCCAAAATTAAATCTTCAACTTGGGCCGCCTTAATAACCACCATTGAGGACGAATTAGCACTGGCTACAGAAGAATTTATTTGTTCCTCTATATGTATTCTATCCTCCCATGAATTTTGGGCTTCATTGGGCCTGTATTGTGGGACCCACAGTCTGATCAGTGGTATGATATCCAATCTGCCTTCTCCAGAATTGTTTCCTTTCTTCACCAAAAATCGTCATTATCCTTTATGAATCCTCCATTGATCCCTGAATGAAAAATGTTCATATTTAAGTTTATATCCATTTAAAAAATATCAAATTAAAATATGGATAATTACATTCTTTTAAATCAGATGAAACATTGGGCCTAAATTGGTGCATATTAGTCATGAAGTGCACAAATGCTGAGAATGGATGTTCAAAATTAAAATCCACTAACTCAGGCCTATAAGATAAAAAATAAACATTTAATACCATTAAAATGTAATCAAAATATGTGTTTTTATTGGATAATCAGGCGATCTGTGACTCAGGGTGCTGGGCCACAGGGAGTGCAGCCAAATCAACTAGACGTCATTTCTTGCCAATTTCATCAAAATATTCTCAGCTCCTGGGATAAACTACTCACTGATGAAGAAGATAAATTTCATTGCCCAGAGGGTTGGATTGAAACACTCAACATCCTATGGGGTGAGGTATTATGGCACGTAGAAATTTGGTGTTGCCACGGGCCAAAACATCTCAGGGAAGTGGTTTTCTATGTGGATATTCCATAAGCTCCTTGGCTCAGATTCACGGTCCATCCCTTCATTACCCCACTCATTATCTAGGGGCGGCTGAGGAATTGGAAATAGTACTGAGGCAGACCGCTGGGAAGGCAGGCTGGCCAGTGGGTAATATGGCAAACGGGCTGACTAGCCGCCGAATCTCAGGCTATCCACCAAAGAGTGTAGTGACATGGCCACTATGTCATGATAAGATGGGGTGACAGCCATAGCTCTTGGTGCAGGGTCTAGGGATACTGGTGAGAGGTCAAGCTGCTACTCTCCCACCATTGGTCTCTAGAATAGCTCTCCGTGATCTCTAGTCGAGGTAGAGAGTTCTTCTAGTGACGACGGTGGTGATTTCACGACTGTAACCTATAGGGTTGCCAAATATTATTCCTCCTAGACATACCTGCGGAGGAAGGTGGGAATCTGATGGACCTCACATTCAGGGAGTACTTGGCTGATGCGCCTCATTTTTTCCCCATCCCTTGACTCAGAGGAGCGAGGGGAGGTTTCCTGTGCTGAGTCGTACTCTACTTCGGAGTCTGAGAAGTGGACTGGTGTGACCTCTGTCCAGACCTTCCCCGAATTATTCTTATGGCGGAGACGACCCACCTTCCTGCCCCTAGATGGCTCTTCGAGACATAGTAGATTCTTGACACAGGGAGGTCCTTCAGCCATACTGGTGCTGGGGTGAAGAGGGTTTCCACCTGAGTAAGTTAGGGTGCGAGGAGAACCGGGAAAGATATCAAAGGGGACATGGGGAGGACCTCCTCGGGTAGCACTAGAGCGAGTAAGACCTCTGTTGGAACTGGTAAGAGCATGGTGGTAACCTCCATGCCTATTTCCCTTGGTGATATCAAAATGAGGAGGGTCCTCCTACTGGTCGAGTTGAACACGGGTAGGACCTCCGTGCTGGGAGCTAGTGAGGCGAGGCTGGCCTCCGCCCCTCTAGATTCTGAGTTATTGAGGACCTTCACTGGCTACTATAGGGACACGAGGAGGGTCCCCACATTGAAGAGAGACTGGATGTGCAACATCTCCACACTAGCGGTCTGGGGCAGGAGGAATGACTCCATACCTGGTGTAGTGGGCACGAGAGATACTTTCGTACTGACTGTCACTATCGCGGGAAGAAACCTCATTTGGATTAAATATGGCATGGGGTGGACCTCCTTGTAGAGCCTCGAAGTGGGGAAGTCCCACGTTCTCCATGGCAGCGGTATGGGGAGGACCTCTATACTAGGGGTAATCATTCCAGGATAGTCTGCAGGGGCCATTTCTTAGGCCGGCGACCAAGAGAGTTGACCCAGCCTGCCCGTGGGGCAGTTGGGGCCTCGATCCAGGTCTGGTGTATAATCCCCCCTTCTCAGCATATACAAGGAGATGGTGATATGCGCTGACAGTGGATTGGGCCATAGTAGTCACTAACGTTGATGCTTATTGGTGGGCATCTTCTTCAGGTTGCACCCGACGCTGGCGTCTGGTCAGATGGACCGGAGCTGGTGGTGTAGGTGTGTGGCTTACCAGCTCCCCATCCAGTAAGACCGGGCAGTGTTGCTTACAAGGCCAGGTGGGAGCCCTTGCTGGGAGCCCCTGGAACGGGACTCTGACTAGGCTGGCCCGGATATCCCCTACCTTTTCGGCGTATGGCAGGGAGTCATCAAAGCATTCTGGGGAGAGGCTCCCCAAACAGTTATATGTTGGAGTGGGGAGTAGTGGATCCCTACATGGATCTCGGTTATGGCGTTGACAATGAGGCGCAGATGCCTCTAAATCCAGTCGGGACATATCCTAATTCAGGATAACACCCTCCTCCTTGTATCGGCATACGAGGTCATTGATCAGCCTCCGTAGAACAACATTGGATGGGGAGATGGGGCATGGGTGCCCCATGGTCGCGGATGTTGAGACTACTGAGGAAGAGGTGGAGCCGAGCGGAACTGTGGGGTTGGCACTGCCCCTGCCCCTGCTTCGGTGAGCAAGCGGTGATCGAGTTCTGACTGCACTATCTTGGTTTCTAAAAGCAGGGATATTAACTCATCAGTGCGGAAAGAAAAATGGAATTGATGACCAGTGCCCCAATGCCATCCCATCTACCATGACTGGTAAGATAGATACAAGCTGACAACGTCGCAGACTGGGACGTCCAATGTTTTGATTTCCCCAACTTCTGGTGAGTTTCATGCCAGGCCCACTATTTTCCTGGCGGGACCCCGTGCAGGATAGCTAGATCTAGTGACATGCTATTCCACTAATGTCTCGAATGCTATTAATCTCCATATTGAGGAGAATATCTTTACATTGGGTTCACCATTTTTGTTTCTGATGCTTTCTCCAGGGCACACGCATCCATCTTGTTGGGGGACGATAGTGCTGTTTCTTACCCCACAATCCTAATTTCCAAAGGCAGGCAGAATCCGTTCCTTTTTCATGTATGTACAGTCCTTGATCGAAATGGGATGATGGGATGTCGGTTCTTCCTTCCGTGGATTCCTCCTCGAAACTCGTCACCTAGTCTGGGTCTCCCTAATAGATTTAAGACGTTGTTCGTGAAACTCTTCATTGTGTCATATCTTCATGAACACCAGTTAATTACACTTCTTCTGTCGGGACATTCCAAAGGATCTAGTTAGGGAAGAAACCTTCGGTCAGGGTAGTTGTCGCGTTGGACATCACTAGCATGTCTAGACGTTGGTACATTGGCGTGTTTGGGTTTCTTCCCCTTATTATAGGGATTTTCAAGGGCGCGGTTGCCTGAGGTATCCCACATCAAAAGTGGGGAATCATATTCCATAAGCATGTATCTAAGGTTTTCCATGGCTTCCCATGTTTAACATAGGGTATACCACAATTTTAACATCTGGCAGAGATGGATCGGACTGATCAGAACACTGATTAGAGTTTATCATATGGGTGTGACCCTTAGAGGAAACACTGATGATGGGGCCAACATGTGGTAGGCTTCCTGATTATTGTTAAGGGGAATGGGGAATGTGGTGTTATGATCCCACTGGGATGTGGTGGCCCAGGTAAGAATCAGGATAGATGATGGAGGATTTAATGAAGTGGACAGAGAATGAGATGGAGTAGACTCGAGGACGATGGTGATAATGGGCTTGAGCCTCAAGGAGACATCCTATGTATCCATGTGGATGGGAATCAAAGTCCTCGTAGTTCATTTGACAATGGATTACAGCCGATTAGGGATTTCAACAGCGTACCACTGGATGGGGTCACAACAGCTTACTATTGGATGGGGATGTCAATGACTTACCATTGAATGGGGTATTTCAACGGCTTACCTCTGAATGGGGGATGTAGTTTAACATCGTGCGGGATCAAAAGGGGCATACATTTTAACGTCATGTGGGACAAAGGTGGTCTAAATTGAAGATGGTTGAGACCAAAGGATAGCGGGCTTGAACCTTAAGGAGGAATCCTATGTACCTTGCCATGGCAAGGATAAAATTCCACATAGTTCTAAAGGAGTGGGAACCGATGTGAAGGTGGTCGGGACCAATGGGTGTTGGGATTTAACTTCTAGGAGGCTTCCTACGTACCTCACCTTGGAAAGGATAAAAGACCACGTAGTTCAAGATGATGGTTTGGTGAACTGACGTGAAGATGGTCTGGACCAATGGGTGCTAGGATTGAACCTCATGGAGGCTTTCTACATACCTTTCCTTGGCAAGGATCAAAGACCACATAGTTTGTGTGGGTGCAATGGCTTACCACTGAATGGGGAAACAACATATTACCACTGATTAAGGTCCATGGTTTAACGTCATGCAGGACTGGGGTGAACCGATGTGAAGGGGGTCGAATCGACTGGGTGTTGGGCTTGAACCTCGTGGAGGCTTCCAATGTACCTTTCCTTGGAAAGGATCAAAGACCACGTAGTTCGGGTGGGTAAAATGAGTTATCGCTGATTGGGGAAACAATGGCTTACCACTGATTAAGGTACACAGTTTAATGTCATGCTGGACGGGGGTGAACCGATGTGACGGGGGGTCGGAGCGACTAGGTGTTGGGATTGAACCTCGTGGAGGCTTCCTACGTACCTCACCTTGGCATGGATCAATGAACACGTAGTTCATGTTGGGTGTGGGGCTTACACTATAGGTTGCCCAGAAGGATGTCACGGTCAATGCTTGCTCTAAGCCCACATGAGTCATGCTCGGTATGAGAAGCAAGATGGAGCAAAGACCTGAAGATCACGTCACGAAATGTGAATATGTGGAAAGTAGATTGGGGCTTACATGTGGTTAGTAGCCCAAAGAGGAAACAGGGGCTTATGCGTGGTTAGTAGCCCAAAGAGGAAACTGGGATTTACGGGTGGTTAGCAGCCCAAGGGAGATGGAGATTGGGACTTACTCCAGGGTGGAGGCCTAGTGGCAACAAAGCCCAGTGGGAGAGGGACTTGGCACCAAAGAAAGAAGGGACAGGGATGCTTCCTCTTTCCAGAAAGGCAAGGGGATTACACCAGGGTGGTTTCCCTTTCCCCGCGGACAAACACCGTTCCAATAAAGAGGATTTCATTCCATGTGAGGAATGATCGCACTCCCATGGAGACCAGTGGCCATAGAGAATGTCCGAGACGGGGCACCCCACGTGCAAGGCATAGGTGAGGTCACAGTTTAACGTCATGTACTAAGGATGATGTCGCTTGGTAGTTTAACATCCTACAACTCGGAAGAAGTGGGTGTGCTCCGCACCCATTAGGAATTACATAACCATCACCCTCTACACCTTGGTGAAGATAAGGGATAGGAAACACCATGGTTTGGGGGTTTTATGGAGCAAACCATTGGGGGTCCACATTATCCTGGCTATGTGAAGAAGTAATAGCTGTTAGCATGCCTATGCGAAGAAGAATGAGTTGAAGCAATGCAACGGGTAGTATCATCCAAGGGACTTTGAAATTTCCCTATGAAAACCTGAGGGGACACACTAGAAAAGAGCACGTGACACAGGTGTGTCACTCATAAGATAGGCTTGAAAAAGGTGCCTCATGGTGAGGGCGGCACAAGGAGTGTGTGTAAGGGAATGGGCCAGGGCAAGATAGGAAGTTCACGCACAAGACGCAAGGGGTTGCACACAAGACACAAGGGGTTGCGTGCAATATGCAAGGGGATGTACACAAGAGGCATGGGTGGAATTCAAGTGGTATGGGTGGTGCACAAGACGGAGGGGTTGCACGCAAGTTGGACCGATCGTTCTCAAGTTGGACCGGTAGTGCACAAGCCCGAGGGGTTGCGTGGGAGACAGGTGGTTTGCACGCAGTTTAGATGGGTTGCGCGCACGAATGCCTGATGTATAGGGAACTTACATGCAATATGTGACCCCTTTCTCGCAAATAACATCAGGAAGAAATTAAATTCAAGTGATCAGAGGGCCCGTCCAAAGGTGCACCCGAGGAATCTACACGCAACAAAAAATACCTGAAGGCCATGGGTTTTTCGCGGGGTCACACAAGATGGGATTTTTTCGAAGAAGAGCGTCGCTTAGTCTTTGGTCACCAGCTCTAATGGGAAGGGATATGGTTCATTTTATAGGTGAAGTCCTCAGAGTGGCCTGCACGAGCCTGGTATGCAAACTCCGGTCGGGTATCGGCTTGTACGCGCAGTGGGGGTCGCGCGTGCAAATGGGCGTATGACGACGCATTGTGTGTGGAATCAGGGCCAGGTGTGAAAACCATTGTTTCTCATCTCCTTGTGTGTGGAAACAGGCCCACGCATGCAAATGGGCGTTCTTCATCACCTTGTGTGCGGAAATGGGGTTGGGCACACAAACCTCCGTTCGTCATGGCCTTGTGCACGGAAATGGGGTCGGGGTCGGCCAGTCACAGAGGCTGGTGTTTTAGGCATGGATGGTAAGGCCGATGCACAATGGTTTTCACTTCGTAACTCCGCTTGCGCGCGCCGTAAAAATCTTGCCCGCGCCCACCTCCCGGGCCCTGGTTTATACATTTTTTTCATCCCAGATTCATTTGTTTTCTTTTATTTACCCAATGAAGCCCTTCTCCAAATTTCAGTGTCAATAGTCCTCCATCACCTTAATCATTCACTTTGACTAGCCATCTATCTAGGGGTGGTATTTCGTGCTTAGAAGAACTTGAATACCCAACTCCCACTGTATCTCGTGCCAGAACTATTATGTAAACTAAAAATCATTATCTAAAATGATAGAAAGAGGGACCCATGAAGTCGTACTATCTCAAAAATATAAAACCTCCCAATCTCATCAATTGAAAAGGTATCCTTTATTAGTTGGAATTAAGAGACATTGATGAGCCTATTAACAAAAACACATATATAATCATTACCTTGAGGAGACCTCGGAAAACTGCTGATGAAATCCATCACGACATTTTTTCCCTTCCACTTTGGAATGATTAACCGTTGTAAAAGTTTGTATTGTCTATAGTGTTCCTCCTTCACCTACTAACAGGTGTAACACCTCGTCAAAAAACCAGTTATATCTCTTTTCATACCTGACCAAAAATATTGATATATCTTGGTGACACCCCGGTTTACTACACAAGATGAAGCATGAAAATTACACATCATATCCTCAGTCATGTCTACTGAAACCCATATTCAACCATGTACTCACATGATCTCATCATCTCCTATGGTCTATCTAAGAGGAGGGTCGTCGCCTTCCACACTCTCCTGTAGAACTAGGTCTTCTGAGTCCGACGGTAGGCTCATCCTCACTCTATCTAGCCAGGTATAGGTAACAACTATATATGAAAGGAAATTATACCCCTAACTGTAAGCTACCTTCAAGTTAAAATCAGAGAACGAAGACACAATATACCACTCACAACTGGAATGTTTCACTGCATGTATCTGAGTCCTCCTACTTTGTACATTGGCCACTACATTTCCTTTACTAGGAATGTTGGAAAGATCATAGTTAAAAGATTGAATGTATTTGAAACATATTCACTACCTAAGATTTAGACCATGCTATGTAAATATATACTTGAGGATTTTGTGGTCTGTGTACATCACAAAATTCTCTCCTAGTAAATAGTGTCTCTAACAACACAATTTGTGAACAACCACAGCTAACTCAAGACTGTGAGTTGGGTAACTTCTCTCATGTGGACTCAAATGCTAAGAATCATACACAATGACTCGATCCACCTTCATATGAACTTCTCCCAACTTGATACTTGATGCATCATAGTACATATTGTAACTCATGTCTAGCTCTAGAAGAATTGATATCAGTGCTGAAGACAATCTCCCATTCAACTCCTAAAAGGTCATCTTGTAGAAATATGGCCATAAATAATTCACAACCTTCTTATTCAATACAATAAATGTAACTTCTAAGAATGAGAAGTCCTTTATGAAATTCATGTAGTAACCAACCATCCCTAAGAAACTTAGCATCTCAAATTCATTCTTGGGATATTCCCAGGTAACTACATCTCTCACCTTCTCTAGTCCCACTGATACTCTTGTCTCTAAGATGATGTTACTAAGGAAGTGATTCTGATACATCCATAAGTTTCAAATTGTGAGCTTAGTATATAATTGATGGTAGCTTAGTTTATTCAATGAAATATCAAGATTTGTGGAATGTTCATGTCGATTATGATAATACACTAATATATCATCCAGGAAAGCCAACATAAATGAATTGAGGTGTGGATGGAACACTCGGTTTATCAGTACCATGAAGATTGCTGGCACGTTCGTGAGATGGAGCGACATAACCAAATACTCATATAAAATATAACTGATCTTAAAGGTTGTGTTATATATGTTTGATGGTCTATTATGATCATGATGGTAACCATATCTCAAATCAATCTTTGAGAAGACATTAGATCCTCATAGCTAGTCGAAGAGATCATTTATCCATGGTAGTAGATATAAGTTTTTAACCGTTAATTGGTTCAACTCTAGTAATCTACACATATCCTGAGGGTACCATCTATATTTATTTCAAAAAGGATCGGTAAACCCCACGAAGTACTATTCGTTCAGATGAAAACCTTTAACTCTATATCCTCTAGCTATGTCTTGAGATATTTCAACTCCACCATAGCCATCCTGTATGGAGGAATGGATACAAGTAAATCTCTTGGAACTAGCTCAATATAGAACTCTACCTCACTAATTGGAGGTAATCCTGGGAATCCATCTAGGAAGATACTACTGACATGATCAACCACTATAGGGAAATCTATCTGATGTGTCCTCTGATCATCCAGATAAAAAATATCAATCTGGGTGGTCATCCCGCCCAACCCACGATGCTCGAGTCTATATCATCTTTCCTGTAAATTCCATTCACCCTTGTGAATGTACTCTCCACCCTCTAGTGATGTGAAACTCACCCTACGGTGATTGAAATCAATGAAATATCAAAAGGGAACCAACTATTCTATCCTGATAATGATATCAAATCCATTCATCTTGAGGAAAAAGAGGTCAGATAAGAAGTGAAACCCTCCGATCATAATGGGGAACTCTTTGAACTAACTCATACCATAAATCCAGATCTCTAATAGAGTTTCTAGAATCATAACACCATTATAAGACATTATATGAAGTCTAAGGATGTATACCATAGATACATATATAAAACTAAGTAAACCCCCTATATCAAAAATTAAGGAAACTAAAACGAGGGAAACTATAATAGTACCTTTGATAGTAGAAGGTTGAGGATCATTATCCTCATGGGTATATTACACTACATATGAAAGGCCAATATCGCTACCCTGTGACACTGCCTGGCTACCCTGATCTGATCCCTAATGTTATTTTTGTTAACCAGGGCTCTAGTTACCATGACTACGACCTCCACAATGGAATTTTCGGTCAACTGTACCCCAGATCCCTGTCCAGTGAGAATTTGTTAACGTTACTCCTGAATGTGTATTCGGTGCAGACCCTCTCTTACTGGCTACTTATAGAAGAGTTCTATAGAAGTTTTGTATATAGACCATCTTTCTGCAAGATCAACACTCGACTAGGTCCCTCATACACAGTGGCCTTGTATGTCCCAACCTACCACACTTGTAGAACCTCACCTAGATACCTTTAGAGATGATCTAACTACAGAATAATTATTTGGAAGATTCAGATGATGCTTCCTACTATCGGTCGATGTAGTACTAAACCTAGGTGTCGAACCTCCCTAGATCGCACCTCATGACTCCCTTATGTTATGCTCTATGTTATGTTCTTGATTCACTATCCTAGATACAATATTCAGTCCAAATACATTTACCGAGGATTGGATTTCATACCTAAATCCATCCTCAAATATACTATCTTTTGATAGATCATCACCCATCAGAATATGTGTGAAGCATTCTAGCTCAGTAAAATGGGATTTGTAATCTGTCATTGATAACTCGCCCTCCTCCAGATGTAAGAACTCCCAGGCTATATCAACCCTTAGAATCTCAGGATAGAAATAGTCATATAATTCCATATGAAACTCTATCTACAACATCTACCTATGATGATCAGTCTGATTGATAACATCCCACCATCTCTTGGGATAATCATGTAGCATGTACGTAGCAGGCTTTAACCTACTCTCACAAGGAATCTCTAAGTGATCTAATATATACCTCATGACCTTAATCCATGACTCTATAGCATGAGTTCCTCCATCCCCAAAAAATATGTGCAAGTGTTGATATTGGAAATCATGCATCAACTCATCCGTAGTCAGGGCAGGTTGTGGTGCTCCCTAAATGGTATGCATGAATCTTAAGAACCCATCATGGAATTGTGACTCAAAAACTATATCTTGTAATATTCCTGGTTCCACACCTAGGATTATTGGAGGATCTATTGGTATCCCATGGCCTACCACCTCCAAAGTATGTTCATTTCCATCCTACTGTCATACCACTTGAGTTCTTCATGGTGGCATGGCTCTACAATGCCAAACAGACACCTTATTTCATGATCATTATCAATGTTTTCAACTCAAAATCACGACTATATAAGAAGGGTAAATAAAATCCTTCCTCTATAAGAAGACACCATTATGCATTCTCTATGAGTTAGGTCTGGGTGACGTAAAAATCATGTATAAATAAGTGATGCTACCAAAACCCCATTACTAAGGATGATTCTTATCATGTAATCATCTATAAGAAACTCAAGTTCCATTTCATTTTCCTTGAAGTCACGTATTTGATTTCATTTTCCATTTCACTTGAATTCATTTCCATTTTATTTTTTAATTCAATACCATTTCATATTTATATCTCAATTCAAATTAGAGTATCACCAAGGTCTGCCAAATTCTGATCCAGGAGGGCCCATAGTCCCCACGGGGAAAATCTTGGAATCCATCCATTTCTTATCAAAAATCATCCAAATATACCTATCAAAACAACATGCATCTTTATCATTACTTCTATCATAGTAGACATCAATCGGTAATGCATTCTAAATGGAATTACATAATGAATGGAATATGAAACCTAACAGGTACCTATATGATTCATGAGATATAATACCATCATCTCATCAAGTTGAAATAGAATAGAACCTAAATTCATATCAAAAATAATGGAATAAATTAATTGTTTCACCCAATGGTAGAATCAAATCAACTATAATAGTCAAAATCTAGAAAACAAAATTTTAATTTGAGTAAATTTAACTTTTTCTTGTATATGGGTAAGCAACGCCCGGGAAAAGCTCGTTACCAAATTCATATTCCTTCCTATCCCTTTCTATTATCTCCAAATATTAAAGTAAACCAGAAACTAAAGGCTCTAATTCCACATTGTAATGGCCTAGTCTGGCCCATGATCATGATATTTTATTCTTTGGGCCTAACCCACATGACTTTCCTTTCCCTAGGCTCTATCCCTCGGGCATCCCCCATTAAAAGGCCTCATGATGGGTGAGGTATACACACCACCTTATAAAGGGGTGCTTCATGCTCCACCTAATTTTATATGGGATTTACATAATCTTCTGTAACAGCCCAGTTTATCCCACGATCATGATATTGGTTCCTTTGATCCTAGACCACACGTTTTTCTTTCCCTGGGCTTTGGCCCAGGAGAATCCCTTAGGAAAAGGCCTCATGATAATATTTTTATCCATAAAACCTTATAAAGGGTTTAGTCATTCTCCTCATCCTTTTATGTGGGATTTACATAATCCTAACCCCCCCCCATAAGGCCCTAGAAACCTTGCTATCACATCTAATAGACACTGGATTTGACACCACTTTGTAATGTCCCAAACTCGAATTCCACTCAACAATGCTCCGGGCCTGGTTGGTCACATGAAGTCAAGCATATCTCCCAAAATTACAGAGGCTACTAACTTGTAGTGAGGGCCTAGGTGAGCCTTTGGGGAGAATATTCCATCAATACTAGAGTATATCATTTCAAAAATATCATACATGTTACAGAAACTATAAATCATAAAAAATAAATAAACCACATAAGATTGATAGTATAATCAAATCTATATTTCATATCATATGAATGATGATGATACATTTCATATGTTTTTTATAAAACATCCAAAACAGGTACACAACAGTCATATATAATACATGTCCCAAAATTACAGAAAAGGCCAAAATATTCCCAGTAGCATTTCAACCTCATCTTTGTCTCATTCTCTCCTGCTCCTAAGCAGCATATCAAGTACTTGTATTAGGTTACTTTATATTTTCAACACTTGAAATCATATAATCTTTTTGGGTCTAAAAATGTGGCCCAACCAAGGTGTGAGATAAAATCCCAGTAGACAATCACCCGAGATCTATGCCAATCGTTCATTGAATATATATAGCTGGTAGTGTGCAATAATGAAAGAGGTAAGCAAGGAAGTACTCAAAATTAAACATCCTTCATTCACTGGATTTCATTTGCATTCCTTTCATTCAATTAATATTCATTTAACAACTCAATTACATTGAATTTATATGTATTGAGATCCAGATCAAGCATTGAATCCACCATATAACTAGAAGCAAAATATATTCCCCAAAAGGTCATCTAAGCAAGATAATCCATGAATGACTCTAAGATTGTGTTTTGGCTTAGAGATGTGTCATAAGTCATTTTAGTTATAATTAAAATAAGTACCTGAGCCTGTCCTTGAAATTCCTAAGTTGTAATTAAATTATCTCTGTAGGTGTAATATGAACCAACACCCTACAAGACCATCCCTAGAAAACCTCTCAAAAGCCAGGTATCGCTCTAGTTGAGGTATAAATTCGAATCCAATCATGTCCATCATCAGAATTCCTCTACGGAAGTTGGATTACCACCCCTGGAATAATAGTCAATGACCATTGAGTCCATCCATGAAATTATAATATAAATCAATGTATCACTCAGAATATAAGTCAAACCTTATTGTGTCCATCCATGGCATCCATCATTTGGATCTATGTATCACTCATGGCATATATAGGTTCAATATAATAATTTTGTCTCTGGAATTCTAATATGAATCCCCGTATCACCCAAGGAATATAATTCAATAGTAAAATAGTCCTTCCATGGTAGTCCAACCCGGATCCATGTATCACCCTCGCCTATAAATAATTTCAACAGTTTCATTTCATTTAAACAATTCATTAAATATGACAAGGTTAAAACCAAAGGCATTCAATATAACTCACCTTAAAAGGGTGTCTCAAGTAAGGACCAGCCTCAAAGGCTTTTCCGTCTACTTACTCATATTATAATAACATGATAACGAGCTTCCCATTTTTAATCAATCCATCCCATAGCATTGTATCAACATATCTCACAAGGGATAAAAATTTAAAGGCCTTTAAAATACTCACATGTCGATTTTTAATATAACATTCCTATCAAGCCAATCAAGCAATAACATGTATTGGTTATCATATAACTCACGTGGTCAAATCATCAATTATATAAATTCTAGATAATTGCATAAAATCATGTAATAACCTCTACTTTATTGACATGGGAAACTAAAAACAAGGAAATCAAACTTTTAACAAGCAATGGAATACATGGGTCAAGGGAAAACTCATCCATCCCATGCCCATAATTAATTTCATTTACAATTAAATTCATAAATCAATTAATCAATTTGATTTATTTACCAATTCAAAAATGAAATACCATGATCAAGGGGTAAAAAGAATTTTTCATAGGAATATGAGTCCAAAATCCATAAAGGTCCATTTTAAGACAACTCACAAATGGGGTGGTTCTTATTCAAGGTATATAATCTATAACAAGAATGATTAACCCTATTTAACTGAATTGGTAATACCTATCAATTCTATGATTTAAATTCAATTTTGGTGATTCCAGGAAATTGGGCATGTGACACCCTGGCATATATAAATAGCTTGACACTAAGAGAAAGGAATGAGACCACATACCTTAGTTCCCTACTATATAGGTAATCTAATATCAGGTCCTAATTTAACCCAAATTAAGGGAAATATAAAGAATGGTTGAAGAAAGGGAAATTAGGTAACATGATCCTAAAACCAAATAACACAATCGATATCCATAATAATAGAGAATGACTAAAAATGAATTGAGTTCTTACTGTTATGGATCCAAGGAAAAAAACCATGCTTAAATCGGGGTCCGGATAAGAATGATTCTTCAATTCCTACATTAGGCTCAAGGGAGGTCGTCTCCCAAGGGGTGGTTGTGGTTCATCTGATAAAAACATAAGTTTTTGTATTAAAATAATCATAATTAAATATATAATTATAAAATACTTAAAATTATAGGGTTTCACAGTTTACTCACATGGTTTCCTATAGGTCAAGGGGCACTCACACAGTTTACCCGAACCGCTTACAAATCATGTAGAAACCGTGTGAAGAGCCACTTTCAAAATATGAAAAAACTACAAACCTGGCCATAAGGCCAAGTTTCCCAACTCGGATAGTTTTCATTAACCGTTTTCCCTCCTCTTTTCACCCAAAACTTGGGTTCCAAGCTCCGTACCAGCCCCGGACACCCCTAAACCCACTATGAACTCAACAGAATTTCATATTATGCCACATTTAAGCAATTAAACTGGGTATTGAGGGAAAAAATATAATCCATACCTCAAATAAGAATCAAATTCTTACAGTATCCTTTTAAATAAACATAATATCTTCGATATTTTACATTCCATGAAATGTAGAACACAAACAAACTCCAAAATATTATTATTTAATTTTGATAGTTTTCACCTACCCATTTGGATGGCAGGATTGAATGAAATTAACTAATTTATGAAAATATAATTTACAAATGTTTATAAACTGAATTCATATGTTACTAATAAATTATAAAACAATATAAAAACCAATTGAACTTAAGGGATGAGTTTTTTATAAAAAATATTTTTATACCCACAATGAAATTTTATCTTCAAAATTTTAAATTAATCACTATTAGTAAAATATAATAATTAATTATTTATTTTTTATAAAAAAATTAAATTCATCCAATAATTTTTATATGCTTAATATAATAATAAATCCAATTTTAAGAATAAAAACTATATTTTTTCTAAAAGGTAATTTTGTCGCCTTTTAATAGAGTGCCTATTTTAAAACTATGTTTTGACACTTTTATCAATTTTATATGAAAAATAAACATATTTTTTCAAAATAATAACATCAAATTTATCTTAGAGTGATATTTTGGTACTTTTCTATGATTAATTTTTTCATGAATAGTGAAACAATACTAAATTTTAGTTGAAAGCTGCCTTTTCATCTATATATATATATATATATATATATATATTATAATTTAAATTGGTTTTAAATTATAATTAGTTCAATTATTAATCATTGAATCCAATTTAGTTCATTATAATAAAATTCACATTGAAATTTGATATAATTTTTTTTAACTTTTTCACTTTAAAAACTCACTTTCCTATTGCATATATGGGATTAATTTTAAATATAATTGTTCTAATTATATGAATTTAATATGGTAAAATGGATTCCATGTTTGGAATATAAATTTATAAATCATTTAATATTTTCATTTTCATTTTTAGGAAAAAAAGTTAAAAAGGTAAAAAAAGAGACATTTACCACAGTATAGGTAAAATAATGAAATATATTAAAATTACAAGTTAAGGACTTAAAATAACATTAAAATTAAAAAATTTAATGGTTTTTTGAGTTATTTATCAACCATAAACAGACTATAAAACATTAATTATAATCCAAATTCATTTAAATTAATTCCACCTCAATTTGGGTGGCTTTAAACATAATATAATCAATATTTAATCACTTAAACCCACCTCTCCTCATGTATAAATATCAATCCTCACCACCCTATTTTTTCTCACAAAACATGAAGATACAAAAATCTCTACCAAACCCTATCCTCCACACTATACCCACATCCAAATACTAATTTTCACACCAAAACACCAAATCCAATGTTCTAAATTGGTCCTTAAAGGACGTGATGGTCAAGAGGTAACTTTATTAAAATACCTCTCTAATGTTCTTATCTCCTAAAGCTTTAATCTAATCTAATTCATCCATAAAGACATGATAACTATAGAATCATGTATAAACTATATTTTTATGTTTATAATTTAATATCTTATGAACATTTCATTTTTCATCTCCTCTCATTCATATAATGGAAACTATTTTCCAAATTGTGTCGGTTAATCACCTCTGTGAATAATGATTTTCTTTGTTTTTGATTACTGCCTTTGTAAGACCATAGTTTTCATGGATGCAAGTAATAATTTAAATTTTAGTTTAAATACCTTATAATTCATTAATTAAATTTTCAATGGGTGTATAAAGTTCGTTCGGGGTGATCTAGAGGTTTAGGGTATAAAAGGAAGTGAAATGGGCTAACCAATCTAAGGAAAATGGTTGGCACACGGTTAAGTGAACTGTGCGCCCTCCCCAATAAATCAATGAAAACATGGATAGTGGAATTATTCACAGTTAGAGTATGATTTTTCAAATCGTGTAGGGTTTCCCGGGTAACTGTACTACCCAACTTCCCTTAAATAGTGGGTTGTGCATGTTTTGCACACAGTTTAGCAAACCATGTGGGTAAACTATGTGCCCCATTAAAAGTTGGAAAATTTAAGGGTTTTTTCAAAATATATTTTTTATATCCTCGCCCAATTTATCCCTAATTACTTCCTTATAAACCCAATGATGAACCAAATTGACCAAATCTTCTCAAGTGTGGTTCTCCTTTGATTGTTGGCTATTTGGAGCATTGTTTGTTGTGGATCGAAGCTCTAGGTAAGTCTAACGCTCTTATTTCTTCCTTTTTACAAATTAGGGTTTATAGTTCCTATCATCCTTTATGAATCCCTAAATCCCTATTTATCAGTGGATCCTAGTTTGGGGAATCAAATGGTGTTTAAATCCAGATCTAAGACTATGATTAAGAGTGTGTTAATCATCATTTTCGAGGTTGGTGATCTACAGGTTATATCCCACAGTTTTTATATTGATTTGTGCATTTATGTTTGTGTCAATAATTCTTTCTTGTTGTAAATTGATGCATTTAGGTATATCTTATAACACCCCAAGCTTTCACGGTACGCTTCTCTTTGAATAATACAATAGTGTGTGTTGTATGCAACATTGAGTTCAAACGCACCATAACTTACCAAACTAGCCGTTCAAAAGCCATTATGAATAGAATTAATAGAATTTTAAATTTTATATTATCCTTATAATTTTAGAATCCATATTATGAGTTTCTAAGACATAATTTAAGAACAAATTCAATTTTTTCAGATAAAAGAAATATTTTTCAAAAAATACAATTTTACCACCTTTTAATGGAGAAGCATTTTTAAATCCAATATTTGAAACTTTTATATATTCAATTTTAAAAAATTAACTTCTACTTTAGAATTGGGACATAAGAATTTAGTTTTGATAAAGTTTTGGTGTTTTTCGGATAACTTTCAAATTTGGGTGAATAGTGAAAAATACTATATTTTAACTAAAAACAACTTTTTTAATCAAAATAATTTCTATTGTTAAATTATACATTTTAATGGTTTGGAAGTATAAATAGATTAAATTTTTACTATTTAATCCAATTATTGTTATTGTAAGTAATTTCACTTTGAAATTGGACATAAACAAGTGTCAAACTTTTGATAGTTATTATTTCTTAAAAATACGCCTTTTGGTTTTGACAGCGGAAATTAATTTTAAATTAATAAATGAAACTTTTATGTTTTTAATTTGGTAAAATAGTCTTCATTTTTGGATTCATAATATCTAAATTAGCTTAGGGTAAAAGTTTGGTACTTTTCTGATAACTTTCATATTTTGATGAATAGTGAAAATTACTAAATTTAAATTAAAAACAACTTTTTTAATCGAAATAATTAATAGTGATAAATTATGAATTTGAGTGATTTTAAAGTATAATTATTTTATAATTTTACCATTTAATCCAATGTTGGTCATTGGACATAATTTCATATTTAAACTGGACATAAGAAAGTGTCAATCTTTTGATAGTTATTATTTGTTAAAAACACGCTTTTTGTTTCGACAACAGGAATTAATTTTAAATTAATTTCTGCCACTTATATGTTTTGAATTTAGAAAAATGGATTCCATATTTAGAATCAGGAGTTCCAAATTTTTTAAATAGGTAACTTTTATTTTTAAACATTTTGAATAATTATTTCGGTAAATATTTCTTTATCATTGATAAAGGGTAAATCCAGAAAATAAGGGTAAAAATAATATTATAATAGTACTAAATTACCGTAAAACGTGTCCTAACTCTATTTGTTGATACATTTCCAACCATGGGCATCTTTGGGTCGATTTTGGGACCCCATGTAGCCACTTGTAAGTGATAATGACACATTATATTAATTAAGTTCAAGTAAATACAAAAATGACAAAAGCATATATCTTTTAGAAAAACGATTTTTACATAGGGTTATATATGTTTGATTTTAGACTATAAATATTCAATAGAAATATAAAAAATATTTAATATATAATTGTAGTTTATTTATAATTTTTAGACATTGAATATGTAAATTTATTTATGACACAATAATGATGCAGTATTTTCCTTATCAATGCTAGAATCAAATAATTGGTATTATAAATGTTAAAATAAATATAATTTGTAATTTTTGATGACATCCATGAATTTTATTGTTTAATATGACATTATAGTATTGATTAAATGAATTTGGTTCTAATTAATAAAGTTTTTAAGACATTAACAAAAATCAATTATTTAATAGTGTCAAAATTGACATAAATGAGTTTTTAAAACAAATATTATATTATTAATTGATATTCTATTAATAAAAATTGAAGGTTCGGCCAAAGAACTTATATCATGATAGGTGTATCATTAATGGACCACTTTGGGGTCTATTTTATGTATATAGTAAGTTTATTAACTATATAATATAAAAATACAAAGTGACATGGTAAATGTCAAACAAATTAACTATGAGTTAAAACTAAAAGATAAGGTTAATATAATGACCCAAAACTGTCTAAACTCTATTATATGAATAGATTTAGACCCATACCCACCTTATAATTTGAATAATACACTTTGGATCCTTTATAAACTGAATATTAATTTATTATAAATTAATACTTTAAGTTTTTCCTAAAGAGCCCCTCCTCCCACTTATAAAAGGACACAACTTCTAACCAATTCTTCACACCTTAAAAGCCTTTTGGTTCGGCCAAACCCTAACCAAATACTCTCTAAACTTCCCTAAATTCAACCTAGAGGCCTTATTTTGATCATAAATCCAACCTAAGGAGCCATTTTGATCAAATCAAAAGGAAGAACCTGAAGAAGAGGTAATGTTTTCACCACCCTCTTTCAAGTTCCTTTCTTCTTCCACTTCTTCTTTATTTGTTTTTTCAATTCTAAAATACTAACTTTAGTATCTTATATATACTGAGATTTTATTATAAATATGGAACAACCAAATTCATTATTCTATCCATCCCTTTAATGACATGTCACCATATGTGCGTACGTACGGCTTACCGTCTCCACGTCATGGTGTAATTGTTATTCAATAAATTATTATTTGGATGGGTATAATAATGATGTGTAAATAATGTAAATAATAAATATAACATGATAATTATTCTGTATATATTATATACAATCCAATTATATATTATTTTAATATCAAAATGATGATATTGTCGCTCGTGCATACGTACGGACTACCGTCTCCATGAATGCGATGAGATTCATTCCCCATCGTATCCATTCAAGTATAATTCTCATTTGATTATTAAAAATAATATTTAAGGACTTGATATAATTCTGGATATGAATAATATACATCCCATCCATAAAAAATATAGCTCACATAACAAATAATATAAATAAAGACGAATCCGTTGACACCCAAAACGATGATAATACTAAGATATTATTAACAAATCAATGTTAAAAGATCATATATGATATCATATTAATGTATATGATTCTTGTAGAATTTATTAACAATTATTTCACCATTATACAGGAGGTTAACCTACCCTCAACCAAGGAAAAGTACAAGGTAAGAGTTTATTTCACAATATCTTCATTATTCGAGGTTGTTTATACGTAATTATCTACTGGGATCTCTTTATCATCAACATCCATGTTTCTTAAAAAAATATTTCAAATAAATCTTACTATATTATAGACTATGGGTTAATGTCATTTTTACCCTTGTTTAATTTTTATAAGAAGTTTATAAAGGAATATTTCCATCATTTTCCAAACAAGTTATTTTCAACCTTTTCAACAAAGTTAAGGTAAGAATGTATTTTTTTAACTTATACGGCGGGTGCGGCTATTTTCCACCATTATAAAATCTTCAAATATTACCTTATAAGCTAATAAGGATATTTTCAAATTAAATGTTTTATTTTATAATTCTGTTACTTATAAATGATTTCAAAAAAGAGATATTTCTCTCAAATAGTTTTGATTTAATCTATTTAAACATCCTTTGATAAATTTTACACTTATTTGAAGTTGATTTATTATGATACAAATCATCCATATTTTATGTAAGGTTTTGTGATATGTTTGACTATGGATGAGTTATTTTTATGTCATTAATGGTTTATGATTAATGTTTTGGCATTTCATATACTAGTTTTAATACGAATGTTTATGTTATATTTCATCCTCTTATTAATATGAATGTGTTGGAATAGTATGTTCCGGGTTGGGTACCAGTAAAAGTAAGCCCTCCGGGTTGGGTTCCGGTTACAGCAGACCCTCCGGGTTGGTGTCCAGTTATTAGAGGCACTCCGGGTTGGTGTCCGGTTATTAGAGGCACTCCGGGTTGATGTCTGGTTATTAGAGGCACTCCGGGTTGGTGTTCGATTATTAGAGGCACTCCGTGTTGGTGTACGGTTATTAGAGGAACTCCGGGTTGGTGTCCGGTTATTAGAGGCACTTCGGGTTGGTGTCTGGTTATTAGAGGAACTCCGGGTTGGTGTCCGGTTATTAGAGGCACTCCGGGTTTGTGTCTGGTTATTAGGAGGCACTCTGGGTTGGTGTCCAGTTATTAGAGTCACTTCGGGTTGGAGTCTGGTTATTAGAGGCACTTCGGGTTGGTGTCCTGTTATTAGAGGCACTCCGGGTTGGATTCCAGTTACAGAGGCTCTTCGGGTTAGGTTCTGATTACAGTTATCCCTTAGGTATTGGCACGAGTCCTTGACACAGAAATTAATGTTCGGAATTATGCATTCCATCATTATGAAATTGGTTATTGATATTGCATGTGATTATTAAACTAGTAGAATATCTATGTGAATAAGTAAATGGAATTATTTCATTTTATCTTTTCCATATTATTCTGAAGATCAAGTTTTAAAGGCTTTTGTTTTAGTTATACATTGACTTAAATGTTTATGCTTATTTATGAAAGTTTCTACTATATTGTTATCCTTACTGAGCAACTGAGCTCACCCCTTTCAATGTTTTATTTTTCCCAGGATGTGAAGAAGTATTTTATGAATGACCTGCCGGGATAGTATAAGGGTATATGACTGTGGAGAAAAGATGTTGTTGTAGTTTTAACTTTATGATGTAATGTAAACTTTATGAATGTATCTAGTGATTCCATGGCTACTAAACTAATCAGTCTTTTGAGACTTGATCTTTTGATATCATTCCAATGTTATGTAATAATGCACCGACTCTAGGTAACTGGGGTCAGGGCATTACATATCTGGGTAAAATGGGTTTCCAAATGATGAAGTGAACCCCTCATGATCCCTACAGAATTCATGGAAGATTATTAGACCAATTTAGGGCCACCCACGGGTTGTATTGATATTCCCGAACCGTGATATTGGTAATTTTAAACATGTAATGGATGTGTGATAAAATAGAGAAATGATGAACATTTTTATATGTTAATAAGGGTTAAAAATGAATATTTATAGATGTTTCTAGACCTGGATAATGATATAAGGGGTTGTTTGGCTAAATGATAATGGGTTATAAGAGAAATGAAATGTAAAAGGGTAATTGGTTGATGGAATAAGGATTATGAATGATAAGGGGTATAGTTGCATGAAGACATGTACATGAGAATGGTTGAATTGGTCAAGGGTTATTATTTGATTGAAGTGTTAAATGGAATAATGAATGGAGATTTTTGAATATGTTAAATGGGTTAATTGGATTAATGTGTACAAGAAAAATGGCTTATGAATTACACACTGAATCCATAAGTGGGTTAATAGATGTGAAACGAAGAATGAGTTAACTAGGTTAACATATGGGAATTTATTATTATAATAAATGGGTTAATTTATGGGAATTATTTAATATTATCAGTGATCTAGGCATAAGAAAAGGGAAATGGATTAAATGGGGTATGTAATGTAATTAGAAAATGTGTTAATAGGTTATGGAATAATATTAATTCCAATATTGATTGTTATGGATTGTGATTTTTATGAGTATTTTTTTTGAGTATGGGTTGTGATATGGTACGTGTGTTGTGAATAGATAGATAATCTTGTGCACATGTCTTGGTAGTGTTAGGTATTAACATAAGGTTTTATGCCCACAGGTCTAGTTAGACTACAGCACTGAAGTACACCCTAAAATGCTTGTGTTCTGGAAGGTGACAGAGGATCTATTACTCTAAAGGATTCATTTTGATGATACCACCCAGACCAAGGCTTCGATGTGAGTGTAATGTATTAGTTGTGATGTATTTACCCCTAATGAGATAGGCACTTGACTCATTCCATTATGCATAGTGATTGATTGCCTTAGCCCCGTGTATAGATGATGTAAATTCCTTATCCATGGAACACTTGATGAAAATAGATTAATTAATGTCATTTTCATAGATGATGATTATGGTAATAATGATATAAATTTGGTAATGTAAATATTTTCAACAAATGGAACCAAAGTTGTCCATTGTTTTATTGTGATTTATTTATTATTTCATGCAATATCTATTTAAAATAGATATTTTGTTGACAACATTGGTATTTTCCAACTATGTTATACTCCCACCCTACTCGATCCACTGTTGGGTACCTAAGTATAATTAGTTGTTGCATGTTTGGATAAGGAAAAAGGCTCATTCTATGGAGTTTATTTTGTATTGGGATGTGCAGGGATGGGGTTTTGGACTTAAAGTCTGGACCATATTTGGGATTATATTGTTTTTATTTATTTTGGGTTCCCTAAACTTTTTTCATTATTATCATGACATGTCATATTTACTATTTGATTGGGACTTGTACTCTATTTTAGAAATGGTTTATTATGCATGTTCATTGGATATTAAATTTTTTCCACTATTTCATTGTTATCATTTGTGGATTACCCTAATAAATAGGGTTAGTCTCCCCATAAGGTTTAACAGACCCTCACTACTAGTCAGCAACCTCTGGTGTACTGGGAGGCGTGCTTGCGGTCATATGGTTACTCAACTTCGGGAACCAGTTTAGTGGCCTCTGGGATGGGGATGTTACAAATTGGTGTTACATAATTGTTCTTTTCTATGGTATTATTATTTGAGATGGTATATATAAGAATAGGATGTGTCCAATCATGGAAATGAGCTCTTTCATGGGAGTATTTAAACCATTTACAATGGAAAACCAATGTATCTAGGGTGGGAATTGTTGTTCTTATTGTTTGTTGTTATAGCTGAATGATATTTCACCATTGGGTGATGAAATTGTTGTGTGATTTGACTGCATTATGATATTTTTCTCATGGACAAAATGGAATGATGATTCACATATATTCATCATTATAGAAACCTTGGAATATATGTGGCATGCATCATTGTAGGCACACATGATAGGGGTGTGTGGGATGTGGAAGGAAGTTTCATTTTACGTTCTTGAAAATTTTGAAGAAAATAATGTCTAAAAAGGATGATTCAAATTTTTAAATGGAATGAATGTAAATGATTGTTTAAAGAATATTAGTCTTAAAGAAACGTTAAGAATGGGTTAAAATTTTTGGTTGTGATAAATTGAAAAGATGGAATGGTGACTAAAATAGGAAGATCTACTTTGTGATGGTAAAATTGTTAAAGAATTTTGATTAATAAAATTTTTATACTAGTTAATATATTGGTTGTAATAAGTTTTGAAATGGGAAATATTACTTAACCGAAAGGATTTTTGTTGTGAAGGTGTGAATGGTTTAAAAAGAGGGTGTCAAATGAATGTCATGTATCCACATTGGTTGGCATTACCAATGTTGACCAAGACCCACGGTATGGATGGTTGAGGGTAGTGTAAGAATTGAAATTATGTCCATTTTATGGTGTATGTTTATTGATTCGAATATTTAAGGTAGTGTGTTTTCTAATGTGGTATCAACCAATTACATATTCTTGAAATATTGTTTAGGAAAATGTTTTAGAGTATAAATCTGAATAAATTTGGTATTTTTGAAATGTTGGGCAAATATAATGCCCTAAAGAGTGAAAAATGGGATCAAAAAATGTTGATGTTAATTATAAGGGAATGTGTAATTATGGAACAATCATTGAATAATGATATTAAGCACCCCTTGTGTTGTTCATCTGTCCCTTTGTGTGAGTGGTTAGGTTAGTACGACTAGGGTGAGACCTTCACTATATGTCGGGTGACATTGATGGGTCTCAATGGGGAATAAAGGGTTGTTTCTTGTTATGGTTTTGGTAGGGACTTGACCTTGAGGTTTTGAGGTGTCTCTTTATAATGTGAAATTGGTGACCCTTGTGGGTTGTGTTTGAGTGTGGTGTGCGTTGGATTTAAGACTGAGTTTCTTGGTTAGGGCATTAACAGTAATGGGTGTTTTGTTATGGGTGCGGAAATATGTGTGGGTTTAGACATCACAAGTTTAATTTTAGACCATTGAAGTGGGTTTCTTGACTCATAGTATCAATGAAGGTGTGTAATAATTCTTTTCATGAGAACTAAAGTGGATTTTTTCTATGGTGAATTAGACACAGGTTTCTATAGAGGGGATAAGAGAGCCACCTATGAGAGATGACTTGTTGGGAGATTTATGTATGTGAACTAGAGAAAGGGCTTGGTGACTTGTTAACCTTCACCCTATTTGTAAATTTGGTATCTTTTTACCCCCAAGAGTGACTCGTGAGAGTGTGGTCTATTGTTTTGTGATTTATCTTAGGCATGTGGGGGATAGGTGGATATTTTGAGTTTGGAAAAGATCGGATTTTTCCTTGAGGGATATGTGAGATGTTCAATGGTTTCAAGAAGGTGTGACTCGTGTTGTGAAAACGAGTTGACAGTCTTGGGAAAATCACGGTTGACCTTGAGGGAGGTTATCCCAATGTTGTTGGTTTCCCGGAATAGGAATCATGTGAGATGCTTCAGAAATGTAATCAATGTGTAATTTGTATCATCCTGTTTTGATAAATTGTATGGTTGTGACCTGGTTCTTCTAGAAGCGAACACTATTGGTTGTAGTTGGTTGTGAGGTTATTTCGAAGGTTTTTATCATTTTCACGTCTTACCCATCAATTGAGATAAGGATTAATGGGGCCTTGATGGTGGTTTTGGGTGAATGAGACAGTGGTGGATGAAGCTCAAGTGGATGCTTTTTTCATGAAGGTGACACCCAAGGTGAGGGTGGTCATGTGGTTGGGCTTGATCATATGAATGATTTGTTCATTGGTTGAGATGTTTAGAATGACTTGAACCCAATGGATTCTATGGACTAGAAGTCATGGTCAAGAGAGTGAGAATACATTGGATTAAGATCTGGTGATTTTTGTCTTATGTGATCTAATTTGGTCGTAGTGTGTGGTCACAGAAAGGTGTGAGATATTTAGGAATCTGACATGGTCTGGATGTGGGCACATGCTGGTAAGGCGTAATTCTAATTGGGGTTGGAAAATAGGTGAGTCAGGATTACTTCCTATCATTATTTATAAAACCAAAGCAGCAAGCATGGATTTTTGATAGAGCAATGGGTGTGGTTAGTGTGGTAAACCATTGTGTTTTGGTGATAAATGATTGGGTCACACTGAAATAACTTGAGTGATGTCATGGAAGTAGTTCTAAAGGAAACATTCGTTCACCATTGTCTATGAATGCTTGTGGAGTGGTGATTAGTCTTGGTTGAAAACTAGAGGTGAGTGGTGGTGGTCAAGTGTTGAGGAGATGTGTGTAGAATGGGAAGCCTAAAACTCTTGTAAAGTTATTATTTCCCATGGTGGTAGGTGACATCAGTTTTGGGTGATTTTGGTTTTGTTCTTCAACAACTTCTAAGTGTGATTTTCTCTAGAGATGATCATTCTCAACATCTTGACATTGTCCCAGGTATGCTGAGAATTCTCTAGTTTTACACCAAACAACTTGATTGTGTTTGGGTTATATGTGGGACATTATGAATGTTGAGCTCATGGATAAGTAAATATAGATCTCTATGGTGGTATGTACACCATCAACAAGTTATGGGTGAGATCCTTGGGATGGACCGGGTGTATAAAATTTTTTGGGTGCCATTCACGGATGTCGGGGATGGGTAGAAGGTGATGCTTGTTTTGTTGATCTAAGAAAATCTAGATGGCCATGTCCAAGTTATGGGGTTTAGATAATGATTGAAAAGGGATTCATGGTGGTTGAAATTAAATATGGAATTTGAGGTTAATTAAACCCCTATGGTGGGGAGTGATAACTCCATAATGGATGTGTGGAACAAAGAATCAAGATGATTTGGTGACATCAGAATACCAATGAGAAACATGTGAGGTGAATGTTAGGTTTCTCAAAGAGGCCAGTTGTAATTTATATGTGGTGATTTAACTATCCATGTTTTGGCATCAGTATTAGGTTAGTTCCAAATGAAATTCATGGTTCCTATGATTGAGTTGTTGAAGGGCGTGGTAAGACATGACAACCGTTTGTGGCAAGGGAGGATGGATTATGAAACTTCATTGAAAAATCAGGTGGGGACTTGTGTAGTTGTCTTTGGATGAAATAATAATTTCTAGAAGTGTAAATTAACCTAGTACATGTGATGTAGTACCATACCAAAGGTAATATTGGCTTTCCTAGAATGAGTTGATCGGGGATGGACCAATTCGGTTAAAAAGAGGTACACAAGGGATGATTTGTGAACTTCCTTTTATGGTTGTTTTCGAATGAAAAGTGTAATTTTATAATGGATATGGGTTTTTAGAGGGAACCTAATTTATCTTAGTAGATGTGGAGATGTTGAGTTTAATTGTGTTAGGGATATTAATGGGTGTGGTGGAGCACAATGATGTTTTGGAAGGTAGTGAATGCCTTGACGGTAGAGTTATGGAATTTCAAGGACTGACCCTGGTAGATACCTCGGTAATGATGGAATTCCCAAAGTGAGGAAGAATCATGGTTAAGTATAAAGAGTGGTATATAAACACTATAAGGTGGTTGTTGAAGGATAATACATTCGGGTTGGTATGACATGATGACGTAAAAGGAATGGGTGTGGTAAGTGCGGCCCACCTTTGGTTTGATGTTTCTAGTAGAAAGTGCCTCTAAAAAATGAAGCCATACTAGGGTGGGGTAAAGCTATTATTATTACTTGAATGGATTGTGTACAAATATCCTATCGAGTGGTTTTAACGAAAGTATGGATTCCAATATTGGGAGAATCCTTTCTGAATGTTCGGGCATAGTGAGTTGGGAACACATTGGGAATGTTGTGAAGATGAGTTATGGTGATAGTGGTACTTCTCAATAGTTGGGATTCCAATCCTAAAAATATGATAGGGGTGAGTTGAAGTGTATGGTACAGAGAACCACAGTGGGAAATAATTTCGATGGTTTGGATATTTGTGTTTTAGGATCGATGGACTCGAGTGATTACTGTTTGGGGGAGTTGGCCAGGATAGTGAGCACTAACTTGGGTTTGACCGGTTGAGTGCTTTGAGTGTGGCTATTGTGTTTCAAAAGTTCAATTAAGGAATGGGACCTTCTGGCCTTGAGTTTTGGATTGACATAAATTGAAAAATATGGTTGGAAGGATCAGTTGTTTCCTTCGAGTGGTGTGAGGTTTTTTTCACAATCAAAATTTTGAAAATAGAGTAAAATGGTTCCAAGTGATTTGGGTTACAAGTGGAAAAGTGGATCAAACCAATGGGGTGCCTATTGTCTCTTACATGGTGGTATTATGATGTGTGAGAATTTTACTTCTGATATTTTTTCATCAGTGTTTTCTACAATTTCCAAAAACGTTCAAGTGGATAATGTGTGGTTTGGGGATGATGCTTCCTTAAAGAGAATTTTGGTCATCTTGTGGATAAGAATGAGAATTTTTGTGTGGAAATTTTATAACTTCTAGATGATTTTATGTAAGTAGGTTAATGTTCTAGGAGAAACATGGGAAAGGGAGTCATATTTGCAGACATAGTGGCCAAATATATTTTTCATGAAAGCTCAGTGATGCTCAGAAAGAGCGGCTCGAGGATGAGTTGTTATATAGTGGGGTGGTTGTAAGACCCCAATTTTCATGGAGGTATTCCCTTGTTTAAATGTTGTTTTAAATCCATTTTAATTCATTAATTAAATGTCCAGTCGGTGTTTGAAGGGCCTTGGTGGTGTTCCATGGGTTTGGGACATGAAAGGAAGGGAAATCAGGCCAACTTGTCCAAGGCACACGACTGGAACATGGTTATGTAAACTATGCAGCCTCCCTAGAAAAACTGAAGAAACCTTGGATAGTGGAATTATGAACAAGTAGCGCATGGTTTTTCAAACTGTGCAGGGTTACCTAGGTAAATTTTGGGATCAACATCCCTTAGAGAGTGGCTTGTGCACAGTTTTCACATGGTTTGGAAACATGTGCGGGTAAACCGTGTGCCACATTAAAATAAGGAAAATTTACAGGATTTTTGTCTCAAGATTTTTAGATTCTCACCCAATTTCTCTCTCATTTACTCCCCTATCAACCTTATGGACAAACCAAAATTGACCAAATATTACCAAGGGTGGTTCCCTTTCAATTCAAGGATGTTTTGGAGCACCGTTGGTTGTGGATAGAAGCTCCAAGTATGTCCAATGCTTCTATTGATTCCTTTCTCTAGATTTCGGTTTTTATTTCCTCTCATCTTATTATAAATCCCTAAAACCATCTTTTTCCAGTGAAACCTTGTTTGGGGATTCAAAGGGTGTTTAAATCCATATCTATGGCTATGATTATGAGTTTTTTCATCACTAGATTCAAGGTAGGTGGTTTACAAGTTATATCCCATATTTTCTATGAGGATTTGTGCTTGTGTGTTTGTGTTCTTGGTTCCATCTTGTTGTGTGTTTATGCCTTTAGAGATATATTGGTTAAATGGGTGTCTAAATTATTAGGTGAACCCCTCATGATCCCCATGGGATTCTTGGAGTATGATTAGACTAATTTAGGGACACCCATGGGGAGCACTAATATTTATGAACCTTTACATTGGTAATGTCAAACATGGAATTGATGTGTGGTAAAATAAATACAATATGAACATGTTAAAATGTTAATTAGGGTTAAAAATGAATATTGATAGATGTCTATAGACTTGGATAATTGAATAAGGGATCGTTTGGATAAATGCTAATGGGTTATAAGAGAAATGAAATGTAAAAGGGTAATTTGTTGATGGTCTAAGGATTATGAATGATAAAGGGGCTAATTAGGTTAAGAAATGTAGATGGAAATGGGTGAATGGGTCTGGGATTTTGATTTGATTTAAGTGTTAAATAGGATAATGAATAAACAATTTTGAATATGTTAAATGGGTTTTTTGGATTAATATGAACATTCCATTTGGGTTATTAATTTCACAAAGAATGTATAAGTGGGTTAATGCATGTGAAATGAGGAATGGGTTATGTGGGTTAATATATGGTAATTGATGAGTATGCTAAATGGTATAATGTATGGTAATTATTTAATAAGTTTAGTTATCTAGGCATAAGAAAAGGGAAATAGGTTAAATGGGATATGTAATGTAATTGGAAAATGTGTTAATGGTTAATGGAATAATATTAATTCCCTTTTTGATTGTTATAGATTGTGATTGTTATGAGTATTTTTTGAGTATGGGTTTTGATATTATATGTGTGTGGTGAATGGATAAATAAGTATGTGCACATGTCTTGGTAGTGTGGGATATTGACTTGAGGTTCTATGCACATGGACCGAGTTAGATTGAATCTCTAAACTCCACCCCAAAATGAATGGGTTAAGGAAGGGGATGGAGGATATATTCCCCTGACGGATGCATTCTATGAGACCACTCAGACTAAGGCTTTGAGGTGACTATAATGTGCTTTTTGTAATGTGTCTACACATTAGTGAGATAGGGAATTGAATTATTCCCTTATTCATAGTGATTGATTACCGTAGACCCTTGTATAGATGATATAAATGCCTAATAAATGGAACAGATGATGAAAATGTATTAAGTAATGAAGATGGAATTGATAATGAATATGGTAATAATGATAGAAATTGGGTAAAGTAAATATTATTAGCTATTGGAACCCGAGTTGTCCTTTGTATACTTATAATTTATTTACTATTTTCATGAACTATATATTTTAAGTGGATATTTTATATACATAATTGGTGGTTTCCTACTAAGTTATAATCACACCATGCTCAGTCCATTGTTGGGTACCTAAGAAAACTTCGTTGTTGAATGTTTGGATAAGTTCAAAGGCTCATGCTAGGGTATTGATTTCAGATTGGGATGTATATGGATGGGGTTCTAGATAATGATTCAGGCCCATCTTCGGGATTTTTTTATTTTTCTTTATTTTGGGATGCCTTAACTTTTGGCATTGTTAGCATGACATGGCATATTTATTGTTTTGTTGTGGAATTGTACCTTATTCAGGAAACGGTTTGTTATGCATGTTCATTGGCTATTACATATTGTTTCCTCTATTTCATTGTTATATACTGTGGATTACTCTAGTAAAGATGGTATAGTATCTCATGTATCTTAACAGACCCTCACTACTAGTCTAAAACCTCTGGCGTACAATGAGGCATGCTTGAGGTTATGTGGCGACTCGGCTTGAGGCACCGGTTTAGTTGCCTCTGGGTTGGGGATGTTACTGCCTTCATGGCTAGTCATAAAAGTATTATTCTAGATAAATAAAATTTTAAAATGATATTATAACATATTTTATGTTCTGGAACTAACATATATACCTAGTATTACATAAAACAAAAGTAGTTCATGATGTTAGGGAAAAAAACCAAAACAAACTAAGCATTTATCATTAATGTTTTATCAAATGAATCATCCTCATTATAGAAAAAAATGATATATTGGACCATTATTAATTTTGGAATCTATTTATTACTATTTCATTGCACTTCTGTATTTGTAATCCCCTTTATCAAGAACATCCAGGATTATAAAAAAATGAACTGATCATGAAACCTTGAATCAAAGGCACCTGAAACCATGGAAATAATGAAATATTATTTCAGAATGAGTCATAAGAAGCTATAAAATCATCACATAAGGTATTATAAATATGAATATTGTAACTCCCTAACCCCAGTTAACTATAGTCGGTGCATTATTACATAATATTCGCATGATCACAAAAGATAAAGTCTTGAAAGACCAATTAGTTTAGTTGCCTTGGAAGTACTAGATACATTCATAAAGTTTACATTACATCATAAAACGGAAAACTGAGACAATTTTGTTTCCATAGACAACAATGAGATCCCATAGACTATCCCTATAGGTCAGTCATAATATACTTCTTCACATCCTGGAAAAAATAAAACATAGAAAGTGGTGAGCTCAGATGCTCAATAAGGATAACAATATAGCGAAAACATTCATAAATAAGAATAAACATTTAAGGCAATGTATAAAACTAAAAAAATACCTTTAAAAATAAACTTCATCATAATATGGAAAATATAAATCAAAATAATTCAATTTACTTACTCACATGGATGTTCTACTAGTCGAATAATCACACACAATATCAATAGCCACTTTCATAATGATGGAATGCACAATGCCATACTTTCATAAACAAATAGTCAAGGCATTGTTCTAAGACTACAAATAAGATTATGTCAAGGACTTGTTCCAACACACTAGTTTGTCTCATGAGACCTACTGATTCATCAAAGAGTTATAGAGGGCTCCACCTGTCACTTACTAAGTCCAATGAATTCCTCATATGAAATGGTTTAAACATAACATACACATTCATATTAAAACTGGCATATGAAATGTCAATACTTTTTACATAAACCATGAATGGTATGAAATAACACATCCACATTCAAATATATCACAAAACCTTCAATACAATATGGATGTTTTATATCATAATAAATCAACTTCAAACAAACTTAAAATCCATCAAAGGATGTTCACATAGATGAAATCAAAACCTTTTTAGAGGAATATCTCTTTTTATTTTGAAATAATTAAAATGTCACGTAATTATAAAAGAAAACATTTAAATCTGTAAATATTATTATAAGATTTTAAGGGATGATTTGACGTTGTTATAACAGCATAATATAGATGCACCTGCCGTATAAGTTAAAAAAACATTCTTACATTAATTTTGTCAAAAAAGTCATATGGTACCTTGTTAAGAAAACGATGGAAAGATTCCCATCAAATCATTTTATAAAGAGTAAAACAAGGGTATAAATGAATTTAACCCATATTCTAGTAAGTAGTAAAAATGTTTTTGAAGGAATTTTTAAGAAATATGGATGTGTATGATAAAGAGGTCCCAGTAGATACTTATGTAAAAACAACCTCGGATAATAAAGAGATTATGAAATTAACCCTTACCTAGTAATTTTCCTTGGTCAAGGGTAGGTTAACATCAAGTATAATGGTGAAATAATTGTTATAAAATTATACAAGAATCATATAAATTAATATGATATCATATATAATCTTTTAACATTGCTTTGTTAATAATATCTTAGTATCATTGTCATTTCGGGCGTTAACTGATTTGTTTTCCTTTATATGATTTGTTACGTAATTAATGATTGTTATGTATAGGATGTATCTTATTCATATTCATAATGATATTAATTCTTAACTAATTATTTTTAATTATCTAATGAAAATTATTCTTGAATGGATACGATGGGGAATGAATCTCATCGCGTTCGTGAAGACGGTAATCCGTACGTATGCACGAGCGAAAATATCATTCTTTTGATATTAGAATAATATATAATTGGATGGTATATCATATATATAGAATCATTATCATGGTATATTTATTATTTACATAAATTACATATCATTGTTATACCCATCCAAATAATAATGTATTGAATAAAAATTACACCACGACGTGGAGACGGTAAGCCGTACGTACACATGTATGATGACATGAAATTGAAAGGATAGATAGAATAATGAATATGGTTGTACCATATTTATAATAACATCACAGTTATGGAAGATACATGAGTTATTATTTTTGAATGGAAACAACAAAGAAAGAGGAAGTGGAAGAAGAAAGGAACTTGAAAGAGGTGATGAAATATTTACCTATTCTTCGGGTTCTTCCAAGAGAACCCCAAGTGGTTCATTAATAATAAAAATATCATTATATAAGTCTTTTTTTCAAACCATAGATTTTTAGGAATATAATATCAATTAATAATATAATATTTGTTTTAAAAACTCTTTTATGTCAATTTTGACACTATTTTGTATTTTGTTGTTTCTAAATTCATAAGAGCATTATTACTTCAAAAAAATTCATTTAACCAAACCTAACATGTCATATTAACCTAGATAATTATTGGAATTCATAAAAACCCTGAAATTAAATTTATTTGGATATTTATAATATAAATTATTTTAATATTTCATTAATTAGGTAATTACTGCATCATCATTGTGTCATAAATTAATTAAATTATATAATGTATAAAAACTATAAATAAAATACCATTATTTAGGAAATATTTTTATCTTTATAATTAATATTTATAGTCGAATTTATCTAATTTTTAATCTGATATTAAAAATGGTTTAGGTATTAAACTTTGAATTTAACACTTTTAACTCTTCTTTGAATTAAATAATAATAAATGTCCTAATCTAATCCATGTTGACCTAAATGATCATATTTAATTCTTAAGGTTGTTTTTGGTCGAATTACATGTATCCAATAGAATTAGGACATGTGTTAGGGTAATAATAATAATATCATTTTTACCCATAATTGCCCTATTTACTTTTAACCGTGGTAAATAAAAGTAAAAAGTTATTATTTACCAAAATTTATTTTCATCTTATTGAACCATATTTTACTTACTGATATCAATTTTGTCTCTCGAATTTTTTAAATTCAAATCACATAAGCGGTAAAATTATGTTTTATGTAAATTTGCAAATGCTCCTAGGAGGTGGGTATGAGACGGTAAAAAGTTCAATAAAACTTTTATATATCTAAAATTATTATAAACTAACTCCAATGAATTATATTGAACTTATATAGGTATTATTTATCTATTTTGACCTAAAATAAATTTAAATAAAATAAATATTTATTTAAATAAAAATTCGTTTTTAAACTATAACTCAGTGTTTTTCACTATTCATCAAAAATTGAATGTTTTAAGAAACATACCAAAAATTCACCCTAAGCTGATTTTGATATTCCAAATCCAAAAATGAAGTCCATTTTGAATAATAAAATTGATGAAATTTTAAAAAGTGGGTATTACTATTCATAACGGCTACTTTGATTGGTCACAGTGTGTTAGAATATTGAAGTTGCGTACAATGCAAGCTATTGAATTATTCAAATTGAAACGCACCATGAATGCTTGGGGTGTTACATTCTCCCCTCCTTTAAATAATTTTTTCCTCAAAATTTCTAGAATATTACTGCATAAAAAACTATGGTGGTTCTTCATCATAAGTTCCGCAGGTTCCCACGTTGCCTCTTCCATCTTATGGTTTTTCTATAGAACTTATACCAGATGAGTCGTCCGGTTTCTTAGCACTTGTTCTCTTGTATCAAGAACCTTGAAATTCTCTTCATAATAATATAGATTGGGTTCCAATTATAATTCCTCATAGGTGAGTACATGCATTGGGTCAGGCATGTATTTTCTCAACAGTGATACGTGGAGCACATCGTGAACTTTGGATAGACCTGGCGGCATTTCCAAATGGTAAGCAACAGCCCCAATTCGTTCTAGAATTTTGAAAGGTCTGATATACCTGGGACTTAATTTACCCTTATTACCAAAATTTATAACACCTTTCTATGGAGATACCTTTAAGAAAACATGATCTCCTAACTGAAATTCCAAATCCTTCCTTCTGTTATCGGCATAGCTCTTCTGCCTACTTTGAGCTGCTTTGATTTGGTTTTGGATTACCTTCACCTTTTCCATCATTTACTCCAAAAGTTCTGGTCCTACGAGTTTTCTTTCACCAACATCATCCCAACAAGTTGGTGTGTTACATATCTTTTCGTATAATGCTTCATATAGTGCCATTTGAATACTTGAATGGAAGCTATTGTTATTGAAAAATTCTACCAGAGGTAAATATTGATCCTATATACCTTGAAAGTCAAGTGAACATGATCTCAACATGTCTTCTAAGGTTTTAATAGTCCGTTCTGACTGTCCATCAGTTTGGGGTGGTGGGTAGTTCTCAAATGAAGTTTATTATCCAGGGTGTTCTGAAGACTTTTCCAGAATCTTGATGTAAAATGAGGATCACGATTAGAAACAATTGATAGTGGTACTCTATGAAGTCTTACAACTTCATTAATATATATTCCTTCTAAACGTTCAAGTGGTAAATCTTCTCTTATAGCAAGAAAATGTAATGACTTGGTAAGACGATCAATAATGACCTATATTGCATTGTTCCTTCTAGGAGTCTTTGGTAGCCCCATGAAAAAGTCCATCGTGATAGCATTCCATTTCCACTCAGGTATAGGAAGTGGTTGCATGACTCCTCTAGGTTGTTGCCTTCTAGATTTCACTTATTGGCAAACCATACATCTTGACACAAATTCAGAAATCTCCCTCTTCATGTTGTCCCACCAAAAATGTTCCTTCAAATCTAAATACATCTTAGTCCTACCAGGGTGTATAGAGAAATTGGAACTATGAGCATCATCCAACAATTCCCTTTTTAGATGAGGTATATCGGGAACACAAATCCTCTTCCTAAATTTCAAAATTCCATCTTCATACACAAAGTCACTCAATCTCCCATCATTCACAACATTAATCTTCTTTTGAAACTCTTTATCGTTGTTCTGAGAACTCATTATACTTTCTAGTAAAGATGGTTTTAAAACCATTTGAAAATGTATTGATATTTCACCTTCCATGGTTATTCCCATATTCATCTTTACTAGATCCATGAAAATAGGATCCCTTTCAACCCTCATATTGTTCATTACTCCATGATCATTTCTTCTCAAAGCATATGCCACCTTATTTGCCTTTCCCGAGTGGTAGTGTATAGTGCAATAATAATTATTGAGTAGTTCAAGCCACCACCTTTTCCTCAAGTTGATTTATTTCTGTGAGAAAATATACATTAAACTCTTGTGGTCAGTATATATCTCACATTTTTCACCATAGAGATAATGTCTCCATATCTTCAAAGCAAAGATTAAATCTGATAACTCAAGATCATTAGTATGATAGTTTTGCTCATGAATTTTTAGCTGTCGTGATGCATAGGCAATAACCCTATCATTCTACATAAGGACACAACCAAGTCCTTTCTTTGATGCATCACTATAAATAACAAACCCATCATTCCCTGTTGGTAGAGTCAATATGATAGAATTTACTAATATTCTCTTCAGTTCTTCAAAACATTCTTCACACACTTTTGTCCAATCAAATTTAACCCCTTTTTGTACGAGCTTTGTTAATGGGTTAACCAACTGGAAAAATTCTAGACAAAACGTCAATAATAACTTGCTAAACCAAAAAAACTGCGTACCTCAGTTATATTTGATGGTGTTGCCCATTCTTGGATTGCCTTGATATTAGAAGGATCAATAGAGATTACATCCATAAAGACAATATGGCCAAGAAAAGAAATCTCCTAAAGGCATAATTCACACTTGATAAACTTCCCATATAATTCATGTCTTCTATGAGTCTTCAGGACAATACACCAGTGATTTTCATGATCTTCATAGCTTTTGGAGTATACCAAGATATCATCAATAAATACCACTATAAATTCATCAAGATATTCCTTGAAAACTCTATTCATTAGATCCATGAAGACAGAGGGTTCATTAGTAAATCCAAAAGGCATTACTGTAAACTCGTAATGCCTGTACCTGGTTCAAAATGATGTTTTTGGAATGTCTTCCTTTCTCACACAGAACTGATGATATCCAGATCGAAGGTCAATCTTTGAAAAATATTGAGCTTCATGAAGTTGGTTAAATAAATCATCAATGTGAGGTAGGGGATACTTGTTCTTTATTGTCATAGCATTAATCTCCCTATAGTCAATGCACAACCTCATAGAACCATCATTCGTCTTAACAAAAAGGAAAGAAGCTCCCCATGGAGAAACACTTGGGAAAATAAATCCCTTATCACTCAATTCCTCAAGTTGATTCTTTAGTTCCATTAATTCCACAATGGTCATTCTATAAAGGGTCTTCGATATGGGCCTTGAACTAGGAATTAAATCAATGGAAAACTCAATTTCTCATTCTAGAGTATGTCCTGGTAAATCTTTTGGAAACACATCAACGTATTCTTGAACAATTGGTACATCCTCTATTTGAACATTCCTTTCCTCACCCACAATTATTTCATTCTCTTCCTCCCCAATCATTGAATTTATTTAAGCTATTGTGGTGGATCTAGATAATAATTAGGTGTTGATGTTTCTTCTCTAAAGATAAGGTACTCCTTATCATCATCAAAAATTGTAACCTCCTACTTATTACAATAAATTTTCACATCATGGTCCGAAATCCAATCCATATAGAGGATTATATCAAATTTAATCATGGGTATGACGATGAGATCAGTATATAAATAACGTTTATATGCCTTAATGGGAACTAATTCACAAAACTTTGTTGCAATGATACTTCCCTTAATAGTTTTAACTGACAACTCCCTTGTTAAATAAAATTGGAAATATCTGATTTTCTTAGAAAACTAGGAATATATGAAACAATTTGATGATCCAGAATCAAATAAAGCATTGTCTAAACTTGAGGAAACCATTAAATTACCTTCCACTACATCTTTCGAAACTTCAACCTTAGTAGTAGTGGTAGCATAATATTCCCTTCATCCCTTTTCCTTTTCTAAGGTAAGTTCCCCTAAATATTAGGAAATTCATTCGCATAATGCCCTCTTTTTCTACAATTGTAGCATTCAACATCGACAACCTATTTATTCCCCTTGAAATCATAAGCTTGGTGGCCTTTTTCACCATGCTTGTAATAGTCTCCCATTCCCATCAGGAAAGTACCGGGTTATTTCTTCCCGCATTTACTGAAGGATGGATATTCAAATTTTCCCTTAATCCCTTTATTTCCATTTCCAAAGTGTTCAGTAGATATCTTCTTCCCATTCATTTCTTTAAAGTTGTAAGACTTAGTGAATGTTTTTTCCTGTATTGATAGCACATGATACAATATATTCGGATGATGAGAAGGATTGTGAGACTAATGCTCGAAGAATAAATAGTTTTAACCCATCAAAAAAAATAATAAATCTTACTTCTTGGGTTACGTATATAATCTGCAGCATGCCTCATTAACCTTTTAAAGTTAGATTCATACTTTGCAACATTCTAATCCTCCTTTTTCCTCAGACTCATAAATTTTCTTTCCATATCCACTCGATGGTCATGAGGAATGTATATTTCTATGAAAAATTATTTAAACTCCCTCCATTCCATATTCAATACTCCATCATCTTCCTTTGGGTTTTGAATCAATGAACACCATTGATCATCATCTCCAGTGTGGCGGTAAACTACCACAACAACTTTTTCCCTTTTGCTACTCCCCAAGGCATGGAGTATTTTCTCTAAGAAATTTATCCATTGATCAGATACTAGTGGATTTGTACCCCCCATTGAATGTTGGTGGTTTTTTCCTCATGAATCAATTTAACATTGATTCACCATGTTACGGATTAGGGTGCTCTATATGAGTAAGGTTATTATTCATAACCTGAGTGAGTTGTCCCAGTATAGTGATAAGTTTATCAGCAGCGGTTGCTTCACCAGCTCCACTAAAATTATCTTGAGTAGGAGGGAAATCCCTACATGGAGTGCGTGCATTGATACGATTTCCATTCCTTCCACTAGGCATCATTTATAAACAATGGCATACACTATATTAGTTTATGAATAGTAATAAATAAATCCAAACTTGTAAAACACTTAACATAAATTGAACAGTTTATGGATATAATCCATAATCATAAAATTATTTTATTTGAGTAAGTATATACTCATAAACACTTCATAATGGTTTGTAAAGAAAATGAGAATTATCCTAATCATATCCCCCAAGAGTGTCGTAACCAAGACTGCAGCAAGGCCTGTTGTCGTGCACCAGTTCCTGTTCAAGTCTAGCTCAAAGCGGTGTTTTTGGGTTTTACCCCTAGGTACATCTGTGATAGAGCTGGCTCTATCTAATCGTATCTAGACAGGAATGTATTTCTTGGAAAACTCACAAAATCTCTATAATACCAAAATTCTAGGAAGTTCTTCTACACTAATCCTCAAATTCTACCTTAGGGCTATGTGCTCTAATCAATGTTTATCTAAATATAGTTTCCAAGTTTTATACTAAACTTCCTTTGATACCAACTATAATGCCCAAACCCCAGTTACCTAGAGTCGGTGAATTATTACATAACATTGGAATGATCACAAAATATCAAGTCTCGAAATACCGATTAGTTTACTAGCCTTGGAAGTACTAGATACATTCATAAGGTTTACATTACATCATAAAATAGAAAACTACAACAACATTGTTTCCATAGAAAACAATGAGATCCTGTAGACTATACCTACATGTCAGTTATAATATACATCTTCGCATCCTGGGAAAAATAAAACATAGAAATGGGTGAGCTCAGATGCTCAGTAAGGATAACAATATAGTGGAAACTTTCATAAATAAGCATAAACATTTAAGGTAGTGTATAAAATTAAAACAAAAGCCTTTTCAACATAAACATAATCATAATATGGAAAATATAAATCAAAATAATTCCATTTACTTACTCACATGGATATTCTACTAGTCAAATAATCACATACAATATCAATACCCACTTTCATAATGATGGAATGCATAATTCCAGACTTTCGTAACCACATAGTCAAGACGTTGTGCCAAGACTATAAATAAGATTTTGTCAAGGCCTTGTTCCAAGACACTAGTATGTCTCATGAGACCTATCGATGTATCGAGGAGCTATAGAGGGCTCCATCCGTCACTTAATAAGTCCAATGCATTCCTCATATGAAAAGGTTTAAACATAACATAAACATTCGTATTAAAACTGGAATACAAAATGTCAATACTTTATCTATAAACCATGAATGGTATGAAATAACACATCCACATTCAAACATATCAAAAAAACTTAAATACAATATGGAAGTTTTGTATCATAATAAATAAACATCAAACAAACTTAAAATCCATCAAAGGATGTTGACATAGATGAAATCCAAACCTTTTTAAAAGAATATCTATTTCTATATTGAAATCATTTAAAAGTCATGTAATTATAAAATAAAACATTTATATTTGAAAATATTCTTATAATATTCTAATGGAAGCTTCAACATTGTTATAAAGAAATAATATAGCCGCACCAGCCGTATAAGTTAAAAAAAATTCTTACCTTAATTTTGTCGAAAAGGTCATAAGGTACATTATTTGGAAAATGACGGAAAGATTCCCTTCAAACCATTTTATAAAAAGTCAAAAAAGGGTATAAATGGCTTAATCCCATAGTCTAGTAAATAGTAAAAATGTTTTGGAATAAATTTTTAAGAAACATGGATGTGGATGATAAAGAGATCTCATTAGATACTTACGTAAAAACAACCTCGTATAATAAAGAGATTATGAAATTAACCCTTACCTTGTACTTTTCCTTGGTCGAGGGTAGGTTAAATTCTTATATAATTTTGAAATAATTGTTATTGAATTATATAATAATCATATACATTAATATGATATCATATATAATATTTTAACATTGAATTGTTAATAATATCTTAGTAATATCGTTGTTTCGGGTGTTAAGTGATTCGTTTTCCTTTATATGCTTTGTTACGTAAGTAATGTTTGTTATAGATAGGATGTATCTTAATCATATTCATAATGATATTAAGTCTTTAAACATTATTTTTAATCATCTGATGAAAATTAGTCTTGAATGGATATGATGGAGAGTGAATCTCATCGTGTTCGTGGACACGGTAATCCGTACGTACGCACGAGCGACAATATCATTATTTTGATATTAAAATAATATATAATTGGACGGTATATCTTATATAAAGAATAATTATAATTTTATATTTATTATTTACATCAATTACATATCATTATTATACCCATACAAATAATAATGTATTGAATAACAATTACACCACGACGTGGAGACTGTAAGCCGTACATAGGCAGGTATGGTGACATGTCATTAAATGGATAGATAGATTAATGAATATGGTTGTACCATATTTTTAATAACATCACATTATAAAGAATATAATGGATTTATTATTTTATAATGGAAAAAATAAAGAAAGAGAATGTGGAAGAAGAAAGGAACTTGAAAGAGGTGATGAAATATTTACCTCTTCTTCGGGTTCTTCCAATTGATTTGATCAAAAGGGCTCCATAAGCTGGATTTCTGACTAAATTAAGGCCTCTATGATGAATGGAGGACAGTTGAGAGGGTATTTGGGCAGGGTTTAGCTGAGAAAAAAGGATTTGAATGTGTGAATTGGAGGGAAGGGGGAGTTCCCTTTTTATAATAGGGGTGAGGCACACCTTAGGAAAAGATAGAAATGTTATTTTATAATAAAATCATTTTCAGTTTCTAATGGATGAAAAATGAATTATTTAATGTTTAATGTGTTAATGTGTCTAAAAACACTCAACCAATAGGTTTTAGATAGGTTTGGGTGACTATATTAACATTATCTTTTAGATTTAACTCTTAGTTAAATAGTTTGACATTTACCTTGTCTCTTTGTATTTTTATATTATACGGTTCATAAACTTACTACAAACTTTCAATAGAACCCCAAGTGGTTCATTAATGATACACCTGTCATTATATAAGTCTTTTTTATGATCCTTATATTTTTAGGAATAGAATATCAATTAATAATATAATATTTGTTTTAAAAACTCTTTTATGTCAATTTTGACACTATTTGGTATTTTGTTTTTCCTAAATTCATAACAGCATTATTAATTCGAAACAAAATTCATCTAACCAATTTTAAAATGTCATATTAACCTATATAATTAGTGTAATTCATTAAAATCCTCAAATTACATTTATTTGAATATTTATAATATCAATTATTTTAATATTTCATTAATTAGGTAATTTCTGCATCATCATTGTGTCATAAATAAATTAAACTATTTAATTTTAAAAAAATATAAATAAAATAACATTATGTAGAAAAAAAATTTATCTTTATAATTAATATTTATAGTCTAATTTATCTTAACGTTTAACCCTATATTAAAAATGTTTTTGGTATTAAACAATGAATTTAACACTTTTAACTCTTCTTTAAATTAAATAATAATAAATGTCCTAATCTGATCCAAGAGGACCTAAAGGATCATATTTTATTCCTAAGGGTTTTTTTAGTAGAATTACACTTATCCAATAGAATTAGGACATGTGTTATGGTAATAATAATATCATTTTTACCCTTAATTTCCCTATTTACTTTTAACCGTAGTAAATAAAAGTAAAAAGTTACTATTCACTAAAAATTATTTTCATCTTATTGAACCACATTTTACAAACTGATATCAACAATTTCTCTTATATTTTTTAAGTTCAACTCACATAAGCTGTAAAATTAAGTTTTATGTAAATTTTCAAATGCTCCAAAGAGGTGGGTAAGAGACGGTAAAAATTTCAATAAAACTTTTATATATCTAAAATTATTATAAACTGACTCCAATGAATTACATTAAACTTATATAGGTATTATGAATCTATTTTGACCTAAAATAAATTTAAATAAAATAAATAAATATTTAAATAGAAATTCGGTTTTAAACTATAACTCAATGTTTTTCACTATTCATCAAAAATTTAATGTTTTTAGAAAAATACCAAAAATTCACCCTAAGCTAATTTCAATATTCTCAATCCAAAAATGAAATCCATTTTGAATGATAAAATTTATAAAATTTCAAAAAGTGTGTATTACTGTTTATAACGGCTACTTTGATTGGTCGCGGTGCGTTAGAATCTTGAAGTTGCGTACAATGCAAGCTATTGCATTATTCAAAGGGAAACGTACCGTGGAATCCTGGAGTGTTACAAATATAGTTCATTAATGAGTTAATAAAAATCATTAACCAATTTTATATGACTTTAAAGTATGAAAATCTAAAGGGAATCTTGAGTTATGGGTGTCTCGTTTCATTTTTTTTTTCTATGAGATATATGCCATATTAACCACTTATTTATTGTGTGTGGTGAATATACTTACCATTGATATATAATATTATGACTATAAATATATTATTTTTATTCAATGTTCCATTTTATAATTATTTCTTTTATGGGGTTGAAAATTCAACTATTTATAGAGTGGTAAGGACATTCTTAACCCAATTTTCATTCTTTGGGTTAACCTTCTACTTCATCGATTATGTTGTGATATTATTATTTGTGGTATGAATTTTTATTTTATTATGTTTAATTTACAATTTTTATGTGTATTTTTATAAAACACACATAATCTATTAATTTAATTAATGATCACTTCAATGATATAATATTTATAAGGGATTTTCTTTTAAAAATATCTTTTTAATGTTTCCCTTCAAACTCTATTTTTCCTCTATGCCCATGTTTTTTCTAAAAGTGGATCCAATTTTTTTTGTTCTCTTATGATTTTTTGAATTCATTTGTACTAAAGTTTTACTTTTTAAAAAAAATTGAAAGGAATCCTTTTTTTATTTTCTAAATTAAATTCTTTGGGTCTTTTATAACAAAAATATGAAAGGAATATTTTATTAGCTTATACGGAATTATGGGATTTTAATACCATCATGAAAAATTAATTCTTTGGCTACCCTATTACAAGATCAAAATGATATTTTCAATGAATATTTTTTCCATTATAATTATGAGGCTCTTCAAAAAGAAGTGATTTGAGAATTGAAATTCTATTTTTCAATAATTATTTCAAGTGATATTTCAAATTTAATTTCCATCTAAAATAAAATAATTTGATTATACTTATGATTTATTGGAGATATTATTCAAGGATATTATCCTTATTATTTTTATGGTAGACATTATTTTTATGAATACCATTTCTTTTTCGTGAGATATGTTGGGATTAAATGTTTATGAAACGCATTTCTTTACATGGTTTCTGTAGTGATGAATGGTTTATGTTATTGTATAATACAGATGTATTATTTTCATTTTCTACAATGGGTGGTACCTATATCTCCCCCCAAATAAATGTCTAAATATGGATAACTCATGAGTAAAAATTTTATTTTTGAACCTGATCACATTTTCAAAAATGTTATGTCTGAACATGATTAAATGTTCACAAAAGTTATTCATGAACCTGATTACTTGTTCACAAATGTTTTGTGTGAAGCTGATTACTTGTTTACAATTTAAGGAATGGACCTAATTACATGTTCACATTGTTTTTCATGTACCTTTCTTTGATGTACATAAGTTTATGTGGGGTCCTAGTTTCATGTCCACAAGTTTATTCCAGGTTCTGATTTCATGTCCTTAATGTAATGAGTGAACATGTTTCTATTTATACATGTTCAAAAGGTTCTAATTTTGTGTGTTAAACACATTTCCATGTCTTATTCCAATGTTATTATCTTATTATTCATGTCTTATGTACTTTTATTATTTATTCCATGACTCTATATTATGTGCTTTTATTTGTAGGGTAGAATTTTCAAGTGTCATGTTCATATTTTTATTCCCTTATGATATGATTGATACCTCCCTTGTATACCCTTACTGAGCATCTGAGCTCACCCATTTATTATGTTTATTTTCATAGGATGTGAAGGATTTTATTTAGTATGATGTGTCAAAAAGTGTTCTTTTAATGTCCCAAACATTACATATAATTTTTTTAATTATAAGGAATTATTTCAAGACCGTGAAATCACACGGCGCGTGATTCCGAGGCCCAGAGTTCCCGGAATGATCCGTCAAAGTTTTTTTAAGCTTTAATTAGCAGGCATAAGCATTTTTCCTGAAAAAGCAGAATAAATCCTGAACGGTTACTCGAATCAGAAATCTAAGGGCACTGTTGCGCTTAGAATGGTGAGTTTACCCTAGGCGCTATTTAATTTTAGTCGGCACAGGCCTCCTGTGAGAAAACCCAAAAATGGAATAACCATAAATATAATAATTAAATAAAAAATTATTTTTAAAATGCTTATAAATCATGAAAGGTAACTCAGATAAAAAATCTGTGACCATCGCTGAACTCATGAGGATGTGCTCTCTTTAGGCAGATACTAACATTGGCCGGTATGGGCCACCAGTGAAAGTAAGTTTTTGGCCATAAATAAAATAATTAAGTTTTTTTATGGAAATGTCTTCGTCAAAGACTAAGACACAAATTATTATTAAAAAGAAAGTGGAGATTACAAAATTCTGAAATAGGAAATTTTATTACAATCTATCTCATAAAAAGGGTATAGTTCAACCAGAATATCATCACACCATGTAATTTCCTGGTTGATTCCCTTGTTGGAAAGACCATCCACCACCATATTTGCGTCACGATAGGCATGTGTAGAAATGTATCTAATCTCCATGAGTGAGTTGAGGCATTTCATCCACCGTGCTGTGATAGATCCAGCAAGGTGAATCACACTGTTCCAAATAGCTTGAATGATAGTTGTGGAGTCACTTTCAAGCAAAATGTTGTTCTAGCCTCTTTGCATAACAAAGTTGACTGCATGAATCACTGCCATCATCTTAGCCTCAAGGGAAGAGGCAAACCCACAGCCTCCAAAAAAACAGCCATGAGCATGCCCAAGAGAGTCCCTAAAAATGGCCCCGCAATCGGCGGGGCCTGGATTTCCTTTGGATGCACCATCAACATTGATTTTTATCCATCCAGGAAGCGGGGCTTGCCAGAAAACTTAGAAAAACTGCCTCGGTTTCTTGTTGATTCCTTTGATTCCAAGACATCTAAGAGTCATAAAGTCACCAACCGAGTTATCACAATGGGATTTTTGCAGCATAGAAGCATCTTTTATTGCAAGGAGAATTCTATCCTGACCTGCATTAAGATTGAAAGAATAATTATTGTGAATAATTTCATTTCTATCATACCAGATAATGTGGAGGAGCTCAGCAACTGCAGCAAGAAGAAGACTTTTGATTTGATGTGAGAGATCCAGCTCAACAAAATTTTTGATCATGGCGCAAATTGAATCACCAATTAACCATCTGCAGTCAAAGATATCAGTAATATAATTCCAAAGAGCAGTGGTTGTGGAATAGAATAAAAATATATGATTGATATCCTACCTATGTTGAAGACAAAGGGGGAATCTCGATCTATGTTGGACACTGATAGACTATAGAAAAACCTCAGTAAGAAGGCAATTATGGGCAATGCGCTAGATAAGATTAAGTCTATAGGTTTTAATCCAATCATTATCAAAAGGTTTCAACCAAGAAAAATTGTTTTCAAAAGAATAGAAATAGTGGTTGTAATATGTTTTAGAATCAAGAACACCATTGTGGGCTGGTTCCCAAATAAATAAGTCATCCATATTAGAGAAAGTTTAATTATCAACAACATGTTTGATATTGTCAGGGAGACCTAAGTTGGGAGTATGCATCATCTGCTTTATAGTACAGCTTGTGGAATCCTGTTAATTATGAGAAGAGAGCATAGAATTGAGAGGAGCACTTGTCCAGTTATCAATCCAGAATTTCAGATTGGATTCAGTGTTAACCATTGATCTATAGTTGTGCATGATATTGATAAATGAGTCACTAATGGATGGACAGAGGGAATATTTGACATGAATCATATTTCGATTTTTAGGTTTTTTAAGAAAGTGATATTTAAGAAAAAAATCGAGTCATCATTGTTGTTTATAAGATTCCAGGTGAGTTTGGTTTGGAGAGATACATTAAAGTGCCTAAGACTTTTGATTCCAATCCCTCCCTTCTCGAGTGGTTTACAGAAAGTGGACTAGGGAATAGAAACAAGCTTTCTTTCCAGAATTCTCCCAGACTAGACAAAGTTCTTTATGTAAGAATTTATTTTATTAATAAGACTAATATGCCACCTGTAGATCATTAACGAATAAACCATTTTGGAAACAATGGAATATTTCACAAGGCAGATTCTACCAGCCATAGAAAGATATTTTCCATTCCATGAAATAATTTGATTAATTATATGTTCAGTAATATCATTGAAATATGATGCTCTAGGCCTTCCCCAAAAGATTGGGACTCCCAAGTAAGTGAAAGGAAGAGAACCTTCTTTGATACTGATACTCTCAATGATGTAATTTATTCGAGAAGTGGGAAATCTTTTTCAAAAGAAAATAAAAGATTTGTTACAGCTGATGGATTGGCCCGAAATCTCTTCATAGTGAGATAAGGCAGTTTTGAGATTAATGATGTTGCATTTTCTACCATTAAGGAAGATAATTATGTCATTCGCATAAAAAATATCAGGCGGAACATTAAGTTTTTGAGCATCTTGGATGGGAATAATGTTTTTTTTACCAAAGAATCGAGGAGATGGCTGAGATAGTCTTCTGCAATGGCAAAGAGGATGGCTGAGAAGGGGTCACCTTGACGAACTCCTTTAGAACATTTGAAATAAACCTTAAGAGAGCAGTTGATAAGGATGGAAACATGGGTATAGTTAAATAGGGAATTAATTCTACTGATGAAGAAATCATTGAAACCAAAACCCCGAAGGACCTTGAAAATGAAACCCCAGTCAATTGTGTCAAATTATTTTCTGATGTCATGTTTAATGGGAATGTTACCACCTCTAAAATATTTCATGAGATCATTAGTGGATTCTGAAGCAAGATAGATGAAATCTTGTATAGAATGACCTTTGATGAAACCAAATTGGTTCCAAGATAAAATTTTATTACACAGAGAGGAAATCCTGTTAGCCATGAGCTTGGTGATGATTTTGTAGAGAGAGTTGATAAGAGCAATGGGTCTAAACAGGTGAATTTCTGAGGCATTTTCCTCCTTGGGAATAAGAGTAATTAATTGCGCATTGAGACCATGGGGAAGGAGGCCAGTAGAGAAGAAGGTCTTGACAAGTTTATAGACATCCACATAAACTACATCCCAATGGTGCTGAAAAAATCCATTATTGAAACCATCGGGACCTGGGGCACTATCAAGGTTGAGGCAAAAGACAATATTTTTTATCTCATGATCAAGGGGAGTACTAAAAAAAATATTGTCTTCCTCTTGGACCAAAGATGGGATGATTCGAGGAATAATATCTTTATTAATACATTTCCCATTGAAGATATTGTCAAAATGAGAGACCACATGATTTTTAATGGCGGTCTCAGAGTCATAGAGAATTTCATTGTCTTTAAGAAAAGAAAGGGGATGAAAGACTTTCCTAAGTCTTTGCAGGGAATTGTAGAATTTGGTGTTACAATCACCATTAGAGAGCCATTTAGTTTTGAAAACATGCTTCCAAATTTTGTCTTTTGGAACCAAAAGCGAGTTGAGCTTTAAAGAGATGTTGACCTCATTTTGAGGGTCATCAGAGATATCAGAATGGGTGGTATTTTTTTGAATTTGATTTAGATCCTTCTACAAGGAGGATATTTCCTTATCAAGTTCTTTTTATTTAGTGCTACACCAACCCTTGAGATAATGTTTGAGGTGCTTGAGCTTTAAAATGCAAGCAAAGGCATCCGTGTGATGACTCATATAATTCCAGCAGTTCTAAATAGTATTCGTGCATTCTAAGTCTTCTAACTCGGAATTGTTAAATTTAAAGAGAATAGAGGGTTTGAAACGCTTTTAATGGTAAATAACCAAGATAGGATGATGATCCAAACTAAGCCTATGCATGGTAATGCTAGATATGGTGTCCCGGGCATCAAGTGCAGGGAAATTCACAAGGTCCCTATCAAGTTTGTTAGCGAGCATCCTATTATGATGCCTTCTGTACCAAGTAAACTTAGCACCATTGAGATTAACTTCAATCAGATTACATTCATATATTGATGTTCTAAACTCCCTGGAAGAAATTTTAGAATGATAGGGACCTAGTTTTTCACTAGGGGATAGGATGGCATTGAAATCCCCAATCACCAACCAAGGGTCAGATATGGAGCTAGCTAAGAGAGATAGATCATTCCATAGGGGCCTACGATCTGGATATCTATTCATAGAATAGATAAGGGAGCAGTATATAAGGATTTCATTGAGAAATAAATCACAGGTGAAAATTTGATTAGAAAAATTGTGCACTTTAACATCTTTCAAAGAAGTGTGATAAAAAATCCATAAGGCTTCTACCGAACATCTATTACTTTAAGAACCTAAAAAATTATAACCAAAGGCCGAAAAGTGCATAAAATTTTGAGAGAAATTAAATTTAGGTTAAACAAGAGAAATTTTTTTAGGTTTATGCATCAGAACCATTCTTTTAAGGATATAAATAGTGTCAAAGTTAGTTATACCCTGACAATTCCAAAAGATAACATCCATTAACACCTGTTTTTGGAGCGGGGGCTCGGTTTTTTCTTATTAGACCCACCCGAGCCTTTTTTCCTCTTCGATCTCCTAAGATTTGAAGAAGGGGATGGAGTAGTCTTCAAAATCTATGTCCTCATAGGAGGATCAGATAAATTTTTAGTAGCACCCGATAATACAGATTCATTTATTTTATCAGGAGATTTTATGGAAATATCTGAGGTGTTGGAGATGAAAATAGCCCCAATGGGTGATCTTGGCATCTGAGCATTAAAAAGACCATAGTTTGTATGTCTAATGCTTCATGCATCTGTGAAATGGGGACCATAACAATTGAATCGATCAAATTAACACATGAAGAGGATTTTTCATAGTCAGATTGAGAACCAGTGGTAGTCATATTGCATACTGGTGTAGCATGATAAATAAGAGGATCTGAGACCGAAGGTGAAGGCATACCTTGAAAGGAAATCTGGCCAGTGTGGGAATGTGTGCCTCTTACAGCAGTATCCTTTGGATGTTGATTATCTGTGATGGCAAGTGAAGTAGGTGTGGCATCAGTGACCGAATGAGCCAGTGGCTTGATATTATTCTTCTTTGGATTCCCATGAGTTGTTCTATCCGATCCTAATATCATGGGAACATCTTTAATAGGATCCATAGACTGCTGCATGTCTTCCAAATCAAGATTCGCATCCTCTTCAGCCTTGACTTGGTCAGCCCAAGTGACTCCCGAGATTTCACCTGGAAGAGAAACCTATTGGACCCATACTTCCGAGTGTTTTTTTGTGAGGATTAGGAATGGTGGTATCCATCACATTTTTTTCTTCTTACTCTTAACCTCTGACCATCCATTATCAACCAGTTGAGCCACATGAATTTGCACCACATGAAATTTCAGGAGAGAGTTCCATTCGATCTTACAGAATTCACAAAATGTTGGCATTCTTTTGAATTCAGCACGAATCTTTATTTTGTAATCATTCGCAGAGAAAGAAATTGTGTTCTGGAGCTTTGTAGAAATACTTACCTTGACCATCACTTGAGAATACAGGCCAAAATCAGCATTCAATGTACGTTGGTCAATTTTTAGCGGCATGCCTATGTAATAGGCGATGTCATTGAGGATTTTAGAGTTCCATAAATACCAGAAAAGTCTGTGTAATCACACCCATATCTACACCATGGAGTTCCTTGTCGTATTCGGGTTAAAGAAATAGTCCCAGTTGGAGATGCAAAGAATGCCAGGCTTCGGTTGCAGGTTACCTTGCCTCCAGACCCGGTCAAGTGCTTCTTGCATCGGTAAAATCATGTAGAAGTAGCCTTTTTCGATTAGAATCAACTTTCAATCAGAGAAGCCCCATATGAGAGTTATTCGTTCTTTAAGCTCCAGATTGGACCAAGAATTATCACCTTTGAGATACGAAATTATTCCCATGATCGAGAATTTTCCCATCTGTGACCTCTATTGAAAGGCCTTGGGGTCGGCTTCTACCATAAATTTTCCATCTTCCATTTTTTTTGTAGAGAGATGTATGTGTTGCCGAGGCATTGAATAGATCTTCACCTTTAAGATATTCGAGAAAGAAGATTCCTTGTGGTAGGACCGGAAGAACTTCATTGTTTTGCTCGTTGTCTTTGCAGATCACTATGGTGGTTTCCCATTCAGGGTTGAAACCAGCCATTAAGAATAAATCCTGATGAGATCATGGAATGTTAGCATGATCCTAGTTCGAGGAAACCCTAGAGAAGAATAGAAATACGAGAGAACCTCCATGAATTATCATCTCCTCTTTTTCATATAAAATAATTAAGTGACAATTATTTTATTGTAAAATCCATAACATTTAAATGGAATCTCCAATTGAAAATCTAAGAGTACTATTGGGTTTTTTTAGGAATTTTTCACTTAGGCAGATCCTAACCTTGACCGACGTAGGTTTAGGTTGACTGTTAATAATTTTTCAAACTTTTTTTTGGGTACGTTCAGTAAATGCGTGAGTGGAGTTTTCTAACTTTTGAACTGTTTCTCAGATTAAAAATCTGCGGGCACCATTGAATCTGCGTTGTAAGGATTCGATTAAGGGAGGCATTACTTCAACCGTACTAGGATAGGTGAAAAAGTTATTTTTTTGTAATTTTGAATGATTAATAAAATAACATGTTTTGTTATTTTATTTTCCTTCTTTCCTCCAACGGATGAATAGCATTGGCGGTACCAGTGACGTGTTAAGCCAATAAATGGATTGACTCTTTTTTCCCTATAACTACATTGTGGGGAATTCAAGAGGTTCATTAATTAAATTAACATCATTAATTTCCCAAGCATTTCACACTCATTCACCTCTCCTATTTATATGGAGCTCGGGGAGGGGTGTTGGCACGGCTTCACCAAGTGATGAAGCCCTGACAACGTACCGTGACGCCAAGAACCTGGGGGACGAGACTGGTTCTAACGAGTGGTGACGAGCACCACCGATTCACGAACCAATGAAAATTATGAAGGAGGTTCCATTGACCATCGTCAGCAGACGTCTCTTCTAGGTAGGGGGTTATTTTCATTTGTCCGTTTTTGATTCCCTCTTCCCTGTTCTTGAAATTATATGATGAATGCTGGTCAACTGACTAACAGGTTGACCCACGATTCTTTCTTCTTTATGGGAGGATGTTTTCGGGTATCTTGTGGGGTTTAACTTATTTTTTAAATTGTTATTAAACCCTTAACCTCCCTCATTTTACGAGCTAACACAGAGGGCGCAGGTAAAATGAACCCAGGCCGAACCATCTGTTATGTTTTTGTTACATCCTTGTTCATCCATGGAAGACCAAGAGCATGTCGACACATACTGCAAGAGGAGGTTCACGGCTCATCAGCCATGGTGAACATATTATGAGGCCAACACAAAGGTCATCCTTGGGAAGGGAGACGACATGACCACCACGCCAATGAACAACGGAGGCCGCGGATGAAGCTGCAGTGGAGGCCAAACCCACCTCTGGAGGGTTCCGCAACAACCGAGCGATGCCCACGCATCACCAACACCTTTAAAACCAAATGACCTCCAGGAAATTCAGAAATCCAGGTTACCGGGGGGTTACACCCCCCGTGTCAGACCAAACCGGGCTGCTGCCCTCAGACCGGGCCGCCGCCCTCAGACTGGGCTGCCGCCCTCTCACCAGGTCGCTGCCCTCAGACCGGATTGCTGACCTCACACTGGGCCACCTCCCTCGGATCGGGATTTCAACCTCGTACCGGACTTCTGACCTCAGACTGGGCTGCTACCCTTAAGTCGAGGTGTCGCCCTCACATCGGGTCACCGCCCTCGGAGCGGGTCGCTGCCCCAACAGGTCGGGCCGCCCCTTATGGGCCGCCCTATTCTAGTTGGGAAACCCTTGCACTCCAGATGAGATATCGGCCCAGTGGGCCAAGTCCACCTCGGTCTAGCCCAAACCTAGTTGGGCCGGGTCGGTCTGACCGGGTTGGTCCAACCGGGTCGGACCGGGCCTAGGCCAAATCGGACCCAGTAACCCTTAAAGGGGAATATCTTGAGAATGAGATGTCTGTTTGAGAAACTGTCTACAAAGTTGGGATCCTTGTATTTTTTTGTTCCTTTTTTTATACTCCACATTAGATTTGGAGTAATTTGGAGTACAGTCGGGATGGATTGAACCCAAATCCAACTGGGCCCTTGGAGCTAAAACGCTTATAACTCATCGATCGGGTGTCTGATTAACGAACTGTCTATCACGTTGGAACCCTTACGACATGAAGATACTTTAGTTTAATCAGTTGTGGAACTTAGAGGTGGTCGAGGTACAACCGATATCTCGAGGGGTAGATTCAATGGAACTCAAGCACACCAGGTGTGAGGAAACCTTTGGCAGGCTGCAACGTGAAGAAAGAACATCGGTCCTATGTGGGTTAGCATCAATCGATCCTATGTGGGTCAGATCCTTTGTGGGTTAGAGATCAGTGATCCTATGTGGGTCAGTTCATATCAATCCTGTGTGGGTCAAAACCTGTGTGGATCAGCGGGGGTTAGTTACCTATCGATCATGTGTGGGTCAGCGGGGGTTAGTTACCTATCGATCTTGTGTGGGTCAGCATCAGTGCTCCTTAACAGAATAAGATGATATAGTTTATGACTAATCATATTTACTTATGTACTTTAGTTATACCTGATTGTGAGCTGATTCTTTTACCTATGTGGTACTTCAATCTTTGTGGTGTTACCTGTGTGGTACTTCTATCATCGTGGTGTTACCTCAGTGGTACTTCTATCTTCGTGCTGTTACCTGTGTGGTACTTATAGCTTCGTGGTGTTACATTTTTGGTACTTCTACCTATGTGGTATTGTCTTCATGGTGTTACCTATGTGGTACTTCTATCTTCATGGTGTTACCTATATGGTACTTCTATCTTCATGGTGTTACCTATGTGGTACTTCTACCATTATGTTATTGTCTTCATGGTGTTACATGTGTGGTACTTTTATCATTGTGGTGTTACATGTGTGGTACTTCTACCTTCGTGGAGTTACCTTCACAGTTTTATCTTCGTGGTGTTTCCTATGTGGTACTTCTACCTTCGTGGTGTTACCTATGTGGTTTCCTTCCCTTATGTATGATATGAGTATATCTTGATAACTTAGGAATATGTATGGGCATATACCTAAGTAGAGTTGATGCCTTGCTTTTTGGTTTTTCCTTTGTGGAACTCTAGGATTCCTACGGGGGTCTTGGGGTCCCTACTAAGTATTGTTACACTCGACCCTGCACGGGCTTCGCCCACACCCTGTTGTATCTGGTGCAGACGACGTACATCGTTGATCGAGGATGAGGGAGCTAAGATTGGACGGTGCTCGGAGGTGGGCCTTTTGGCGTAACGTGACGCGGAGGAGACTGACGGACGTGGAGTGCTGAGGAGGTAATCTGTAGCTACCCTACAGGTCGGAACCTCAGAGGATGACCCACTAGATTTTTTACCTTTTCTTTCTGTTGTATTATACTTCCAGTTGTACTTGTACTTTTATAGTTGGGCTTGTATTCCGGCCTTTTTTACTTTCATCACTCTTTTACTACATTAGTTTATTTTGTGGTTGCATTTTATTGAGTTATAGTATGTGTGGTTTCTTATTATTGTGTTCTTGGACTTTGTGTCTGTACAGGTTAAAAAGGAAATGAATTCCCATTTAAGGGATACGCCTTTCTGGTGCTAGTCGCCAGCCCCTGGCCTTTGCAAGGTGCGCTTGGGGTAGTCACGACACAGGCCCTGAGGGACGGGTCATGAAAAAGTGGTATCAGATGAGTTCGGTTATACCGAATAATTAGGACTCTGATATGTTCTATGAAGCAATACTGTTAAGTTTTATGAGTGTGGTGTTTAGTTCGGGGAGTAAAGTGTTGGTGCGGCGTCCGATGTATCCATACACCCAGACCCTGAATTCTGATTTCCAACTCAGCGAACAAAAACACTAATTTCATGTGTTTTTGAAAAGTTTTTATTTTGCTTTCATTGGAGTCAGCTCACTAGGTATAACTTAATCACCATGGAGCACCTGTTCCTTATCAGGATGCCACCATAAAGACAGCCACCCAAGTTTCCCAAGAGAGTACACGATGACGGCCCACCGAGCGATGAGGCTTCGGTGCAGGGCCCTCTCTCTACATTGGCACCTTCAGGTGGTGTATCAGTAGCACCACCACCCATTGGGTAGCAATTACAACTAATGGTACCAGTAGAGGATACATTTAGGCTTTGGTCCTTACGTGAATTTCCGCATTAGATACCCCTCAGGTTCCAAGGCGAGCCTGATTTAGAGGCGGCTGAGGACTGGCTTGGTGAGGTGGATGAGAGTTCTCTAGAGCTTCTACATCTTTAGTAGGATGACATGTAGGTAGCTGAGTATTCATCGAGGTGTACCGACCATTCTTGGTACTCGATTAATATGATACGATCAGTGCTTCGGGGCACGAACTTCCGAGCACAGTGTGTTTAAGGATTTTTGAGCCAGAACTATTCCTTTATGAATTCCTACCTTTGTTAGGGTTCTAGAGAGAACCGTTGTGGTTGAATGTTCTTTGGAAGGGCAGATACAACCAGTGAATGTTAGTAGTGGGAAAGTAGGAAACTAGTTCCAGTATTAGAGACATGGGAATGTAAAAATGTTTCGAGAAGAAGAAGTGTTAGGGATAGATGAACCTGCAGGGCTGCAGACGTGGAAGCAGAGCTAGGAGAGCAGCATGAGGTGGTTTACATTTTTACATGTTACAACCACCCCCCTTTGTGTTACCCACCAGGCTTAGGGAGCTGGAGGACAGGGGTAGGTAGTAGCTACATATGGTCAAGAAGTGCAACCAAATGTCTCTAGGAATGATTCAATGAACAGTCTGTGTCTACTACTAGTTGTTGTATTAATATATATAGGTATAAATCATTCCTTCCTTCCATGATTATTGTCCTAAACCTAGAGTTTCTAGTTAAGATGTTGACTTGACTGTCATATCTTGAGGTACCTTTGGTAGGAGACTCGATAATCACACTTACGTTTATGGTGTGATTTGACACTTGAGGTGAGAGTTTCGGTAGGAATATCTTGGTGGAAGCATCAAGTCCTTACAATGATAGTTTGGGTGTTGACTGGATATCCACAGTTCATACTCATATTGACTGTATTAGGCAAAATGGTTGTGGTTTACCTACAATGTTGGAATGAGATTTTTCTTGGTCAGCAAAAAAAAAAGGAAACCCAGGCAGCACATGACAAACTCATGCAAAGGAGGGTAGAACCAATCACGCTTGAGTTCGCCAGCCCTACCCTTATGGCAGTGGGAGTTTTGAGTTTTTAGTTCTTAACAGAAGTGGAAAATTGTGGGGTACATCCTTTCAAAATATGTTTCTAGGTTTACCTCCCTGAAGGGGGAGGGACTTCTTATTTGGATGGGTACTGCCAGAGTTTTGGACCATACTTCTCCAGGGTAGTGGCACCCTTGTCAGTTTTGACAAAAAATCGGGAGCCTTTCCTATGGATGAAGAAGTTTTTGCAAATCTTTCAGGAGCTAAGATAGAGACTGACAATTAGAAATATTCTACCCATGACCTGAGTTAGCAGTAGTAGTCTTTGCACTAAATATGTTGTGGAACTACTTGATGGGTGAACGTTTTATAGTATAATCTGATCACAAGAGTCTCAAATATATCTTCTCTCATAAAGACCTGAACCTGAGACAATAGGGATGGCTATAGTTCCTCAAAGACTACGACTTTGAGATAGTCTATACTTCTGGGAAGGGGAATGTAGTAGAAGATGCACTCAACAAGAGATCTGGTATACTACTGCTGAGTGAGGTGACAGAGCTACTAGCCGCTTTGCAGATATCCTACGTGGATTGATATATAGCAGCATATCTTCAGTCTCTGATAGTCACTCCCCCACTCCTTTAGCGAGTGAGGGAGCCGCAACTTGGGGACACTGACTATGAGGCCTGACATGCTCAGATATCCATAGGACAGGCACGTCATGGATTTTCTGAAGGTGGGGAGCATGTCATTCTTTTCAGAGGACATACTATGGTACCAGAGGCACTACGAGAGTATGTTTTGATGGAGTTATATACGTCCCCTTTATCAGTACATCATGGAGTGGCGAAGATGTACCAGGACTCCGACGTTAGTACTGGTGGCCTGGGATGAAGAAAGCAGTTGCAGAGTTTGTATCATGATATCTCACTTGTCAGCAAGTGAAGACTACACAGAGCTGACAGAAGTCTTATTATGACAAGAGATGAAGACCTTTGGAGTTCCAGGAGGGGGTACCATGTTTTCATACAAGTCTCCCCTCGACGGGGACTACAGATATTTTGCTGAGTCAGCAATTTATCACTGAGGTTTATTGGACCATTTCTGATACTTCGAAGGATTGATGAGGTGGAATACCTCTTGGAACTACCACCACGGTTGGAGTGGGCGCACGACATCTTCCACATATCCCAGCTGAGGAGACACATGCATAACCCTTCTCAATTCATCAGCCATAGCGACCTAGAATTACATGATGTGGTGACGTTTACAGAGGCTCCAGTAGAGATTTAGGATCGACTAGAGCGGGTCTTTCATGGGTGGTTGATACCTCTTGTTCACATTCACTGGTAGCACAGGAACCTCCATAAGATCACATGGGAATAGGAGCCTCAGATTCATGCTCAGTACCCCTATTTGTTTCCTTAGTCTTTGTTATGGATTTCGAGGACGTCAAGCCCTAAGGTGGGAAGAATGTAATGTCCCGAAAATTCTGTATAATTTTTTTAATTATATGGAATTATTTCGAGACCGTGAAATCTTACAGTGCATGATTCAGAGGCCCGGAGTTCCTGGAATGATCCGTCGAAGTTTTGTTAAACTTTAATTAGTGTTTTTAATCAGTTTTCCTGAAAAAGTAGAATAACTCTTAAACAGTTACTCAGATCAAAATTTTGAGGGCACCGTTGTGCTCAAGATGGCTGGTTTACCCTAGGCATGACCTAATTTTAGTCGATGCGGGTCTCTTGTGAGAAAACCAGAAAATGGCATAACCATAAAGAAAATAATTAAATAAAAATTATTTTGTTTTTCAAATTCTTATAACTCACAAATGGTAACTAATATTAAAAATCTTTGACCACCGCTGAACTCATGAGGATATTCTCTCTTTAGGCAGATACCAACATTGGTCAGTACGGGCCACCAGTGAAAGTTAGTTTTTGGCTGTATATAGAATAATTAAGTGACAATTATTTTCTTGTACAATCCATAACATTTAAAAAGAAACTCGGATTAGAAGTTTGAGAGTACCGTTGGGTTCGTTGGGGTGTGTATCACTTACGTAGATCCTAACCGCTACCGGCACGGGACAAGGGTGAATGTTAATAATTTTCTGAACTTTTTTTCGGGTATGTTCAGTAAATGCATGAATGGTGTTTTATAACTTTTGAACCGTTGCTTGGATTAAAAATATTAGGGCACCGTTGAATATACAGCTTCAGGATTCACTTAAGGGAGGCATAACTTCGACCGCAGTAGGTCGGGTGAAAAATTTATTTTTATGGTCTTTTGAAAGAGTAATAAAATAACATGTTTTTTTATTTTATTTTCCTTCTTTCCTCCAACAGATGAACAGTGCTGGTGGGACCGGCGACATGTCAAGACAATAAATGGCTTGACTCTTCTTTTCCTGTAACTGCACCATTGGGAATTTGGGAGGTTCATTAATTAAATGAACATAATTAATTCTCAGAGCATTGCACACTCCTTCTCCTCTCCTATTTATATAGTGCTCAGAGAGTGGTGTTGGCACGGCTTCACCAAGCGACAAATCCCTGGAAATGTACCATGATGCCAACAACCTGGAGGATGAGACTGGTTCCAATGAGCAGTGACGATTTCCACCGAGTCACTAACCAACGATAATGATGAAGGAGGTTTCGTCGACCGTCGTCAGCAGATGTCTCTTCCAGGAAAGTGGTTATTTTCATTTGTGCATTTTTTATTCCCTCTTCCCCATTCTTGAAATTATACAAAGAATAAGGGTCGACCGACCAACAGGTTGACCTGTGATTCTTTCGCCTTTGCGGGAGGATGTTGCGGGGTATCTTGTGGAGTTTAACATGTTGTTTAAATTGTTATTAAACACTTAACCCCCTCATGTTACGAGCTAACGTGGAGGGTGCAGGTCTAACGAACCCATCTTGAACCCTCCACTATATTTTTGTTACATCCTTGTGCCTCCATGGAAGACCGTGAGAATGTCGACGAACGCTAGATAATGAGGGCCTTGGATCGTCAGCCGCGACGAATAGAGGAGGCTACCGACATGAAGGCCAACCGTGGGAAGGGAGACGGAGCAACCGTTGCACTGACAACGAACGGAAGCCACAGCCGAAGCCGCATCAGAGGCTAAACCTGCATCTGGCGGGTTCCGTGGCAACCGAGAAGCACCCACGTGGGTCCGCCGCCTCGCCAAAAAAATGGCCTCTGGGCCGTTCGGGAATCCGGGTGACCAGCGGCTTACACCCACCGCGTCGGACCGAACTGGGTCGCCGCCCTAGGACCGAGCCACCACTCTCGGACCAGGTCATCGCCCTCACACCAGGCCGCCACCCTCAAACTAGGACACACCCCTCAGACCAGGCCACCTCCCTCGAGCCTGGCCGCCACCCTAACATTGGGTCGCCTCCCTTGGAGCGGGCCGCCACTCTCAGACCGGGACACTGCCTCAGTGGGCCTCACCAAAACTTGCGGGCCACCGTATTCTAGCTGGGATGCCCTTGCGGGCCGGACCAAACATCGGCCCAGCAGGCCGAGTCCCCCTCGGTTTATCCCAGACCGGGTCGGGCCGGGTCGGTCCGATCGGGTTGGAACGGACCCCAGAACACTTAAAGGGGCATATCTTGAGAACCAGACGTCTGTTTGATGAAAATTCTGTAGCATTGGGTTCCTAGGATTGATATGGGTCTTTTGTTATACTCTACTTGATATTTGGAGAAAGTTGAAGTATGGCCAAGTTGGATCAAACCCGAATCCAATCAGGCCCTAGGAGTTAAAAGGCTTATAACTCACAGACAGGGTGTCCGATTGATGCGTCATCTGTCATGTTGGAACCCTTACAACATGGTGGCCCTTTGGGTTACTCCATTGTGGTTATTAGTGGTGTCAAGGTATGACTGATATCTCTAGGGGGGAAATTATACGGAACTCGAGTGCTGAGGGTGCGAGGAAACCTATGGCTGGCTGCAATGTGAAGAAAGAACGTCGAACCTATGTGGGTCAGCATATATCTATCATGTCTGTGTCAGATCCTATGTGGTTTAGTGCTCAGTGATCCTATATGGGTTATCACATATCGATCGTGTGTGTGTTAGATCCTGTGTGGGTTAGCGGGGGTTAGTTACCTATCGATCATGTGTGAGTCAGCAGCAGTGCTTCTTAACAGAATAAGATGATCTAGTTTATGACTAATCATCTGTACTTTTGTACTTTTGTTGTACCTTATTGTGAGCTAAGTATTTTAACTATATGGTACTTCAATCTCTATGGTGTTACATGTGTCATACTTTTATCTTCGTGTTGTTACCTCTATGGTACTTCTATCTTTGTGGTGTTACTAGTGTGGTATTTATAGCATCGTGTTGTTACCAGTGTGGTGCTTCTACCTTTATGGTATCATCTTCATGGTGTTACCTGTGTGGTACTTCTATCTTCATGTTGTTAACTATGTGGTACTTCTATCTTCTTAGTGTTACCTGTGTGGTACTTCTGCCTTTGTGGTATTGTCTTCGTGGTGTTACCTGTGAAGTACTTCTATCTTTGGGGTGTTACGTGAGTGGTACTTCTACCTTTATAGATTTACCTTCACGGTTTTATCGTTGTGGTGTTACCAGTGTTGTACTTCTACAATCGTGGTGTTACCTATGTGGTGTCCTTCCCTCATGTATGAGATGAGTATATCTTTATAACATAGGTATATGTATGGGAATATACCTAAGTAGAGTTGATGTATTGCTTTGTGGTTTTTCCTCTAGGGAACTCTAGGTGACCGACGAGGGTCTTGGGGTCCCTACTGAGTATTTTTATACTCACCCCTGCACGGGCTTCACCCACACCTTGTTGTGTCTGGTGTAGATGGCGTACAACATTGATCAAGGCTGAGGGAGCTAGGACTGAATGGTGATCAGAGGTGGACCATTTGGCATTACGTGATGCAGAGGAGACAGACGGACATGGATTTCTGAGGAGGCGAGATGTACCTACCCTACAGGTAGGAACCTCGGAGGACAACCCAATAACTATTTGCCTTTTTCTTTCAGTTGTATTGTACTTACAGTTGTACTTCTACTTTTACATTTGGGCTTGTATTCCGGCCCCTTTTTACTTTCAGCACTCTTTTACTACAGAAGTTCACTATGTGGTTGCATCTTACTGCGTTCTAGTATGTGTGGTTGCTTCTTGTTGTGTTCTTGGACTGTGTATATGTACATGTTAAAAAGTAAATGCGTTCCCATTTAAGTTATTTTCCTTTCTGGAGCTAGTCCCCAGCCCCTGGCCTATAGAAGGCAGGCATGGGGTAGTCACGGCACGGGCCCCAAGGGATGGGTCACGACTGTTCTACTAATGAAGGGATAAGATGTAGATTATATATACGTTTTATGAATAAGTTCTTTTTGTTACAAGGTTAAAAAGACACTAAACCCATATGGTATTTTCAAGGTTTTTTATATTATGTAATGAATATTCATATATTTAGATGTAATATCCTTATACAAAAAGTATGGGTCATTATAGTTGGTATCATAGAAAGGTTTATTTAACCATTAGAATCTCAGCTGAGAAAACCTTAGTAAGAACTTTAATGGAATTATTAGGTTACAATAATATAATATTTTTAATGATTGTGAATAACCTAAGTTAATCCTAAGGTGTCAGATATTGAAATTTTATAAGTAATTTAACTTAATTATAAGGTTTTACCACTATTATTTTTTCACACTATGATTTATAGGTTTTATAAAATGGATTTAAATATGAGGATTCATGTTAATGGTGAATGTGATGGATAATTGAATGATATTCTTCATGAGAAACAAAATAAAATGGGAGAAGGAAGGAAAAACCATGTTGTTATTCCTCATAATCAATCTCATAATATGATCAATGAAATCAATATTAGTGAATTTCCTAACCCATCTAATAAGATAAATATAGAGTTGCATGGTGACCATACAGGAAAGAAAGACCAATTTTCCTCATATAAAGTAAGAGGGAAGTGATATCAAGGAGAACATTTCAAAGGAACGAGGATATTAATTGGGTGTGGAAAATAAGGACATGAAAAATGTAATTATAAAGGAAAAAATTGAAAGGTTTAGTTAAACAAATTGACAAGAATAATGATATTCCTAAGGAATAATCATTAGTTAAATGTTTTAAATATGTAATATAATGTAATTATAAAAATAGATTTTCTACGGGGGAATATCATAAAGATAATCGACATGTTTGTTTGGGTAATGGTTATATTGCTCGTGATGAAGAGACTAAAAATGAAATATGAGATGAAAAAAGAGTTAAGTAATAAAATGATGAATCCTAGTTAATGGTTGAAGTAGGAATTAGTATTATTGAGTGTTTATGTATTAAAATTCAATAATAATGTTGTGGAAGTAATTTTATGGTATAATGAAACATCTAAGTATTGGTCCATTGTAGTTTTTCCTTTAGGATTCTGAAGCATTTTTTTAATGGAAATAGTAACCATGAAAATTGATAGAGGTGATATTTTTAGATAACAAAATATTAAGGGATGAATAACCCTTAATATATGCATGATTTTTGAATAATGAGATAAAGAGATGTTTGATGATGATAAAATAAATGGGATATTGTTTATGAACTTGGAACTGATTAGTAATTTGATGGAAAGGTGGTTTATGGTATTATAGGTTGAGTTTATAGAATTTTAGGATTTATTATATGAGTAAAGAGTTAATTATTTAAATAATATATGTTTTCCCTAAGGTTTTATGGTAATTTATGTTATTACCATGTTTCAAGATAATACAAGATAAAAATATTCACATGTTTAGTGTGTAACAATTAAGAGCTACATAATGATTTTGGGGAATTAATGATAATATTATTTTCAAAATTATGTGAGAGTTCTTTATTTTAATATTTTGGAAGGTTCATATGGGTAACCATTTATGAATATGATTATGTTTAACATTGGATAAGGTTTTAGAGATTAATGCATTACTTAACCATTTGAATATTTGTTCTTGTTGAATAACTTCTGCTAACCATTTTTTTATAATGATAGTTAGAGATATAAGGAATGAATTTTAATACAATTATGGAATCTTATGATCCACTCATTCGATAGGAATTACAATTTCAACTTCATTTCATTGAAAAATAAATGAAGAATAGATTGATCAAGGAACAAAAAAAGAGTGATATTGTACTTATTAGATTAATTAAGTAATTATATCATCTCAAATGATTTTTTAATAAAATGTTACCATATTACCATTATTTATAATGATATGAAATACCTTTTTCAGACCAATTTGGTCTATGGTTTTCTGTTCATTAATGATCTAATGACCATGTTCTCTATCATTATCTATCAGAACTTGATAGTCACAATTCTCCTCCATGTGCATATTTTCACAATCCACTAATGTCCTCTTAATCATAATCCTAGTTATGTGGTGATCTTCACATTATACTTTCCCTATTTTTAAGGGGAATTATTATTGAACTCTTTTCCAATGTCGGTATACCGAAGATTATATTTTCAAACATCCATTTTTTATTTTCAAGAAAAACTTTAAATTTATAAGGACAAAAAATATTTAATTATTGATCGAATCGGGATGGTATATTATCGATTGGATCTTCCACTGAATCTATCTCAAATTCATGATGTTTTTCATGTATCTATCCTCAGTAAGTTCATAACTGATCCTTCTCATGTACAAATATTATAGGTCATATTGTTGGAGAAAGATAATTATTATTAAGATAAATTGGTATAGATTCTATATTTTAGAGATAAATCTGTACGAAGCATGACCACTCACCTGGTTAAAGTATTGTGGTGAAAGAATCAATTTTAGGAAGCTTTGTGGGAACCTAAGGATGTGATGAGGTATATGTATCCGTATCTATTTGTTTCCAAGTGAAGAATTTATAGGGAGAAGATAATTTTATGTGGGTTAGAATGTAACACCATGAGATTTTGTTGGCATGTTTCTTTTTAAATAAATATAATCTCTTTTACAGTTTACGTTTCAAAAAACACTAAACTTAAACACTCTCCCAACTATTATTTTTAATTGTGATAGTTATCACCTAGCCACTAGAATGGTTAGAATGAATGATATTAACTGAATTATAAAAATATAATTTACATATGTTTATAAAATGAATTCACTACTTGAAAATTAATTATAAATTAAAATAAAAACCAATTGAACATAATGTATGTGTTTTCATAAAAAAAATGTTTTTATGCCCATAATGGAATTTTATACTAATATATAAAATTAATCAATGTTATTTAAAGATATTAATTCAATTTATATATAATATCAAATGTTTCTAAATTCTTCCATTATGTATTATAGGCTTAGGAAGAGAAGAAATCAAATTTTAAGCCTAAAAAGCTACATTTTTTCTAAAAAACAATTTTTTTTTACTTTTAATAGAGCAATTGTTTAAAAAACATTGAAACCTTAATAAATTTTACATGAAAAAATAATATTATTTTTTGAAATATTAATATCAAAATTATCTTAAGGTGAAATTTTATTATTTTTCTAAGAAGATTCATTTTTTATGATTTGTGAAAAATACTATATTTTAATTAAAAAATGCATTTTCATATAATTCTTTATAAAGATAAATTATATTTAAAATTTGTTTCAATGTATAATTAATTCAATTATATATAATTAGATAAAATTTAGTTAATTATAATGAAATTGAAAAAGAAATTTGATATAAAAACATTTCAAACATTTGAACTTTTCCACTTCAAAAACCCACATTCTCGTTGCTTCTGTGGGATTAATTTTAAATATAATTTTACCAATTATGTGAATTGAATTTGGTAAAATTGATTACATATTTATAATTATAATTTCAAAAAAATTTATTAATTTCATTTTATTTTTTATAAATAAATAAAGTTATTATGTTAAAAAACAATTATTTATCACGGTATTGGTAAAATAATGAAACTTGTTAAAATTAAAAGGTAAAGGCTTAGAATACCTTAAAATTACACTATTTAATGGTTGTTTGAGGTATTTATTAAACATAACTAATATTTAAAATATTAATTATCATCAAAATTTATGAAAATTAATTCCACCTCAATGTGGTTGGTTTTACACATAAAATAATCATTATTTAATCACGTAAACCCACCCCTCCTCCAGTATAAATACCACCCCCACCCATTTCTCTTAAAAGGACTTGAATCTCATAAAATATATATTAAAACCTCTACTAATCACTATACCCACTTAAAAACTATACTTTTCTAACCAAAATACTAAATTCAAGGTCCCCAAGGGATCTTTCAAGGATGTGATATTCAAGAGGTAATTTTCTCAAAACACCTCTCTCCTTTTATTTTCTTCTTTTAATTTATTCTAAAATCATTCATACATGAAGGAATTATAACACCAAAATAATTTATATACTTTATTTTTTATTTTTATAATGAAATATCTCATAACCATTTTATTTATAATCTATTCTTTTTCAAATAAACAAAACTATTGTCCAAATTATACAGGTTAATCGCCTCCATGAGTAAGGATTTGGTTCATTTTCGATTACCACCACCATGGCTTGTCATGAAAGTATTATTATGGTTAAATAATATTTTAAAAGGTATATTATAAACTATTTATTGTTTTTAACAAATATATAAACATAATATTAAATGAAACAAAACTAGTTTAGTATTTTTCGAAAAACTTCCAAAATAATGTAAAAATTTGTCATTAACGTTTTATAAAATGATTAATCCTCATAAAAGAAATAAAAAACAATATATGGTAATATAATTAATTATTAAATCTCATTAATATTATTTCATTCCACTTATATAGTTTTGATCTCATTTTATAAGTACTTCCATTATTATACACAAATGAACCGATCATGAAACAATGAAATGAAGGTACCCAAAACCATGACAATAATGAAATATTATTAATTAATGGGTCATAAGATGTTATTAAATAATCACATATGGTATTATAAATATTAACATAGTTTATTATTGATTCAATAAAATTCTTTAATCCACTATCCATGTGGTTAATGTATGAAAATCTAAAGGGAAGTGTGAGGTAATGGTTTCTCATCTCAGTTTTTCTTATATGAGATATATGCCTTATTTACCACTTATTTCTTGTGTGTGATGTATATACTACACTATCATATATAATTTCATTATTATTGTTATCTTAATGTTAATAAATGTTTAATTTTATAATTATTATTTTTATGGGGCATACAATTTGATTGATTATAATGTTATAAGGTAATTATTAACCCAATGTCCATTCTTCATGTTAAACTTCCACTGTATTGATTATGTCATTATATGATTATGTGGGGGATGAATTATTTTTAATATGTTTAAATTAAACTTTTTTATATTTATTTATAGTGAACACATATAAATGATTAATTTTATTAATGATGACTTCAACGATGTGATATTTATAAGGTATTTTCTTTTAAAAAAATATATATTTGTAAAGGTTCCCTAAAAACTCTCCTTTTCTTAAATGTCCATTTTTTTCTTAAATTATTTTCAAAAAAAATTCAACTATTCTATTTTATTTTAACATTCATTTTTACCAATGTTTTTCTTTATACAACATTATTTTAAAGGAATCGTTTTTTTATTATGTAAATGAGGTTCTTTAGGAATTTTATGGAAAAACATTGAGAATGAATGTTTTTTTAACCTATATGGAATGAGTGGATTTTCATGAAATCATAATGATTTAATTATTTTATTTACCCTTTAAAATATTACAATGTTATTTTAAAAGAATTTTGTTTCATTTATAATTGTGTAGATCTTTAAAATAAGTTATTTGATAATGGACATGTTATTTTGCAAGAATTATTGCACGTGATATTTATAATTGTTTTCCATCAAAAATAACATTATTTGATTTTAATAATTCATTACTGAGGATATTATTCAAGGATACTATCATCAATATTTTTATGGTTGTCATGATGTTTATGAATCCTATTTCTTTTCCATGAGTTATGTTATAATTTCAATGTTTATGAAACTAATTTCATTACATGGGTTCTGATGTGATGAAATATTTAGGTTCTTGTAGAACACATATGTATAATATTAATTTTCAGTTTTTTTATTTTTTGGACCTATAGATCCCTCTAATACATTGGATAAATATAGATTACTCATGAAAAAAAAATTATGCATGAACTAGATTACTTCTTCATAAATGTTATTCTTGGAGCTGATTACATGTTCAGAAATTTTATGAATGAACTAGATTACATGTTCATAAATGTTATGTGTGAACCTGAATACATGTTCACAACTTTTTTCATGGACCTTTATTTCATTTCCTTAAGTTTATGTGTGGACCTAGATTCATGTCCTTAAGTTTCACCAAGGGCCTGATTTATGTCCTTAACTTAACAAGTGAACCTGTTTCAATTTATACATGTTTATAAAGTTGTAGGATTATTTTTAAAACACATTTCCATGAATTATTCTAATTTTATTATCTTTTGATTCATGACTTCTGAAATTCTATGATTTATTTCATAACTCAATTTTTTTATCTTTGATATGCAGGGTGCAATTTTCTAGTGTCATGTTCATGTTCTTATGACCGTATGATATAATTGATATCTCCCTTGTTTATCTTTACTGAGAATCTGAGATCACCCTTTTCTTATGTTTATCTTCCTAAGATATGAACTAAGGTATTTATTATAACATGTAAAAAATGGTTCTATTTCTAATGGGACAAGTAGAATATGATGTAGATGTTTTATGAACAAGTTGTTTTAGTTTCCAAGTATCTAAATACACTAAAACCATATGGTGCTAGAGTGGTTTTTTATTTTATGTGATAAATATTCATCTATTTAAATGTATTTTATTTTTATGAAAGGTATGGGATTTTATATGATTCATCATTTCTGTTCATGGTATATATTTGAGGATCAATACAATGAAGATTTCAACTCATATATTGTAGGGGGATTTTGGATCTTGATAGGTTAAATTAGCTGAGCCCTGAGTATAGTGTGCACCCATCTAACTAAATTACTACCCATCTACTCATTTAATTTATATGTATTCATATTCATAGTTGTGTACCATCCCCATTCACTTTCTAGTGGAATGGTTGAAATATGAATATGTATTGCTATGGTTTTTCCCAATTTTACAATCCCTCATTATACCATATTCTAGAGTATATAGTTATAGAAAAAGAAGTTTTGGATATTATGCCTAAATATTTAATACAAGGAGAATTATTTAGGGTGGTCATTTCAACTAATTTCATTGGAATTATTGAAATTTGGTAATTTTAGGAGATTATTTTCTCTCACACTAATAAAGTATCTGAGAACATTCCCTCGTCGGAATGAATAAGTTTAATTCTTATGATCCTGAAATCTTGGATGATTTGGATCTTTCCTCCCCTCATAATTCGGATTTTTTCCCCTACTGTTATTTGGGAGGATTTACTATTTGATATTACACAATCATAGTTTTTTGATCCAGTATGGGTGTCATCTTGAGCCTGATGATTGTGGCCTCTTCTCTATCAGGAATTTTTTCTTATGTTAAATAGGTCAGTCAAGACTTATTCATTGACCATCATATGGAGTCTTATAATTATTGTGTGATTTTTGTAATCTTTCAAAATATATAAGGATATTTTAGAAGAATATATGATGTATAAATCTCATCATAGTAATTCTTTATATATATATATATACAATATTCTCTTATGGGAGTATCATGTTTAGAAAATAGGTTAATCCATTAAACTTGGTGATTAATTCTATGACCCACTCATTATAATGTATTTATAATTTGAGTGGTCAAGGATGGTTATCTTCTTTAGGAATGAGTTAATCTATTAGAGGAACTATTCGTGAAGATCCTCCTAGTTTACAATGGACCCTACTGATATATTGATATACTAGAAAAAAAAATTCCTTTAAGGTTCAAAAAATGAATATATAGTTTTCATCCAATAGTGTCCCAACATTCCCCTATTGGGACCACACTGAGACCTGAAATGTATTAGGTTCTACTCTACATCATGCATTCCATTGAAAATGTAGAAGGTGGAATTCATGAAATTAGGTTAAGGCGTAGCATCCATCTAATTTGGATATGTATTCATATCTAGTTTATCATGGAGATATATCCTTCGATATATTTTATTTGAGTAGTAAGGGACTTTATAAAATAAAGTAATTATTATGATGGTATCACCTAGGATGACACCCAGGTTGAAGTTGTAAGAAAAACATGGTATGGTTGGTTTGTTGGCATCAACTCTTCATATCCTTCTAGATTTATGCTAGGGTGTAATTATTTAAAAGGTGACATTTTACCAGATTGAGGAAAGTCCTAATACACATTGGCCATATGGTTGAGATAAACTAATGGTTTAGACCCAGGCCAAGTCAAGTGGTTATACTCTTCTCATACTTGATGATAATTTCATTCACATTAAATCAAAGGATAGACAACAGCCTTCACCTAATAATTATACTTACTAGGAATACTACCTCCAAGTATATTTTCATTAAGGTGCTTTAAATATTCTAAGTCAGCAACATATCGGGTGAACCTTTCCTCAATATAAATAGCTTCAACTACCTCGACTAGTGGGTGGGCAGTAGATGTATCCACACATTTCCCTTTTTCCTTTACCAAAGCATGTCATGTAAGCTATAGTTGAGTATTTTGTAGAGCTCCCAAATTTTGAGACTACCTCTGGTTTCAGTTATGTTCACCTTCTTCATCTATGTGAACCATGTCTCACAAATATTTTTATTTATAACATCCTTCTATGTTATGGTATTTCATGGAGTTGTTTTCAAAGATAATTCCAATGAAATTTACTGATGAATAATGTATTATAGGAATAATTTACTCATCCTCCTTATTTTATTAAGGGGATTCACTTCCCAATTAACATATATATTGGTTAGGGTTATGATCCTCATTAAAATGTTCCTTAATAATTATATTTTTTGGTTTTCAATCCCAATGAGGATTCAACTTTCTTCTATGGTGGATGGAAACTTTGAGAGTGTATCCAGTGAAATTTTCCAAGAATTACCCTAATGAAGAAGAAAAATCATGCATATTGAGAAACTATGAGACCATATATTCTTGAAAAGATTACCACATCCTGGAGAATAATGATTTCTGTAGTGATGGGAAATGAGTTTATATAAATTCCACCATCCCTACTAGTCATGGATAGTATAGTTTTTCCATTATACCTTCTTGAAGATGATATGGATTTTATAACCCTATGTTTATCATTGGTGGTAAAAATTCCACTAGCCTCATGGGTTGGGGATATTCCATCAATTCTATAGAGGTGGTGTTTTTAATGGGGGTCATATTTATAGTTCTAGAATTTACTCAAGAATGGTTTGGGTGTAGTTCTTCTTCTGAACATGTTATACTCACCACTAAGGGTTGTTTTATCTTTGTGGGCCTTAATTTACTCAAATAGGGGGACTACTTAACTTTTTTGGATACTTGATGTATGATTCAATCGATATCCTATTCTCATTGAGTATGAAACTTTTAGGCCTTATGAATGGAGGTTTTTTCATGATAGAACAACTTGAATATATGGAGCCTGAGTTAGGGATTTATCCAAAAGCAATAAAATTGATTGTTATACTCTATGATGAGAATGATTTTCCACTAATTGGGTGATGTTTAAAGAACCATATACACCCAATCCTCTGATATATAAATTTGATGAATATTTTATGATTATTTGATGAAGAACCAATATCTACTAAGATTGGATTTTTATAGGTCATCATGCCACCTTATTGACATTGTATGCCATGCAGTTGAGAGAGAATCCAAGAAGACATAGAAGAAGAGCTTAATTATTGCCTAAATGTGGTCAATGTACTCCCCATTAGAAAAGTAAGTTGACTTGATATTCAGAATATTTTTCCAGATATTTATGCATGTAGTTTATGCATTCCTCTATTAATGTTTTTATAATTTCATACTAGGAAGTAACTATAAGCCAGAAAAAAATTAGTATATTGTTTTTTCCAGTTATATTCATATAGAAATTGTATATGTACTAGAATTTTTACTATTTTAAATGGTCTATTTGTGAAGGGATCCCGTTGCAAAAACTCTTTTTACGAAGGGGTCCCGTCGCAAATAGCCCATTACATAAAACAGCGTCGCAACTAGTATTTTTTGCGACGAGCATGTCGCAAAAAAATACTATTTGTGACAGGAAGTAGTCCCATGGAAAATAGATCTCCAATTAAATAAATTATATATACGAGAACAAGTTACAACAGGCCCATCACCAATAGTAGTTGCGACGAGCCCATTGTCCCATTGAAAATAGTTCTCTGTTTATATATGTTATATATACCTAAACATTTTGCGACTGGATCATCGCAAATAATTTTTTTGTGATGGTAAAGTAACCCATCAGAAATAGGTTTTAAAAAATATATATAATCTATTTACAACAGGGTCCCATTGTAAAAGGCCATGTCGCAAATACTTAATAAAATAAAAAAATAATAAAATTACGATTAATGAAAAAAAAAATATTAATATTATTAAAAAAATTAAAAAAATAAATAATATTAAATTTCTCAATATTCACAAAAAAATATTTAAAAAATAATAAAATTTTATTATTATTATTAATAAAAGAAACAAACATTAAAAAAATTATAATAAATTTTAAAATATTTAAAAAATTATGAAATATTCGCTCCAATATAAAAGACAAAAACTATAAATAGTTCATATTACAAAAAATGTTGAATTCAAATGTTTTTAACAGAATAGAAAAATTAATGGGGGGATAGTCTTCTGGAAGAGCTTGAGAAGTTGGAGAATATGGTGGAGGATACACCATCCCTAAATTATGAGTTCAACGGCGCATGTACTCCATTTTCTCGTGATGATGTTGCTGCCATCGACACATATCATCCTCGTGCTGCTGCTACTGCTATTGCCATCATTGCATATTCACCTCGTACTACTACTGCTGACTCATCTCTTCCTACTACTTTTTCAAACTCTCTATAAGCTCAGTTTGATCTTGCAAATGCTCCTCATTCTGAGAGCCATAAGATGATACCTCTCCACAAGGTCCTCTCGATCCAGATGTCGACATCACAGTTGTACCATAATAAGTCCTATGAGTTAAATGAGAGAAGATACAAACTATTTGGCCCTTCTCAAAGGCATAAAGGGTTGCCTGTATCTATGCTGCCTCAACGAAATGGTGGGCACTAGTCTGATCAGCCATCTCGTCCTGACTCTCAACCCATTTTTTAGAGTTCGCAGCCTCATATGACTCCATCTATTCCAATTTGAAATTAAGATAGTGAAAATATTATATGTAGTTAATTTTAAAACTGAAAAAGAAATAATACTGACCACAATCTGACATTGGCGATCACCTCTAATCTCTCTAGTGGCTAGATTACTGTACATCCTCCGAAAAATGTCATACTCTATAATATCGGGATGCTCGACTACCTATATGAATATAAACTAACCTGTTTATATTAATGTTATATAAAATATATAAAAAATACACTAACCATATGCTCTCTATGCATACTAAATGTACGACTACCAGCTCGATATGTCACCCCATGTCTCCCCCGATTCTTCCAGCCTAAAAAAATCTCCTCTAAAATCCTCCACTCAACCAATGTGAACATAATCCATCCCAAACATGAGATAAAATGTACTCTGGTCGGTGGGATCTACATGACTCATCAAATACTATCACTGCTGCTTTCTTAATGGTTTTTCTTCTCAAATTGTGCAAAAACTAATGGAAACACTCAAGCATAGACACCTCCCATGCCTCGTGGATAGCGTCATGCATGCTATCATCTATGGGATACCATAAAACCCACAAATAATTTATAATACCAAGTTATTAAGGAAATAAATTTCTAAATAAATATTATTTATTTACATATGATCAATTATTGAACATTCCAAGCTACAAGACAAGGAAATTCTATTCCAATGTTATCAATGGCTGAGAAAAATAATTGCACAAGACAGTGCTCCCCTATCCAATAGCTACATGAGTAAAACTGTGAAAAAGAACAAATAATCAAAAAAAAACAGTATATAAATAAATTAATGAAATCTAACTAAAATGCATAGGTTATCATACCTCTGTGTGCATGGATCGAAGCAAAGACGTGGATGTATCCCAGGGATAGGGTCAGGAATTATCAGTTATGCAAGACCATGCCCCCTCCGTGTACCCCCTGAACCGCCAGTATGATGAGGGTTAGATGATCCCAAATCATCATCCAAAGGTAGCTCAACCTCATACAACTCATGAAATAGATCTAGGTCCATCTAAAACACAAAATGATTATTGTTAGAAGATAGTTGAAAATAAATATTACATATTGATATATATTATTTATAATTATAACTAGCATTTAATTGTGTCAATGTTATTATTCATCATCATCTTCATATATGATGAAGTTAATGTCTTCATATTCATCATTGGCATCATAAATATCCATATAAGTTTCAATTTCATCACCTATTTCCATTTCATATTCATTTGTAACATCATCGTCACCATCGAACCTTAATTTTGGGCTGTCATCGTTGATATTCGTGTCTCTTTGTGAAAAATATGGATTTTGAGTAGTCTCTTGAAAAAATTCAAATATTTTTACTTTATTAGAACAACATTTATTATGAGTAAACTTATTTTCCTGAAATTTAATTTTTATTATTCTCCACCAATCACTCAGGTCTCTTAACGTAGCACATTACATTGCATAATATATTTGATGTGCCTATTGATCCATTAAAAATGGTTCATTTATTGAAATAAGAATTTTATTTTTAATATCAAAGATTCTTTGAATCAGATGATCATGAAAGCCTCTCTCAATATCCAACCTCCGACATTTAAATGTTGCTATGCAATTTTTTCCTAGATAATACAGTTCAATAATTTCATCCAACATGCTGTAAATGTCAAATGAAGTTTCCCAATGATGCGATCCCCTCACAAAAAATCCACTATTCATTGTTTTTTTATTCCTCATATGCATGTTTATGAAATCAGAAACAATTCACCACATATGAATTATAAGATTTAACCATTCAGGATGGTGGATTACTCAATATACACAGTCGCTTATCAATTTTATCAGCATGTTGAAACACCTGAAATTTTTTTAAATAATTACCAATATAATAAATAATAAACTGAATTGATATGTTAAACCATCAATAATATATGTTATTAGTTTTTGAAACCCTTGAGAATTTTTTTTGGCGTTCTTCAAGAGAAGCTTCTATAATTTTTGGAAGCTGTTTATTGATTTGATTGTCATATATAATACAAATAAAATATGTTTACTTGTTGTAAAATAAATTATAGAATAAGTGATAGAATAAATCACACTAAAAATGATGTCATTTCTTCATAGTTGAGCAGAACATATGTATGATCTATGTGATGTTCATCATCTGAAAACCATCATTCACGAACTCCACCGAAGCCAAGATTTGTCTGATTAAAAACTGATAATTTATTTTCCATTTCACCATCAAAATTCCCCTCATTCTATCCCATGTGGTTGTGTTTTGATGGATATTAAGATTTAAAATAATAAGAGCAGGAAAAAGCAATTTCCTCTTGATAATAAGTTTCAGCCATTGAGCCTTCAACTGATGATTTGTTATGTACTTTTTCTTCAATTTCTAAATGCATCTCTTGAATGGGTATATCCATCAGTATTTTACTAGACCAACACATTTAACTTCATTATGAAAATGTAATATTATATGTTCTATTAAGTCAAAGAAATCTGACAAGAATATTTTTTCCAGTTTACATATAATTACAACAACATTTTCTTCAAATTTTCTTAGTGCATCATAGTCTGTTGTCGCCACACAAATTTCTCAAAAAATATGATATTTCTGTTATCAAATCCCAAATCATAGAATTAAACAAACCTCTAAATCTAATTGGCATAATTCTTTCCATTATAACAAGAAAATCATGACATTTTAATCTGGTAATATTACAATTCTTAACACATCTTACCAAATTGGAAGCATAGCCATATGGAAGTCTCAAATCAGAAATCCACTGAAAAAATAATAAGTTAATCTGTTTGTACAATGTATAATATGTTTTTGGATTCATTAACCTCTATGATAGGACATTTTGAAACAGTTCAAGTTCTGGTCATCTGCAAAATTAGGCAAGATCTAATCATGCCTTTACATTATCTTTGGTATTACATGGTGTATCCAAAACTATATAAAATAAATTATCAAAATAGTTCTTTTCAATATGCATGACATCCAACATGTGGAGGAGCAAAAAATCAGACCAATATGGAAGATCCTAAAAAATTCTCTGTTTTATCCATTTATGTTCTTTCCCAAAGCCATGAATATTCCATTGGTTTACTATTGGACCATATGTGATGGGAGGTAATGAAAATACAACTAATTTTAACTTTTCACCTGAGATCATTTTTGGAGGTTCATCCCTTTCAATTGTGCCTTTTCTGAAAAGAGATTTGTTCCTCCGAAAATGATGATCGGTTGGAAGAAATTTGTGATGACAGTCAAAATAGAAAGGTTTTTTCCATTAATGATCATAAAGGCTTTGTTGTCTTTAATATAGTAAGGACAAGATTTCAGACCATGTGTACTCTAGTGAGATAACATGCCATATATTGGGAGGTCACTAATCGTCCACATAAATGTAGCTTTTAATATGAAATTTTGTTTTGCAGCAACATCATATGTACTAATACCATTACTCTACAATTCATTTAACTCATCAATCTGTGGTTTCAAATAAAAACTATTCTTTTTCTGATGTCCTGGGATTAATAAGGTCAAAAAGATATAGGGCTCCTTCATCAACATCCATAGAGGTAAATTTTATAGAATTATAAAGACACTCTAACATGAATACTGGCTACCATAATAACCAAATGGATAGAAACCATCAGTATAAAGACCCAATCGCACGTTTAGGGATTCTAAAGAAAAATACGGATGTAGTCGGACCAAATGTTTCCATGAATCATCATCAGATTGATGATTCATGCATTTATCGGTTGAAATATTTTTCTTTGTACCATGAAATCATATAGGTAGTGTTCAGAGATATAAATAAACGCTGTAACCAGGGTGTAAGGGGGAAATATCTCAACTTTTTTATAGGCATCTATCTTGACTTCCCTGATTGAGATTTATTATACCCCGATTACCCACATGTGGTACAACTATCCAAAGAATAATTTTCACCATAATATAAGATTAAATAATTTTCACATGCATGAATATTTTTGATAACTAAGGCCCACATTATGAACCGGCCTCGCTCTCTTATAGTAAGTTACAGGCAACACATTTCCTTCGGTTAATAGTGCTTTAACCGAAGAAAATATCTGATCAAAATAGTTGTTTGACATTGTATTATCTGATTTAATAGCAATAAATTTTGCAACCACTTCTAATTTTATTATCTTGAAACCAAGATATAATGTATCCTCAGCAGACCTCAACAACTCATAAAATTATAATTGTGCCAACTCATGAGTTAAATCAATATCATCATGAGTTTCAGTTTGTTGAACAGATAGACCTACAACATCACATACTAAATTTTAAAACCATGATGGGTCTGGAATCAAGTTGTTAGTGTCTTCTCTGGAACAAAGTCCATCGTGTTGATACCAAAAAAACATAATCTAGTTGGAAAAAAAACCGTAAGAGATTTCCCCCAACCATTTCAAATATGTGAAATGTTCTTAGAGCACATTTTTTACAAGGACGCTTAATTGTTCCTTGTGAAACAAATTTTGGTTTTGATGATGCAAATGGTAATAAATATTCAACACCATCAATATATACAGGATTTAAACCAGAACCATTTGGATTTCTGTGCTAATTTATACCAGCGCGATCATCTAATAATGACTTTTTTTGAATTCCTTGTTCCATATTTTTCTAAAAAAATATTAAATCACAACTATTTTTGAATATTTTAAAATTAGAAAAACACTATCCAAAAAAATAAGATAAATAATTAAAACTAATTCTTAATAATTACTATCAATATATACAGCATTTAAACAAGAACCATTTAGATTTCTATGCTGAGTTATCCTAGTGAAATCATCTAATAATGACTATTGTCGACTTCCTTATTCCATATTTTTCTAAAAATTATTAAATCACTACTGTTTTTGGAATATTTTAAAATTAGAAAAACAGTATCCAAAAAAAGAAGATAAATAATTATAACTACTTCTAAATAATTACCATTAATTACAGGTGACACAATTTCCAGTGGATTGATGGCTACTATTTTGTCTAATGGCACATTTACTTGCAACTTTATCGCACTGAAATCACAAAGAATAATCTTCTCAGAGGTACACAAATTCATTCTCTTACATACGAGAATGTATAAGTGTGCCTATGAGCAGATTCATCATTGTGATTTCAGTGTGAGAAAGAAGCAAGTAAATGAGTCTTCGGACAAAAGAGCCCCCTTTTGGTCGATGAATCATCTTCTTGTAACTCTCACCACTTAAAAACATTATGAAAAATGTTGTCCTACGAATGCATATTCAAACTCATGCATATGATATTGGATATGCATACATAGAAGCATAATTTTCATAATGTTTTGAGTTAGTGAGAGTTGAATGGATAAGATTCATCGAGCAAAAGGAGTGTCGTCAATCCACTAAAAATTGAGCCAAGTTATTACAATTTATTAAAATTGATTTTATTCCAAATTATTCCTAATTATTCTTAATTATTCCTAATTATTCCTAATTATTCCTAATTATTACTAATTTTTACTAATTTTTACTAATTATTACTAATTTTTACTAATTATTAATAATTATTCCTAGTTATTCCTAATTATTCCTAATTATTTCTAATTATTTCTAATTATTCCTAATTATTCCTAATTATTCCTAATTAATCCTAATTATTACTAATTATTCCTAATAATTCCAAATTATTCCTAATTATTCCTAATTATTCCTAATTAATCCTAATTAATCCCAATTAATCCTATTTGATTCTATTTAATCTTAATTAATTCTAATTAATCCAAATTAATCTTAATTAATCCTAATTAATCCAAATTAATCATAATTATTGATAATTATTCTTAATTATTCTTAATTGATCCTAATTATTGATAGTTATTCTTAATTAATCCTAATTAATCATAATTATTGACAATTAACGATAATTATCCCTAATTATTGATAATTATTCCTAATTAATCTTAATTAATCTTAATTATTGATAATTAATGCTAATTATTCTTAATTATGGATAATTATTGCAAATTAATTCTATTTACTGATAAATAATGGCAATTAATGCTAATTATTCCTAATTATTGCTATTTATTTCTATTTGTGGCTATTTATTTCTATTTATTTCTATTTATTGCTATTTATTTCTATTTATTATTATTTATTTCTATTTACAGCCATTTATTCCTATTTATTGTTAATTATTTCTAATTATTACAAATTATTTCTAATTATTACTAATTATTACAAATTATTACTATTTATTTTTATTTATTACTATTTAATACTAATTATTAGTAATTATTAGTATTTATTACTAATTATTTGTATTTATTACAAATTATTAGTATTTATTACAAATTATTACTAATTATTAGAAATTATTACTAATTATCACTAATTATTACTAATTATTACTAATTATTACTAATTATTTCTAATTATTACTATTTATTACTATTTATTAGTATTTATTAGTGTTTATTATTAATTATTAGTATTTATTACTATTTATTACTATTTGTTACTAATTATTACTAATTATTACTAATTATTAATAATTATTACTATTTATTACTAATTATTAACAATTATTACTAATTATTACTAATTTTTACTAATTATTATTAATTATTACTAATTATTAATGATTATTACTAATTATTACTATTTGTTACTATTTGTCACTGTTTATTACTATTTATTAATAATTATTAGTAATTGTTACTATTTATTACTATTTATTATTATTTATTAGTGTTTATTACTTTTTGTTACCAATTATTATTAATTATTAGTATTTATTACTAATTATTAGTATTTATTAGTATTTATTACTAATTATTACAAATTATTACAAATAATTACTAATTATTGGTATTTATTACAAATTATTACTTATTATTACTAATTATTACTAATTATTTGTATTTGTTATTATTTATTACAATTTATTAGCATTTATTAGTATTCATTACTATTGATTACAAATTATTACTAATTAATAATAAATATTACTAATTATTACTAAATATTACTAAATATTACTAATTATTACTAATTATTAATAAATATTACTAAATATTACTAAATATTACTAATTGTTACTAAATATTACTAAATATTATTAATTATTACTAATTATTACTAATTATTTGTATTTATTACTAATTATTAGTATTTTTTACTAATTATTACTAATTATAACTAATTATTACTAATTATTGCTAATTATTACTAATTGTTACTAATTATTACTATTTATTTCAATTTATTACTATTTATTTGTATGTATTACTATTTTTTACTATTTATTACTAATTATTAGTATTTATCACTAATTATTAGTATTTATTACTAATTATTAGTATTTATTACTAATTATTTGTATTTATTACTAATTGTAAATATTTATTATTATTTTTTCCTAATTATTTCTATTTTTTCTAATTACTACTAATTTATTATATTTACTATTAATTACTACAAAATACAGCTTCTAATTACTAATTACCACTAATTATTTATATACAATACTAATTATTGTTAATAATTATTAATTATTAATAATTATTAAGAATTAGTACTAATAATTTAATCTTATTATTACAAATAAATAGTGATGACAAAGCAATTTAAATATAACTTAATTACAACTAATCAACAAGAATTAAAATTAAGATAATGAAATAAAATAAATACAAAAATTAATTAAAACATAAATACATATAAATTTGATCTCTTATAATTGTAGACGGCTTCACAACTTCTTTGTAAAAAAAACTAACTCTGAAAAATTTTCACTCTAAAATTAGAGTTTAAAGAAGCAGAGAAATAAGGAATTGAGGAGGAAAGAAAAAACAGTTAGGGGTATTCCAGAAGCAAATTCATTCCGCCGCATTAATTACTGTCGACAGTTAAAAGGTTATTTGCGACGGGCCCATCGTAAAAAGTAACCTTCCGACATACTATTTGTGGCAGGCCAACATCTCATCGCAAATAGGTATTTACTGCCGCCAGTTATCTGCAACGGGACCCATCGCATATACCCTTCTAGGGTCATACTAGTTGCGACAGGGGATCCCCGGTCGCAACTAATGTTTACCGCTTCCTGGTATTTGCGACTGGTGGTGCCCACCCACCGCAAATACCCTTTCGCACAGTTCGGCGCGCAAATCACGCCGAACCGCGCGTAAGTTTTTTGCGATGGGCCACCTAGTCTCGTCGCAAATAATTAATTATTTGCCACAGGTTGATTTTCCCGTCGCAAATAACCTCTTCGACAGACTATTTGCGACGGGATTTATTCCCGTCGCAAAAACTAGTTTTTCCCGTAGTGTATGTTCCTCAACCTTACAGAGGATTCCTTAGCCTGATTTGATCATAAAGGTAGTTTCCCGATTTCATTATTAAAGGAAATGAAGTCATCTAGAATTTATTAGTTTATATACATAGATAATCATTTTAAAAGTTGTGAAGATAATGGTGGCTTCCACATACTTTCCTTTGGATGAGATAAAACATCACCAAAAAGTGATGAGGCTCTTAGTGTAGTTGGCCTCAATGTTTCGAGTACCCCTTGGTATGAGGGTTCTCTTACATAGATTTCTAAAATGGGAGGACCTTCTGGTTGAGGTAAAGCATTACCATGGGGAGGACCTCTACAGTAGACTCCATGGGGAGGAACTCAATGGTCATCCTTATATTTTTTTTCATGGAGATGATTTTGATTCTCATGTAATTTCTGGCTCCAGAGAGGACTTATAAAGAATATGTATTGGGGAATACAACTAGGGTGGACAATTTGATCTCTAATAGGGATACCTCATGGGTTAGTACTCTATGGAGGACCACCAGAGTTGTTGATTTCTATTCTATTATGAAGACCTTCATGGCCACAATCACTTTCCTCTATTGATTTAGTGCTAATAGATTCATCATCCTTTATTAAAAGGAATTACATGTCCTCAAGGATATCAGCATACATTAGAGAATGAATATGAGGCCACTCCTAACATGTAATTTTACTTTGATGAGATTTTTTGGATCATCATTATCAGGATTCTGAGGATAAAACCTTGACCATGGATGTCACGCAATTCGGGTATCTAGCATCTTACATGGAAAACCTCCTATATGAACAACTACCTATTATCAATATATATAGATTAATTTATTATGATATTTACAAAAATAGTTTGGTTTTACTTGCAAGAATTAGTTTAAGTAGAGATGTGATCCCTCCACTAGTTTTCATTTACTTTTTCAATATTTTGATAGACCTCCTGGTTGGGGATGGGGATATAATCCCTCTCCTTGATGGGTTCCACAAGAATCTACCAATGTGCTTCATTCACACATGTAGAAACATGAGCCTAACCTAATGTCATTTCAAAAACATCTCATTGATCTCATTTATTGGGAGTAGTATTATAATACTACTCATGACAACTACTTGAATATGTCAGTGGGATCCTCTAGTGAAAGAATAATTAAAGGCTTATTTCGAAGTAACTATCAGAATATGTCGATTATCAACGAGTTTATTAGGGGTGATATGAGTCGATATTGAAGTGAATATTTTGTCATGTTAGTGAATTCTAATAAAAAAAAGGAGTCTATATTCTTCACCAATATAAGTCAACGATCCTCCAGAATGGGTGTAGGAATATGTGACCAGTCCAAAGTAGTTGAAAAATTATATTTTTGAACTCCTCCAATAATGGGTGATTATATATGGTCTTGCGTATGTTTCTCACCAAGATATTCTAGTGGTAGTTTTATGCTACTTATGCTAGGATATTCTACTATCTTAATAAGATATGATTAGGGATATAAGACTTTCCTTTGATTATTTCAAGAATATAACAATGGGATTATATCATAGGAATAGGGATATAAGGCTTCTCTTTAGTGGGAGTGGAAATATAATCCCACTACATTCATCCTATTTCCACTATAATATGACTATATACTTTATCAATAAGGGAAAATATATAGGATTTTTCATTGAGTGTAAGTGGAATATAACAACATGCTTCCTATAATGTTGTAAGAGAATTCTAGTAGGCTTGTTGATAATGAGAGATAATATAGACTATTTATTCAATATATGTTTGAGTTATCTAACTAGAACCTTTTATGGGAATCGGGATTTGGGAAAACCCCATAAATTCTATAGTTTTCTGACCCCAATTGTAACTCCTCATGGGTTCCCGGGTCTGATTATTTGGGGCTAGGATATCCTAGTCAACTTCATAAGAGGATTTATAAGAATAAGAGATCACACATCATTAGAGACATTTATAGTCAACCAGATCCCTCTTAGGTGTCTCTTAGACCTTGGGGAGGGTGTTATTATCCTCCTTCTTTTTTTTCCTTAGATAAGGGAGGTAAGTGTTTCCCCACCACAAGGAAAATATCCCATGGTGGATAGAGGTGGGGATCCATGCCACACCTTTTTCTACATACATCTATTGACAGGTTGAACTACATGGTTTGATTTCTTACATGATCTCTCAGGACACTTCTAAGGTGGGGATAGTAATGTTGAGGTGGCACTCCCTAACTAAAGCATTAACCACCTGATGTTGATGACATTGTTTCAGTGAAAACATCCACTTATTTGGTGGACCCAAAGCATTCACAGTGGTTGTAACATATGTATGAGTCTTTGATAATGCCATTTTTATTTGGATTAAAGTGATCTCTCCAAAATGTTTAAAATTCTTGAATGAATCTACAAACAAAAGAAGAGAAAAAAATTTAATGCAACATCTCAAGTTAGACAATGGTCAATCGATCTCTTTCACTGGTAAATTATTCACATTGGGTTCACCAGTTTTTTTCTAACATAAACCTCAGCATGCTCTCCTATCATGGAATTTTAAGATGATGTGGAGTAGCATTCCAAAGGAAAGTGGTTACTTGAATTTAACAATGACACTTTTTAATTGTTATTAGTTGAGTGGATGGTGATTTTGTTCTAATTGATACATTTTTTTCATATTTATTTTGTGATTCTATTGGATTTTAAAACAAAAATTTTAATTTAGAGGAGGAATATTGAACTTTGGTGGTTTTAAAATAAAATTATAATTCATTGAATATTTTTATGAAATAAAGTGTTTTTAATGGAATGGTCGAATGATCCTCAGTTTTATTTTCTAATATTTTTGGATGAAAATTTTTATTGTTTTTTATAAGTTTAGTTAAAATTTAATTTTTTTCTCGGGATGTTTTAATTTTCAATATTACATGTTTTGATTTCTAATAATTTGTGTTCAGAATATCTATTTTCTAATCATTTCAGTCTTGGTATTTAAATTCTTGGATTCAGTTGCTTCATAGATTCATTTTTTAATTGATTTATAGTTTTAAATTTTTTCAGTGTATTAAATTCACATCACGATGTAGGATAAATTTCAAGTTGGTTCTAGCCACTATATAAGATAAATTTTCATAAGAGAAATTTTCATAAGAGAAAACTGAGGATATTTCCATGTGGGATTTTTTGGATAAGTTTTGTAGGTGAATTTTAGTGTCATGTCAGATAATTTCACTCATCCTGGAACTAAGAGAATCCCTATAAGATAATTTCTAGGTCCTCATAAGATATGTAACTGTAGGCCCATAATATATTTTTTCAAGATTCTGCCTCTTCATATAGTTATCGTGGTTTGATTAATAAAAATTAATCCCACCTATGACAATTTTATCTCTCTTTTTTTGGCACCACTGAGGATTAACTTGAGACCCAAAATGAGTTTGATTCTTGTGAGGGTAACTAAAGAAGATGAATCAGATTTGATTTGGAGATTAAACCTAATGTTGGAAGAAAATATGGGCCAGTTGAGATTTGTTGAGTCCAATGAAGATAATTTATACAATAATGAGATTAGAAATGGTGATTTTAAACCCAAGTTATTGAATGCCTTACTGAATAAGATCACTTTGACAAAAAGGATAAGTCAAGATCGAAAACTCATGAGGTCGATGTCGAATGAACTAGAGGCAACAAATTTAAGTCTGATTTTCATTAAATATGATGATGTTTTAGATTTTGTGGGCCGACGAACCTATTCACAATAGCATGATCGAAATCATTCTACCATGAGAATGGGGTTTTTTATAGGGTTTTGGAAAAAAAATAAAGAGGATAGGGTCCTCGACTTTTTTAAATAGGGGACCTGAGATGCGTGAACCCCATTCACGCTTCTCTAATCTGAGGAAGATGCGTGAATGGGGTTCACGCATCTCTCTCTACCGTCATAGATACATGAACCCCATTCACGCTTCCTTTGAAAAAATGCATGATGGATTTGTGAATGGGGTTCACGCACCTACCTGTCTAATTTCTATAAAATGACCCCCACACACCAAAACTTATTTCACTCCTCTGAATTCTATTGTGAATCCCTTCATATTTTCTTTCCTAACATATATTTACTACTTTTTAGAAGTTAAAACTTCTATTTAAAATTTTAATTATTTAATTGTGTTGATTTATTTTCTTTATATGGTTTATTTATTTAATATGTGATGTCTAGAAATTAGTGTTTTTGTGTATGGTTTATTTATTTAAAATGTGTTGATACATGTATAAATGTATAAATTAGTGTTTTTTGTATGATTTAATTTTTTAATGATTTATTATTTATTGTATAATATAATTCATATTGAATGTTTAGGAAATTTAAATATGGTGGGTCTAAAATGTAATTTACATTTAGGTAAATAATATTGTTTTTAAAATTGTAAATATTTTTAATTTAAATAGCGAGTCAAATATATTTATATGTATATAAAATATGTTATTTTTGAAGTAATATTAATTTAAATTATATTATTATACACATTAGGGAAATTAAATGGTTTTTAAAAAGTACAAGTTTTTAATTTAAATAGTGATTTGAATATATTTATATGTACAAAAAATATGTTTTATTTAAAGTAATATAAATATAAATTATAATATTCTATACATTATCTATATAATTTATTAAAAATATAATTTTTCAGTATTGTAATGGTTATTAAATAAATATAAATTATATTAATTTTAATTAAATTTATTAAATGTTATTATTAAATATATATATATATATACATACAAATTGAAAAGTGAATTTTTTTTGGAATAAAGGTATAGATATTTAATATATATTTTATCTAGTAATGGGTAATGTTATATAATATCTATAACACATAATAAGTATACCAAAAACATGTTAATAATATTGTGTGGTGACTGATCTTGAGAAGACCGAACAATGCATAATTGAAATTGTATGACTTTTTTTGTGTATGTAGTTATATAATTTGTAATAATTTCATTTTAATTTCCACATTAATGACATGTGAGTCATATCTCACTATGTGTGTAAGGACCCTCATGTTCGTTTTAAAAAATATATGTATTTCATACCCCTATACCCCCTCACTTGCATGTGAGTAAATTGGTAAATAAAATACGATTGACAAGAGGTGCCCACAAAGAGGCCTCCATGAAGAGGCATTTGAGTATAGGTGTTTCAATGGAGGAATTTGACAAGATGAATTACTATTTGAAAGGAGACTTTTAGTTGCTAAAATATGTGACAATAGAGACTCTATGAGTCTACCCATTTTTTTGTTTATCAAATAATGAAAAACTAATCCATAGTAAGTCTCAAGATCAAGTCATGGTTATTTATTCATAGGTAATTAAAATTTATAAAAAAAATTATAAGTGTTATAAAAATATATAATGTAATATTATATTTTCTTTGATGATAATATCACTATTACTCTACATCAATAGTGATAAACTAATTTATAGATAAGTCTCAAGATAAACTCAATTATTCAATCATAACGAATTTAAATAATTTAAAATTTTCATTTTGTATATAATATTTTATTAATTATTTCTTCTAGTTTATCATTTCTATTCAAATAAACTATAATAGTGAGGTAATTTATACCGAGAAGGGTTCTAGCTATAGTTTTCGTCCTATGATAGTGAAAAATATTCATTGTTGTATGACATTGGATGAGGATTACAATAAGATTAATAGTTAGTTAAAATTGAGGGTTGATTAATCAATTACTTTAATAACATATCAAAATAATCAATATCCTAAACATTTATGGCACATTGTGTACCCTCTGATTGATGATGACAATTAGATAAATGCATATTTTTTATTCAGACAATAGTGTAGTGATGGTCTGATGGGATTGAATGTGGTGATTTATGATATTGATGTGGTGAAACCGATTACTACAGAACCATGTTTTGTGATATAATTAGAAGCTGGCCCATCATAACCATATTATTCATTTCATCCTACTCATATTATTCCTGAGATAGAACCAAATTATGAAGAAGATGATCAGAATTTGGAAGGAAATATAGATGACATCCCATTGTGTACTATTGATATAGTGAATAAAAATTTATCTCAAGAAGAAGAATATGATGAGGAATTAAGAGATTTAGTGGGTGAGGATGATGTGGGGAATGAACCATCTGAGGTTCCTATGAGAGATAAGCATACATGATAGAGTGATGTGGGGAATGAACCTTCTAAGGTTCCTATGAGAGAAAAACATCCACAAAATCCACTAGTTAGTGGTAATCATCCTTCATTATGGAGTTCCTTATTTGAAGGAATGTTGCATGAACCACACTTTTATTTGGATTTAATTACAGTAGCTTCTAAATTCTCTAGCATTATAGGGAGTAGAGCTTCATCAAATGATAATTCCATCTATGTTGGGAAGAAGTTTGAAAGTAAACATTCCATGAAAAATATGATAAAAAATACCACATAGTGTGTCATTTCACATTTGTGTTTGATGAGTTAAAGAAGACTAAATATATAATTCAATGTGAAAAATATGGGCCAAAATGTAAATTCTAATTAAGGGAAATTTATGATAAATTTTTTACATGTAGTAAGATAATGAAATTAGAAGGATTTCACACTTGTGTGCTTCCTAGATTGTCTTAGGATCACTCATCACATAATGCAGAGTTTATATTATCTGTTATTGATGATAAGATATGAAAATGTCCATATGTTCCCATTTCCCTTGTTCAAGAAATAATTCAGAAGTTGTTCAACTATAACATATCCTACAACCAATCTCAGAAAACAAAACAGAAGTGAATTTTAAAAGTATATAGTTATTGGGATAAATCTTATGAAATGTTTCCACAAATTATTGAATTTTTGTCTCTAAAGAATCAAATTATTTTTCATTTGGAAACCGTTGAGTTTGTGTCCCATAATCACCGAGTTCATCGATCAAAGGTGAATTTCAATAGGATTTTTTGGGCATTCAGTCCATGCATTTCTTCTTTTACCTATTGTAAGAAATTCATTCAGGTCTATGGAACTTTCCTTTAGGGAATGTATATAGGTATTATACTCATTGTTTCCACATAGGATAGTAATCAGTCTCCTCTACCACTTGCATTAGTTATCATTGAAAAGGATAATTTTGAATCCTGGACCTAGTTTTTTGAATGTGTATGTATTCATGTCACACAAAACTAGGGAGTGTGTCTAAGATCTGATCAGCATCAAGCGATTATAGAGGTCGTAAATAGTGATGGGGTTTTATAAACATATTGGAATTCTTATCACCGATATTGGATTATCCATATTACAAGTAATATGCATAAGAATTTCATAGATGAGGCAATAAATAATGTGATCCTCAAGTTGGGTATGTTTTTCTAATATTACTTTTTCTTTAAAGAAAATTTAATATCATTTTTAATACATTATTCTCTTATGATTTCAACATATGATCCCCAACAAGAAAGGTTTGATTGATGTTTTGAAGAGATTTGATGGGATAATGAATATTTGTATGAATATATGATGAAAATTTCATAGCAAAAATGGTCATTAGAATATGATGGTGGCTGGAGGTATGACTATATGACCATAAATATAGAGGAGTGAATTAATGGGGTCCTCAAGGGTGTGTGAAAACTCCCGATAATAGGGTTAGTGCAAGAGAAATTTTATAGATGTGTGCACTACTTTGTTCATAAGTCCCAAAAGTCCTATCAGATGATGGAAATTGTAATGTGTTTTACTCAGCATTTCCAAAGTGACATAGATCAGATAATTAATAAAGATTCAAGATAGATTGTTTTATCCTTTTATAGGGAGAAGAGGATATTTCAAGTAAGAGAGTGATATTAATGTCCTATATGAACCAGTGTTCGATTGCTTGTGGTCATGTTGGATAACTGGTACATTGATTACGGAAAATTGCAGGCATTGAGATATCTTTGTGCGCATGTTGCTGCATCTGGTGCTTTTTTGAATATATCATGAGAGCCCTATGTTGACCCATTGTATCATATGATCAGTAAAGATAACTGTCATAGTGTATCATCGATGTCTATTGGTGACTTTCATTTTATCCCATTTCCTGATGATCATCCAACTACCATCCCCGATATTTCTAGTTTTGGTAACTTGGTTTTGATTTCATTTATGTTTTTTTCAATTTCTATCATTTTTTAAACTATTGGATTTGTACTACCAGGTTGCACCCTAGAGGAAGACCAAATTCTACTCGATTCAAAAATGAGATGGATTGGCCTTATCAATGAGGAGGGGGACAACGATTCATTATTTTTCATATAAAAGGACACACTCATAAGATATTTCCTCAAGTTGTAGGACAAAGCTCCACATCCAATCATCCATTATTGGGTCTGTGTATTTTTTCACAAATTTGAATTTTTTTTCATATGTGAATGTTTCAATAATAAATCCTTCTTTTTCTAACATTCCCTATTTATGACATGTTTCAATATTGGTTTGTTACATATATGGATTCTATCAGAAAAAATGTTGTGATACTATATCTATTAAAAAAATTAAACGTAAAAAAAAATTTATGATGCATCCACATGTTCAAAACTAGTTTCTCATCACTTATTGTTTATATAAAATTTTTTAATAAATTAAACTTCATTGGAGATCAATAAAACAATAAATTCATAAACTAACCCAAAAAAAATTTCAACATATATTATTCCACCTTATTTTCCTTGTTGTAGTTTTTTTAAAAAAGTTTTTAATTTTTATTGATTTCAATATAAAAAAAGTATCTATGATATCATTTATGAAAATGGAAGGTCCTCCATTTCTCACATCCTAGTACACTCATACTTCACACCTGGTTTTAGTAGGACTTTATGTACCTCATTTGAGTTTACATCGATCTCATCATTTCCATCATGCCGCCCCACCTCCTGATATCACCCATCATCTTAATCGCACTGGTTTATATGGCATAGCAATGTATGACTTCATCTTTTTCGACCATTATCTCATTGTTGTTCATGTTGAGAGATGAAGGACAAAGTCATATATGTTTCATTTTATAGAGGGGAGTTAACTATTACACTGTAGGATGTGTCCATTATGTTGGGCCTCCCCATCGATGGTGCGATAGTGACAAGCCGAGTTGGATTAGATTGGTTCGAGCTTATTCATAAATTACTAGGTGTAGAGGTCCATGAAGGTGGTAGTTCCATTCTCGGTTGTATATTATGCATTCTCTAGTTAGACCATCACTTCTTACACCTATAAGAGGATGCTGACGAGATCACCGTGCTGCGATTTTCACGTGCATATATTTTGAGGCTGATTAGTGGCATGATTTTTGATGATGACTCCACTTCATTTTACCATTTTTGGTGGCTCATCTTCTTGTCTTACATATACATATATTGTGCTATGAAGACCATGTTTCATCGATAAGATGCATATTATAGGATTAATTTTTCTTCAACAAATGTGGGTGTGGGAGAATATCCCTCACATAGATTCAAATTCTCGTGCGCCATTGCAATCAAATATTGTAGTAGAGGCTCTGCATGGATGATGGTATGTTTTTACATCCTTCTAATGTCTACCTTAATTGTATGAATTTATATTATGAAATGTAACTATATCAATGTTATCTATAGGTGGAGTCTGGCACATCGACATTCAGATACCACCAGAAACAATGTTCGTGCCTATAAACTTATGTTGGACAACCTTTAACCAGACAATGTAAGTGAATATTATTTATATTTTCATATATTTATTCTTTATTGTACATATATTCATTTATTAATTGATTATTAATTTTTTCCATCAGATTACATGGATTCCATATAATAGTGATATCATCCAGAGTCTTCTAGAGTATTGTATGGTGATGCTTACTATTGGCTCTTGCATGGTTCCATTGATTTATTTTCTTATTGTCGAGTGGAATTAGACTGAAGGAGTTATGAGGCAGTTCAGATTCCTCTACCCATTCCTGACCCACCCCATTTAGTTACACTCACTACATTCCTTGAAGATTTTAGGAATGAGAGACTTTGATTAATGGAGATACCATTCCACATATATTGATCTATGGGACAAACGATGGGAGTACCAATTACGAGTGGTGAGGAAAATATGTTTGAATTTATTGAAGTTTTTGGATTATGAATCCTAGTACTCTACATCCCCATTTATATTTCTGACGTGACACAGACCGGGCTTTCAATATTTGGTAGTCATTCTTCCTCCCACTATTGAATAGATTTTTTATTAACATTTCTTAATAGCAGAATTTGTTTTCACAAGATGCTCAAATCACTCATCTAATTCACATGTATGATCCAGTAGAGGGAAACACATTTGACTAGACATATTTTCATATTGTTGTGGAATAGTTGCTTCATTCGATGGATGATATTTATCATGGAATTTTCTTTGATCCACTACATGATGCTAAGGCTGTTGATCCTATTGATCCTTGTATTCTGGATATAGATATACCAAGGGTGATGACCTTGTTATGGATGTTGATGTTCCACATGAGGAGGATTTTGATCATGATCCATCAGATGCTCCTCTAGATTCTCAGTCATATCCATAGGAAGATATAAACATTGACTAGATTGAGATGGGTGCTTTATTAATCCCAGCTATGCAGACATCCGAAACATAATATCCATCTTCTTCACATGTTTGTGAGAGTTATATCCATCATCCACTATCCTTAGAGGAAGAAAATGGTACAGGCATTGAGACTATAGATCCACCTCCCATCACATAGGAGGATATGGAGGCGGCTTCCGATGATGACATTCAGAAGCATTGTACTATAGAGGGAAGACATAAACAAACGTGGTGTGGACACATCTAGTATATTCCTGGTTGTGAGATAGAGGTGCATCCATTCCCCATGAATAGATTAGGATGATATTATTTTTATGATACATTTTGTATGTTCCTTATAATTAACTTTTGTTGTGTTCTATTCTTTTTATAATAAGTGTCTTATTGTTATCAAATTATCTACCCAATAAAATAATTAAAATTTTATATTCATATTAATACTTAGTATTATTATATATCTATGTATAATAAATAAAATTCTTAAATTCATTAATAAATATTAATTATATTAATTATTTTGAATTCAAAATGACTTTGGATGAAATGATCTTTGAACTTGAATAAATCTTGAAAAATTTTATTTATCTCACTGAATTGTAATTGGATGTAAAATCCCTGAATATCATGGAACATTATTCTCTGTTTAAAAAAATTAAGTTGCATAAATAATAATTAGAATGAATAATGGATATTTATAAAGAGTGGGCGATTATGATTGAAGATCAAAAAAACCGTAATATAAGATGTATGGAATTAGAAGTTCATTTGGAAAATATTGAGAAGATATATATTCAGACTTTATGAAATAAGAACATAGTTTCTACTGGTGCACAATCATCAATAGAGGATTTTAAGGTTACAATACCTCCATCATGTGATACAATTATGGAAATTATGAAAAATATTGTGTTGATATTCTTCAAGAATAAGAATCAATCCTTAAGAGGTTTAAGAGTTCATTATCCATGAAGGATAAAAAGGAAAAAATATCCATAAAAATCAGAATGTAATATGAATAGATCCCTATACACCAATATAAAACATAAAAAAAATCAGATTTTAAAATGTGAAATAATGAATACTAGAGGAATTGGACCAACTTCATTGAGAAAAAACTCAACCTTCCTATTTACATTATAAAGTAAGGAAAATCCACCATATTTCCTTAATCATTATTTATATTTTCTATTATTATGAGGTGTTGAATTGACAGTGAACCCTGTTTTGAGGGAGAGAAAATGAGAAGAAATGAGTGTTATTAATTCTTGATCACAAATATGAAGAATTTTCCCTCCTTGAATGATTCCCCAATTGGTTTTCAAATACAAATAAGAAAGAGGGTCATCATTGATGAATTTTAAGAATATGTTAGCATATCCAGGAAAATAAGTATAAAGAAGATATCATCATCGTTGGATCATATTTTTGGTATCCTGAAGAATAATTATTGTTGAAGATCATCCAGGATGAAGTTATATATTTTTTCAAACCCGGAGAGTCATAATTTGAAGATGAATTCTGGTGTATTCCTCATATTGGAACATCTTGAAAACCATTATCGAAGAGATCTACCATTATAATGATTTCTTATGGGTTTTTCTCTTGAGGGGGAGGTAAATAAAGAAATATGAAGTTACTGATAGAATTACTATATCAATTATAATCAAATCCAATTACTGTAGAACATTCATGAAGATCGTGTAATTGAAAAAGATGTATTTTTCTAAATCTCTCTTCCTTTGTTAACAAAAATTAAACATAAATAGATTGTAATTTAATTAATCAATGACTTAATAAAAGTTGATGTATGGATGCACTCAAAGGTTGTTTATCCTTCTAATCCCACTTGAATTTTTTTGATCTATTTTTTAAAGTGAGTTCATGAGTTTTAGGTTGATAATTCTAATAAATGTTTAATATAACATTTAATATCTTCATACTGAAATAAAATTGGATTACCCTAGATGATAAGTACATGAGTTCCCATTTCATGCGGTATCGTGATTAGTCAATAGTGGATAACATTGTTTCCCAAATCGAATCCTATTGTTCTTTACACTGACTGTGGCCCATGTAGAAATAGAATGAAATAATTGACGACACATTTCTTAAGTATGAACTGATATCTTTTTCACTTGAAATTTTTACTTCCTATTAAAATACGAGGGAAGAAGTTGAATAAATTTGGTAACATAAAGTGGATATATTAACATATTGACAAATTCAGTTGGGAAAAAATTGGATGTGTGGCTATGCTAAAAAAATTGATGAACAAACACTATTGGCGATCGACTAGTGCACCAATAATCAATCCAATTGATTAAAATGGGCACGAACACTATTATTAATATTTTTGATTTTTTAATTAATATGTATTAATATTAATTTATATTTATGGATGTTTTATACATATTAATGTTTTTTTAATTATTAATTATTTATATTTTATTAATATTTATAAATATTGCTGATTTTCTAATTAAAAATTCTGAACGAATCATGAATGGGGTTCACACTTCCATCATAATATCCACACAGGAAGAGTGAAACCTGTTCACGCTTCCTGGAAAGGGGAGATGTGTGAACAAGGTTCACACATCTCAGTACCCTTTTATATATATACCTGAAACATTATCCCATTTATCAAAAAAATTAACCCAATAAAAAATATCCATGAGAATGGTCGATATATTTAATATATTTATAATAAATACACTTATATGTTAATAAATATATATAATTATATTCAAATATTTTTAATTATATACAATTAATTATAAAAATATTTATTTATAATTATATATATATATAAATTTATATATTTATATATAATATTTATATTATGATAATTATATTTATAAATTTTAATTTAATATATATATATATATATTATATATCTTATATTAAAAAATAAATCTTATTTTGATAATGTTATATATAAAAAATTATCAAATTTATATCATTCAAAATGTTTAATAGTTTATTTATATAAATTGATTACAAAATGTGTACATAATTAAAATAAATATAATATTTTAATACTTTATTTAAACAATTGTATAATATATAAATGAATATATTTATCTTGATATGTATTTATATTTATATTAAATAAATTAAAATATATGTACATCACTACAACAGATCTGGGTAAGGGATGCGCCGGCTTTTATCAGTGCTAAATAGAACGCGCTAATAAAAGACACTCCTTTATTAGCACTAGCTAAAAGTGGTGATAAAGAACATTTTTATCAGTGCTAAAACAAGCACTGATAAAGGTGTATCAATTTTCAACACTTTTTTGCACTGATAAAGGTTAGATTTATCAGAACTAATTTTAATGATGTTAAATTTTTTTAATAAAAAATATTATTAATTAATATAAATTTGTTATTTTTATATTCTAAAAAAATGTTGATTTATATACATTAATTAAGAAATGCATGATTATAATTAATATAAATTTGATATTTTATAAGATATTTTTTTTAATAATTCCTATTTATATATTTAATGTTTAAGGAAAAGTTTTTATAAGTTTATAAATAAATAGATATATATTTAAAAAACTATCAAATTGTCAGAATTTTTTAAAATACTTAATTTATTTATTATATTTATAATTATATCTAATTTTTTTAAAATATATTTGTTTATAATTATAATTATAAATAAATATATACATATATATATATATATATGCCTTTAATGAATGTATATATATATATATAATGAGATAATTATGATATTATAAGAACCCAGATATTATTTTCAGGTCTTGGATCTTGTTTTCAAGTTGTTTTGAGGAAAAAGGAAGAAAAGTGGATTTTCAAAGTACACTTCATGTACTTATGAGTACACACTGTGTAATGAGATTTTCGTGTAACGAGCATGCCATGTTTTGACCATGTAACAGCCAAATAAATGGTCGTGTGGCGACCTGGTAGACCCGTTTAACTCGTGGGCTAGTTATGGCTACTACACGACGTGTAGTTTTAAATAACATGCCGTTTAGATTTCTTTTCATTTGATATATCATAAGTGGGTCGCGTCTCATGTCTGGAAACACATTCTTCTCCCTGTGACTCATGCTGGAGCGTTGTGGAATGGACGAAGAACTCTAAACCCCTCCCGATTCTCCTACTGAGCTCCAATTGAGACACTATTGGGTGCGTTGGAATCACATCAGTGAGTTATAAAAACCCCTAGATCCCTTCTTCCTTATTCATCCTCTATTTTGAGTTATTCAATGTTGTTTTTTTTCATCTATTTGTAGATCTAAACTGATCTAGGCCGATTCAAGTTCTGACATTCAATTATATCAATTGTGTGAAATCGAGGTTGGTGGTTTGTTTCTTTTGTTGTTTTTTTAGATTATATATGCTAAATGTGTCGCATGCCCATGTTTTAGGTATTTATTGACTTGGAATTAAACCTTTCATTTACCTTATATGGTTTGATTAATTGAGTAACGGTTTTTTCTTATGCATAAGGTTAAATAACTATTTTATGGGAACCACATTGGTGTGTTTCCCTAGACAGATTAGTTGTGGTTTTTTGGATTAGAATGTTGGTTATTCTTGCCTTTTTTTATGCCTAGTTTTTCTAGGATGGAGTTACTAATTATATGAAATGCCTATTATATGAATTGATAATGTTTATCCATGTGGTAGTTATATGTTACAGGAGATAATTTGTTAAGATACACACTCTATTATTTTCTAATGGACTATGAGATCCTTGGACTCAGAAGACAAAGGGGACTTCCGGATTATTTTTCCAATGGACCATGAGAGCCATGGAACGAGAAGACTAATAGGACTTCATGTTTATTTTCACATGACTGTGTGATCCTTGGGGATGATATTTAACCTTAGGGGATTAGACTGTGAGATCCCTTCGAGGAGGTCATTTATATTTTTCTTGATGCTATGTTGGACCAAAGGGGTCAGACCATGAGAGCTTTCCCAGAGGTTCTTTATTTAAATGAATTGATGTTGTTAGAACAAAGGGGTTAGACCATGAGATCTTTCCCAAATGGTTGATATTTAAATGAATGTATGTTGTTAGACCAAATGGTATAGACAATGAGAGCTTTCCCAGAGGGTCGTTGTGAATAATTGAAGGATTGTGATGAGTTTTCCAAGACAAAGCACAAGATTGGATTTAGTCTTACTTGATTGTTTAGATGGTCTTCTGAGAGGTTTGTTTTGTTACTTTACTGGGGGGATACATATATTAGGCTAGATCCCTGTGTTAAATGATTTTATTGATGAATAATAAATTTTAAATGAATTTAATTAAAAATTATAGGATTGTTTACTTTTGAGTAATTCCTAGTTTAATTCTTCGTTATTGCATATTCCCTGCTATATATATTCACTGATAAATAGGAACCAATATTTTGGTGATTGCCTACTGGGATTATTACCACACCATTTTTGGTTCATGTTTGGGACCCAAGAAGATTATATGCATACAGATATAGATATTGGAAATCATCCTTCTTCACCAGGTACATGATTGTTGTTGGATCTGGAGAGCATTGGATGATGATGAGGCTTACGATGCTACTAGAGTTTACTTAATTATTTTTTTACTTTGGTTTCTGTATTTCTTTCCTACATTGTGAAATGTTTGGTTGTTTTCTTAGATACATATTCCATGAATGATATATATGTATTGTGTCTTCTATTGGATTTAATTTCAATCATTCTTTTTTATTCCTATTAGGTATTATTGCTTCTGATATTGTTTACAATCTATTTTTTTATGTGTATACTCTTCCAATGAGGGTAGAGATTCCCTAATATCACACCTTGGTCATTGATACTAGTTGGAATCCTCTGGCTTTTGGGGAAATGCACTTGAGGTTATGTGACCAACTGGGTTCGGGAAACCTTTAGGCAACACCTGGATCTGGGACGTTACAAAGTGGTATCAAAGGAGTTTTCTTTTTTGGTTTTTATTACTATTTGGTATCATTAGAAATCTATAGTAAGAAAATTGAGTTTGGTAGTTATATGTGATCGGGATTATCTAACCCTTGTATAGGTAAAATCCAAATTACCTTAAATTGAATTGTAACTTTTGGATTTCGAACTATTATAATTGATTCATTTTCACCATTGGGTGATGCACTTGTTTTGTGATGTTAATATTGATATCATTGTGGTACTATTTTGTTACAACCTGATGAGATGTGGGTATGCCATCTCATTCATCATATAGGCACTTATTATATATCACATTTCATGCATTATTGTGATGCCATGTATGGTGCATTCTTAATTGTATGTTGTTATGATCGATGTTGTGCTAGATATGTATGTTGTTGTGATAGCTATCATGATAGAAATACCTAATATTTTCATTGGGTATCAGTATATTCAAAACTTTCATTTGGATAAACTCCAATCATTCATCCCTGAGGTGTTATGGGCCCTCTTGGATCAAAATTTGGTGGGTCATGTTTGAATGTTAATTGAATGCTATTAAGATATGACATGAATAAGGATGCCAAACATTGACTTTCAGTGAGTATGGGATCTCACAGATTATAACATGGCATGACTTGTCCATATGTTTTTGATTTTGGGGATCCAGAGATGTTTTATAGGCTTAATTTAAAGAAAACATATAAAAAATGGCATGTGATGTTATGAACACACGCCTTCAGTTCTTCTGTTCTGAAAGAAATTATTTTCTTAATTACACACCATGTACAGTATGTACATGCCCTGTAGTTGTTGACCATAGGATTCAATATGTGATCAGCGACACAGGGTTGGTAAAATTTTAGTAGAACACATCATGTATTGGGAGAACATGTCATGTTGTAATGAACTATGTATCTGACCAAGTGATTAATGACATGGGTGGATGAATCATTTTTTGTACACATTGTGTCTAGAGTGTGCCCACTATGTAGTGTTACACCCTAAGAAACGTTTTGTTTTAGGTGTGTAGATGTACCTGGGATGGAGGTAACATTAAATTAAATGTCATGTATTAGGAGGAACATGTTGTGTGTATGGGGTGTTACATGACCAGGTTGGAAGGGGTTAAGGCTTAAGGGAACACACCATGTAGTGGTTTTACACACTGTGTAACCCTCTTTTGACAAACATGAATGCATTCCTTCACCTGTATCATTCATGTAATTTTTAATTGAAGTTTTCATTAATCTCATACTAAGGTGTGCACTTGACCTTACAGAGTCATGCCACCAAGACTTACTAATGTTGTATGCTAGGTACATCGCGATGGGAAGACACTGGAAATTGTAGATCAAAGACTACCAATAGAACCTCCTATCATGCCCATCTTGGAACCAGCTATTATAATGTATGTAGGTGCTGATGCATATATCTATGAAGGATTTGTGAGGATGATACAGACTTTTCATGGAGCACCATATCCTGCCACGATTATGGTAGAGTTGACCCAAGTGTTTCAACAGAAGCATCATCCTCCCAATTTTGTAGGGGATAGAGGAACATAGGCTGCAGGGTCATGGTTGGAGGTTATAATTTCTATATTCAACCATTTGGAGACACCTCCTAAGAATAGAGTGAATCTTGTGACTTACATACTACGTGATTCCACTAAGAGATGGTGGAATGTTATCTCATTGGCGGGACTTCATCGGGATATGACTTTGGAAGAGTTCCAGAGGACCTTTTATGATTATTTCTACCTCAATATGTTGAGTTCCGACCGAGCCTGAGTGTTTATGCATTTGGATTAGGGCACTCTTTTAGTGATGGATTACTCTTCTATATTTATAGAGCTTCATATATTTTCACCTATTTTGGGGGGTGACAAGTTATCACTGACTAGGTAATTTGAGGATGGACTCAGGTAAGATATTCGATCACAGGTGAATTTTTTTAGACTGACTTCAGTGACTAATATAGTAAACCAGGTTCTAATTACCAAGCACAATCTGAGGAAGTTTGGAGTGGTGAGGTAGGGTGGTTCAGCATCCATGGCTAGTTTCCTTTAACTAATAGCAGGAAGTGTCGTAGGGATATTTCATGTTGTGATTCCAATAGCAGGGATGTATCTTCAAGTATCCATATGAGGTTATACTAGTGAGAAAAGAGAGGAAACATGAGACCATAGTGCCCGAGTGACCCAGTTGAGTTCCGATCTTGTGGAAAAATGGGTCGGCTTCATCATTTTTGCAGGATGTTCTCACAAGCAGCTAATGAGAGGGGATCTGTTATGACTCCATGTACCAGAGTGGGGCCACCCATTTCTAATCAGTTAGAGAACTGGAGTTCATCTTTCCATTCAGGATGAGAAGGTTTTCATGGTCGTCGTAGCAAGATGATACGTTTTCAGGGACAGTAGTGTGGATCAGCTCAGGGTATCCAGGTAGGGTCTTAGAGCTGCGGTATAGGTCATACTATTGTGATGGATATGAATCAACATATGCAGGATCCAAGACCCTATGCGGTTAGAGGTATAATTCTAGTTGCCTCAATCTTTGCTTCTGCTCATTTTAATATAGGGAATTCATATCGTTTTATATTTGTTGTTGTTGTGGAGAGACTTGGGCTATGTATCTTTACTTTTGATGATGTTATGATTCTAGAAACTCTATAGGGGATTAGGACGTCTAGTGTACGACAGTGAAAGGAGTGCCCTCTTGAGATTGGTTGGTGTCACCTCTTATGGGACCTCTATGTATTAGAGATAAAAGGCTCTGGTTTCATTCTCAGAATAAATTGGTTGGTTACCTTTCAGGCCTTTTTTGACTGCTATCACCGTAGGGTGAGTTTCACATCACCATAGGGTGGATCTTTTCTATACAATGGAAAATGTGATATCCAGGAGAGTAAATCTAGAACCAACCATCACTGGTTTGTAGTAATTACATACTATATTCCTAGTTTATATCCTGATGACCAAGGGACATCACAAATGGAATTTTCTCCGGTTGTGGATTGTTTTAGAGATTTATTTCCAAACAACTTGTTTGGTTTACCTCTAGAGTGAGGGGTATATTTCTCTATTGAGATTGTTCCCAGAGCAGCACTGATGTCCATTCCTCTTTATAAGATGGCTAAAAAAGAGTTACAGGAGTACAAGAAGTAGTTAGAGGAGTTTTAAGAAAAGGATTTCATCTAAACCAGTACTTATACTTGGGGTTCACATGTCCTTTTTTTGAAGAAGGAAGACGGTACCCTCAGACATTGTGTGGATTATCGAAAGCTGAACTAGTTGACGGTCAAGAACCGATATCCCTTGCCAAGTATTGATGATATATTTGATCGTCTTCGAAGAGTTAGGGTTTTCTCAAAGATTTACTTGAGATCCATTTATCATCAATTTCATGTTATACCATCAGATAAACCTCTTACAACCTTTTGGAGCTAGTATGGCATATAGGAGTATTTTGTTATGCCGTTTGGTCTCACAAATGTGCCAGTAATTTTCATGGCACTGATTAATGAAGTGTTCCATCCTTACTTGAATTCTTTTGTGGTTGTCTTAATAGACGATATCTTGGTGTACTCTAACGCTCGACACAACCATTCCATCCACCTTGAGATCATATGTAAATCACTGAGAGAGCATCAGTTATATGCTCAGCTCTCAAAAATTCACTTTTGGATGGACTAGATTCATTTATTGGGTCATGTCATCTCCAAGACAATAGTATCAGTAGACCCAGAGAAGGTGATTTTGGAAGTTTCTTGGGAGCATCTGAAGAACTTCTTTGAGGTACAGAGTTTTCTAGGGATGGATGGTTACTAGAGATGCTTTATTAAATAATTTTCATGCTTAGAAGTTCCACTTATGTTCATAACAAAGAAGGCTGTAAAGTACTTGTGGACTGATTCATATGATTGAGACGTTTAGGAGATGAAAGAGAGATTGACTTTAACATCGATCCTGATTTTGTCAGAGTCAGGAAAGTGTTACATCGTTTACTAGGAAGCATTAGGTATCAAGCTGGGATCAGCATTTATACATGGGGAAGGAGTCATTGTGTACTGGTTTTGTAAGTTGAGGCCACATGAGAGGAAATACCCTACGCACGATCTCATGTTAGTTGTGGTTGTTCATGCTTTACACTATTGGAAGCATTACTTTCTGGGAGAGATTTTTGTGGTGTACATAGACCACAAAATCCTCAAGTACATATTTAAGTAGAATGATCTGAATTTGAGACAACGAATGTGGGTTGATAGCCTTTAGTATTTTATCTTTGAGCTTTCCTACATGATTGGGAAAGCCAACACAGTTGCTGATGCATTAAGTAGGATGACTCAGATACATGCAGTTTAGGAGCCCAGTAGTGAGTGAAAGCATAAGGATCTATTCTCTAAGATGAATTTGTAGGTGCATGACAGATAAGGGAGGATGTTTCTTTCTTCTATAGTTGTTACCTCTACTCTTCTGGATCAAGTGAGAATGAGGAAACTATCAGATTTTGAGGGCCTAGTCCTATATGAGAGTGTGTCGGGTGTGGACCCTACACCTAGGAGGACTTACGTCGAGAATGAGGTTTTTCATTTTCATGGGCACATAATGGTGTCAGCAGACATACGCGAGGAGCTATTGAAAGATTTTAATGCCTTAGTATGGTAAGTTCATCCTAGTGTCACCAAGATGTATCGAGATCCACATCATCGATATTGGTGTCCAAGAATGAAAAGGGATTTTTTTGGTTTTGTTTTGAGATGTTCTGCCTGTTAGTAGGTAAAGGCGTAGCATCAATGACTGGAAGGGATATTATAGTAGTTACCCATTCCTGAGTGGAAGTGTAATGATGTCAAAATGGATTTTGTGACAGTTTTACCATGTCCACCTCGAGGAAATGATGATTTATGGGTTTTTGATGACAGACTCATGACGGTTTCACATTTCCTACTGATTAAGGAAACCTTCAGTGTTGATGAGCTTGAAAATTTTAAATCCAAGTGATAGTATGTTTTCATGGGGTTTCACACTATCATTTCAAACAGGGACTCCCGGTTTACTTCTCATGTTTCTAAGGGACTACAGGGGGATTTGGGTATATAGATACTTATGAGTACATCTTACCATCCCCCAATAGATGGATAGTCCGAATGAATGATTCAGGTTTGGGGGTACATGGTTCGAGAATGTGTCCATGATTTCAAGGGCTCTTAGGAGAGACACATACCCCTGGTGGATATTTCCTACAAAAGTAGTTTTCAGGAAACAATCCAGATGGAAACTTTTGAGGCTTTGTACGGTAGTCCATGCCAATCACCCTTATGTTGGATAGAGGTAGGATAGGCAGCTATGATGGCACTCATCTGGTTTAGGAGACCAATGAGAAGGTGAAGTTGATTCGAAAGAGGATGGATAATGCACATTCTTGGAAGAAATTTCATGTTGACTGATGGATACGACCAATAGAGTTCGAGGTTATAGATTAGGTTTTCCTACGTGTCACGCCGAGGTTGGGATATAAGATCATTAGGAGACTGGAAAAGCTTTCACCGAGATATGTCATGTTTTTTGAGGATTTAGAGAGAGTCGATCCGATTTCCTATCAGTTGCAGTTACCTCCGAGGTACTAGGATATGCATGACGTCTTTCATGTTTCTTAGCTACAATGTTACTTTTTCGACCCTTCCCATTTTTTTCTACCTAATGAGGTTTAGTTTGAGGTGGATTCATCCTTCGAGGAGAACCATATTTAAATTGTGGATCGCAGCACTGAGGTTCTCCAAAGCCAGTTTTTTCCTTTAGTATGGGTGCTATGGCAGCACGGGTGAGTGGATTATGAGACTAAGGCCGGATGATGTGCGATCACAGTGGTTGAAGATGTTATGATATTATTCTTTACCACTCTTGGATGGGAAATTCAAGGATTAATTTCTTTAAGGGGGGAAAGTTTGTATGATCCTAGATCCTCTTTACAGGTATGGATCTTGTTTCTTGGGTTGTTTTGATGAAAAATGAAGCAAAGGGGATTTTCTACATACACGTTGTGTACTTCTGAGTACACACCATGTACCGAGCATGCCGTGTACAACCGCCATTTGAAAGTGTAATGTCCAGATACATGACCCTGTGGTGCCCTGGAATACCCACTTATGTTGGGGGGGTAAGGCTATTACACTGTGTGTAGTTTTAAAGAACAAGTCATGTAGTTTTCTTTTTATTTGATATATCGGGAGTGGGTCGTGTCTCATGTCCGAGAACACTTTCCTCTCATTGTGTTTCACATAGGATCACTTCATAATAGTCTATGTACTCTGAACCCCTCTCTATTCTCCGTTCGTGCTCAGATCGAGACATCGTTGGGTGCTTTGGAATCCCACCAGTGAGTTCTCAAAACCCCTAGAGCCCTTGTTCCCGATTTATCCTTTCTTGTGAGTTATTCAAAGATGGGAGTGTTTTACTGTTTTTAGATCTACACTAATCTATGACGATTCAAGGGCCAAAGTTCAAGTATATCGATCATACGACATTGAGGTAGGTGGTTTGTGCCTTTCATTGTTTGTCTTTAGATTATATATGCTAAAAGTGAAACATTGCCACATTTTGGGTATTATTTGACCTAGAATTAAACCCTTTATTTAGATGCTATGTTTTGATTAATTGAGTAAGGGTTATTTCTTAAGCGTAAGGTAAAATACCTTGTTTACAAGACAACCCATGGTTGTGTTTCCATTAATTTATTAGTTAGGGCCATTTGTTCTAGAATTCCTATTAGGATTTCATTGTTTTCAATTCCTTGTTTTTCTAGGATAGGTTTACTAATATATGAAATTCATGTGATACGCATTGAAAATGTTTATCCATGTAGTAGTTATAGATTACATGATCTACTTTTTTATGATATGAATGCTACTTATTTTCCAATGGATCGTGAGAGACTATGTTCAAGAAGACTGAGGGGACTTCTAGATTATTTTTCCAATAGATCATGAGAGCCTGGGAGCAGGAAGACTGAGGGGAATTTTTGTTTATTTACACAAGATAGTGAGATCCTTGATGTAGATATTTGACCCAAGGGTATTAGACCATGAGAGATTTCCTAGAGGGTCGTTATTTAAATAAATTGATGTTGTTGGAACAAAGGGGTTAGACCATGAGATCTTTTCGAGAGGGTCATTATTTAAATGAATTGATAATGGTAGACCAAAGGGTTTAGACCATGATAGCTTTCCAAAACATTCGTTGTGAATAATTGAATTATTATGACGAGTCTACCAAGCCATTGCACAAGCTTGGATTCATTAATACTTGATTGTTTAGATGGTCTTATGAGACATCTGTTTTGTTACATTACAAGGGGGATACAGAGCCTAGGCTATATCCTAGGGTTACATGAATTAATGGATGAATAATAAAAGTTAAATGAATGTAATTGAAAACTGTAGGATTTTTTTACTTTTGATTACTTCCTAGATTAATGATGTATTTTTTCATATTACTTTCTATATATATTCACTGACTGATAGGAATAGATCTTTTGGTGGTTTCCTACTAGGTTTCATCTCACACCCTATTTGGGTCATGTTTTGGACCCAAGCAGATTATATGATTGTAGGTATAGATAGGGTCAATCTCCCTTCTTAATCGGGTACTGAATTGAGGTTAGAGATGCAGAGCATGGGACCAAGCTGAGGATTCCGATGCTACTAGAGTTTATTTGTTTCTTTTGTAATTTGGTTTCTTTATTTCTTTCCATCTTTGCGACTTGTTTGGTTGTTTTCTTAGATAAATATTCAATGCATCATTTGTATGTATTGTGGATTCTATTTTATTTACTTTTAGTCTTCCTCTGTTAATTCTCTTTGGTATTATTACATCCGCTATTGTTTACTATCTATTTTCTGTTGTGTATACTCTGTGAAAGAGGTCATAGTTTACCCAATATCACACCTTGTCCCTCACTGCTAGTTGGCTACCTCTGACATTTGGGGAAATGCGCTTGAGGTAATGTGATCAATCGGGTTTGGGGCACCTTTGCGCGGCACATGGATTCGGGACATTACAAATATTGATTGTCATTATTTATGTTTATAAATTGATGGATGAGTATAATTGATCCTATATGACCATAAAGTATATTTGAGGACATGAATGTGAGTTATGTTCTAAATGATAAGATTACCTATATTATGATGATGCACACATGTATATGTTATGTATTAATCATTATGAATGTTCATTTATAAATTGACATCAGTATGATTTATTCCAGTTATACCCATGAACTTTTGATGTTCTCATAAATACTTATAAAAGTAATAAAAATATATTTTAATAAAAACTATACATATTAACATTTTATTTGTAAATTTTTAATTATATAGAAATACTTTTAAATTTATTTATTTTTAATTATTATTATAACTATATATATAAATAATTATAAAATAAAAATAATTACATTTATTAAAATTTATAAATATATATATATATCTATTAAAATACATACACATATATATATATATATAAATATTTATAATTATATAGAAATATTAATAAATATATTTATTTATAATTATAGTTTAAATATATATATATTTAAATAATTACAAAAAAATAACAAATATATTTATAATAATTATAATTTTATAAATATATATAGTTATATAAATATATTTATAAATATAAACAAATATTTATATATGTACAAATATTTATAATTATAATTATAAATAATATATATATGTCAATAATTATAAAATTATAATTATTATATTTATTATATTTATAATTATCATTATAACTAAATATTTATTTATTTACAATCTTGGGGTTCAAAACCCATGGAGCACAGGTATTGGAGTCACACTATAGCGGTATTGTAGCAACATTGTAGCAGCGGCGAAACAGTAGCAACAAAGACATTATTGTGGTGTCGGACACTATAGCATGAACCATAGTGGCGGCAACACTGTAGACAGTACTATAGCAGCCTAGGTATTGTAGTAGCATTATTCATTGATGGGCCTTTGGGTCACAATTATGGGCCTATGGGCCATGTAATGGGATTTTAGGCCCATTGTGCCTATGATCCATGTAATGGGCTTTGTTCCCACTAGGTCTAGAGTCTATATATTTAATAACTAAGGCTTTATGGGTGGGATATCCCCTTGGGGGTGCTCTGGTCTGCCTTTCCATCCTGTGTGTGAGGTGTGTGTGTGTGTTTAATTATAATTGTACCCCTAAGTACCTTATATATATATATAAATACTTATTAAATTATAATAAATATATTTATTATATATATTTATAATAAATTTATAATTATTTAAATAAATATATTTATATTTATATTTATTACTAGTAGTTGGGGGTAAAATTACAACGAAACGCACAAACACACACACCAAACACCTTACGGAGCTTGAAAGGAAGGTCATAGCCCCCCCAAGGGATAAAGAAACCATCAAGCTCCACTTTTTTATATATGTGACCTGTAGGGTCCTTCTTCATAATGGATCTACCCATTGATACATACCATGGCCCACATACCCCTTCTTGAAGGAACATGCACACCTCCATCATCATCTGTCAACATTTTCATTCCATCACCCCCTTTTTGTTTCCCGCCATCAATACACATCTCCAGAGACACACCACCATTACACAACTCTATGATCGTCCCTGCAATGTAATTCCACCATCAATTACTGCTATAGTCATGCAAAAATCCATCTATTTTGTAGCCCTCATCTCGCACTATCGTCCAGAGTCACCAAATCGCACTGCCATAGCCTGTAGTAATGGGCCAACATTACGACTTTTCCTACACTGCATGTCATCAACATCATACCTTTATTTGTGATTTACAAAAATAACTAACAAAATAATTTCATTTTATTATAAAATAAACCCTATTAGTACCATTATATCATTCATGCTCAAGGTCACACAAAACCAGACCTCTACCACCACTTCCTCCTATCGTTGCTTCCTCCTATCATCATTGCCTCCTGCCTCCACAACCTTCCTCCACTCCCTCTGGTGTCAAAAATTTCACCACTGACACATATGCCACCATCACTGACCCACCTCTGCAGCTTCCCTCCCCTACTGCTAATGCCATCACTGACCATAAATATGTCACTACAACCAACCCCGACTATGCCACTGCCGAACCCTACTGCTGCTGCCAAACCTCAAAATATAAGGTATGTTCATATTTTCACCTTCTTCTTAGCTATTTCTTTTTTATATTTCTCTAATGTACCATGAAATTCAATTAAATGGTTAATTATATTCTAAAACGTAAGATGTTTTGGTTTCTAGGGTGTTTGGAGTACCTATCTATCATTATCCACCTTCATTTGAAGGAAGTGTTTCAATTCCAATTGTCCAATATTGGTGATTATATACTCTTTCAACTATTTTACATAGCCTAGGGTGGTTAATTGTTTCAAATTAATTGGTAAATAATTATACTTATATCGATGGTATTATTTATTATTGATTTTAAAAAAATTATGGTTTAATTTATTTTTTCAAAACAAAATGACTTGTTTTGATTGAATTAAAAATGTAATTATTTTATTGACATATTATTTTTCATGAGATTATTTTTTTCTAATATATATTTGAAATTTTATCATGTTTAATTATGGGTGTTAATGTGTAAGTGGATTACTCAATGTATGTTTTACCATGTTGAAATGATAGTTTTATAAATATGATTCATCAATTATTAGTATTGGGATTTTATGAAAATATCATTGGAATATTTAGGTAGAGATTAGGTAATTCTAGAGATATGAGAGATAATATTATGGTCAGACATTTATAATACACTTATCATAGGTCTCACACCAGCTACTAAAATCGCCTTCTCGATGAGCCCATTAATGGTGGGATGATTTCTTTTCATTTGTGTTGCAACAATATTACAGTGTGATGATTCCATTAATATTTCAACATAGATTGTCTCCTTAGTCCATTGGTTGGTACCACTAAATGGTTTATTCTTGATATTTTATTATTATTATATTATATGGTTATATCTTGGTAAATTAAGTTTCTCTAACTTTTTTAGTTTTATTTACCCAACACTATGTAATAAAATTATTTTCATTATTTTCCCTAAAACTAAAAGTTTTTCATTTGTCTTAAAAAAAATGGTATAAAATATCTGACAATATCCTACTAGGCCCTTTTCTCACACCATACATATACACATTAGTGCATATATAGACTTAGTTGTATATGATACAAATAAAGGAAAGGATCACACTTTTATAGTGGTGTTCCATAGTCACTTGTTAAATTTATAATGATATTGAGATGTGGAGGTCACTATAGGTAATAAAGAGATAATATTATTTTTGTGATATTTTATGATATTTAATATTAAGTGCCTCTCTTAAAAATAAAGTTATTTTTTTACCTTTATATTTTGGATCTTTTTTAAACCTTTTATAGCCTTATATTTTTTTTAAATGTTTGTTATTTTTTATTCATGTATCTTTTATAGAGTGTCTCCTTTTGGATTTATGTCTTTATGAGCATGCCCAACTAGATATTTTAAAATAATTAAAGTGTTTTGAAATGTTTTATAAAAAATTATATGTGTCTAAAATTTCCTTTTTGGTTTTAAATAGATTTAAAATGAATTAAACACTTGTCATTTACTTGGGTTACATGCCAAGTGTTTTTCAAGTCACCTGATTGGATTTCATAATTGGATGTAAATTTTTTGAAAGCATATTTAATTTTCATTTTAACAAGGGGTTTGTGATGTTTTAAATGAAAATTTGTAAAATATATAGGGATTTTTTCCCATTTTAAATGATTAAGACTATTAGGTAATAATGTTTCTTTTAATTATTTAGAAAAAGAAATTGTGGTTTTGTGAAAGAGTGATGGGAACTGATTGATTAATTTTAAAAAGGGTGTTCTATTTTAAAGAGTAATTTTTTTAAATGGTTGGTTTTTTAATGGGATTTCAAGTGTGATTTTATAAATATTTTTCAAATAAAATTTGAAATGTATTTTTTCTATAATATTTTAAGTTCATATTTTTATATAATTAGGAAAACTGTTACATTATATTGGGAAGACAGTTAGTTTGATAATAACACCAAGGAAAGGGCATGTCACTAACCTTATCCAATCTATAAGATATCTTTCATGAAATCACTCCCCAAAAAGGTGAATTAATGCTTATCCCCATTGAATCTCCTAAAGATACTTTTCAACCCACATCACCTGCATGTTTTAAATTAGGGGAGTCCTCTACAATTACATCTTCATTCTGATTTGGTATTAGATTCTAAGGGGATGAGTCTCAGGAAACAAAATGAAATAATAAATATCATTAAAATGTTTATTTAACATTATTTTAAAGTCCCATTTTGTGTATTTATTATGTTAAATATTAATATTACCAAATAAAATAGGATGGATATGAATAAAGAATGGATGGATGCCAATTGTATGACAAAATAGTAGGAAGATAGAGTAAAAGAGTTCATCAGATATGCAATTTATCATGCATATGACCCACCTCAAATATTTTTTCCATGTTTTGATATTATTATTCAAGACTAATTATTCTAAAGGAGTTGGAAAAAGACTTGATCTATCAAGGAATATATCAAAGTTATAAATGTTTTAATAAAAATAGAGGAAAATTTAATGTAGCTAGTGGATGGGATAACATTTTGTTTTTTTATCATCTAATATGATTGCAAGTGTGTAAAATAAAGAAGGTCGTATCGAGGATGTTATTATAGATGTGAATTATAATGAAGATCGTATTGAGAAATTGATAATAATAGTTGAATATGAACATCACAATTGTCCAAAATTGTTTGAGAAGTTGAAGAGTTTTGAAAAGACACCTTTTTATGATGGTTGAAGTAAATATACAATAATTTCAGTCGTACTAAATATGTTTAATTTGACTGTCGAAAATAGATGAATTGATTCCAGTTTTTTGGAAAAAATTGATATCTTGATTGACATGCTCCCATAAGATAATAATCTCCATATCTGAACTTAAGACACCAAATGAATGGTATGCTCAATGTGTATAATCTCTAAAATAATACATGTCTACCCGAATGATTGTATACTATTTTTCAAATGACCAAAAATCACTTACAGAATACCCAAATGTGGTGATTATCGATACAATAAATATGAATCCGGTCATATGAAAGATTTATGGTAATTTCCAATCATTCCAAGGTTTAAGCGTATATATGGAATTGAGGATACTGTAAGTTAATTGACATTGAACGCATAGAAAAGAAATAAATATGGAAAATTATGTCACTCGAAAGACTTTCCTTAGTGGAAAAAAATTGATTATGAGTATCCCAAATTTTGAAATGAGTAGAGAAAACTTCATCATTCATTATCTACAAATGGAGTGAATCCTTTTTTTTAATGAAACAGTCACAATACATGGCCGATTTTGTTGATACGTTATAACTTCCCACTGTGGTTATGCATGAAACCAAAATACATCATGTTATCTATGCTTCTATCAGGACCAAAATAACTGGGTAATGATATTGATGTTTATTTCTATCTATTGATCAAGCATTTGAAATTGATTTGGGATTTAGTAGTTAAATTGTATAATTCTTATAGAAATGATTATTTCAAGTCAAGATCCATATTGTATGGGATGATAAAGGAATTTACTACTTATGGAAAATTTTTAGGATATATAATTAATGAAACCCAAGTGTATCTTATTTGAAAAAAAGGTACCCAGTCAATTAGGTTGAAACATTCATCATAGACTGTGTTTCTAGGACATCATAGATTTCTACCCCGATTGAATAAGTACCAATCTTGGACAACATAATTCTATGGAAGTTCAAAATAATATAAAACACCATATTCACTAATAAGTGATCAACTATTTGAGAATGTAAGATATGTGGACATTTATTTTGGTAAACAATTTTTGAAAAACCTTATGAAAACCATTTGGAAAAATAGATCTGTTTTATTGAATTACCATACTGGAATTTTCTATACGTCATAAATTTTTTGGATTTTATGCATGTTGAAAAACATGTACGTTATAGTGTCATCATCATGTTTCTAAATGCACCTAAAAAAATGTAATTAAGGATAGGTTGTATATTTTTGAGATGGTAATAAAAGAATAGTTGGCTCAAGTGTAGGGTAAAAAATGGTATTTTCATCCTTCAACTGCTTACACTCTTTCTAGGAAAGAGAGATATCTATTTTATAACTTCATGAATGATATAAAGGTTCTATAGGAGTATTCATCGAATATCAATAATTTCATGTCAATGATTGATTTAAAATTAAAGGGTCTGAAATCATAAGACTACGATGTTTTGATGTAAGATCTAATTCCTATTGATTTATGTTTCATTTTTTCCAAGAATTTCCATCACACATTAAATAAGATTCGTTTTTTCTTCAAAGATATATGTAGCAATTTTATAGACCTGAAGAAATTTATGACTATAGAAAGAGAATTTTCTGTCATATTATGTGAATTGGAAATGTTCTTCTCACCATAATTATTTGTTATGTTGGTTTATCTGATGGTTCACTTGGTGAGAGAGATTTGACTATTTGGTGATGTACCACATTGAATGGTATATGAATATTTTGAAAGGGTATGTCCAAAAAAAAGTCGGTCAAAGGGTTGTATTGTAGAGTGATATATTTTTTAGTAAGCTATTGAATTATGTACCAAATACTTATCTAGTGTTGAAAGCATTGGTCTATCGAAATCTCATCACACTGTGTGGATTGAGAGGGAAGGAATTTCAGTAATATATGTTGTCACAATCAATATTAAAGATCAGGAGTAGTCCCACCTTTACATTTTACATAATAGTTTGTAGGATCCCCATGTGCTGAAACCCACGAAGAAATTATTTGGTATTTGAATCCATTAAGGGATGAAATATAGATATCAAATACATATAATAAATAGTTTATAGGATGGTTTTATGAAAATATTTTTAAGGAGTTGGATGAAAATATAGATTCAATTTCAGAACGACTTTGAGGGATAGTCATAGGATAAATTGGGTATGTATTGTCTTAAAGTGGTTATATAATTAATGGTTGTACATTCTATAAAAATGAAAATGATGAAGATAGTACTATGCAAAATAGTGATCTTACACTTGTTGCTGAAGTGATTCTTGTTGTTGGTACTAAGGATATAAATCAAATTTAAATGAATAAGACATACTTTAGCATCATCAAAAAAATATGGGAGTTGGATTATACAACATTCCTGGTTCTGGTTTTTCAATTCAAGTGGTTTGAAAATAGGAATATTATTAAAATAGATGAATTGGGATTCGTGAAGGTTGATTTTAGTAAGGATTGGTACAAATAGGAACAGATTATGATGGAATCATAGGCAGTACAAGTATTTTATGTTCCAGACCCCTAAAATCGAAAGTGGTTAATTGTTCTAATATCAACCCAAAACACTAAAGGATCAGATGAAAATTCAGCTGAGGATGACCCTTTCATTGGTATGTTGCAATCATTTCACTGCAGTCCCTATGTAAATGGTGTTTTTTATATCACAGGAGACCAAAATTAAGGGATTTAGATAGTTGATAACGGGGTAAAATCCCTTCATCCATTAAAAAACAGTGTTTAATAATCAGGTTTTATTTTTTGTAATATAGATTGTGTTCAATCATGTTAATATATGTTCACTACTATATTTTTGTAATCTAATTTAAATGTTCAACCACTTATATAGATAATTAATTATGAACATGTTAGTGCTCTAAATACTAAAGAAAAACATGTCTCTTAACCTGTTATTGCTCACATTGAAGAGAAACAATGACTTTCTGTATGTGCTAGTACTCCTAATAATAAGGAACAATTGGTTTCTCAACCTGTTGCAGTGCCCAGTTCAAAGTTACAACAACCATATAGACATGATGATGTTGTCGTTGTTGAAGAACAATATATTGATAATATTGAATCCAAGGAAGTGTTAGGTAATGAAGGACCGGTGAAGAAAAAATGACAGGAGCACTATAGTTTTATGGTGTTAAAAATACCATTAAGGTGAAAATCAAAGGCATAAAATATGAGTTCTGATGGAATATGTGGGGCCAGTATGTTAACCTCAATAAGTTTATTTTAAGTAGTTTCATTTTAATAATCACTCAAAAATTCATACCGATTGATGTTGATTTGGGGCACGATGTTGTGTCCATTCTTAAGACACTGATGTGGGATGAGATTATGAAAAAATTAGGATATAATTTTTTTTATTTTACTAAAAAACAAAATAATGAAACATTAACTTACTCTTCATCATCCCTTATTGAGTGAATTTATAGTAGATGACTCCCATAACATATATGTATTAATGATTTCTAGAAGGATTCAGAGAGGCGTTCACAGAATTCTAATGAGACAACATCTTAATGTTCTTGAAAGGAAAAAAATCCTCACACACTACTTATTTATACACACCTAATAACCCAGGATGTATGGTATGCATTTACATAGCATCATGAAAATTTGTATTTTCAGGTACATTGTGGCTAGGAATATATTGTTCGATGATACATGTATTCATCACTTTGGTTGATAATTTTATTTGTATGAAATAGTAAATGAGTGCCGAAAATAAGGAATGAGCAGAAAAACCAACGTACCCATATCATAAAGTACAAATATGGTATGCTTCACTTGAAAAATAATTGTAAGTATTTTAAATCAACCGTAATACTTTTATGTGACAATAAACAAAAAAAGAATATTTTTCCTCTGTTTATATATAGATTGATGACTCCAAATCATAATCCACTTCCATCCCACACCATGTGCAATGGAAGGTGGTGCATGAAAATAAAGATGAGTTACTAATAGATGAAAACACAGATTTTGTTTTGGGAAATATGTGTAGGTATGACATAATAAAAATTATATTTCCTTTAAATTCATTTTACTAAAAAATTATTACTTATTTTTCCAATATTTTCTATCTGACATAGTAACAGGAATCAAAAACAAATGTACTAGATAAACACATACTATCGGTGGCCTTAAAGAATACAAATTAGTGTGGCCGCATCAGAGGTGTGTTTTTTGGGGTGACACATCAAACATATTTTGAGGGAAAAAATAAGAGGAGGATAAAGATAAAGAAATGAAACAGATGGAAAGACTATTTACCCATAATGAAAAATTACAGTGGTGGAGAGAGATGTTATCAACTTTTATGGGGGGAATAAAAGAGAATAAACAATCAAGAATAACCATTTTGTGAAGATCCCCCCCCCCCACCAGCTTTGAGGCGAGCCATTCCCCTCAAAGAACTATATCAATCATTTTAATAAATATTCTAATAATTGTTTATATGAAATTTGAATCAGACAAACATCGATACCTTTCATGTGCTGGTATTATACAAGGTGAAAATGGTTGTAATTTATTTCTATAAGCACTCACCATCACATTTTAGCGAGGGAAACAGTTTTCAATGTCCATGAAAAATGTCTACACAACAAACCATTTTCAATATGTCAAGAATGAGTGGTGATTAGAATAGCTCATGATCCAAACACTGAGATACCTGTTCCACTAGATGATTATGATATTCATATGGTCGACCGAACTGTTGGAAAATTCATTGCATTTCCATTAGACCTTGTAAAAAACATGTTGATAAAGAGGTATTCATTTCCAATTAATTTTTTAAGCTAAACATTAAACAATTAATGAAAAAAGGTATCAACTATTCATTGTTATTATAGATGGAAAATTGGAATGGTGAAATGAATGAATGGCTCAAACACATCTAAAGGATCAACCAATCAATCAAAAAGTTATTCTAGAACCACCATTACCAATCCTATTTCATATCTACATTTACTAACATTGATGGTTCATGTGGATACAATGTTACAAAATAGTAGTAGTCACATATTTTATTTTGAAGAAAATATATACATAGTGGAAGGTGAATACTACATTGGTGTTGAGAATGTATGTGAAACCCTATACTATGATTGGATAGGCAACGAATTCTTAAATGTATACATGAGGTATGTTTTCATGATTTGATTTTCCAAAATCTGATATACTTTGTTAATTAGGAATAAATACATTTCATATTTTAGGAAGGTGTATGTATCAACACCAATTGAATGCATTTTCCCATGATTTTTTGGACCCGTTAGTCCTCCTTCAATTTCAACAGAACAACAAAAAATTGAATCTAACAAAATGGATGAAATAATGACACACCTAGTAAAATCATTTGAAAGAAAACTTTCAGATTAAATAATATTATTCATACCAAGGATGTAGGGGTAAAACTATACAATTTAATCATATCACGTATATTTTTCATTTCTTCCATTACTTATTCCTTTTTGTGTTTTAGGAATCATTGGATGCTCATTGTGGTCAATTTATATACTCCAAAGACTTATTTTCTGGATTCACTGTATGGATACCCAACAAACCGGCCACACATGATGTCATTTTTCAATAAGTAATACACTACATCAAATGTTTTAGAACTAATCTTCAATTTATATATTTTATTTTATTTTTTATGGGGATTCTGTTATGATTGTTTGGTACATCAATATCATAAAAAACAAGGAATGAGGCTAGGGGATAAGCACAAGGATTCTGACATGTTTTACATCTGGAAAAGTATCATGGTATATATAATAATATTTCACTATCCAAAAAATATCAAAACATATTAATTATTTTTATTAATGTTTCTATAATGTTTGAAACAAACAAATGGAAAATATTTTGGTTATTATGTTTGTAAATTTTTAACAGAGATTGTATTCCATGAACAAACTAGCATTCCTGAAGAGGTATTTTCAAAGATAATTACTATTTTATTTAAATTATTTATTAATAATTTGTGTATTTATATTTTTTTAGTACTACTATGACTTTAAAAAATCCTCATATTCACAAGATGATATATATTTTCTTATAAATGAATGGGTAGTATACTTGATGATAGGATGTACCAAAATATCATAAATATGTGACTTTCATAGAAGTAATATATTGTTTGATATTTATATTTACTTTATTGATTTTTAGTATTAGTCATATAAGAACTGTTTTCTTATATAGGTGGATTCCTTTTCTCAAGTTGGGGTGGTTTGTTCAAAGCTTCTCATACTCATGAGAGATTGGGCATCGAGGCTGCAACTAAGATAATGAAAAAAATGGGTCAAGAATGTACACAACCATCATCAAATAGTAAATTCCTACCACTTATTTAATTAATTTTTGCATCATTTTTTCTACTATTTATAAGTTTATTTACTTATCATTTTAATATAACGCTTAGTTTTTTTCCCAAATCTTTATGTTTTCCATTGCTTCTCTTTGTCGAGCTACAAAAACTATATGGATTTGATGTTATTTATTTGAGAAACATTTCTTGTTGAAAACCATTTGAGTAGAGTAAGATCATATGCTCATTATGGTGACTTCTCGTGATATAATGGGAACACAAGGTTCCTCCACTCTCCAATATTTCCACAACGAGAAAGTTTTTTCGACTAAGTATATCAATTCAATATGTAGTGTGGACAGTTCGAGAAAGAAAGGTAATGGAAATCGTGATAACATTGGTAGTTAAGGTTTTTTTGAGACTTTGGGATGTGTAGGAATCAACTACACCTCAATATGAGAAATGGTGTGACAATTATGACTACAAGTTCTTCTTTATATTTAAAATTGGTATAAATTTTAGTAAAAAACACAACTCACATACTCAAAAACAAGAAAACTTATTCAAATGATCTTGATAGTTTAAGAAAAAGGTCCATAAGGAATTTGTGACATGTAGGAATTAGTCAAAACTCAATTTTATACATGATATAACTAATATGATCGAAGTGGATATTGATAAAGCTTATGATAAATTGGAATGGATGATCATTATTCGGTATATGAAGATATTTGGTTTTCATGATTGGGTCTTTGATCTTTGATTCAGATGTTACTCTTTGCCTAGGTTATCTATTTCCCTTATAGGAAAGGGTTTTGGCTTCTTCAAAAGCGTGTGAGGTGTGCGGAAAGGGGACCCTTTGTCCCCCACTATGGTCATTCTGGCATAGGAAGTCTTGTCCCATAACCTTAATATGAGCATGAATGAAATAATGATTATCCCATATCATAATCGAACTGGGGATGGTAGTATTTCTCATCTCATGTTTGCTGATGATATTCTTATATTCATTAATGGTAGGAGTAATTCTCTCCATAACTTCTTAAAGTTCATGTTGATGTATGGTGATTTACACTAAAAATGAATTAATACAAGGAATAGTAGTGTTTTTATTTCCAATAAGTGTTCTGTTAGAAGATGCAAGTCCATTCAAGACATCCATGGGATACAGAGGAAAAATTTTCTAATGATCTATCTCAGGGCACCAATTTACAATGTATAAATTTAAATGGGTTTCTTTGATTATATTATGAATAGAATTTTGGGGAGGATTGTCAATTGGAAGAGAAGATTCATTTCCTTTGGCGGATGGGTTATGTTAATCACCAGTGTTCTTACTTCCATTCCAATGCATGTTCTCTCAACTATCACTCCTCTAAAAGGGTCTTTTGATAAGATGGAGAAATCATGAAAAAGTTCTTGTGGGATGCCAACTCCTTGGTCCGTTATCACTGGGATTCTTGGAAGTGCATCACTAAACTGGTAGATGAGGGAGGTATTCATATAATTGACGTTAAAGAAGCCATGAAAGCATTATATACATGGCTTGGGTGGGATTTATAGTGGTGGGATATTTATGGGCCACTTTTTTAAGAAACTGTTACGGAAGTCATTGGGAAGACTGGGACAATCTTAGTGGAAGGCTTTCGAATCTGGAAAAATGTGTACTGAATAATTTGGAAGTCCTTTTGGATGTTACCTGATGGGTGGTTTGGAGAGGATCAATTAATTTATGGAGGGATAATTGGGTGGGTGAGAAGCTATTTTTTCGGGATGTCTAAGGACTGATTTGTCTATTAAGGAATTAAGCATTTACCCCTCCCATCTAGATTCCATTCTGAGTAATGAGCTGATGGAAATCAACAAAAGTATTACCTTCAATGAAGAGTCAGATAGATGTTGTTTTACGAGGTCGTGTTTGGGTTCCTATTTTCATGGTTATAGAGAGCTACTACATGTTGTTCCTATTTGAGATAAGTGGGTTTCATGAAAATGGTGAAAGGATATTCCAACGAATATGAATTTTCTGGTCGGGAGGCTATAGAATCGGTCAATCACAACTAAAGATAATATTCAATCCTAGGGTATTTCATTGGCATCTCACTTCTTTTTTTGTATTAACCCACATCCTAAAAATGCTTTTAATTTATTTTGTTTTCGAAATTGGGCTATTAGATTTTGTTCTTCTATGGGTCTTCGGGCATTTTCCAGGTGGGATTATGCTACTTTATAGTACTTTATCGCTAACTGGTTCATGGGATCAGAGCAGTGTGTAATAGAGAGTAAAATATGCAGCGTCACTTTCAACGGCATTTTCTATACATTATGGGATTCTTAGAATATGGTCAGATTAGATAAGAGACCTTTGATGACATTTATTCAGGTAAAGGAAAAGGCACTCATTCATGAGCTAGCCTCGATTTTAAAAGGTGAACAACTATCCCAGGTGGTTGGAAGATTTCTCAATAGGCCAATTATTACATCCAGTTCCCTAGGTCATTGGGTTAGATGGCTTCCTCCATCTACTAGCACCAAATTGAATGTGAGTGGATAATTATTGAATGGAAACATGAGAGGGGGTGGTCTGCTTAGAGACACAAATGGGTCAATTTTGTTGACTTTCAGCGTGTTTTATGGTCTGGGGAACTCTCTGTGTGCAGAGGTCAGAGACTTGCATACCAGATTCACTCTTTGCACTAGGTTCGGTTTGTAGAAATATGAGTTCAAGTCAGATTCTGAGGTTTTTGTGTGATCTCTTCAAGGGAGAGTTGATCCTCTTTGGAATCTGGTTTATCTTATCAAAAGTTACTTAAGGTATGTCAATGAATGGCGTAATGTTCACCATTTTTGGAGAGAATCCAACTTTCTTGCGGATGATCATGCTCATGTAGGAAGTGAAGAGGAGTTGTTGATTGTTTATTCCAGTTTAGGTTCTCTTCCGCATGAATGTAAGGTTGTTTTCCTGGGGTACACCCTTAGGTTTAATCATTCTAGGCCCCTGTGTGCTGCCCTAATTGGTCTTTTGATGGGTTTCTTTTCCCATATTTAAAAAAAATAAATTTTCGATCGATCGACAATTATTTTAGTAAAAATAACATGTGACAAGCTAAAAACCATGAAAAAACAATCTAATTGTTTTGATATCTTAGTAAAATGATCCATAAGTCATTTTGAATTTTTGGAATAAGAAAAACTTCAATCAGACGCATGGTGTGACCGCTATAACTCTAAGTGTGTCTTTTTAGTTAAAATTGACATTAATTTTAGTAAACATAACTAGTGACATATTGAAATATGAGAAAATAAATTCAAATTATTTTGATACTATAGGAGAAATATCCATAAATAATTTGTGACATGTAGGAATCAAGTGAACATAAATATGATGCACGGTGTGACTGATATAATTTTGAGTGTGTCTATTTATTTTAAATTCACATTAATTTTAGTAAAAATAACAAGTGACATATTTTAAATCGACCAAATTTTTTATTATTGTTTTGATACATTAGTAAAATGATACATAAGTCATTTTTTACATGTAGGAATCAACCACACTTCAATAATATGTAATATGTGACCTCTTTAATTCTATGTGTGTATTTTTATTTTAAATTTACATTAATTTCAGTAAGACGAACAAGTGACATATTGAAACATGATAAAATAAATTAAGATTGTCTTAATATATTAGGAAAATGACCCATAAATCATTTGTGGAATGTATTAACCAATTACACCTCAAGAGTATAGAGACCCAAGCCTTTTACATAAAACATTTCATGATTTTAAGCATAATTAATCATCAGAGTACAATCCAAGGATATATAAGTCTAGTGTCTTCGAAGACTAGGTACATATAACATAAAACATGGGGCTAAAAAACTTCATTATTTAATCTCCATTAAGAGATTCTACTTCCTTTGAGCCCTTACATCTGCATAGGGTACCCTGGGGAACACATGAACAAAGGGATGAGCTAAAAATCCCAGTAAGGGAATAAACATAAGGATACATCTCAAGAACATGAGTTAGGAGGCATGACATAATGATATCCAATGCATGAAACTCATAAAATCATTTAATATAAGAATGGGATCATATAAAAATGGAATCATATAAATGTGGCAGAATCATAAATCATATCTTTAGTACGGGTCAAGACTAACCGCCAATCCTGTTTTCCATTTTAGTACGGGTCAAGGCTAACCTCCAATCCCGTTTCATATCACATCTCATGAGACTTAACCTTACCCAATGCATTGGAGTGTTATATGGGAGCACCCATCCCAACATTTTCATAAATATTATTTCCACATAAATATTATTTCCATATAAATAATCATACATAATCAGCCATACAAAAACATAAGGTTACCCATGGAGATAATTGGGTTCCACAATCATGACATAATGCATAACCAATGAGTGTATCATAAAAGTGTCCACAGAATAAAGGGATTAGAACATACATGGATGTTCATAAGGTAATTTAGGCATAAAACATGGTATTTGGTATCAAATATAAGTTTCATCACATAAGAAATGTATTTGAGAGACATTAGCATTAAAACATTTTTGTGCAGTTTAAAGGAAAATACTATAGAGCTTTTAAAATAGTGAAGAAGAAATTTTTTTATATCAAACCAGAATTGAACCAAGATGGTTTTCATAATAAAAATTACCGAATTTACAAAGACAATTATGTCTTAAAACAGAAGATAGAGTGCACTTGAAATTGGGTAAAAGTTCGGGAAGTTCTTTTAGAACGAGTGTGCTTATTGGGAAGTATCGAAGAGAGATTCAATTAAAAGCATTATATCCCCGAAATAGAATGAGATATGGATCTTAGAACATGAGTTTGAAGAATATAAAATGACTATTGAAGTTCTACATAAAAAATAAAACACAACTATATTTTGGTAAAAAGAATGATAGAGCAACCTGAAGGAATAAAGGAAGTTCGGGTAGAATCCAACCTAGTTTATCAGCATGGTATCGGGTGTAATTGAGAGGGCTTGATGAGAGATATAAGGGGTTTCCCATCACTTATAAAACATTAGGTAAGTATGTTAAAGGTGTATAAACATACCTCATCACTTGTTATTACACAAAAATGCATAGCATAGAGAACAATCTTGATTAAAAGTGAAAAGTGGAAGATCTCATACCTTAAATCTATTGGTGTTCTCCACTTGTTATTAATGACCTGAATAAACAAATTAGGATTATTAATTAATAATTACAGAACCTCCTATATATTCAATTTATATATTATAACCCTTTTTAGTTCATTAAAATCCTTTTTGATTAGTTACAAGGTTCAATTTCATTGTTCGGGCTCGTTTGTTTACTTGGCTTTAAAAGATCGGTTCACTTATATTCAAGTTTGGAATATATTAAAGATGAAAGTGGTAGTCTAGATTTTATGTCATATTCTTTAGTTCATATCCAAGAGATTACATGGTTTTAATTTTAATTAGGTTACTTATAGTGAAGTCAAATTATTATATATATAACCATAGTGATAACCATTTTTTAATCAGTGGATTTGATTACAATGAATGTGTTTGGATTTATAAATTAATTCCATTTGTACCAAAGGATTATAAAACCAAAAATAGGATATATTACATATTTAATAATCTAGTTCATCCATAAAAAAAATGGTTTCATGACCATAATTAAAGATAATAACAGAAATTGATAAACTGTTGTCCATGAATGTGCTAAATTAGCACATCTCAAACCGTGCTTTCATTTCATTCAAATAGAAGGGTGGGAAAAGGAGAGAAGATAATGAAATATACCAGTAGAATGAAGAAATTCCAGTAAATTTATGTTAATAGATTTATCATACTATTATGGTGATGGGAGGTGAGGAAAGAAATAAAAAATAAAAGAACTTAAAAGAAAAGTAGAAATTGGGAAGATGAATTTACCTCTTGAGACTTCCTCCTTTGAGAACCTCTTAAGGGGAGAGGTTTTGGTATTTTGAGAATGCTGAGAGATTTTGGACGTGGGGGAGGACCTCGGGGAGAGATTTGGGCAGAATAATGGCAAGGAACAAGTCTTGAGAGGAGTGGAGAGAAGAGGGAGTGAAGGGGGGTTTTAATAGTGTAGGGGAGGAGGGATTTCATAATATTATAATCATTAATTTATTATTTCTTCCCAAGACAAGGAATAATAAGTATTCCCTAACCAAGAATAGTAAATGGGTCATGTGAATTCGAACCATGGGTGGTGACATCATCCATGATGCTAGGAATAGTCTATTTAGCCTATAATGTATATATACAGTAAATTACCGTATTTTACTATTCATCAAAATTTCAATTATTTCAGAAAAATCCCAAAATTTAACCCTAACCATTTTTCAATGTGTACAATACAAAAATGGAGTCCATTTTTCAATAAATTTTTTTTAAATATTATTATTTTAATATTTAATTAAAATCATAATTTATTATCAAAAACCAGTTTTAAAATACTCATTAACTCATTCTAAAATATAGGCATAACATACTTCCAACTTGAATATTAGTTTTATACCATCATAGGTGAGGTTACTATTCATTAGGGTATATCACTATTCATAAGGGTATGTTACTATTCATAAGGGTAGGTTACTATTCACCGAAAATTATGTTTTCCTTATCAGACTCCAAAAAAACATCTTCAACACAACCGTGTATGTCAGATTTTCAGAATTGCAAACACAGAAGTAACAAAATTATGTTTAAAGGTCACCTATCACTTAGTAGTTCATTATTTTTTAATTTTATGGCATATTTATGAGAAGGTAATTTCCATTAAAAACATTGGGTCGTTACATTCTTCCCCCCTTATGAAATTTCACCCTCGAAATCTCATTTTACATTATAGGAAAAAAACAGATGTGGGTACTTTTCCTTCATTGCTTCCTCCAGTTCCCATGTTGCCTCTTCGTACTTATGGTTTCTCCATAGTACCTTGACCAGATGAGTAGTCTTTTTGCGCAGAACATTGTCTCTATGATCCAAGATCTCCACTGGCTGCTCCTCGTAAGAGAGATCATCCTCCAACTGTATCACCTCTGAAGAGAGTACATGTGAAGGGTCTGGTATGTACTTCATTAAGAGGGATACATGAAAGACATCATGAACTTGAACCATATTCGGTGGAAGTGCAAGTAGATAGTCCACGGATCCTATGCAGTCAAGGATCTCAAAGGTCCAATATACCTTGGGCTTAGCTTCCCTTTCTTCCTGAATCGCATGACTCTCTTCCATGGAGATATTCGAAGGAAGACTTTATCTCCAACGTCGAACTCCAAGTACCTTTGACGGTTGTCAGCATAGCTCTTTTACCGACTTTGAACAGTTTTGATGTGTTTCTGGATGACTTGAACCTTCTCTGTCATATCTTGAACAAGTTCAGGTTCAGGTAGCTTTTTTTCTCCAAATTCATCCTAACAGGTTGGAGTTCTACAACGCTTTCCATACAGAGCTTCATATGGAGCCATCTGAATACTCGAGTGGAAGTTATTGTTGTATGAGAACTCATCCAATGGGAGATGATGATCCCACCCACCTTTTAATTCTAGAGAGCAGGCTCTACGCATATCTTCAAGCATTTGAATAGTTATTTCCGACTGGTCATCAGTTTGGGGGTGATAGGTTGTGCTGAAATTTAATTCAGTACTCAAAGAATGTTGAAGTCTCCACCAGAATTTATATGTGAACCTTGGATCACGGCTAGAGAAAATCGAGAGTGGAACACCGTGCAGTCTCACCAATTGCTTCACAAATATATTTTCAAGTTATTTAAGTGAGATATATTCTCGAATAGCGATGAAATGGGATGTCTTGGTGAGTCGGTCAACCATAACCCATATCGCATTATTTCCCTTCGACGTCTTTGGGAGACCCATGACAAAGTCCATAGTAACATTTTCCCATTTCCACATGGGTATAGGCAATGGCTGTATCATACCTTTGGAATTTTTTCGCTCAGATTTAACATGTTGACATACCAAGCACCTTGATATATATTTCTCAATTTCCTTCTTCATGTTATCCCACCGGAAGTGTTCTCGGAGATCACAGTACATTTTGGTACTCCTAGGATGGATCGAGAAGGTTGAGTTATGTGCATCATTCAATAGCTCCTTCTTTATCTCTGGATCAGATGGTACAGATAATCGTGTCCCAAATCTTACTACTCCTTCCTTATCAATTTTGAAATCAGAGGATTTCCCATTTTTAACAGCTTCCACACTTTTCTGAATTTCCACATCCTTTCTTTGAGCATCCTTTATTTTCTACAAGAGGGATGGTTGAGAGATCATTTGAGAAAGGATTGATTATGTTCCTCATTTAATGATTCCCATGTCCATCCTTTTCAAATCTAAGAAGATCAGATCCTTTTCAATTCTCATCATTGATAAAGATGCAGGATCATTTCTACTTAGAGCATCCGCAACCTTGTTTGCCTTACCGGGATGGTAGTGGATTGAGCAGTCATAATCCTTGATGAGGTCTATCCATCTTCATTAGCACATATTAACCTCTTTATATGTGAATATATATTTGAGACTCATGTGGTTAGTATATATCTCATATTTTTTCCCAAAGAGATAATGCCGCCAGATTTTCGATACAAAGATCACAGATGCCAACTCCAAATCATGCATGGGATAGTTTTTCTCATGTATTTTCAGCTACCTTGAGGCATAGGCTATCACTTTATCATTTTTCATTAGCACACAGCCTAAGCCTTTCTTAAAATCATCACTATACACCACAAAGATTTCTCCACTTGAAGGGAGTGTGAGTACCGGTGCAGTGATAAGCCTCTTTTTCAACTCCTTGAAATAGTCTTCACATTGTTGTGTCCAGGCGAACTTTAATCCCTTCCTTTTCAGCTTGGTCATTGGGTTTGACAATCGTGAAAAGTTCTTCACGAATCGTCGATAATACCCAGCTAGACCTAAAAAGCTGCGGATCTCTATTACAAAAGTCGGCCTCAACCACTCTTCAATTTCCTTCATCTTGAAGGGGTCCATAGATATCCCTTTCATGGTGATAACATGCACTAAGAAATATACTTCCTCCATCTAGAACTCATATTTATTGTACTTTTCATACAACTTCTCCCTTCGCAATGTCTTTAACACAGTTTTCAAATGCTCCTCATGTTCCTCCTTACTCTTGGAGTATATCAGAATATCATCAATAAAGACCACCACAAATTTGTCGAGGTAATCTCTAAAGACTCTATTTATTAAATCCATGAAAATTGTTGGAGCATTAGTGAGTCATAAGGGAATCACTATGAACTCATAGTGTATATACCTCATTCAAAAGGCAATCTTGGGAATTTATTTCTTCCTCACCTTTAGTTTGTGATATCCTAACCGAAGGTCCACCTTAGAGAAATAACTTTCCCCACGAAGCTGATCAAACAATTCATCTATCTGTGGAAGGGGTACTTGTTCTTTATTGTGATTTTATTGAGCTCATGATAATCATTGCAGAGGCGCATTGATACATCCTTCTTGACGAAGAGGACTGGAGCACCCCACGGTGAAGCACTCGGGCATATAAAACCCTTCTCCATATTCTCCTATAATTGCTTCTTCAGCTCTTCTAGCTCTATGGTGGCCATTATGTAAGGTGTCTTTGAGATTGGTAGTGATCTAGGGATAATTTCAGTTGAGAACTCAACCTCTCAGTCAAGAGGAAGACCAGGCAACTCTTTGGGGAATACATGAGTGTAACCCCTCATGATGGGCATGTCTTCAAAAATGATTCTATCCTTTATTCCAATAATTTGAGATAGATATACTTTCTCACAAGGAAGCAGTATCCAAACTTGAGACAAAGATTCTAAAGGAGACTCATCTTCTTCCTTAAACTTGTAGAGAATCGGAGGATGCTTCGGGATGTGAAAAGTGATCTCCCTTTCCTGACAATTGATGTTGGCCTTATACAAAGATATCCAATCCATCTCCAAGATAGCATTGAACTCCACTAAAGGATGTATGACTAGATTTTCTGGGAGGTTTAGTCCACAAACATTAACCAGGGAGGAGTTATAAACCATGGATGCAATAATTTCCCCATTCCATGTTCTTACAGATATCTTTTCCTCCAAATTTTGAGGTGGTGTTTGAATAGTTCTACTAAACTTTCATGATATGAAAGAATGTGTAGAACCATAATCAAATAGTACATTCGCTATTCTTGAATTAATAACTAGCGTACCTATCACCACATCGTTTTCCAGTTCCACCTCAGTAGTAGTGATATCATAAGCCCTTCCTTGTTGCCTTGGAGGTTGTTGTTGATTGCCTCCAACAACCCTCTGCTTAGGGAAATTGTTCACATAATACCCAAGCACCTTGCAGTTATAACACTGAACTGCAGGCTCAGTGTTGATCTGAACCTTCTTTTCTTCTGCAACATTAGCAGGATTTTTCATATCCCTTTGGCAGTTCTTGGATAGATGACCAAACTTTCCACATTTTAAGTAATTCTTGGTTCCCTTGAGACAATCACCAAGATGCTTCTTCCCATAATTTTTGAAAAGCGGAAAGTGAGGCTTCATTCCATCGTGGGATTTGATTGATGAACCACCCATGTTGTTCTCCATTTTCCGCTTCTTGTCACTAGGCCCATGAGACCACTGAGAGTCTCCATTCTCCATTTCAACCTTGAGGGCACAACATACAATCTCCTCATAGCTGTCGAAGTCTTGAATCGGCAACACTTTTCGTAGACTCGGCTTTAGTCCGCTAAGGAAGTGATCCACCTTTCTTTCGGTGTTCATGACAAATATAGAAGAGTACCTTGAAAGCCTTGTAAAGTTCACTTCATACGCCTTGATGAAATCATCTTCCTTCTGCTTGAGTCCAAGGAACTCTCTTTACATCTTGAGATGGAGGTTTCAAGAAAAATATTTGTTGAAAAATATCCTCTTGAATTCCTCCCACTCTATGGAATCAATTTCCTCTTGGGAATTTGTATTCTTGATCAGTTTCCACCACTAATCAGCTTCCCCATCAAAATGATAGACTGCCAGTACAACTTTCTCTTCTTCCGAGCACTGGAGGACAGATAAAATCTTTTCAATGGAGTTAATCCATTGTTCTGCGAGGAGGGGATCAGAAGACCATCTAAACATGGGAGGCATTTGTCTCAGGAAGGATTCTACAGCAACTTGCTCTTTCCTTGGAGGAGGGGGACGTTCTACCTGATTCAAGTTATTATTCATAACTCGAGACAGATGAGCAAGTATTTCCATGAAGTTTTGAGCACCCTCTTTTGTCACATCAGGCATGTCATTTGGGAAATGATCACATTGCCTATCAAATTGGTTGTTGGAACGAGTTCTTCTATTTCCCACCATTAACTAAGAAAAATAATGTATAATTAGAGGTCTTGAATACTTAGCTATTGATCATAAAAAAGAAACTTTGAACATAAAAGTATGAACTTATAAATAAGAAGTATATCCTGACTTGTGATTATTAAAATTTATATCTAGGTTATCCTAGATCTATTTCTTAACTTATATTATTATGGGCTTGTTTTTTCCCTTAATAACGGTTTGTACTAAGCTCTTGAATCTACCGAAGGATATCCCCCAGGAGTGTCGTAACCAAGAGTGTAGCAAGACCTATTGTTGTTCACTAGTTCCTATTCGAGTCTAGCTCAAAGTAGTGTTTTCAGGTTTTACCCCTAGATACATCTATTCCAGAGCCGCCTCTACATTCTCGTATCCAGATAGTGATGTATTTTCTTGATAAACCTTTTACTCTATACTCACCAAAATTTAGGACTGTTTTCTTATACATAGTCTCATCCTTAATGTTCTCACTAAGGTGCTCTATTCCTAATCTCCAAAAAAATATACCATCCTCTGATACTAACTATAGAGACCCAAGCCTTTTACATAAAAAATTTCATGATTTTAAGCATAATTAATCATCAATTTACAAGCAAAGGATCGATAAGTCTAGTGTCTTGGAAGACTAGGTACATATAACATAAAACATGGGGATAAAAAAATTATTTATTTAATCTCTATAAAGAGCTTATACTTCCTTTTATCCCTTACATATGCATAGGGTACCCAGAGAACACATGAAAAAAGGGATGAGCTAAAAATGCCAGTAAGGGAATAAACATAAGGATACGTCTCAAGAACACGAGTTAAGATGCATGACATAATGATATACAAAGAATTAAACTCATAAAATAATTTAATATAAGCATGGGATCATATAAACATGGAATCATATAAATGTTGAAAAATCATAAATCATATCTTTAGTATGGTTCAAGGCTAACCACCAATCCCATTTCCCATTTTAGTACGGGTCAAGGCTAACCGCCAATCCCGTTTCACATTGCATCTCATGAAATATAACCTTAACCAATGCATTGGAACGTTATCTGGGTGCACCCATCTCAAAATTTTCATGAATATTCTTTCCATATAAATATTATTTCCACATAAATAATCATACATAATCAGCCATACAAAAACATATTGTTACCCATGGAGAGAATTGGGTACCACAATCATGACATAAAGCATAACCAATGAGTGTATCATGAAAGTGTCCATGAAAGAAAGGGATTAGAACATAAATGGATGTTCATAAGGTAATTTATGCATAAAAATGGTATGTGGTAACAAATATATGTGACATCACATAAGAAATGTATTTGAGATACATTAGCATTAGAACATTTTTGTGCGGTTTTAAGCAAAATACTATAGAAATTTTAAAATAGTAAAGAAGAAATTATTTTATATCAAACTAGAATTTAACCAAGAAGGTTTTCATAATAAAAAATACTGAATTTAGAAAGTCAATGTTGTCTTAAAATAGAAGATAGGGTGCACTTGAAATTGGGTAAAATTTCGGGATGTTCCTTTAGAATGAGTGTGCTTATTGGGAAGTATCAAGGAGATATTCACTTAAAAGCATGTATATCCCCGAAAGAGAATGAGATATGGATCTTAGAACATGATTTTGGATCATTTAAAACAAATGTGGATGTTTTACATAAAAATAATAGACAACTATATTTAGGTAAAAAGAATGATAGAGCAACTCGAAGGAATAATTGATGTTTGGGTAGAATCCATTATAGTTTATCATCATGGTATCGAGTGTAACTAAGAGGGCTTGATGAGAGAGATAAGGGGTATCTAATAACTTATAAAAAATTAGGGAAGTATGGGTAAGGTGTCTAAACATACCCCATCACTTGGTATTACACAAAAAGGCATAGCATAGAGAACAATCTTGATTAAGAGTGAAATGGGGAGGATCCCTTACCTTAAATCCTTTGATGTTCTCCACATGTTATTAACGACATGAATAAAAAATTTAGGATTATTAATTAATAATTACGAAACCTATTATAAATTCAAATTATTTATTATAACCCTTTTTAGTTAATTAAAATCCTTTTTAGTTAGTTATAAGGTTCAATTTCATTATTCGGGCTCGTTTGTTTACTTGGCTTTAAAAGATCGGTTCACTTATATTCAAGTTTGGATTATCTGCAAGATGAAAGTGGTTGTCCAGATTTGAAGTTATATTATTTATTTCATATCCAAGAGATTACATGGTTTTAATTTTAATTAGGTTACTTAGATTGATTTCAAATTATTATATATATAACCATAGTGATAACCGTTTTTGTTAATTGGTGGATTTGATTACAAAGAATGTGTTTTGATTTATAACTTAATTCCATTTGTACCAAAGGATTACAGAACAAAAAATAAGATATATTAAATATATAATAATCTGGTTCAACCATAACACAAATGGTTTCATGACGCTAATTAAAGATAATAACAGAAATTGATAAACTGTTGTCCTTGAATGTGCTAAATTAGCACATCTCAAACGGTGCTTTCATTTCTTTCAAATAAAAGGGTGGGGAAAGGAGAGAAGATAATGAAATATACCACTAGCATGAAGACATTCCATTACATTTATGTTACTGGATTTATCATACTATTATGGTTAAGGGAGTTGAGGAAAGAAATAAAAAAAGAAAAGAACTTTAAAGAAAAGAAGAAATTGGGTAGAGGAATTTACCTCTTGAGACTTCCTCCTTTGAGAACCTCTTAAGAGGAGACATTTTGGTATTTTGAGGAGGATGAGAGATTTTGGGTGTGGGGAGGACCTTGGGGAGATATTTGCGTAGAATAATGGCAAGGCACAAGGCTTGATAGGAGTGGAGAGAAGAGGGAGTGATGGGGGGTTTTTATAGTGGAGGAGAGGAGGGATTTCATAATATTATAATCATTAATTTATTATTTCTTCCCAAGATAATGAATAGTAAGTATTCCATGACCAAGAATAGTAAATGGGTCATGTGAATTCTAAACATGGGTGGTGACATCATCCATGATTCTAGGAATAGTCTATTTAGCTTATAATGTATATATACGGTAAAATACCGTATTTTACTATTCATCAAAATTTCAAGTATTTCAGAAAAATCCCAAAATTTCACCCTGACCATTTTTCGACGTGTAGAATCCAAAAATGAAGTCCATTTTTCAAAAATAATTTGCTAAATATTATTATTTTAATATTTAATTAAAATCATAATTTATTATCAAAAACCAGTTTAAAATACTCATTAACTCATTCTAAAATATAGGTGTATCCTACTTCCAACTTGAATATTATTTTTATACTATCATAGGTGAGGTTACTATTAATTAGGGTATATCAATATTCATAATGGTATGTTACTATTCATAATGTTAGGTTACTATTCACCTAAAATTATGTTTTTCTTATCGGACTCCAAAAAACATCTTGAACACAACCGTGTATGTTAGTTTTTCGAAATTGCAAACATAGAAGTGAAAAACTTATGTTTAAAGGTCACTTATCAATTAGTATTTCATTATGTTGTGATTTTATGGAATATTTATGAGAAGTTTATTTCCATTAAAAACATTGGGTCGTTACATATATAATGCACAATGTGACCGGTATAATTCCAAGTGTGACTATTTATTTAAAATTGACATTTATTTTAGTAAAAAGAACAAGTGACATACTAAAAACCATGAAAATGCATTATTATTATTTTGATACTTTTTGAAAATGATCTATGAGTCGTTTTTTATGATTAGGAATCAACCACTTCTCAATCTGATGCACAATGTGACTGGTATGACAAAAAATATTTGTTATCAGTTTAAAATTGACATTTTAGTTCAAAAAGTATTACTCATTAAAAACAAAGAAAACATGATCAATCTATCTTAATAATTTAAGAAATATATTCATAAGTTATTTTTGATGTGTATGAAGCAGTATCACATCAAATAGACACACGATGTGATTGATATGACTCAAAATGCATGTTTCCAGTTTGAAATGACATTTTAGTAATAAAAAAACACAACTGACATTCTGAAAATTGAGTAAAAAATTCTGATTATTTTGATAATTTAGGAAAATGATCTATAATTCATATTTGACATGCAAGAATAAACTTCAACTCAATATGATTCATGGTGTGGTGGGTATAACTCAAAGTTTATCTTTTTATTTAAATTGACATTAATTTTAGTAAAAATAACAAGTGATATACTGAAAACTATGAAAATGCATTCATATTGTTTTGATAGTTTATGAAAATGATACATGATTCATTTTTGATGTTTAGGAGTCAATTTCACCTCAATATGACGCACGGTGTGACTGCTATGTCTCCAAGAATGTATTTTTATTTAAAATTGACATTAATTTAAGTAAAAAAAGAATAAGTGACATACTTAAAACTGAGAAAACACATTAATATTGTTGTGATAATTTAGAAAAACGATATACGAGTCATTTTTTCTGTATAGGAATCCACCTCACCTCAAACAGACACACAATGTTACCATTATGACTAAAAGTGTCTATTATTAGTTAAAAAATGACATTTTAGTACAAAACATGTCACTGGGTGAAAAAAATGAAATTGAACTATGATTGTATTAAAAATTTAGTATAGTGATTCATAAGTCATTTTTTACATGTATGAAGGAGTATCACGTCAAAACGATGAACAATGCGATCAATATGACTTAAAATGCGTGTTTCCAGTTTGAAATACCATTTTAGTAAAAAAACTAAACTATAATAATGAAAAAAAGAAAATGAATTCGAATTATTTTGATACATTAGGAAAATGATCCATCAGTACATTTTGACAGGTAAGAATCAGACACACCTCAATCTGGCGCATGGTGTGACCAGGTATAATTCCAAATGTGTCATTATTTAAAACTGACATTAATTTTAGTAAAAGAAAGAGGGACAAACTCAAAACCAATAAAACACATTTGGATTGTTTCAATATTTTAGGAAAATGATCCATAACTCATTTGTGACGTGTAGAAATTAATCCCACATCAATACGATGCATGGTGTCACTCGTGTTACTCCAAATGTGTCTTTTATATAATGAATTGACAATTTGTTTACATATTCATTCATATTAATGTATAATTTATTTATTTATAGTATTACTAACATAATATTTGTTTAATTGTATAGGCGGAATCTTTTTCTTAGGTTCTGATGATTAGTTCGGCAACTGATACCATGGGTGGACATTTTTGAGAGGGGATCATGGGCATCAAAAGATGAAACATAAATGTTTTTAAATGTTCATTGGATAATTGTAAATTAAATTATATAAGACATTGTTTGAAATGTATATAGCAGTGTTTTTATGTATATACCCTGGGTGGACATTTTTTTATTCATGATTTCAATTAAATGTATAAGGCATTATTTGAAATTACAGGTTTTTTCTGTGTGTGTTGTTATATTAACTATACACTTGCAGCAAGCTGGCCCTTTATTAGTGATATTTTGAGCACTGATAAAGGTCCCTTCTATCATCCCCTTTTATAACATAGATAAAGGAACCCCTTTATCAGCGCCATGATTAACAATGCTTTTTAGCACTGTTAAAAGCCTTTTTATGCATTGTAAAAGGGAATATCTTTAGTAGTTCATATATAAATGATTATATGTATGTGTATACGTGTATATGTGTATATACATGTGTGTATGGATATGAGTGTATTTGTAGATGTGTATGTGTACATATGTATGCTTCTAATTCACGTAAATGTTACAAATTCACTTTTTTACTATTTTTGTAATTTATTTAATATAATTTATTCATTTATTATTATAGATTCATTCATAATCACTACTACAAAAATAGTCTTTATCAGCGCAAGAAAAGTGCATTAACAGTGCTAAAAAAAGTGATGTTAATCAAGGTGAGGATAAAGGGGGTCCCTTTCATCAGCGCTTAGAAAAAGGCTAATAAAGTCAACTTTTATCAGTGCTAAAAAAACGCTGATAAAAGACACCTTTATCAGTGATTTTTTTAGCAGTGATAAAAGTCAAAATAATAATTATTATTATTATTATTTATATAATGCGAGGGGGGCTTTTAAATGCACTTGACCCCCCTATCAGTGCTAGGCGGACCCCCCTCAATCTATCCCATGCGCTGCCCTTCCTGCGCATCCCCCACACATGTCCACCTCCTTGCTTCCACCCAAACTCGATTTCGGGACCTCCTGTTGGGTCGGAACAAACGAGGAATGAGATGACAAGAGGGGGGGTGAATTGCCTTTTAAAAAAAGATTAACAAATTAAAAATCAAAGTGAAAGTGCAGCGGAAATAAAGAGGCAAGACACACAAAATTGATATCGGAGTTCGGCCAAAACCCGGCCTACGTCTCCGCTCCCAACTCAACCGTTGAGAGATTCCTACCGCTTGCTTTTCAATGGTTTTAGCAAGAAACCCACTAGGCTTTGAGGTAGCACTAGGACCTATTACAGCTTGCTTTTATTGGTTTAGCAAGAACCCACTTGCTTTCAATGGAATAGCAAGAACCCACTAGCCTTTTTAACGGGTGAAGGCTAGCTCACCGAAAACTCAAGCCTTTTAAAAGGAAAGGCTTGAAGAAACCTCTTCACACCTTAATGGTGATGTGAAACCCAAAAGAAAGGGGGATGAAGAAAGAGTTTGGGGTTTGTAGGCACAAACCCAATTTTAAAGCTCAAAATGAATAAACAATAAAAACCGTATTTGGAGAAGCCTTGGGCGCCTTTGATTGATTGGAGATGTTGAAGGCTGCTTCCAAGCTTCTTGGGTGGAGCTCCTTGGATGTGGAAGTTGTTGGAGCACTTGAGGTTCTTTTGAAGGAAGTCGCCGGAGGTTGGCCAAATGATACAAAATGTGTACGGTGGCTTTGTATATGATCCGGTTGGTGTCCGGGGCTTCCTTGCCCTTTATTTATAGGCATGGAACCCATTGGGGGCCTTCGGAGCCGTTGGAGAAGTCCTCGGAGCCGTTGGAGGCCAAAAGAAGGTTGACTGGTCAAACCCAACGGCTAGTTTGACTGGGCTACCGGCTGGCCGGTACAGGTCCACCGGCTGGCCGGTGCCTTGGCAGAGGAGAAGAAGCTTCTGTCCAGACTCCACCGGCTGACCGGTGCCAGATCCACCGGCTGGCCGGTGGGCAGACAGTAGCTACCACTGTTGTCTGGGTTCCACCGGCTGGCCGGTGGTCAGGCCACCGGTTGGCCGGTGATATGGCAGTGAGTGGCTCTTCTGCCCAGAGTCCACCGGCTGGCCGGTGGTGAAGCCACCGGTTGGCCGGTGGACTGAATTTCAGTCCACTTCACCAGCTTTCTTGGGCCAAACTTTTGGAAGTCAATTGCCTATCATCCAAAAACACTTTAAACAAAATGTTAGACAAATAATAAGGTGATTGTGATCATGAAAATCAAACAACGAGGGGAACGAGAGGTACAACAATCTCCCCCTATTTTGATGATCACAATCACCAAAACAATCAAAGTAAAATACTGAAATTGAAAGGAAATGCTAAGCACGATGAAAAGGATTCTCCCCCAATCAATCAAGAAATTTCTCCCCCTTTGTGATTATCAAAATAGAATGGGGCATAAAACTTGATTGAGGGAAATTTTGAAAAACAAGAGATGGGATTTGAAAATCAATTGAAATTTTGGAAATTGAAAGATTTGAATCAAAAAATGAATAACAGTTTGAATTGAAAGTTTTGAATCAAAATTGAAATGAAAATTTTGAATGAAAATTTGAATTGAAGTGTTGAAATTGAAAGTTGGAATCGAAAATTTTGAAATTGAAATCAAAAGGGATTAATTTGAAATTGAAAGTTTGAATTGAAACAAAAAGCTTAATCAATCCTAACTCCCCCTAAATAAAACAAAAGATCATCGGGGAGAGGGATTTTGAAAAGAGATGATTTTAGGCCCGGAGAGACTTGCTAGAAGGGATTTTTCAATCCATACTTGTCTCATAGCGGGTCTTCTCCTATAAAATTCATCCGAATAAAAAATCGATTTGGGCCTACCATACCGGGCGTTTTTGCAATTACATTCATATATCATGTGCCCGGGTTTTTTGCAATAGTTACAAAATTTATAACTAGAGCTCCCCCTTACAAAAACAGTGGGTGCATGGGAGGAGGAGGCTTGGTTGGTATAGCCAAGTCCTTGAGTGGTCCTAGAAATTCGTTGGGAACCTAGGAGATTGTTCAAATTTTGTTCCCCTTGGGTGAACTTAGCTAGGGTCTCCCTTAGGTCTTTGATGGTTGATTCCATGGAATCAACATTTGGGAAATTTTGGATTTTGAGGGACATCTCCTCCTTCTCTTTGAGAAGTTGTTCTTTTTCGGAGGAGAGTTTTTTGAAAGACTTTTTTAAAGCAACGAATTTTGAAGATAAAGCATGAAAACCTTTTTCAAGTTGGTCTCTAGCGTGTGAGAGTTCTTCATAAGATAGATGATTTAAAGAATTTGAAGAACTAGAAGACGAGGAAGAAGAGTCGGAAGATGGCCAAATGATACAAAATGTGTACGGTGGCTTTGTATATGATCCGGTTGGTGTCCGGGGCTTCCTTGGCCTTTATTTATAGGCATGGAACCCATTGGGGGCCTTCGGAGCCGTTGGAGAAGTCCTCGGAGCCGTTGGAGGCCAAAAGAAGGTTGACTGGTCAAACCCAACGGCTAGTTTGACTGGGCTACCGGCTGGCCGGTACAGGTCCACCGGCTGGCCGGTGCCTTGGCAGAGGAGAAGAAGCTTCTGTCCAGACTCCACCGGTTGACCGGTGCCAGATCCACCGGCTGGCCGGTGGGCAGACAGTAGCTACCACTGTTGTCTGGGTTCCACCGGCTGGCCGGTGGTCAGGCCACCGGTTGGCCGGTGATATGGCAGTGAGTGGCTCTTCTGCCCAGAGTCCACCGGCTGGCCGGTGGTGAAGCCACCGGTTGGCCGGTGGACTGAATTTCAGTCCACTTCACCAGCTTTCTTGGGCCAAACTTTTGGAAGTCAATTGCCTATCATCCAAAAACACTTTAAACAAAATGTTAGACAAATAATAAGGTGATTGTGATCATGAAAATCAAACAACGAGGGGAACGAGAGGTACAACACCTCCCCCCTTGCGTTCCTGTACCTTTACCACTGAGTCATTTCATTTTTTTCTCTATTTAATGATATGTCTATTTATTTATATATATAGTTATATTTATTCGTATATTAATATAGATTCATATTAATATAAATATATTTAGCTATATTAATATGTATATATTTATTCATATATTAGTATATATGTATTTATTCTTATATTAATATATATTTATATTAATATTTTTTTATTTGTATATTTATTTTTATATTAATATATGTTTATAAGATTAGTTTTAAATACATTTATAAATTATGTTTTTATGTGTGATTATAAACAAATTAATACATACATACAAACATATATACAACACACACACACCGACACACACATACACACACTAACATACACACACACACACAAACACATATATATTTATGAATAAATATATATATATGTGTGTGTGTATTTGAAAAGTCATAGAATATTAAAACAACCATAACTTCTAATCCAAAAGCCTATTTCAACTCCACAACTAGTCAAATCGAAGAAAATGAAACAATATTTGATATGATATGTGGTACAGGGTGAACCGAAATCTGGATCAGAAGTTATACTTGTTTGAATGTTAACAAATCGGGGTATCCCAACTAAAAATTCAGTTTTGGAGGCCTTCTGGGCCTTTTTTGGCATCGAAAAATGTAACCAAAGCTTTGCTTGGGTCAGTAGCACATAGAGCTCATCACAGGATTTGATTTGATATGTTTTAGAGCACCAGCAAACATTGGGATCAAACGTTATGGCCGTTTAAAGTTTGAGTTACATTTTCAACTTATTTTAGATCATTTTGTAAAGACCCGGGAATTTCAAGGAATTTTTTTTTAAATACTTTCGAATTTTACTAGTCTGTGGCTTCTGACGGCGTTTGATTCGGAGGCCCGATGTGCCCGGAATCAATTTTTTGGAGTTTATCTCGGGTACGTTCAATGAATGAACGAGCGGGATTTTCTAACTTTTGAACTGGTGCTCGGAATTAAAATCTGAGGGCACCAATGAACTCGCAGCGCCTGTAATTGCTTAAGGGGACACTTACCGTAGTTGCGTTTGCAAAAGAGGAGAAGATAATTATTGGGGATTTGTTTAAAAAATAAATAAAAATTGTCGGAACAATTTATATTTTCATAAGGTGGTTTTTCCCTCCCATGGGTAGTTAAGAGTGGGGCCCACATCCACTTAACTACCCAAGTGGGGATGTTAGAGAGGTGGGGGCCCGCACGAGCCCCACCATTTAATTCTCTCTAAATCTCCTTAAGAAACCCCATTAATTTGACAAACCACCATTAAATGTCGCCTCAATCCATTAAATTATGTCAACCCATAATTTAATGAGGAACCTTCCTTTTACCCTTTTTAATTTAAACTGTCAACGCGTTTCATTATGGGGAACCTTCTCTATCCCTTCTTTAATTAAATGACAACACATTTTAATTAGTGTGGTGAATTAATTATGGGAGAGTTTCTTTGCGTATAATAAAATAATAGGGGGAACCTATTATTTTATCAAGGGGAGAGCTTCGTTGTGCGGGGAAGAACGTCAGCCTCCAACGAAGAACGACGAAGACCGCCGGCCTCTGACGAAGAACGCCGGTTCCTCGGAGATCGACGAAACGCCACCATTCTTCTTCCTCGCGGCCAGAGAGGAGACGCTGCTTCCTCCTCAGCGCGCCCCGATGACGCCTATGATCCTCTTCTCCGTGACGCCATGTACCGCAACGCTGACGATCGTCTTCCTTGTTGAGGTAGGGGTTTTTGGTATAAATTTCTCTATGTGATTTTTATAACCTCGACATGGCGTGCTTTATAGATGGTGATTTTAAAAACCACTAAAGCGGTGGGTGCGGACTAACGAACAAGTCTGAACCCACCGTTGTTTTGTTCCTGATGCACGGAATCATTGGCGATGATGAAACAGGACCATTTTGGCGATTGAAGGTCGTCACAGTGATGTACGGGTCCCGAGATGACCGCAGGTGCAGACGGGGGCAAGAACAGACCACCGGAACGACTCTGGTGGCCCGCAGAAATCACTGGCGGCGCGGGTCGTCGGCGGCCGGCCGCACAGAGGCGGCGGCGCCCCGGCGCGCCGCCGGCAGGATCCCGCTGCAGCAGCAAGGGGCCGGATCCCGCGGCCGTGCGGGATCCGGGGGGGGACGCGGCGCCAGGCACCACCTCCGCGGAAGAAGGGTGGGGGGACCACGTCCCCCCTGCTCGGCCCACTGGACGAGCCAGCGCACCCCCCGGCCGGGCCGGGGCGGGTCGCACGGACCGGGGCTGACCACGCCCAGCCGGGTCAGGATGCGCCCTTCTGGGCCGGACCCGGACCCGGGTCGGGTCGACCCGGTTCGGCCGACCCAGGGGGCAGGTCGGGCCAGGCCATGACCCCCCACTTCGGACCGCTTTTGGCTTTTTGCCCATAACTTATGCTACGGAACTCCGATCGACGCACCTTTAGTTGCATATGAATCCTTGAATCGAGACGGTCGTTTAGATATATTACACTCGAGGTTTTTGGAAAAGTTTGGGTATGGCCGGGTTGGTTCGAACCTGAAACCAACTGGGCACTTGGAGCGGAAACACTTATATCTCAAGGACCGGACACCCGATTGACGTGGTGTCAATTGAGTTGGGATCCTTTTGTCGAGATGGTACTTTTGGATTACTCCGCTTGAGGTTTGGACGCATCTAGAGTATGTTCAGGTTGGTTTAGCTTAGAAACCAATCGGGCCCCTGGAACGGAAAAGCCAATAACTCTCAGACCGGGCGTCTGATTGACGCACCGTCTGTCGCGTTGGGTTTCTTTTGACGGGATGAAACTTTTGGATACATCAACTCTGGACTTCATGACAATCGATGTATCAAATCTTTTTCTCAAGGAGCGGACCCTCCCGGAATCGAGCATGTCGTGTGCGGGAACCCCAGAGCTTGCTGCGACTACGACGACGACGACTGTACTTGGATCCTCCGTGGGTTCGGCAGCGACGGCTTCAGTACTGGAATCCTCCGTGGGTTCGACGACGATGACTACTGTTCTTGTATCCTATGTGGGTCAGGTAGTATTGACCTCTATACCTGTATCATGTGTGGGTCCGGCAGAGTGGCTGGTCTTGTATCCTTTGTGGGTCCGACAGCTTAGCTGGCACTACAAACAAAATGACTTATACCAACATAAAATTATTGACAGATAATATATCTGTTGGTAAAAAATGATCAATTCCAACAGATATTAAGTTTTATTGATTTTGATTTTAAGTCCCAACATTTGTTTTTATCAATGGATATATCTGTTGGTATTGATCGCTTAACACCAATGAATGTTTTTCCAATAGTTAAATCTATTACATTATATTACTAATACCAACATTTTTTTACTAACACTTGAATCTATTATTAATAAAAATTATTACCAACAAAATATTTTATTATCAATAAAATCTGTTACAATAAACCATTCATTGATAATAACAAATTATGAGTAATCATTTTTTTTATATAGATTATTATTTTTAGGACCAAAGACAATATTCACTTTTAGAGGATTTATTAAAAATATCACCTTAATAATGATTCTATTTTCCAATGTCTTTCATTTAATAAATATTTAAATACTTTTATAAAAAATTTGAATTACTATGATATTTTAATTTAATAAACATAATAAATAAAAACATGGTTTTAGATTAAAAAAATATGCATAATTGAAATACAATTAATTAACAATTGATATTCGTATATTGAAAATTCATTTTATATTATAAAACAAAAATATTATTTTTTATAAAATATTATATTTATTATATAACAATAAATTAAGTAAATGGTAATGGGTATTTACATATTGATTTTTATATAATATATTATTATATATTATTTCTATCTGGTTTTATAAAATTAATAATTTCTCTACGTATATATATATTTATTATATTTTTACTTTAGAATATTAAATGTAAATTTATCTTTTTATTCTCCAATGTGTTTACAGACTTTCTACCGACACACTCGGACGCTGCTCCAAATCGGTTAGGTCTAGATTACCTGCTCGGCTCCAATCCATCAGCTTCAATCCTCGCGCCTTCCTCGGATTCCCAGCTCCGACGAACGTCTTTGAGGATGGGGCTTCCTCGGCCGCGTCCGGAGTCCTAGTTTCCGAGGGACTGTTGAACATCTCTGAGGTGGCCGAAGAAAGGAACCGTGATTAATCGGTCCCTGCTGTAGGATTTCACAGGGAAATTAGTGGCGGTGTCGAAGGAGGCTTCAGAGTGTCGGAATGTTGTTCGGTGGTTTCCTACGAGGAGATGGGCGTGGGAAAGGGAGGTTTATCCACTGATGAGGACGGTGCCTCTGTTTGGTCAATCCTGATGAACGCTAGCACCTGTGATCATGAAGAAGAAAGGGAATACTCGGATGTGGGAGAGGAGGAGAATTCCTTTGATGAGCTTTGTGAAGAGATGAAGAAGATGAGCGTGAATGAGCTGAGGGTGGGGGGGGCTGCTGAAATTTCCAGGGAAGCACACAAGGTTTGTGTACAACAGCGAGGACGAGATTGGAGAAGAAGTGGTGGAGGAAGGGGGAGGAATGGAGAGTGCATCACCTTGAAAAGTTCACCTCTCCGCTTCAATCTTGCCCACGCATGAGAAATCTCACACTTTCCCCAATCATGAGGGCGAATGTTCCCATGCCACAATCCATTTTGGCACCTTTAAGGTAACATGAAAACCTAAAATCTTTACTTGCTAGTGTTGGGTAGCAGCCGCCCCTCTAGGATTTTGCGTCACTTCCCCTTGATACCTAGGTTTAAGAGTCTATTTATGTCATCTAAAATAACCTCTCTCATGACATGGCACTAGCATGAGCATGTTAAAGATTTTAAGTTAAGGCACTCGTCATATTCGTATGCTTGGAAAAAATTTAATGATAAGTATCATGAGTTTGCAAGTGATCCAATAAATGTTAGCTTAATCTTGGAAAGTGATGAGTTTAATCCATTTGGTTTCATTTCATTACTTGAGGAGGTAAAAGTGTGGGGTGATATCCTGGATGTTTCGTTTTTCTTGTTTTATAATCTATCCTATAGACAGCTCTGTTTCAATAGATGGAGTTGTCTTCTTTGATGGTATTTTGCTAACTGTGAAAGAATAACTAAATGACTGTTATGACGGTTGATATTTTCTGCATTTCAAGGAATATATTGTTCTTGTTATGAAATTTTATTATGCTGTTGCATTGAAATTTTATGTAATTCAATACATATAAGTTTCATGTTTCAAGAAGCTATACTTTGGCTTCATTTCCATGTTTTCTGCAGTTCAACACATATAAGATTTCTGTTTCGATGTTTTTTTATTTTTCATCATTTATCATGCATGAAATACAATGACGTGTAGTCAATGACTGTGATTTTAAGTGCTTTATTCAAAACATTTATCATTTTATGGAAGGTAAACAATGAATCTGCAGGAGCATTGAAGTTAGAAGCAAAAACAGATCAAGAAAAATCAGATTAAACTCTTTCAATCTTGGAAAGTAGTTGGCAATGGAGTTTCATGTGCTTATTTTACTTATTGATTATTAAATGTGTTTTTTGCATAGGTTTTTATCGATATTTTATCGAAAAAAATGATTTTATATGTTTTAAGTGATTTTTGTCAGGGAGTGGGGCTTCAGAGGAGGGTTTCGGTTGATTTATTCTGCAATCTAGAGTGGCTGAGGAATCCTGTTTAGGAGCTCACTGCTCGTGTTTGGTCCCTTCAGGTTCCACCCAAAATTTTCACCATCAAATCATCTCTTTCTTGTTTTAATCATGTCTTTGACTTCAATGGTGTAAAATGTGCTAAAATGGATAATGAGATTCAATGAGATCTAGTATGTCATGTATGTGTCCATTTTACACCCCATTAGATCAAGCTAAGAAAATGATCTTTAATAGCATAGATGTGGTTGGTATATATTAAGGGTGGGGAGATCTTTTTAGGATACCCAAAACAATTGTTTCCTATAACAATAATCTAAGTCTTAGCCATAGGAAATAATGTATATAATTTGTATAATTACTATACTGACATTGCGAAAGTGGTGAAGTATGGAAGAGTTATGATGTCATGCTCATGTAGTAGATAAATGCCTCCTGAAACTTGGTTCCTCTCCCCGCCCAATGACATATGCCACTCGGCCCTGATCTGATCAATGCAATTGAGGGCACATCCCGTATCATTTCCTTCAATATTCAACCTGGTCAGGTGAACACATTTTCCCTCACAAGAACAAAATTAAAATCTTTATGTTTAAACTAATTTTACTCTCAAGTTGATGACTATATAAAGATATATCAGTAAAATAGTCATTACTGGCCTTTGAGTCATCAATACATGAATTATCTTGTAATGTTAGAACATGAGCAGCCTCTATGTTATTAGTTTCTTGATCCATAGTCTACCTATCACCAACATTGAGGGTTCCAAGAGCATCCTTATATTCAGGAGTGATATTAAGAGGATCGACTACCCTTACCTTATCAATAACCATCTCATCATAATGAGTGGTATTCACCATAGCCTATGAATTCTACCCAATATTAGTGTCCAGACAATCTTCATTTTGAGGTAGATTCAAAGAGGCTCAGATATGATTTATTCTCTCTAAGAACCAGATGTATAAAAATAGAATGTAAATAAATGATATGTTAGCTCAAATCCAAAGTCAAGGGAGAAATAGTGCATACCTAAAGGAAAAACCCATATATGATTTATTGTAAGAAGATCCTAAGATAGATGGATGACCTAATCTTTATTATCTTAGCTCCATAATGGATAACTAATCTGGCATAAACAGGATAGAGAGGGTATTAAACACCAACTTAGATGCCATGATGCACACCCCATATGATATTTAATTCAAACTTGTAAATCTTAGCCACAATGTATGTGCTGTGAACAATAGAGAGATCCTTTTAATAGCATGAATGTTTGAGAACTAGGTACTGAAAATACAGCAAAATGAGTGTTTAATTATGAGTGTGTGTGTATGAGAATTTATCTCCGTGCAAGAAGAGTTGATGTGGAATACAAATTACTATTAAGATGAAGAGATATGTGCACAAATGTTAGTTAGTAAACAGTATTAAAAAAAGTGCACGGGAGGAGATGAAATGTTTGATACATACTGTTTCCATTTAATTCATTTTCATAACTTATTGCAGATTATATACCCAATACATTGTAGTACAGTTTGTTTAAACTCTTTTTGACCAACCTGTGTATATTATTTACAAAACAAGGATTGAAATCTTCCATGTCTATTATTTAACATGTGCATTTGGTTTATTGAAGGTTCTGTATTACGTTTGTAAGGTCTTAAAAAAATACACATGATAATTATGAGTATGTCGACTAATAGTATACGATTGGTCAACATACTGATGTGGATTTCATTGTATTATGTATTACATTTGTAGGGTCCTTTATAGCATACTACGGCTGCTATTTAAAGTTATTTGTAATGTCCATTATTTGTATTACACAACCCTTGAACAATTACTGAAGTGTACATGACCCAAAAAAGGGGATCATTGATACAACTATTTGGAGTTCTTTAATTTGATACTTATTATCAGACCAGGTTACCTGGGATCTGGGAGGATGTAAAAGGTCCCAAGCCACATGATAATTTTGATCCAATCTATTTCAATGTCACCAGCTCCATCATCCATTTCAAATAAAACTAACCCTTAAAATAGTTTACATGCTTTGATCATAAATATCATGCATATTTAATCACTGCAGTGGATTTCATTGTACTTTAAATAGCACCCGTAGTGAGCTGAAGTGGATTCCATTGTACTTCATATATTTACTCAATGTTTCATTGAACTGTAATACAAATACTTTGTTTGATAGTAAGTACGTCCTGCACAGCTTACTGCGGGTGTTATTTGATAATATTTACGTCCTTCAGTATGTACATCATACACTTCAGTTATTGTTTTAATGTTCTGTAAAGGATGTATCAAAGATTTTAATCTTTTTTTTGTTAATAATATACACTACTAAAATTCATCGAGTATATTATCGGTAATAAATTATGAAAATGATTTAAATGGAAAAAGCATGTATCAATCCAATATATATAATCAGTCAGTATGAGTAGGTACACCATTACTGTTTATGGTCAGTATTCCTTTACCATTCGGTGTTTAATCATTTATGACCAGCAGATTATCTTGGTCGTTCTATCCGTACTCCATTAATCCAATGTAAACAGTATTTGTTTACATATTATTCGAAATTTAGTGTAGTAGTAATTAATGGAAGGTTTACAGTATGGTATATATTTCTATATGGTGACTCCACGATTCACCATTAAATTTATCTTGGCTGGTCTATTCAATTTATTTTTAACTCAAAATACTACTGACATATTATTCAAAATTTAGTACGCCATTACTGTTTGTTCAAAGCACATACCTCTTGTCCACTTGTTTTGCTATGAATTTCTCATCTTTTTGCTGAAATTTGGCTAGGGTCACTGACATGAGGGTATTGAAATGTAGTTGAAGAGGTGTGCCATCAAAGATCTGTATGGCCAATGCTAATGAAGGTTCCTTCAAATATGTAACTAGTATCACCCTTTTTTCTTCTTTTTGCCTTGTCAACATAGGTCTTCACTTACGGGCATTTTTGTTTGGGGTCCTCCTTTATTATCCCGTACTTGTAAAACACCTCCACAACCACATCAAAAGTAACATCGGTTGACAATCCATTAACATAAACATGTGTTTTTACTTTTAATTTAAACCAACTGTTAAAAGACATAAGTTCCTAGTTATATTCTTAAAATTAAATCTATCCTTAATGCTTAAGGTTTTTCATTGCACTATAATTTTTCGTCTATACAATTAGGTATCATTCTCAATTGAAAAGGATTGTTCTTATAAATAGAAATCAACTTTACTAGATTATGAAATTTATTGTAGTTTTTCTATATTATAGAATTGTGAGTTATGTGTCACTTTTAATTGAAATTAGTGTCATTCTCAATGGTTTGTGGTCATAGGTTGCATAATATTATTTTGTTAATATGATCACTTGTAAACACTTTTTTTGCCGTTAATGGTTCTAGTTATTTTTCTATTTTTGTGTTCGTTGGTTATTTTTTTATCATGCATTATGGAAGTTGTTGTGGTCATTGATTATATATTCTTGTTGTGGTCATTGGATGAATAATCATCTGGTTGTTTTTTTTCTCTAGTTATACCATCTTATGGTTGTTGTTTTCATTGAAAACTATTTTCTAATTGTTTTGTTTGTGTAATCAGAAAGTTTTTCGTGATGGTGCATGTCTATAGTGGACAGGTTTTACTTGTGATTAGAGTTGGGATAGGTGATGCTTCAAGCAGAGAAGGGTGTCCCACTCCAATCAAAGAGACGATGAAGTTTTGTATGGTCATATTCACTACAGTGGATAATAGTTCATGTGAAGTGATGAAGGTTTCACGACAGCGACATTCGATGTTTGCGAGAAATAGACTTCAGATGAGGTTTTTGTTCGGGGATGGATCGTGCATTTTTTTATTGATTCATTTTTTATTAAATTTCATTATTAATATAATTTTTTTTTTCTAATTTTGAACATTCATTTAAATTATCTTCTGTTTAATAATTAAATCAGATGAATTATATATGATAAATTAATAAATATAATATTAAATTTTACTAGTTATAAAAAATAATGATTTTTATTCAAATGTAATTTATAAATATATATTATATATTGGTAATATTATTACCAACAGATAAATTTATAAATATATATTATATATTGGTAATATTATTACCAACAGATAAATTAGTCACAAGAATCTGTTGCTAGACACTTTAACCAACATATATATTATCTGTTGGTATTATTATAATTATCACAGAACTATTTTATTTGTCGCAAAAACATTTAGCGACGGAGTTTTTACTGACAGTTTAGTAACAGAGACATATATGTTGGTAAAACGTTTTACCGACATAAAATGCACTTTTACCAATAGATATGTCCCTGTTGGAAAAAATTGAATATTTTGTAGTGTGATCTTGTATCCTTTATGGGTCCGACAACTTAGATGAATCAGTGGCTACATCTGATCATCTCTATCGCCTTACGAAATGTATACCTGTGTGAGATGAGTCTTGATTCTCAATCACTATCATTGATGTGGTTGACTTGTTTTCCTGTGTGGACTGAGTTGTGCTTTCCTGTGTGGACCGGGTTGTGCTTTCTTATGTGGACTGGGTTGTGCTTTCTTATGTGGACTGGGTTGTGCTTGGGATCGAGAGCTGGAGCCGAACTGTAACTGATGACTTAGGTATATGTATGAGCATATACCTAAGTAGAGTCGTTTGATACTTCATGATTGTATCTTTCCTTTCTGGTTTATCCTGCCTGGATTCTGAGAGACCTTCTGGGGTCTCGGGGTCCCTACTGAGTATCGTATACTCACCCCTACACGAGTTATGCCCGCAATACGTTGTGATGGATGCAGACCACAGACATCACTGATCGGGGTGGAGGCTTATGGAGGCTTGTGGAACTGGACGGTACCCGGAGGTGGACCACTTGGTGGGACGTACACGGAGCAGACGGTCGGACCCGAGGAGCTGAGAAGACTATCTGTACCCACCCTTCAGGTGAGATTTCTCGAGGATGACTCGTTGCTGTTTTTCTTAATGTTTTTTCACTTTTCTTTCAGTTATACTGTACTTTCAGTTGGGTTTGTATACTGGTCCATTTACTTTTTCAGCACTTACCTTGTACTCAGTTTTACTTAGTGTTTACTTCGCTTGCGTACTTTGTTGTGTATGTTACTTCATAAAGGAAATTCCTTCTCTTCTTTTGGAATTTATGCCTTTGGTGCTTGTCTCCAGCCCCTAGCCTATGGAAGGAGGGCTTGGGGTAGTCATGACACGGGCCCCGAGGACGGGTCATGACAAATTGGTATCAGAGGAGTCAGTTCTACCACAGAACTCAGGAATCTGATAATTTCTTCTCTATGAAGCAATAATGTTTAGAGTAATGAGTGTGGTTATCAGTCTAGGGAGTCCAGTATTGGTGCGGTGACCAACGTATCCATACACCAGGACACTGACTTATAATTTTCGACTCAGCGCACGAAAACATTGATTGCATGTGTGTTTTAAAAGTTTTCTTTGTGATTAATTTGTATCAGCTCACCAGGTATACTGTATTAACCGTGGCACACCTGTTTCTTTTCAGGATGACCACAAGACGACAATCAGCTAGGGTTCCGAGCTTTGTGCGAGGCGGAAGCCCACCGAGCGACGAGGCCTCGGTGCAGAGCCCCATTACAGTGGAGGCACCGGCGGTACCTTTACCCGCCGAGCCACCGATGCTACCCGTCCCAGCGGCGGAGAGTGCCCGCCGCCTGAGCGCGTTGCACGAGTTTCAGAGGTAAAGGCCGCCTAGGTTCTGCGGAGAGACATATCCTCATGCAGCCGAGGATTGGCTTGAGGCTATCGTCAGAGTCTTCAGATTGGTAGGGACACCAGCAGACCTCATTGTGATCCTTTCCGCGAGTCTTCTGCACGCAGCAGTAGGTAGATGGTGTAGCCTGATGCTCCAGGTGCACGATGAGACATCTCTACTTTGGACGGACTTCGAGAGCCTCTTCCGCTCAGAGTTCGTTCCAGCCACCCTCCGTGTGGTGCGCATCCAAGAGTTACTATAGCTGCGGCAGAGCAACATGTTAGTAGCCCAGTACTCGGCGAGATTTACCGACCTCTCGCGCTACTCTACGGACATGGTACGTGACCCATTCTTCCGGGCCCGAACCTTTGAGCAGGGCCTGAGGAATGAGACCAGTGCTTCAATGATTCCACTCAGCATCCCAACCCAGGCAGGGGTGCTGGAGCGAGCCCTGCTAGTGGAGAGATTTCTCGCCGAGCAGCCGTCAGCAGCGAGACCCACCGCAGGACGACATGGAGTGGAGTCTTCTGCAGCTGACAGTCGATATATTATGTAGGGGTCTAAGTGGACCAGGCCATCTAGTGGGCGACCTCAGGACACGGGTTCGGCTGTGCGAGGAACACGGCGCAGTGCCAGCCTTCCAAGGAGCAGACAGTGTTATGCATGCGGCGGGCAGGGCCACATGACTCGTGACTGCCCGACCCGCCATGCAGACGAGCAACAGACAGTGGAGGGACCTCCCAGGTAGAGGCAGAGGTTCGACCGTGGCGGTTCGCAGGGAGCAGGTGGACGAGGCAGAGGAGCTGGCCGAGCAGCGAGTGGTGGACGACGCTTCGAGGCTCTACCACCACCACCCCCAGGAGGTCCACCCCGACCACAGGGTGCTGGCGGGCAGAGGCAGGCTCAGCTCCAGGCAGCAGAGGCTTACGACCACGACACACCTGAGATTATTCGAGGTACTATCTGCGTCTACTCCACCCTTGCTGCAGTTCTTATAGACACAGGTGCGAGTAATTCTTTTATTTTCGCTGCCTTTGTTCGGAGTTTGGAGATTCCGACGGAGCTGTTAGCTCGATCCTTGAGGCTATAGACTCCTACGAGAGCAGACTCGACGATTATGCACTGGTGCCAGCAGTGTGAGCTTACTCTAGGAGGCGGGAGCTTCAGCTGGGATCTTCTTGTAGCGGCGTCGAGGCCTTACGACGTCATCTTGGGTATGAACTGATTATCTACAGTCCATGCTCAGATCGACTATATTTGGCGCAAGGTGCGGTGTGTCCGCACAGATGGGACCAGGTTCACCTTCACCGGTGAGAAGGGAACCTTCGCAGCATAGGATGGACTCCCGCATAGGAGAGGAAAGCCGATCACACATCAGTTGTCTAGTCTCATCCTCAGAGCAGTTGACGTGTGAAGTCTGAGTTTTCCTGTAGTGGTGGATCAGTATACAGATGTTTTTTCATGAAGATGTTCTAGGACTACCTCCTCGCGGGGAGGTAGATTTCTATATAGACCTGTACCCTGGGACATCACTGATATCCACTCCAGCATATCAGATGGCTCTCGCCAAGCTTCGTGAGTTGCCGGTACAGTTGGAGGACTTACAGGGGAAATGTTTCATCCGACCCAGTGTTTCACCCTGGGCTTCTACGGTCCGATTCGCCAAGAAGGCGGATGGGGGCTCGCGACTGTGTGTCGATTACCGTTGCCTGACCCAGGTGACCGTGAGGAACAAGTATCCTCTTTCGAGTATTGACGTCCTCTTTGATCAGCTCAAGGGAGCATGTTGGTTCTCAAAGATAAACCTCAGGTCAGACTATCATCAGCTCCGAGTTTGGGATGAGGATGTGCAAAAGACGGCCTTCAGGTGTCGGTATGGCCACTATGAGTTCTTGGTCATGCCCTTTAGTGTGGCCAATGCTCCAGTAGTGTTCATGAGTCTCATGAATAGGATCTTCCAACCCTACCTCAATCGGTTTGTCATAGTCTTCATTGACGACATACTGATTTACTCGACGACCGAGGAGGAGCACGCCTACCACATACGGATTGTACTGGATACACTCCGAGAGCACCAACTTTTTGGTAAGCTCTCGAAGTGCCAGTTCTGGCTTCGAGAGGTTCACTTCTTGGGGTACATCATCTCAGAGGAGGAAGTTGCAGTGGATCCCGCGAAGGTCGAGGCGGTACTTGCTTGGTAGCCACCCAGGAGCGTGGCGGAGGTGCAGAGTTTCCTAGGTCTGGCTGGATACTATCGGAGATTTGTGCCAGACTTCTCCAAAGTTGCATCACCACTTACAGATCTGACGAAGAAGGGGAAACCCTTCGTGTGGTCAGACAGATATCAGCAGAGCTTCCAAGAGCTGAGGCGGAGATTGACCAGTGCGCCCATCTTGAGGCTGCCAGAGGAGGGCGTAGGGTACATAGTATATTATGATGCATCAGGGACCGAACTCAGGTGTGTCCTGATGCAGGAGCGATCAATGATCGCTTACGGTTCATGGCAGTTGAGGCAGCACGAGAAGAACTATGCCACCCATGACCTGGAGTTAGCAGTAGTGATCTTCGCCCTGAAGATGTGGCGACACTATCTGATGGGCGAGCGCTTTACAGTCTACTCTGACTACCAAAGTCTCAGGTACATTTTCTCGTAGAAGGACCTGAACCTGAGACAGCGACGATGGCTCGAGTTCCTCTAGGATTATGACTTTGATATTGTCTATACTCCTGGGAAGGAGAATGTTGTGGCTGATTCTCTCAGCAGGAGATCGGGCATTCAGCTACTTGGAGAGGCGACAGAGCAGTTAGCCGCTTTGCAGATATCCTTCGTGGATAGTGATGGGGCAGCCTATCTATAGTCCCTCACAGTCACTCCTCCACTTCTTCAGCGGGTTAGAGAGACACTGCGTGGAGACGTGGACTGTGAGGCGCGACGTGCTCAGATATCCTCAAGGCTAGCACCCGATGGATTTTCTGAAGGCAGGGAGCACGTCATCCTCTTCCGGGGATGTACCATGGTAACAGTTACACTGCAGGAGGAGGTGCTGAGGGAGTTCCACACTTCCCCTCTAGCGGTACATCCTGAAGTAGCGAAGATGTATCAGGACCTCAGACGATAGTACTGGTGGCCGGGTATGAAAAAAGTTGTGGTAGAGTTCGTTTCTCGATGCCTCACTTGTCAGCAAGTGAAGTCAGAGCAACAGGTACCTGCAGGCTTGGTACAACCCTTAGAGGTCCCAGAGTGGAAGTGGGATGAGATATCCATGGATTTTGTGACGGGGCATCCACGTACTTCCAGAGGACACGATACCATCTGGGTGATCGTAGACTGACTCACCAAGTCGGCCCACTTCCTACCGATCAGAGAGCAGAGCTCAGTAGAGAACTTGGAACGCCTCTACGTTCAAGAGATCGTATGGCTTCATGGTTTTCCATTGTTTATCGTCTCCGATCGAGACACTCGCTTTACTTCCCGACTTTGGAAGGGGTTACATGAGGCTTTCGGGACGCAGCTACGCCTGAGCACTGCTTTTCATCATTAGACAGATGACCAGACGGAGAGGACCATTTAGACACTCGAGGACATGCTTCGTGCATGTGTCCTTGACTTTGGTCGCAGATGGGAGGATCAACTACCCTTGGTGGAGTTTGCGTACAAAAACAGCTACCACTCCACCATCGGGATGATACCTTACGAGGCACTGTACGACTGACCTTGCAGATCACCTCTGTGCTGGACTGACCCAGGGGAGTCAACACTTGTAGGACCAGAGATGGTTTGGGCTACGACGGAGAATGTGTAGATCATCCAGGAGCAGATGAGGACTTCACAGAGCAGACAGAAGTCCTATGTTGATAGGAGGCAGAGACCACTGGAGTTTGAGGATGGCGACCAAGTTTTCCTATGGGTCTCACCTCGACGTGGGTTGCAGAGATTTGGCCGGGGCGACAAGTTATCCCCGCACTTCATCGGGCCTTTTCAGGTCCTCAGTAGGGTAGGTGAGGTGGCTTACCGCCTGACCCTTCCACCTTAGTTGCACCGGGTGCACGAAGTCTTCCACGTATCTCAGCTGAGGAGATACGTGCACGACCCGACGCATATCATCGACCACGGGGAGCTGGACATCGATGACGGGACGACTTTTGCAGAGGTCCCAGTGGAGATCGAGGATCGACAGGAGAGGGTCCTACGTGGATGGTTGATACCTCTGGTGCGCATTCGTTGGCTGCATGAGAACCTCTAGGAGAGCACATGGGAGCGGGAGGCTCAGATGCGTGCTCAGTACCCTCATTTGTTTCCCTAGTTTATGTCATAGCTTTACGAGGATGTAAAGCCCTGAGGTGGGAGTAATGTAAAGACCCAGAAATTTCAAGGACTTTTGTTTTAAAATACTTTGGAATTTTATGAGTCTGTGGCTTCTGACGACATTTGATTCCGAGGCCCGGTGTGCCGGGAATCAATTTTTGAAGTTTAGCTCGGGTACGTTCAATGAACGAACGAGCAGGTTTTTCTAGCATTTGAACTGGTGCTTGGAATTAAAATCCGAGGGCACCGATGAACTCGCACCGCCGGTAATTGCTTAAGGGGACACTTACCGTAGTTGCGTTCGCAAAAGAGAAGAAAATAATTTTTGGGGGTTTGTTTAAGAAATAAATAAAAATTGTCGGAACAATTTCTATTTTCTTAAGGTGGTTTTTCCCTCCCATGGGTAGTTAAGAGTGTGGCCCACAACCACTTAACTACACAAGTGGGGATGTTAGAGAGGTGGGGGCCCACAGGAGCCCCACCATTTAATTCCCTCTAAATCTCCTTTACAAAACCCCATTAATTTGTCAAACCGCCATTAAATGTCTCCTCAATCCACTAAATTATGTCAACCCATAATTTAATGAAGAACCTTCCTTTTCCCCATTTTAATTTAAACTCCCATCGCGTTTAATTACGGGTAACCTTCTCTCTCCCTTCTTTAATTAAATGTCAACACATTTTAATTATAATGGTGAATTAATTATGAGAGAGTTTCTTTGTGTAATAAAATAATAAGGGGAACCTATTATTTTATCAAGGGGAGAGCTTCGTTGTGCGGGGAATAACGCCAGCCTCCAACAAAGAACGACGATGAACGCCGGCCTCCGACGAAGAACGCCGGTTCCTCGGAGATCGACGACGCACCACCAATCCTCTCCCTCGCAGCCAGAGAGGAGACGTCGCTTCCTCCTCGGCGTGCCCCAATGATGCCTACGATTCTCTTCTCCGCGACGCCGTATACCGCGACGCCGACGATCGTCTTCCTTGTTGAGGTAGGGGTTTTTGGTATAAATTTCTCCATGTGATTTTTATACCCTCGGCATGGCGTGCTTTATAGATGGTGTTTTTAAAAACCACTAACGCGGTGAGTGCAGACTAACGAACAAGTCCGAACCCACCTCTGTTTTGTTCCTGATTCGCGGAATCCTTGGTGATGATGAAACAGGACCGTTTTGACGATTGAAGGTCATCGCAGTGATGTACGGGTCCCGAGACGACCGCAGGAACAGACGGGAGCAAGAACGGACCACTGGAACGACTCCGGGGGCCGGTGGAAATCACCGGCGCGGCGGCGCCCCGGCGCGCTGCGGCAGCGGCGAGGGGCTGGATCCCGCGGCCGCGCGGGATCCGTGGGAGATGTGGCGCCAGGCGCAGCGTCCGCGGAACAAGGGGGGGGGGGACCGCGTCCCCCTTGCTCGGCCCGCTAGCCGAGCCAGCACACCCCCTGGCTGGGCCGGGGCGGGTCGCACGGACCGGGTCGGGCCACGCCCAGCCAGGGCAGACTCGGACCCGGGTCGGGTCGACCCAGGGGGGTTGGGCGGGGTCGGGCCGGGCCCAGACCCCCCCACTTCGGACCGCTTTCAGTCATTTGCCCATAACATGTTCTACGAACCTCCGATCGACGCACCATTAGTTGTGTATGAATCCTTGGATCGAGACGGTAATTTCAGTATATTACACTCAAGGTTTTGGAAAAGTTTGGGTTTGATCGGGTTGGTTCAAACCCGAAACCAACTGGGCCCTTGGAGTGGAAACGCTTATATCTCAAGGACCGGACACCCGATTGACGTGCCGTCAATTGCGTTGGGATCCTTTTGTTGAGACGGTCCTTTTGGATTACTCCGCTTGAGGTTTGGACGCAGCTGGAGTACGGTCGGGTTGGTTTAGCTTAGAAACCAACCGGGCCCCTGGAACGGAAAAGCCAATAGCTATCAGACCGGGCGTCCAATGGATGCACCGTCTGTCGCGTTGGGTTTCTTTTCAAGAGACGAAGCGCAACCTCCCGGAATCGAGCATTCTATGTGCGAGAACCCTAGAGCTAGCTGCGACTACGACGACGAAGACTGTACTTGGATCCTCCGTGGGTTCGGCAGTGACGACGACCGTACTGGAATCCTTCGTGGGTTCGACGACGATGACTACTGTTCTTGTATCCTATGTGGGTCCGACAGTATTGACCTCTGTACTTGTATCCTGTGTGGGTCCGACAGAGTAGCTGATCTTGTATCCTTTGTGGGTCCAACAGCTTAGCTGGTATTGTATCCTTTCTGGGTCTGACAGCTTAGATGAATCAGTGGCTACATCTGATCATCTCTATCACCTTACGAAGTGTATACGTTTGTGAGATGAGTCTTGATTCTAAATCACTATCGTTGATGTGGTTGACTTGTTTTCCTGTGTGGACTGGGTTGTGCTTTCCTGTGTGGACTGGGTTGTGCTTTCCTGTGTGGACTGGGTTGTGCTTTCCTCTGTGGACTGAGTTGTGCTTGGGCTCGAGAGCTGGAGCCGAACTGTAACTGATGACTTAGGTATATGTATGGGAATATACCTAAGTAGAGTCGTTTGATACTTCGTGATTGTATATTTCCTTTTTGGTTTATCCTGCATGGATTTTGAGAGACATTCGGGGGTCTTGGGGTCCCTACTGAGTATCGTATACTCACCCTTACACAGACTATGATCGCACTACGTTGTGTTGAATGCAGATGACGGACAACACTGATCGGGGTGGAGGCTTGTGGAGGCTTGTGGAGCTGGACGGTACCCGGAGGTGGACCACTTGGCGGGACGTACATGGAGCGGACGGTCGGACCAGAGGAGCTGAGGAGACTATCTGTACCCACCCTTCTGGTGGGATTTCAGGAGGACGACTCGGTGTTGCTGTTTTTCTTACTATTGTTGCACATTCCTTTCAGTTGTACTGTACTTTCAGTTGGGTTTGTATACTGGCCCATTTACTTTTTCAGCACTTTCCTTGTACTCAATTTTACTTAGTGTGTACTTCGCTTGCGTACTCTGTTGTGTATGTTACTTCATAAAGGCAATGCCTTCCCTTCTTTTGGGATTAACGCCTTTGGTGCTAGTCGCCCGCCCCTGGCCTATGGAAGGCGGCCTTGGGGTAGTCACGGCACGGACCCTGAGGACGAGTCGTGATGCGTTTATTTTTTTTTGATTTTTTATGTGTTCAAATTGTTATTAAATGATTCTTAATCGATGATAACTAGCAAATTATTAATTAATAATATTTTTAAAAATATTTTAAAGCCATTTTCACTAAATTTCATATATATTAAATATAATAGTCTATTTATAAATTTCTAAAACATATTTAAAAAATAAATATTATATTTATTTCAATATAAATATACTTATATAACAATATATTATTTTACAATAATTTTTTTTGTAATATAAATTTTATCAGCGCAGGGAAAAGCGTTGATAAACCCCCCTTTATTAGCGCTACTAAAAGAAGCGCTGATAAAGGAGTCCCCTTAAACAGCACTAAAAAATGTGATGATAAAGGCCTCCCTTTATCAGCGCTTTTTTTAGGACTAATAAAACGGTAGCGCTTCCTTGGCCCATTTTTTTAGTAGTGAAAGTTAAAAATATATTTAATCATTTTGTAATATTTATTTATACATATATTTATTTATTATACATGTAATATTTTCAATATTTTTTAAATTTATGTGAATAATATTTATATGTTTTTATTTATTAAGTTTTAACATTTAAAATATGTTTGAAGTTAATATAATTAATCTATTTAATTGTTTTTTTAAAACATATTTATTTATAATTATAATTAGCAATAAATAAAAACATATATAAATAATTATAAAATTATAATAAATATATTTAAATAATAATTATAATAATTATAATTTTATAAATATATAAATATATAAATTTATATATATATAATTATATACATATATATATAAATATATAAATATATTTTTAATTATATATAAATATTTATAAATAGATTTTTTTTGTAATTATAATTAAAAATAATATATATATATATATATATATATATTTATTTATTTAAATAATTGTAAAATTATAATAAATATATTTATTATATTTCCAATTTTACAAATATAGATAATAATATAAATATAGATAATAATATAAATATATATAATTATATAAAAATATTTATAAATATATTCCCATTTTTATAATTTTATTAAAATATTTTTGAATAAATTTATTTATAATTATAAATATAAATAAATAAATATATTATTATGATTATATTTTTATCAGTGTTAAAAATCATAGACAAAAACGCTCTTTTCCAGCACTAGAATATTAACGTTGATAAATAATAGTTTTATCGGTGCTTTTTTAGTACTAATAGGAGGTTCCATATTGTTTTGTGGATGACAGAAGCTGGAGAGTGTGCTCCTCTGGCGAGTGAGTGTGGTGGTAGACCAATGTCTTTGTTCAAGGGGATGATCGAATGGGGGTGGTGATGTTCACCTATTGCAACGATGGAGACGGGCGATCAAGACTCCTCTAGTGGGATGTATGGTGCATGCGGTGGTATAAGGCGGCACTCGACTGGTCATTGTGCGCAGGCGGACAACAATAAGGGGGTGTGGTAGTGTCTCGATGATGGATCTGTGAAAGATATTGTGAAAGGAATGGGATGTCGGTAGGCTCGATGTTGGGCATCGCTGCTGTCGGCCGACAGTATTGCGACAACGACATACACGTGGGACAGTAGGAAGGATTCCGTAGGATGGGCGACAACCCTTCTTCATTGATGCGGTGAACACTGCTATTGACTGACCACGGATTTCGGCGGGGGAACTCCTTTAATGAGGATGATTCAGTGGGCTACGTTTCTGGAGTTGGACGTGATTGATTTGGTGATAGGTGATTGGGATAGGTGAAGCCCTGCGAGATAGCGGGGGTGATGGTCCAGTGGTGGTCTTTAGAAACCCACCATGGCTTCCAATGAGATGTTGGCAGATGATGGTTTGGTGGCATAGACATGGTAATCACGCAATGCATGGCACGCATGGGGTCTGCCTCATTGTACTATATGAGGAGGCCTGATCATGTTCACATTGATTATGGGGTGATAACTATTAACTGTATTTACAGGCCTTTACATGCATAAATTATAAGATTCTTTAGGGGTATTATCATTTAGTTCATCAGTCCATTACTAGGTGGGTTTTCCCTTGGAGGGGGGCTATAACCTAACCTACAGGGTTGAAGTATGTGTGTGTGTTTCGATGTAATTATACCCGTAAGTATCAAATATATTTATAAGCACTTATTATTTTAACACTAATAAAATGTATCTTTATTGGAACTTTTTTGAAAGTGATGATAAAAGCCTTAACTGATCTACTAAAAAGTACCCTAATAGAGTCACCCTCTCAAATGCCTTCAAGATATCATGGAACCGTACTACTACCACCATCTCTTTCTCTTCCATCTCTCCCTATCATCGTCGTCACTCGTCATTTCCATTGCTATCACTGCCACTACCAAGTGGAACTGAACACTCGCGGAACTAAACCCTTACCACTCTTATTAAATGAGTCGATCGTCTCAAGATCTAAGGCATGAGATTATTTCTTCTCCTCTTTAATCACTTATTTCATCTAAGTATATACCCCATCCAACCTCCATGCATGTAGTACTGATGTGTTCTGAAGCACATATATCCTCTTGTACCTTTACATTCCTATATAAGTTAATGATTGTGGTTTCTATTTTTCTCCACTCTTTTGTTTTCTGTTTTCTCCTTCTCGAGTCACATTTCTTTCTCAATCATTCTATTTTCATTCTTTATTGGGTTTGGTCCATGTCATTCAGACCAGATTCACCCCTTTCATTATTAATGGTGAAATAATAGGTTATGTGTAACCCTCTAAGGGGTGCTATCAAAGTGACCATTTGTCCCCTTATCTGTTTATTATTTTCTTGGAGGTTTAGAACTACATGAATAACTTTTTGTGAAATAAGCCTCTAATTATCCTTTCCTCACCAAAAAGGAATTCCAAAATTCACTTCAATTGTGATTTTTTCCACATAAATATAAGTTTACCTATATTATGAAGATAAATGTCTTTAAATAATGAAAGAATAATATTAATTCACTTATAATTTAAACTCAATTGATTGTTTAAATTTTTAATCACCTTCAAATTTGATCCAGGAAACCATTGGTGTTAGCTTCATGGGGTTGATATCAATGAAAATGTGAGGAAAAATGGGATGAGAAACTATGTTAGTTTTCAGTTGGGGAAATGGTATAAACCAATAGAATTAGTAATAAGATTGATGATTATTGGGTTTTGGAATTGTTGAGGTTATCCCTGATGCCTAAGCCTAATAATGGAGAAGAATGAGGGTCTCTCTGCATAGGTAATATAAAATACTATATGAATAGGTATAAAATTGATGAATCCACTACCCAAAGTGTAGCAACCATTTTTTAATAATAATTTTAACAAAATATTTTGTTGGTGAAAATAATGGGTAAAGGTTTCATTTTTAATTTTAATTAAAAGACTCCTTTGGTAGTGTATTTCATTATTAAAATAATTTTAATAGTCTTTAAGGGGTGTTTTAAATTTATATTAAAATTGATTAATTATTAGTACAAGTATTTATATGTGTGTGTGGTTAATTGAGAAAATGTGGATTTCAAGTTTGTTTCTTTATCAAATATATACGTGTATATTGTGTGGATGTGTATTATTGTTAAAGAAATATTTTTTTTAAAAAAACCTAATAATGTTCAATGACTCTCATATTACTCAATTTCATTGGTGTTTTTCTATGTGAGAATACCTCTGTTAGATTAAACTGTGATATACAAATTGAAGGCCTCTTAAGGTGGAATAAAAATTACCTAAGGCCCTCTGTCTATACAATGATTCTTTGCAATTATCCTTCTATTCCGTCCATGCACCCATCTTGGGAGAACATTATAAATCTGAATAACAGAAGATGATTTCTTTATTTTTATGGCTATGGAATTTGAATTTTCCCGGTGATTTCAATGATGTTTCAAGAATATTCATCATCCAATATTCTATGTGGCTAAATTGAACTCCCTCAATATTCCTATTTTGATACTCGACATATTATAATAGTGTTCTATCATCTATTCCAATGCATGTTTTATAAGTTAGTAGTCCCCCCAATGCAGTGATCAAGAAAATTGATTGTCTTCTTAACAGTTTTATCAGGGATTCTCATCTTGAAGGGCTCCTCCATTGGTCCAGTTGGAATCATATCACTAGACCAATTCAAGAGGGGGAATTAATCTTAAATGTATCTTCCTCCTTTGAAGAATCCACAATAATTCAATCGCAATGGATAACAATATTCAGCGCATCTCAATTCCTTTGGTTTTGAAGTGTGAATGCTGTCGGAATGAACAGTTGGAAACCATATCTTATTTATTTTTTCACAGTGAATAGGACAAATTTTTTTGGTTTTAGGTAGCAGGTTTATGAGCTACAAACAGTGGGGTAAATTTGGTGGAATATTTTATTATGAAGTGTCGGGAATCTCTCACTTTGGATCGTGTGACGGACAACGAGTGAATCCTCTTCTCGATTGCGACCTTCTGGATTTTATGGGATTCAGGTAACCAGGTTTTACATCAAGTTTCAAGATATTCACTCCAGTATATTCATTCTAGGGTTTTGGATATTCTCAACTGTATCGTCGAGTAATGAAAAGATGCCTTCCTTCCTAGCCTTGGGTGTTTCTTTGGACTACCCCTACTGGAAGCTCTTCAGGGGAGGTATCCCATGGGTATAGGAGCCTAAGAGTGTGGGTAAAGTGGATGTGTCCTATTAAAGGTCTTATGTTGAACACATATGGCTCTTTCCTGGATGGTATTATGTGAGGATGTGGTGGTGATCGAGACTTTTGAGGTTCAGCCATCCTGGCTTTCACAACATTTTTTTGGTGAGGGGTCTTCAATTGTCGCAAAGGACTTGGCTTTACTTGAAGGCCTTAAATTACGTAAGGAATATTCAATCACTATTTATGAAGTTGAACTTGACTCTTCGATTTTTGTTAATGCTCTGAAAGGTTAGCAGGAGTATCCTTGGAAAAATATTTATCACATCAAGTCTTGAAACTCCTTACTCCGGCCAATTTTTAGGGTTGTTCACACATGGTGTGAGGGAAACATGTTTGTGGATATGCTCGCTACTAAAGGTAACTTGAATAATAGGCTTATGGTTTTCTCAAACTTTGGTTCTCTTCTTATTGAAAGTGTTACGATTATTCTTGGGGATTCCCTCATTCTCCTCCACTTTCATCCTCTTTACCCTTTTATTCTATTATACATTTGTTTTTTTTCTTCGCTTCTTCTTAATAAAAGATTTCAATTGTTAGTCAGTTATAGTAATTTTTATTGGTGACATTACCGATTCTTTTTATGATTCATTCGTGATGATCATTTTATTATTCATGTTTATTGGAACCATAAATCATATTTTATTCATTATATTAGTTTTTGATATTTAAAATATTTTAAAATATATAATAATTTATTTTTTATTTGTGAAACCATTATTATATCCCATTGAATTATTTTATTTTAGGAAAATGGTTTTCAAATAAAATATATTTTATTTTTTTAAATTTCCCTTTTAATATATATATGTTAATTAATATACATATTATACTGTATAATATGTGAGCTAAGCTTCTCAAAGGGAGTGGACTGTTGTGAAAAGTTTGAAACCTAGGCTCGATAAAAGGAAAATGATTGCTTTTGAAAATAATGAGTGAGTTTACTAAGGTGGATTGAAAATAAATTCAGTGCTTGATTCTCGAGCAAGTTTTATTTTAATGGGTAAATATTTTTTTTAAAAATGTTTTTGAATAATGGGTATCATGATTTTTAGTAGTGGAAATCATTTTTAAAAACAAATAAAAAGTGACCCATTGATTTATTAAGATAAGATTCATCAATTTTTTATAATTTAAATGTTATTTTAATGGTAAATGATTAGTTTTAATGTTTATAGATTGGAATTCTTTGATGTTTACGAATGAGGATGATATTTGGGATTTTAATAATGATCTAAATAAAGGATCTTTTATATTTCAAATTGGATTTAAAATAAAGTTTTGTTATTTGAACTTAGAGTGAATAGATTAATCGGTTTTTTAATAATGTAGTATGATCTCTCTGAAATTCTGGATCCATCTCAATTAAAATTTCATTCTTCTATTAAATAAAAATATTATTATGTAGTATATGTTACACTAAGTTCATGGTGAAAAACATTTTTCTCAAAATAATCCTCAATTATTCCACTTATAAATTCCATATCATTATCTCTTCAGATCTTCTATAAGAATAAATTAGAATCATTCTATACTTTTCTTCTAAAAAATTTATACATATTTAGATCTTGATATTTATGTCTCAAAAAGAAAATAGATTTAATTAAGGTAAATTTACAAATAATGGAAATAATATACTCTTCTCTATTTTTGAATACTTCATCATAGTCCAACAATTATATAAATAAATGATCTTCTATTATAGGGTAGATTGTATCTCTAAATTATTCTTTGAAGATTTAATAATATTTCCCTTTATGAATGTTTAGAAAATCATATCTATTTCTCTTTTTAGTATTAGAAGGTCACAAACATTTTCTCCTTAAGTGATCCTGCTCATGTTTTTTTGGATGAGATTATCAAGATATATTTTCCATAATGGGATTAGTACGTTAAGACATAACTTGAGTGAATTTTCCACGTCACCCACTTGAAATATATTTTCACTTTGGTCATTGACCTCTTATAAAAAATACAACCATAAAATTAGGGATTTGTTTGTTTTTTATATAAAGTATGAAACTAGAAAAGGGAAAAAATGTATTACCTTGGAGTCATACAAGAAAACCATCCACTCCATGAAAACAAAAGGAACATAGAATTATGAGTAACTTATCACTGAGTAGGGGTGTTAAATAACCGATACACTTTTTATTTTACAATTACCCTTAATAAATTAAACTCTATTATTGATTGACACCTTGACCCAATCAATTTAAAATTTTATGTTCTTTTTTTTGAAACTCGTTAAAATATGTGTCACTAAATCCATCAAACCCATAGGATATCCATCATGACCCAACACCCCCAACCTTGGCCTCATAGGAAGATAAGCACTACTGAAATTTAGTTCGCAGACCAAAATCATTTTTGTTTTCATGGAGTAATTGAAGACTTTCTTTGAATGTTGATACTTCAATGAATATCTCAGCATGAGTGTGTGTAATTCCATCCAATGGAGCCTTCTCACTATCACACAAATAAAGGATCCCATTGCAGTGATCAGATTATTATTACTTATTTTTTTTAACTTTAGACAGTAACCTAATATATGCCATCCTGCCTTATTAATATGTAAATTTTCATTACATTGTACAAATAGAGGATATTTTAATGTTTAGTTTCATGGAAAAAAGGTACATAATACATGAAAACTAAAAAAATTATTCTAATAAACATTACATGATTCATAATAGGTTCATCCTAAGTACATTTACTACATCTAATAATGTAGGGACATACATCAAAGGAAAGGGTGAGAATAAGGCCCGATAAGGGAGAGCAAGAGAAATAGTTTACAAGTGATCATGAGAATTATCAATAAGATCTTGAAGAATATCATAAATGAATGATAAAAGAAAAAGGATACAAATCATAGTAAATAGAAAACAAATCATAACAAGTAAATGTGGTTACAACATTTAATTGAGTTTTTCATAAGCATATGATAAAGGTTTATCATCGATGTGTCATAAAAATAACCAAGGTTATTCACCAAGGTATTATAAAACATGTCATATCTAGAGATTAAATTTTTTACCCAATGCATTGGAGTGATATCAGGGAACACCCTTCATATGTATTATTTAATATGATCCTCATAGATCATAATAAAGAACTTCAGAAATAACCCATACAAAATAAAAGGAATGAGTTTTATATCAAAATCATGACGTTTTAAAAAAGTTCTTAAAGACAAGATATTTTTATCATTATTACCCCCATGAAAAATGAAGACGGGTTTCATGTATGCTAAAAAAAGAATAAAATAGATCATTTTTTACATCTATGTTAATAACCATGAAAAATAATGAGGTTTGGGTATTCAAATAGAAAATAAGAGAATTTCTTGAGAAAATGAGAGAAATTTTGAGAAGAAAATCTGGTAGCATAACGAGTATGAAACATTGTTTTGGAAAACATTAAAAATATATAGTACATGATTATCCCATTAATAAAATACTCTAAAAATTATAAAGTTATTGAATAAATTGGACATAAGAAAAAATTATGGAAATTTGAAATACATACAACATAAAAATGGAAACATGAATGGAAAAGAGAAGTTGATATTTACTTTACCATGAAGAGTGTTCCTAAAACTTGAGGGTAGAGGCCTTGGGGGATTGTGTACACCTAGGGAGGAATCATTGGGAGGTAAATATATAATTAATTCAATAAGGGTGAATTTTAAGTGAAAGGAAAAGGAGAAATGGGTGGGTATTTATAGAAAAAGAGGAGGATTTGTTTATTAATTTCCTTGGACACATATGTAGTGGTAATTGAAAAACCATGGGCTTGCCCATGGAATTTTCTTATGGCATTGGACACTTATGAAACAAATTATTTCATTTCAATACAAAATATTTGACCATAATTTATATTACTTATTACATCATTATGATGTCATTAAACATACTGAAAAATCCAAACTATATTATTACTATTCACGAAAAACTAAAGTATTTTTTAAAATTATCATAAATAAACCATAAACTAATTTCAATGTGATAAATTCAAAACATTTATATATTTTATCATAATAATTATCTAAATACGAGAATCTTAACTTTTAAATATAAAAATATTTATTTATTAAAATAATAGTGGATAGAGAATGATAGTGAAATTGCATAGTGAGATTTTTCACACTTATTTTTTTTATTTTATCATTTAAATTTAAACAAGAGTTTTTTAATCATAATATGTAATTAAAATAATAGTTATTTATAATTACTTTGTTTATTTTAATATTTATATCTTTTATGAAAAGTATAATTTCTACCAGAAAAATCAATTTATCAAATTCCAACTCAATTTTATTAAGCAAAACTATTCTTAAAACAGAATTGTGGGAACAATAATTTTATTTATAAAAAGTTATTAAACTTGATGTAAGTAATGACTTGACACATAACCCCTTATAACACCTACATGCGACCTAAGGGATATGTGTCCAAAGGTGATAGACTCATGGGGCTGCTCGACTAACATCACCTGGGTGGAAATTTCAACTAATTTGATCTTCTCCCATAGGTTATTTCATTCATGCTTTACATGTTAATGATCAACTTGGGCTTGGTCAAGAGTGAATTCCATTGATTATACCTCCCCCCCAAGCTCTAAAAAAAGGGATTCATATGAAACGACTCTACTAGTTGAGTCCATCATTTTTCTTTTTTGCATTAATTAACCATTATCATTTATATTTATAACACTAATTATAACGATAAAATTTCTATTCAGATTATTGTTTCCAATGGTAATATAGACCAACGGTCATATAACGGTCAAAACTCAATGTTCACAATTCAATTTATACTCACATCATTATTAGAGAGATATAATTTCATTGATTTTAATATAAATCACATTTTCAGGAAACAATTATCATTCAAAAAGTTTGGGTCATTACATAATAAATGATGTATGGTGCTTCACCAACTACCAAACCTGAGAACATTTATATTTAAGGATACAACTATCACCCTCATTAGATTCATCTTTGAAATAGTTATTATTTCATTTTTTTTCTGAGTCTCATCTCCAATCTCTTACGAAAATGAACCTATGTTGCTTAAACTACCCAAAGAGTGGTGTATTTATTTAAAACATTAAAATGTTGGGGTTCCCCTTATTTAAAAGGTACCTTTTGTGTATTTATTTATTTTTCTAACTATTAATATTACCAAATAAAATATTTTTTATATTAATTGAAAATTTATGGATTTCAATTGCATGACAAAAGTGAATGAAGATGGGGTGAAAGAGTTCATCAATTTTGAAAAGTATCTTGCATATAACCCATCTAAAATCCATTTTCTTTGTTTACGATGTTTTTATTAAAGAATAATTAGACTATATGAGTTTAAAGAACATATGATATATCATGCAATGGATTGAAGTTATAAATGTTGGACTAAAAATGGGGAAATGGTAAATATAGCTAGTGACTACGATAAAACAACAATTAATTAGATCATTAGATATGATTACATGTGTGGAAAATAGACAAGACCATATCGTGGATGTGATTACAAGTGTGAATTATGATTAAGATCATATTGAGGAAATGAAAATGACAGTTGAAGATGAAATTCATGATTTTTATCTGTACTGAATTAGTATAATTTAAAATCATACAATTGATAGAGTGATTCCAGTTTTACTGAACTACTTTCTCTCTTGAATGATACGATCCTAGAATAAAATGATATTTCTAGCTGAACAAATGATGCTAAATTAATTCTATGTTCAATGTTTATGACATTTGAAATAATTAATGCATATAAAAATGAATTTATAATTTTTCTCAAGGACCAAAATTAACATAAATAATTCCCAAATTATGGTGCTTCTCGATAAAATAATGATTAATCAGGTCCTGCGAAAGTTGTATGGTACATTCCAATAATTATAATGTTTACGCTCCTATATAGAAGTGAGGAGACTGTAAGAAAATTAATGTGGAATGCAGATGCCAGAAATTAAAATGGAAAAATTCCTCACCCATAAAAATCTTCACGGTGGAAGAGAATTGATCATGAGTATCCTGAATTGGGAAATGATTCAAGAAACCTTCATGTTGCGCTATCTACAGATGGAGTGAGTCCTTTTGGTTTTCAAAGAATCACTCATAGTACATGGATGGTTATGTTGTTAAATTATAACTTTCCACCATGGTTATACATGAAACAAAAATACATTATGTTATTTTTGCTTATATCAGGACCCAAAAAAACCAGGAAATGATATTGATGTTTATTTGGATCCATATATCAAAGATTTAATATTATTGTTTGATTTAGGTGTTACATTGTATGATGCTTACAGAAATGAACATTTCACATTGAAATCCATGTTATATAGGATGATAAATGACTTTCTAACTTATGAAAAAAATTTATGACATAGAATTAAAAATAACTCAAGGGTGTATCATTTTTTAACATATACATAGTCAATTAGGTTGAAACATTCATTAAAGAGTGTGTTTCTAGGACATCACCGATTTCTACCTCGGTGACATAGGTAATGATCTAGGATGACATCATTAGATGGGAGTTCATAAAAATGTACTACACTATCATAACTAACTGGTGATCAACCGCATGAGAATGTAAAAGATACATACACCAATTTTGGAAAACCATTTACAAGAAACCTTAAGAAAACATGTTTGAAGAATATGTCAGTTTTTTGAATTACTATACTGGAATCATTTATACATCAATAATATTCATGATGTTATGCATGTTGATAAAAATGTATGTGATAGTGTCATTCTCATGTTACTAATTATAACCAACAAAAAATTGGATGGAATTAAGGCTAGGTTGGATATGATTGACATGAGAATATAGGATGATTTATCACTTGTGAATGGTGAAAAATGAAATTTTCCTTCTTCAGATTCTTACTCTATTTTTAGGTTGGAGATATAGTGGTTTTGTAACTTTATGAATGATGTAAAGGTTCTAGAGAGGTATTCAAAAAATATAAAGAATAACATGTCAATGAATTATTTATTGTTAAAGGGTCTAAAATCACATGAATGTCACAATTTGGTGAAAGATATAATGCCTGTATATTTAGATTTTATTTCTCCAAAGAATGTTTTTCATACATGAACCATGATTTATTTCATTTTCAAATCCATATGCAGCAAAGTTATAGACCATACCAAATTAATAACTTTGTAAAATGAAATTTCCCTCATATTATGTGAATAAAAAATGTTCTTCCCTTTGATATTATTTGATCTGATGGTTCAATTGATGGTTTACTTGTTAAGATATATTTGACTTTATGGTTCTATGTATTATAGATTGAAGTTCACCATTGAATGGTATATAAATATTTTGAAAGGGTGTGTCAAAAATCAATGTAAATAATAATGTTATATTGCTGAGAAATATATTTTTGATGAAGCCATGGAATTCTTTACTGAATACCTATCTACTGTGGAAAACATTGGTCTACCTAAATCTCATCAAACTTGGAGACTTACGGGTGATGGAATGTTTAGAATATATGTTGTCAAAATCACTACTACAGATCAGCATTGGGCCCAACATTAGATTTTTCATCAAAATTTATAGGTTTCCAGCCATAATGAAATTATTAGGCATTTGAATCCATCAAGGGATAAAAGTTTGATATCAAATACACATAATCAATCATTTATTTTATATTTTTTATACTATATTTTTAACAAGACATTTGAATATTTTGATTCCATTTCAAAATGAATTTGGTGGATAGTTAGTGGTCAAAGTGTGCATGTATTATCTTATAATGGTTATGTAGTTAATGGTCATATGATCTATAAAAATGAACTTGATGAAGGAAGTACGATGAAAAATAGTAGAGTTACAGTTGTGGCTAAAAAAATTCATATATTTGGTACCCATGGACAAAAATCCAATTTATAAGAATATTTCATACTTTGAAATCATAAAAAAATATGGGAGTTGGATTATACAACATTCCAAGTTATTATTTTTCAATGTGAGTGTGTTGATTACATGTAACATCCTGGCTTGGGTGCCACTAACCGATGCCCCGAGTTGGACCACCACATGATCTCAGGCGAGCCTCCTCGTTTCCTAGAGGAATCTGACTAGAATTAATTTTAAAACCCTGAAATGATAAAGGGTTAAATTAATAAATGATAAGACTCATGTAAACAAGGCGCACCTTAATTTTTGGGAGTCTACTTAATTAGAACTCCATAGTTATGTGTGCATGGATTGGAGTAGTGATCAATATGGGTGATCTTCTGGCAAGTTTCCTGGGGTGTGTGTGAGTGAGGACAAAGCACACTAGAAAGGACATGTGTCAGCCTATGAGGAAAATCATTTTTCTGATGACCCATTCAGGCTTGTGGGTGGGCCCTAGGGTGGTAACCATGTGTCTATGGGGAAACTGGTGATACCTGGTGGGCCAGGACCCGATGACCATGTTAAGGTGGGGTGTATGTGCTGTCACCAAGACCCAATTGTTACATTAATGATCTAATATTGATCAGGGGGGGACTATAACATCTTTTATCAGAGTAAATAATCAGTGTAAATAAATAATCAAATGAAAATCAATATATAATCATGAACAATACCAATGTCACAAGATAACCAAAAAAGGAAATATAATATTTAACTAAAAGGGGAAACATTATATGCAAATTTATGCATTAATGTGTCCAAAATTAAACTTAAGTAAAGGCACCAAGGACTCCCCAGTGGGTCCCAAACCACATCTGGTTTCCTCATCCATGCTCTATACCCAAACAAAAATCTAATCGAGGGCCTTTTGCCTTATCTCATCCTACAACAATAATGTCTATTCAAGTAAAAAACGGGCTACCCGAGTAGGGTGTGAGTACAACTCATTACAACACCACCAATTGTGTCTAAAACAAATCAAGTCAATAATAGTGTATGCAGTTGTATAATGAATAAAATTTAAGTAATAACTTAAATAGTTTAAATTTTTTCATTTATCCTTTATTTAACTGCATAAACCCTTAGGTTCCCATGTACACTTGTATCTCAATACCTGCTTCAGCCCATGCCAGAGTCTAAACCATTTCTCATATTCAATTCACAATTATTATATCACATGGGAAATTTATTTTCCATTTAATTCAATTCATAAACGGACAATTGGATCCATAGTCCAATGTCTATAAGTGGTTGTAGAGCATCATGTCGAGCACCCAAGTGAGTATTTGGAGCATCAGTATCTATCTCACTCCCCATTGGTATTTTGAGCCCTTTTCCATGTCCCATACAAGAATATTTTCATGCATACTGGGTGTAGAATGACATTTCTATCACCCCATGAGTATTTGGAGCATCAATCCCTATCTTACACCCCATTTATCAAAAATACGTATATATCATGGGCATTGAATGTCATGTCTAACACCCAATTTATCAATCATTAATAATATATCACATATATCACAATTTCCCATATTTCACAACAGTCAAGGTGAACCAACATTAACCCCCTTATCACATTTTACATAACAATGTCACATTAATTTATTTAACAATGAATTAATCATAATATAACAATTTCATAATCACATTGTTCCATTAATTAATTAAAAAATTAATTAATCCCTCCAATATCATTAATTAATTCCAAAATTAATTAGTCACAACAATCTCATTAATTAATTCAAAAATTAATTAATCAATACAATTACCATCAGTTAATCCAACAATTAACTAATCACGTCACTTTCATAAGTTAACTAAACAATCAACTAACAATGTCAATAAAATTAATTAAGTTGAAAATTAATTAATTACTTCAACAAAATTAATTAATTCAATAATTAATTAATAATGTCAATAAAATTAATTAATTCAATAATTAATTAATCACGTCAATTCCTCTAATCAATTTAGAAATTAACTACTATCATAAATTAATTTGAAAATGTAAATAACATTAATTAATTAAAAAAATAATTAATCATTTCTATTATCTCAATACCCCAAAATTAATTATACAATTAATTTCCACAAACCACAAATCTCATTTTCCCATAATTAATTGGACAATTAATTATCCAATTCAAGAAATTAAATATCCCAATAGTCCATGTTAATTAATTCACTAATTAATTAATCCAATCCATTCAATTGGACCACCACAAAAATTATCATTAATTAATCCATCATTTAATTAATTGAACTAATTCAATTTAATCACAAAAATTCCCTATTAATTAATCTAAATTATTCTATTTCATTAACATAATAATTACCCATTAATTATATCACCAATTAATTAATCTAACTTATTCCCATTAATTAATCCCACCATTAATTAACTCATTCATTCCGTCAAATTAATTCTATAATTAATTGTCCATGACAATCCCATTAATTAATTTATAATTAATTAATCACAATACTACCATTCATTAATTCATCAATTAATTAATCTTATTAATCCCATTATTTTATTCATCTATTAAATAATCACATTACTCACATTAATTAATTCATCAATTGGTTAACCCCCTTTATTTAATTCAACAAATTAAATAATATCTTTACTCACACCAATTAATTAATAAATTGATTAATCCCTTTATTTAGTTCAAAAATTAAATAATCACAACCACCCATTAATTAATTCATCAATTAATTGATTCCATCTCAAACAGTTCAATATCCCAAATTAATTCATAAATTAATTATTATATATAAATTAATTCAAAAATTGAAATTAATTAATTAATTAATTTTTCTATCTCCATTAATTCAATCACCATAATTAATTCTTCAATTAATTGTTCCTTCTGCATAATTTTAATAACCATAAAAATCTATAATAATTAATTTTATTATTAATTATCCATATTCAACAACTTAAATATAACAATAATTAATTAATCAATCAATTATTCAATTTCAACAATCAATATCTCACCATAATTAATTCAAAAATTAATTATACCAAAACAAAACTTCGAAATCCAAACCATTCCCATCAATTAATTATACAATTAATTAGTCATGTTCAACAATCACAATAACTATGTAATTAATTTCAATAATTAATTGTGAAAATAAAAATTTAACAGTCTCATAATTAATTCACTATTTAATTATTCAATTCATAACATAAATATCCCACAATTATTTTTAAAATTAATTATTTAAAATCGACAATCTAGATATCTCATAATTAATTTAACAATTAATTATTCATGATCTAAAATCCCAATATCCCAATATCTCATAACTTTTAATTAATTAATTCACCAAAATTAATTTATTTAATCATGAAAGAAATTTCTAAACATCTAATAGAAATTCTATAATTACATACACATAATTGTAATCAAGACTGCGGGATTTTAATTTTAGACCACCTACCTCAAGAACAGTGATAAACACTTGCCAATGGATATCCCCAATTTGAAGCGGATCCATCAAGTATGTGATGAATAACATGGTCTAGATCCAAAACCTAAATCCATTATTAGAAAAAATAATATCTCTTAACTTTATATATAGATTCAATGATCATAGATAAAGATTCATCAAATCTATATCTAGATCCAAGAAGCTAAGATCTAGATTCAACAAATCTAGATCTAGATCCAACAGTAGATAATCATCTTTATTTTATTTGGGAAGAGGAGAAGAATAGAGATAGATCTTAAAAGAGAAGAACACCCATAGTTGAGAGGTGCACGGAGGGTCTTATGTCAAAGAAGGAGGTTCACCGATGAGTTTTGGTCTATGGAGGAGGTCTGTGGAGGCTCTGCATCGAAGTGGGAAGTCTGAAAATACTCTATTGTGGAGAAGAGGGGTGTCTTTAAGGTTACACAATGCTGGAGGCTTTGTATTAATAAGATGAACATGATAATTACGTCACGTGAATCCTCATTTCATGTTGTGTAATTATTTGTAGCTGATTTACCCTTTTCTCAAGGAAATCCCACCAAACCATTAAAAAGCAATAATTAAATATTACATGTGGTGAAATCTAATTACACATGGTGAAATCTAATTACACGTGGTGAAATCTTACACATGGTGAAATCCAATTTCATGTTGTAAAATCTTATTTCGTGACATGTCGACATGTAGTTAAAGATAGTTATAGAGAATGTAATCTACATTCACAACTTGTTGACACATGGAAAAAATATTAAAAGTTAGTGTAAATTTTCAGGTTTGGGAATTAATTAAATCCATAAATTAAATTCAGAACAACCCATCTTGACCAGAAATTTAAAATTTTTAATACCTAAAAAATACAAGATACTAAAATATCCACACATTATAAAATATTGTTCTTGAATTGTACTCCGACACATCTATAATATTACGAGTCAAAAAGATTGGGCCATTGAGCCCTAGTATCCTCTTCTCTCTCCCATGTTCCCCCCTACACCCATCCTTGTCACAATAATACACGAACAATATTAACAGTCTTTTCTTGTAACACCTTCTCACCATGATACCACCCACCTATCAGATGATCCTAAAAAAAATTATTGGTCTCATTTTCTAACTCCACAATATACCAGATGTTCTTCTCAACCCATAGTTCTGAACAACTGTAAGAAATGATCCAACATTTTCACTTATCATTTCCAACAAAAACCATCTAGAAAAGACGTACATCCACCACCTCCAAGGCCCACTTGGCCTTTAACCATGTAATTTAAAGATGCGACTTTTAGGTTCCTCATTGGAATCCTGATTCTATAAATTCAACCCATGCTCTTTCTCCACTCACATATTACTTGTAAATCAATCCCCACCTTTGGAGAATTGTCAACTCTGCTAGTCAGGAAAATCAACCACCACTTCCCATGGCCCATGGTATTTATCGACCTTCGGTCCATCCTTAAATCCCCATCCACAAACCATCGATGGCGTACCTCACACCATCCAACTACACATATATACCGCTTCATAATCAAAACTTCTAAGGTGCCCCATATCTAACCAAAACACATTTTGATTACTAGGAATAAGGACTGCTCTTTCACAGTGTACCTGAGATGATTTTAAGGTAGGGGATATTATCGTCACTAATTAAAAGTACACAAATAATTCATCAATAAATACCACAAATACTCCATGATTGACATTACCACCCACTATGGAAACAACTTAATCTATCAAAAGTCTTGGGTTTTCTTTCCTACCAACATCTCACCACACTGGTCCAAAACCAGATAGTTCCTCGGACAACCTAAAACCAAGTTCTCAAACTAGGGAATTCTCACTACGCAAACCAACCATGTCAAGGGACAACTAAATTACATAAGGATTATCATTTCATGACATTAACATATTAAAGAAGTTGGATTTACACAAAACCATTTGATGTATTCCCCCTTTTTCCTACCACACGTTCAATATAGAGGCACTATCTCTACCCTTAACCATCCCATATATAGGTCCTAATTAACATGGGTAAAATCATTCTCATTATTCAAGTTTCTCATTTAGATGCCCATTTATTCTCATCCTTCGTAATTTTCAATATTTCTCTATTTCATGTTAGGGATAATTTTCATTTCAATTTTATATAAAAGGAAAAAAAATAAAGTTTAACAACATACCCAAATCCCATTTTACCATGCATGCCTACAATGATGCACATAACAAAATAAAACTATGTGCCTAGAATGGTGAATGCATAATCAACTATCATGCCATTCCAGGACATGATTAAATCTCAAAAAATATCAGAAACAATAACCACATCACAAGACAAGTGCGTCACCCTAGGTGAAATAACAACAATTGTAACAACACATAATAATAATAATAATATCACCCTAGGAAGTTGGCTTTTACCCTCATACATTGGGTAGGTACTCCCAAGCATGAGCTATTAACTAAGAACCAACTCATCCTATTATCCTTTCATCCTTTACTAAATAGTAAGATAAATTAAGAAGAAAAGAAACTCCACTAATAAAATTTTATTACATCTCAGTCTGGGTTCCACTCACTCGGTCCTTGAGCTGGACCACCAAATGACCTCATGGGTGCCTCCTCATATGCCAAAGGCTTCCAACTAGCATCAAGGGTCTAATATAAATCATGGGGATACTATAACCTCTTTTATAAGAGTAAATCATCCTTAGAAATAAATAAAAAAATGCAGAAGCATATATAATCATGAACAATACCAATGTTACAAGATAACAAAAATGGAAAATACTGTATTTTATTAAAAATAGAAACATGATAAGACAATGAAAGTGTCAAAGGGTCTGAAATGAAACTGAATTGAAGGCACTAATGACTCCCCAGTGGGTCCTGAACCACATCTAGTTCTCTCATCAATGCTCCATTCCCAAATAGAAATATAATTCATGGCCCTTTCCCTTAACATATCATGTAACAATAAAGTCTATTAGGGTACTGATTAGTCAGCCTGAGTAGGGTGTGAGTACAACTTAGTAGGATACTGCCAATGGTGTTTAAAATAAATCCATCCAATAATAGTGTATGTAGTTGTATAAATAATAAAATTAAATTAATAAAGTAAACAATTTACATTTATTCAATTATCCTTTATTTAACCATATAAACACTAAAAAAACTGTCTTATACCAACAGAGTTTTAGAAACCGATGATATATATGTCGGTAAAAATGAACAATTCCAATAGATATTAAATTTTGATAATATTTAATTTTAGTACCTACATTTATTTTTAACAACATATATATATGTTTCTATTAATGTTTATTACCAACAATTATTTTACCAACAATTTAATTTGTTACATAATCATATTAACATTGAAACTTTACCAACAAATCAATATGTTATTATTATTCATTATTATCGAAAATTATTTTCCAACATATAAATCCATAGATATTATTTACTCAATACAAACAAAAAAAATTTACCATAAAAATTGATGTTACATTTAGAATAATTTTTTCTAAAATGTATATTGATATTAACAGAAATAAGAATGATTATAAGTACAATTTATAAGTTTATCAAACAATTATTTTTGTTATTAACTATAAAACAATTCAAATATTTGGTATAAAATAAAATCAACAATTCTTGGAATAATAAAATATTTGGAATAAGAAAATTTATCCAATATATATTATTTTTGTAATATAATTAAAATTACATTTTGACTATATTTTAACCTAATTGAATAATTATTAAAAAATAAAAATAAGTCAAATTTAAAAAATGAAAAACGTATTCCCAATATCTATGTCTTCCCTACACCTCCTTTATCCTTACATCTTCGTAACCCTCCTCCTCCACACCGGCGATCTCTGCCCACTCAGAAACCCAGTTCATCACCATTATCCCTATAAAAGTCTCTCATGCCCATGTCTTTCCACTTCTTCCTTAGTTCTCTCTTTGCTCGTGTTGGGTGACACATTTTTCTTCATGCATGTGATGCTATGTGGGGTATGTCTCATATGTTTATTTCGCTGTTGTTTAGTTTTTTTTTGTTTTTTATTTATAGGGTTTCTTCCCCATAATTTCAGATCAACCCTCGACTGGATTGTATTTCCCATTATTTCTTTTCCTTCAGGATATTACGATTTATGCTTTAACTGAATTCAATTTCGTTGTCATTAAGGGTGGCTTCAGATGTCTTCTCTGGCAGTCCTACAATGTCTTGAAGATGACTCTCTAATCCCTGGTTGGTGTTAGTCTGTCCGTCTTGATCCAACAGGCACAAGATTCTTCTTCATGCTTATTCTCCCCGGAAATGAAGGATGGTCAGGTAAGTTCCTACTTTTTCGGTTCTATTCGTTGGTTTTGCGCAATGCATATGGAGGGGGGATGTGATGGAGCTAGTGTTTATTGGAGTTTTTGATTTTTTTGTCTACAATGGTTATTGAATGAGTTGATTCAGACCAACTGTATAATGGTGTTCATGTTCATGCTTTTCCTATTTTGGTTTAGATTTGTGTTGAAATTCATGGTTTTCATTTGTTCTTTTGGACAAAATATCTGACATTGTATGGTAAGCCATTTATTTTATCTAGTTCAAATGATTTTGAATCAAAAATAAGTCACTCAAAAATCAATATGGAACTAATTCTATGTTAGATTTGTTTTCTATGCCATGTTAGTGTATGGTTATGAAGATGTGTTCAACATGCTATTAATGTAAAAAAGTTGAATCTCCTATATTTTTCATATAAAAGTTGAATCTTAACAGTGATTCGGATTTTTATATTTTTAAATTTTTGTTTCATTACCATTTTTTTGGGTTATTGAGGTTTTATTCATGTTCATTCCATTATTTTTGGTTCTATTATGATTCTCATTCTTTTTAACTATCGTACATTGTGGTGGGGTGATAGGGATGATTAAATCATGATATTTGTAGATGTTTGATGAGAAGATGAGGATGGGAACACCTTGGTTCTCTAGTACTATGTTATTTTTTAGTTATTTTTTATAGGATATTTTTATCTCATTTTCATTTGTTCTTTTAGGAATTAGGGGTTGTATGAATAGTTCATCAGAGGTGGTCATTGAAGAGATATGGATGCAGGAAGAGAGTAAGTTTGATTTCCTTTTGATGATAGGAATTCAAGGACAATACATGATGTCCCATATGATGTTCTTCATGGCATTTTTCGATGATTCTATCATTGTTTTATGATTTCCTAGAATGGGAATTTTTAAGGCTCATATTCACTGAAATCACTTGGTAAGCACTGTGTTATTCCATTTTGGCTTGTAATTGTTATTTTTCATCCAGTTTTTAACATCCTTTTCCATGAAGTCATACTATATATTTTGTGCCTTCAGGTTATAAGCATACTGTATCTTGTGCTCTTTCATGTCATCAATGACACCCGTACTCCCAGCTTTTACGATCCATGTATTTTCACCATTTTCTTACTTTACTTGAAGAGCAGTCATATTCCTAATCAAATTAACAACATTTTTTTTATGATAGGGTTATGGGGAATACCTCAAAATAAATAACAGTAGCTTTGTAAGGCCACATCTCAATGCCTTCAATAGAATAACTCTTCTAATTCAATGTGGATGACATGGTAATCCCAGAAACACAACCACCAAGTATAAGCTTGGTATTGTTGAGAATGTTTATTCCTAGGAAATAAAAACATGAAAATTCATTTTCACTTTATTTATAAGATCATTTCTAGCACCCATTGGTAAAATGGTGCAAGCTTTTGGCTTAGAAAACTCCTCGCTAAAAGATAAACAATGTTCATTGATACTCATGACCTTAACTTTTGTTCCCACATTGGATTCCTTATTTTCATTGGGTTTATTTAGAAAATCTATTCCATAAGACTTCACTACCTTGATTTCTTCATTTCTCAGTCATATGAAATCACTAACTCCAGATTTTCTTAAGTAATGGCATGCCAAATCACTCTTCTCTTTATTAGTTATAGCCAAATCTGGTTTGAAGTTTTGGATATGTATGTAAATATTCTCAATGTACTTTTAATTTTTTATACACCCCAATCATCTTCTCTCTTCAACTCTACATTTTTTCATTCTCCCAATTCTTTTACTCCATAGGAAAATAAAGAAGAATGATTCCGGGGTTCAGAGCCCTTTTCACATTTTTCTAGGGGTAACAATGTCATTGTCGAACATTACACATTTAAGAACCTTGGAATCCTCTAATTAGATTCAAAATAGTTTTTCATGTTTTATATAGTTAATGAAAATCTCATTCAAACCATGAAAAGGTCCACACCAACTATTATCCTAGCATCGAGTGCTATATCTGATATCTGACCCTTGAATTGGTTAGTAATTTTTTTCCATGCAACTCTTCACTTAAAACATGATCATTCACATCAATATGAATTGTAAACTATTCAAGAACTATAATTTCATCACTAAGATCTTTTCTAGTAAGCTTGAAAATGATTATAGACCCCTGGTAGTGAATTTTTTTAGCTACAACCATTGATGATTATATATTATCAAGGCACACCTTATTCCTTGATTCATGTGTCTAAGAGTCCTTGAAAATAGGTATTGGTGTGTTTGTGATTTGGAGAAGCAGTATTCAAACCCGACTGATGCTGCAACTGATTTTTGTCAAGGGGGTTTTTCGTGTTGTGATGTTTCTATATCATTTGTTATCTTTGTCAGAACTCATAATCCATTATATTATCCATGATATAGATGGAAAAATTTATTTTGTGCAAATATAATGGGAATTTGGTAATATTGAAAACCTATGATTACTCTGATCTAGATTTCTAGAGTGTATTGTGCAGTCGAGAATTGATGAAGGGTGTTTATGTGGATAATTGTTGTATTTGAGTCCTGTTTTATAACTTTATTTGTTGGGTTCTCTTTTTTGCAGTGAAAGAACATTTAAAAATGTAAAAAAGTCATCGTGGACATGAAGTTTTCAAGTTTGAAAAAGAATGGTATATTTATTTGATAATTTTTCATTTATAAGAAAAGGTTTTATTTGGAATTTCGTCTAATTTGGGTTCCCAAATTTTAAATTTCTATGTGTTGTGGTTGTGAATCTCTCGATCATGGAAGAACATTCAAAGTTCTCTAAATCCATAACTTGTTTCCATTATTAGGGATAGTATTACTTAGGTAAACCCTTCTTCATTCTAATTTTATCCAAGATGAATTTTTCCTTTTCCATTATTCTAATATTATGACTTCTTATTCCATTGTGTTGGGTTGATTCAAGTACATGCCAATGAATGACAATAGAAAATTGTGTCTATGTCATGTCTGAGTGGGTGAACTGCATGCGTATAGACCACCAAGGCAATTGATGGTGATTTGGGTGAGTGACGTACATTTCTAGATTTTTTTCTAACTGTATGGTTTTTTGTTCTTTTTTTATATTGTTTTTCTTGTTTTAATTAGTGTTTGTGTCACTCATAGATTTTCATTTACTCTAACCATTTGGGAATAAAACATAAAATAATTCATATTTTTTGTTTTCATTTTGTTATATGTTCTTTTATGGGTATGTTTTTATAATGATTAACTCATCTTTCATGTGGATGAAGGATTTACTATAAATTTAGATTGATAATGGAATTGACCCTTAATATTTTTCTTAATGTTAGGTCAGGAAAATGTTTTGTTGTAGCTTTAAATTTTCAACCATTTGACCAGTAGTACATGCAGCGAGGATTTTTTTTGGGTTTATTGAGGTATAGGTTTGGGAGAATCATTGATCTTCTGTAATATTATCAAGCATGAGCATAAGATATCACACCTAAGGTGCTGGTTTCAGTGGAAAGTTATCAAGCTATAGGATTGGGGTGTTGGTTTGGGTGGTGTTGTCACTCCCGAGCAGAAGTTTTCAAGCCCAACCGGAAGATGTCATAACGGCTTGGGTTGTGTTGTCAAGACTGAGCATAAGATATTAATCCTGATAAGAATATGTCATAGAGGAGACTCATGGGTGGTGTTTTCAAGAATGAGAAGTTGTTAAACCCGAGCAGAATAGGTCATAGTAGTGGGTTGTATTTTCAAGCCCGAGCAGAAGATGTCACTACGAAGAATCATTGGTGGTGTTGTCAATCCTATGAAGAAGTTTTCAAACCTAATCAGAAGATGTCATAGTGGATGATTACTACATACAAAGACCCACTTCTAGTGTTAATCATGGAATGAAACTTCATGTGTGTGATTTTGGAGTGTCATGTAAACTCTCTTGGAGTTTGAATAAATTTAAATATATTAAGTACATGTTTTATAGATCTTCATATTGATTTTGAAATGTTTATATAAGATAATTTTATGATTATTATATAATAAATATAATAATTCTATTATATATAATTATATTAATAAATATAATATCAAATATTAGTAACAAATATTGGAATAATCCCATATAATATTTTATTCAAAATATAATTTACAAATAGATATTAGTTATTGGTATTACTTATAATAAATGGAAAGATAAATTTTGATAATACAAATAATAGATAAATTTTTTATATTAATATGTAGCTAATTATTTTGACCAACATATATATTATATGTTGGTATTATTATAATTCTAATAGAACTATTTTATATGTCATAATAACATTTAACGATAGAGTTTTTACCAACAATATAGTGACAGGACAATTTTTTTTGGTAAATCATTTTACCAACAGAAATTACACATTTACCAAGAGATATACCCTTTTTGAAAAAATCTATTTATTTTGTAGTGAAACCCATGGGTTCCTATGGACACTCGTATCTCAATACCTACTTCGTACAATGCTGAAGTCTGAACCATTTCTCATATTTAATTCACATTCATTATATCATATGGTAAATTCATTATCCATTTAATTAAATTCATATATGGCCAATTGGATCTATATTCTAATTTCAATAACTAGGTGTAGAGAATCTTCCCTAACACCCTTGTGAGTATTTGGAGAATCAGCCCCTATCTCACACCCTATGGGTATTTGGAGCCTCTCTCTCTATCATATACACGAATATTTGCATGCCTGGTAGGTGTAGAATAACATGTCTAGCACCCCGAGAGTATTTAGAGCATCATTTCCTATCTCACACCCCATTTATCAATCATACATATATATCATTGGTGTAGAACATCATGTCTAGCCCCCCATTTCTCAACCATTCCAAATATATCACATATATCACAATTTTCCATATTTCACTATAGTCAAGGTCAATCAACATTAATACTATTATCACATTTCACATAATAATATCACATTAATTAATATAATAATTAATTAATCATAATATAATAATTTTATAATAAAATTTTTCCATTAATTAATTCAATAATTAATTAATGACATCAATCTCATTAACTAATTCAATGATTAATTAATCAAAAAAATTTCTATTAGTTAATATGATAATTAACTAATCACATCACTTTTATAATTTAACTCAACAATCAACTAATCACGTCAATAACATTAATTAATTTGGAAATTAATTAATTATATCAATAAAATTAATTAATTCAAAAATTAATTAATCTTGTCAATATCATTAATTAATTAATTAATTAATTAATTAGGTCAATTCCTCTAGTCAATTTAGCAATTATCTACTATCATCAATTAATTCAGTAATATCAATAACATTAATTAATTAGACAATTAATTAATCATTTCAACTATCTTAATATCTAATAATTAATTATAAAATTAATTATCTCAAATAAAAAATCTCATTATCCCATAATTAATTCAACAATTGAGTAACCATTTCTATCAATTCAATATCCCAACAATCCATGTTAATCAACTCACCAATTAATCAATCCATTCCATTCAATTTCACAGTCCTAATAATCATCAATAATTAATTCAACAATTAATCAATCTAACTCATTCAATTTCATCACAAGAATTCCCTATTAATTAATTAATTAATTAATCTAACTCATCCAATTCGGTTAACGTAACAATTAACCATCAATTAAATCACTAATTAATTAATCAAACACATTCCCATTAATTAAACCCAGCATTAATTAACAAATTCAAGCCCTTCAATTTATTCTCTAATTAATTGTCTATGTTAATCCCATTAATTAATTCACAATTAATTAATCAAATTACTACCATACATTAATCCATAAATTAATTAATTTAATCAATCTCATTATTTAATTCATCAATTAAATAATCACATTACACACATTAATTAATTAATCAATTAATTAACCCCCTTAATTTAATAAAACAATTAAATAATCTATCTATTCAAATTAATTAATTAATCAATCGCATAATCCCTTTATTTAATTCAACAATTAAATAATAGAAATCACCCATTAATTAATTCATCAATTAATTAATTTCATCTCAAAAAATTTAGTATCCCCAATTAATTCATCAATTAATTATTCTATCTCAATAAATTCAATAACCCAAATTAATTCCTCAATTAATTTTTCTATATCCATTATGTCAATAACCATAATTAATTCTTCAATTAATTATTCCTTCTCCATAATTTTAATAATCATAACAATCTCTAATAATTAACTCTATAATGAATTATCCCTATTCAAAAACATCAATATAACAATAATTAATTCATCAATTAATTATTCAATTTCAAAAAGCTATATCTCACAATAATTAATTCAATAATTAATTATACCAAAACACAAATTCTTAATCCTAACTATTCCAATCAATTAATTCTATTATTAATTAGTATTGTTAAATAATCTCAACATATTCGTAATTAATTTCCAAAATTAATTATCCAAATCAAAATTTCATAGTCTCATAATTAATTAACCAATTAATTATTCAAATCATAATATCAATATCCCATAATTAATTTTATAATTTATTATCCAAATTCAACAATATGGATATCTCAAAATTAATTTGAAAATTAATTATTTATGATCTAAAATCCAATTACCCCATTACCCCAATTTCTCATATCTTTTAATTAATTAATTCACCAAATTAATTAATTTAATCAAGAATAAAAATTTTAACCATCTAATATAAATTTTACAAATAAATACATATAATTAATCAAGACTATGGGATTTTCATTTTAGACCACCTACCTCAAAAACAATGATGATCGCTTTCCAATAGATATCCCCAATTTGAAGGGGATCCATCAAGAATACAAAGAAGAACATTGTCTAGATCAGAAATATTAATCCATAATTAAATGAGATAAGATCTCTTAATTTTAGATCTAGATACAATGTGACTAGATATAGATTTATCAAATCTAGATATAGATCAAAAGATCCGAGATCTAGATTCAGTAAATCTAGATATAGAAAAAATAGAAGATAATCATATTTATTTTATTATGGAAGATGATCAGAAGAGATATAGATCTAAAAAAATAACACCCCTACTTGGGAGATAACTAGAGGGTCTTCGGTCAAAGAAGGAGGTGCACTGATATGTTTCAGTCCATAGTAGAGGTGAACCGAAGCTCCACATCTAAGAGAGAGGTCTGTAGATTCCTTATTACAGATAAGAGGGGTGTTCTCAAGGGTACACGATTCTAGTGGTGTTATTTTATTATGTTATGCATGATAATTACAGAACATGAATCCTCTTTTCATGTTGTGTAAGGATTTGTGACAGATTTCCCCGTTTTCCAAAGGAAATACCATCAAACCATTAACAAACAATAATCGAAGATTAAATGTAGTGAAATCCAATTACATGTGGTGAAATATTAAATGTGGTGAAATCCAATTTCACATGGTGACACATGGTGAAATCTAATATCATGTGGTGACATATTACACATTTTGAAATATAATTACACGTGGTGAAATCATATTTCATGACATTTTGACACATGGTGAAAGATAGTTATAGGGGGTGTAATATAATTTTGTGACATGTTGACTTACGGAGAAAAATACTAATAGAGGGTATATATTTTTGAGGCTATGAATTAATTTAGGCAGTAAATTAAATTCAAAACAACTCATCTTGACCAAAAATTTAAAAATATTCCTACCAGAAAAAAGATGGGATCTTACATAACATTATTGCTATTAAAATAGATGAATTTGAATTAGTGAATGTGGATTTTAGTAAGGGTACAAATACCAACTCTTTAAAATGGAATCACATGAATTACAAGTATTTTATGTTTTATATCCCACAAACCAAAAATGTTCGTTTGTTTTATTATTGACCAAAACTACTAAAGTTCAAGATGAAAATTCAAATGAGGATGACCCTTTCAATAAGACATCACAATCAATTCATAGTGGTTCCAATGTAGATGAGGTATTTTATGTCATAAGATACCACAATGAAGGGATTTTGATACACAATAGAGGGTTAAAATCTCTTCAACATTAAAAATAGTGATTTCAATAATCGGGTTATATATTTTTTTGTAATATACAGAGTGTTACCTGATATTATTAATTGTTAATTTCAAAATTTACATAATCTAAAGTAAATTTTAAACCAATCACTAGTGGAAATATGGGATTTAACATCAACGTAATAACATCTGTTTTTTATAAACTGACACCAATAGTATGTGCAAGAACTTATTAGCTTCGGTTTTTAGTAAAACCATCACCAAAACTTATTTATTGAGGATTTTTCATGTCTTTTTTGTAAAAACTGACATGAAAAATAATAAAAAAAATGTTTTGGCATCATTTTAGGGAAAAATGACCCCAAAAATCCAAAAAAAAAAACATTTTGTGTTGGTTTTCTCTAAAATCGACACCATATAATTAATTTTAGGCATCAGGTTTCCCAAAAACTGATGCTGGAATCCAAAAAACCAAAGACTTTCAGCATCGGTTTTTACCAAAACTGACATCAAAAGGTTTTTTTTTAATTTTTGACGTGAGTTTTGGTAAAAATGGATGCCAAAAGTCTTTTAAAAAACACCGGGATCATAAAACCCTAATTTTTCTTGGATCTAAAAACTCAAAACCCAAGGCGGCGCTCTCAACTCGTGATGACTTCGAATCCATATTTGTGATCCTTGATGGCCATTGTTAATATTTTTCTTCCATTTTCATGTTTCTCGGTTTGCGTTCTTTGTTATCCTCCCTTGATTTATCTTCCATGGTTTATTTCTCCTCCATAACCCTATTTTGAGTTATTTTTAATTGTGTTTTGATTTTAGTTATTGTTTATAATTATTTTTCATTTGTATCATCAATGTTGGTATAGATTTTGTAGTGTTTTTCTTCTATGTCATTATATGGGAAAAGTTTGGATTGAGGATCTCTATTTGGGTTAAACATCAAATTTTGTAAGTTTTTTAATTTTGTAGATAAATCATTTATCATTTAATTTTGTTATTTATTTTATTCAATTATTAGTTTATATTTTACTTTAAATGTGCTGGGACATGGTTCAATATTCTTTCAACAAACATTCTTAAATATCCTGTAAAAAAATTGCATCTTTTTACATTGAATCCAACTTACTACACCTAACTCATGTGATAATTATAATCAAACATTGGAACCCACCCCCACATCATTTTACAATCCCAAATAGATGTGCCTCTACTGTCTAAGAAAATCACAAGCATTTTAGTATCTGAAATGACACAGACAATGGATCGTAAATGTGTTTCATATCCAATGTTTTTTATCTGATTATCAATAGTTTTTATTAAATGTAGTTTTGTTTAAAATTTATCTGATATATATTTAAATGTTTATATGTTTTAATATATTCACCAATTATATTATGATATCAGGTATTTAATGGATCGTAATTAGATTTATTTATGAAGAACCACAAGTGAATATGAAAAATGAGTTGATGATTTTTTTTGAAATTTTATAAATTCCATCTTCAAAACATTGATTTGATTTTCTGTCCATGTGTGAAGTGTGTAAATATGAGAATGTTAAAATCTATAGAAATCAAGGATCATCTCATTTATTATGGTTTTATCCTTAATTATATATGTTGGATTTGGCATGGTAAAAGAACTGAAAATTCAACATCCAATGTTGATGACAATATTCATAGTGAGGCAGAGGATCGTATTGAAGAATTAATTCATGATTTAGGTGTTGAATCCATCGAAAAAACACCAAATATTGAAATATTGTGTGGAGATTCTGAGAAACCATTATTCCCAGGTTATAGTAAATATATAGTGTTATCAGTAGTTTTGAGATTAGTTAACATAAAACCAAAAAATGGATGGAGTGATAAAAGTTTCTCCATCTTACTTGAGATTTTAAAAGAGATACTTCCAGAAGGCAATGAGATTCTAGATTCCAATTATGAGGTGAAGAAAATATTATGCCAAATGGGCTTGGGGTATAAAAGGATACATTATTTCCCTAGTGATTGTGTACAGTATATGAATGAAAATGAATATTTATCATGTTGTCCGACATGTTGGACATCACGCTATAAGATAGATGGGAAAGTCATCTTAGATTCATTCTCAGGTGATGTCATCTAACGTCATGAAAAATAAATTTTGTACTTTCCAATGATATTATCCAATATTTTTTGCATACAATTCTGATAATTCAATTATGATTCATTTTTAGGTACAAGAATCAAAACTCATACTAAATAAATTTGGTACCTTCCAATAATTCCTCATTTGAATCATTTATTTGAAAATTCAATTGATGCAAAAAAGTTAATATGGAATTCAGATGAGCGCATCCATGATAGTAACTTAGATCACCCTACCGATTCACCATAGTGGAAGAGTTTTGATAAAAAATTTCATAATTTTGGAAGTGAAGTTAGAAATATCAGAACGGGAATGTGTACTGATGGAATGAATCCATATTAGAGCCTCAGTAGCTAACATAGTTCATGGCCTGTTTTTCTGGTAGTTTACAACTTGTCCCCATATCTATGTATGAAGAAAAAATATGTTATGATGAGCTTGATGATTTCTAGACCAATACTACCCGAAAATGATACTGATTTGTATCTTTCACTATTGATTGATGATTTGAAACTACTATGGGAGGAAGTTGATAATGTTTTCAATGAATACAAGAAATAATATTCTCTTTTGCGTGATATGATGATGTTTACTATAAATGAATTTCCTACAGATGGAAACTTATCTGGATATAGTGTTAAGGGACATAAAGCATGTCAAATTTGTGATGAAAAAACTTCATATTATCAATTGCATAATGGAAAAAAGATTGTGTACATGGGACATTGAATATTTTTACGAATTGATCATCCTTATTGTAGTTTGAAAAAAGAATTTAATGGTTTAAAAGAATAAAACCTTCCCCCTAGACCATTTTCAACTGAAGAATATTATGACCAGGTGAAAGATATTGATTCGAAATTTGGAAAGAGAAGAAGTTTTAGTTTTCAATGAAATATATGGAAGAAGAAGTCTATTTTTTTTGAACTACCTTATTGCATATTTTTTGAGATAAAACATAACGTTGATGTTAGGGATGTTGAGAAAAACATATGTGACAGTTTTATTAGATTTTTTTAGACATAAAAGGAAAGAGAAAAGATAGATTTCATGATAAATTGGACATGATATTAATGAGAATACTTTTGGAGTTAGTTCCCACAGTGAAAGGAAACAGAACATATTTATCTCGATCTTGACACACATTATGCAAGATTGAAAAGATGAAATTTTGTCAGTGTATTCATAGTATTAAAGTACGCAGTGGTTTTTCTTTAAATGTGAATAATTTGGTGTCATTGAAGGATTGTAAATTAATAGTTATGAAATATCATGATTGTCATGTGTTGATACAACAACTTCAACTAGTAGTAGAGCGTGGTATATTTCCGAAAACTATCAGAAATACTATCATCACGTTATTTAATTTCATCAAAGCCATTTGTATCAAAGTCGTTGATCCATATTTGTGAGATGTGTTGGAGGAAGAAGAAACTCTTATTCTTTGTTAACTATAAAAGTATTTCCCACCCACTTTTTTTATATAATGGTTCAACTACTGATTCATTTGGTGCATGAGATAAGAATATGTGGGCCCATTTACTTAAGATGAATGTATCCTTTTGAAAGATATATGAAAATTTTGATAGGATATATTAAAAATCCTTATCGACTAAAGGCCTCTATTGTTAAAAAATATGTATTTTAAGAGGTGATTGAGTTCTATAATGATTATTTGTATGAGGTGGATCAAATTGGTCTCCCTGTATCTCTACATATGATAGTTGATAGTGAAGGTAGACGGGTTCATGGCTTAAAGGTAAAGTTTATTCCACGTGATGAAGTGATGCAAGCACAATTATAGATTTTGAACAACACAGATAAGGTTTAATCATATATATCCTCACATATTGTTGAATTAAGGTTATGATATCATAAAAGAAACTAAAAATGGTGGATCATTGAGAATAAGAAGACAATTGTTTCATGGTTTAAAGATAATGTCACCCCAGATATATCTTTTTCAGAAATATTGAACTGATTAGTAGGGGGAAAATCTCTTAATGTAATCACATGGTCTAGTTTTGATATCAATGGATACACAATTTATACAAAAAAACCTGTCTGACAAGTGTACCGTTCAAAATTGTGGTGTGGTGGTTTTCAATTAAGCAGTTAGTTTTTCAAGTGCCAAAGATAAAAACCCAATTTTTGCATCAACATCATATTTTGGAGTTCTTGAAGACATATGGGAAAATGATTATATTAAATTTTGAGTCACTGTTTTTATGCGTAATTGGGTTGATAGTAATAGTGGTGAGAAACATGATGAATAAGGGTTTAAACTAGTTAATTTGAAAAGATTTAATTACAACGAGGAACCATTTATCATGGAGACACATACAAAACAAGTATTTTATGTCATTGATCCATCGAATCATTAGTGGTCAATTTTTTTTCAAGGAGAAAGATACCATTTGGGTGATTAGGATGATGCTGACGATGTTAGTGATTTACATGAGCCTTATTTATCTATTACACAATTTTTAGATGATTACAATGAGTATAAGACATACATGGTGCATGTAGTATGTAATGATCATGATGAAGGCATGTGGGAAAACAATAAATTAGTCTCCTAATTTTTTTGGTAAATTTTTATATTTTGTTTCCTTTTTTGAAACTTACAAATGCATGCCTGTTTTTTTACTTATTTTTGTATTCCTTGTTTCTAATTATTCAGTTTTTTAATGATATGAAGGTAAACAAAATTTCATTAAACTTTCTAGTAGAAATGTCAAATATAGATAAAGTGGATATGTTACCTAGGTATATCTATTTTGAAATATTATTATATATTCATTAATATACTTATTTAATTAAATAAAACTGTTAATTTACAAAAAAAATTCACAGGACTACTGATGCATCCTCGGAAGAGGTGACTTCTCCTGTTACTACTAAAAAATCAAGTTCTCAAGTTGGTAAATATGGTATTAAAAGTTTACCAAAACTATAACTTTCTTGTGATGATGATAGAGTACACATCTTTTTTGATGATGATAATAATGTAGTTGACCCATCTGTAGTTCAGTTTGTCAGTTATATAGCGATGAAGAGCCGTTAGAGGATTAATATTTTATATCCTGATTGGGAGTCAGTGGACAAGACAATGAAGAAACAACTTTGGGAGGTCGTGATGGTAAAATATCTTAATTGATTTCTTTTATCCCATTTTTTGAATATTATACATTTTAAATGCCATATTTAATTTATTCAATTATATATGACATTCAATTTTGAGGAAACCAAAGAAATTAAGATAATATATCTCTCTTTAGCGGCGGTTCGATGGAGAGATTTTAAAACAAAATAGACAAAAAATTATGTTTTTGGAAAGAGAAGGTTTGAAAGGCCATTCCTTAGGTATCTGTTTATAGATGATGATACATGGAAGCGATTTGTTGAAAGTCATCTGAAAGAAAAATTCCATGTATGATAATTATTTTTTATTTGAAATTTTATGATATATTATTCTTATTATTTAGTAGTTTATTTTTATATAACAGGACTCCCAGAGATCTCATAAGGAGATCCAGTTGAAAAATGTATACCCTCATACTTTCTCATGTGGAGGGTATTAATATTTGGAGAAGAAAGGGATTGAAGAAAATTTTGAATCATTTAGAGCTCGACAAGTAGTGGTTCATAAGAGGTACAGTTTTGTCCCCAATCTTCTCCCACTCGCCATGAGAAATGGAAACGGGCAAGAAGAAATAAAAAATAACAATATATAATAGAGCAAGATAAGAATGTAGCTGATAGAATTATATGTAAATATTATTTATTTATTAACAATTTTTATATTTTATAAATTATAAAAACTAATGAAATTTTTTTATTTTTCATTTCAGGATAAACATCAGGAGTAAGAGACACATGAATCTTTTATCCCTGAGGGTAGGATGGATATCCTAGCCACTATATTGGGAATGGCAGAACACCCCGGCCGTGTTAGAGGATATCATTTGGGTGTTAGTATTCGTAAGGTTATTGGTAAGAGTAATAAATCAAAAGACACAGAGATAGAACCCTTAAAAGAAGAGTTGAAAGATATGAAACAGTCTATGGGTGATCAAATTCAAGCAGCAATGCATAAGGATTTTTCAGAATACATGTAAAGACTGTCATAGTCTATACAGCCTTATTAGGTATATTATTTATTTTTCATCATTTTTTTATCTTATAAATTATATTCACTAATATAACTTATTCTTTTTTTAGCCTTCCCAGTCTACTCACCCGGACTACCCCGCCCCATCTGCTTACCCTGCCCCGTCTGCACAACGTTCCCAGGTATATTAATTATATGTCATCAAATTTTCTATTTTATAATTTATAAAAACTAATATAACTTTTTCATTTTTCTTCCTTCTCAGCCTACTCACCCGGACTATCCTGCCCCATCTGCTTACCATGCCTCGTCTGCGCAGCCTTTCGAGGTATATTATTTTATTTTCCTAAATTTTTCTATTTTATAAATTATAAACACTAATATACCTTTTTAATTTTTCAGCCATCTCATCCTACTCTCCCAGACTACCCTGCCCCATCTATTTACCCTGCCCTATTTGCACAACCTTTCGAGGTATATTATTTTATTTTCATGAATTTTTCTATTTTATAAATTATAAACACTGATATAATATTTTTATTTTTTTCCTTCTTAGCCTACTCACCCAGACTTCCTCACCCCATCTACTTACTTTGAGCCTCCACCTCCTCTCTTGGATCACTCCTTATATTGTGAGTTGTTTGCTGAAGATCCCCATGTACATATTGTTGCGTTAGAAGAGGTGAATTTTTGGGGGGACTCAGAACATAATCAGCCAATGTAGATGGGTTAGTTTAGAGTATCAGTACTTGATATTATATATCCTACTACTCTACTACCATTTCTTACTGAGGATATCACCTGTGTTGGAGAATGTCTGAGCTATTTTTTACTTTGGAAAACTGGTCTTCTACGTTATATTTCATATGAGGTATGATTTTTTTAAAAATTAATTTCAAATGATTCAAAATTACTTATAATATTTTTTGATATTTAACATATATAGAAATATCTGAAAGTAAAAGAAACATCCTAAATGCAACAAAATATTTAGGAACAGTCAGCTATAAAACCTTCTAATATTTTTTCTCGATTACAATGTTTATCTCAGGATTATGCTTACTTGAATTATATCTATGAGTTTTGGATGATGCCCGATATATGTGGAAGAAGTTATAGATTGATAATAATGAAAGAAGATATCTTGCATTTAGTTGATTTTGAAGAGCTTGCGATGAGTGTGGTGAAATTGTTTACCATGTAAGTAAATTGACATTTGAATTGCTATTTCTTTATTAAAATATGGGTTTAAATTGACTAACTATATTTTATTTTTAATTTAGGTATCTACACAAGATTATTTTACAAAATGGAAGTACAATCATTTTCAATTTTATAGATCTAGAGTATATTTCCTTGGAAGTCATAAATGTGAAGAATGATGATAGAGTTCAATATATATTTGAGAGATTATAACAAACAGAGATTAAATGCTGGTTTTTTCAAATTATTGATAATTAAGAACATAAGAATAATTATGAACTAATACTCATTATAATGTCATTAATAGTGAAATTTTTTGTATTATAGGGGACATTGTATGTTATGTGTATTTTTCCCATGTGAATGCACCTTATATTGGTTTTTCTCTTTATTAGGAACAGTTCGTAAACCATTTTCTACCTTATTAAACAAGTAAGTTTTTTTTTAATTTTTATAAGCTCATTATGTCTAATTTTAATTATTTAGACATGTATTATTATTTCATATATAAGAAAATGCAGTTCATAGAAACAATTTAACAAGGAATACATATCAGTAAAGAAAGTAAAGAAAATAAAATATGTGGAAGTACATGTAATTAGTTTTTATATTATATTTTTTTATCTGAATTTATTTTTATATATTGTATTTATTATTAGTTTACTATTTTATAACTACAGTGTCATCATCAAAATGGGAATTTTGAATGTGGTTCTTATATTTTACGATTCATGTATAAGATAATCACAACTGGGGGAACTACTGATTTTCATAAGGTTCTTTGTATTAATTTTTTTTTATATTTTCTACCATATTATTTTATTTTTTAATCTCATATCATTCAATATTATTATAGGTATTAAATGATTCACAGTCTTATTCCCAATCTTATATGACCCATATTCGATCTACTTTAGCGAACTATTTGTTATGTCTAATTAGGATTTGAGGTATGTATATTCTAATATTTATAAATAATAATACATATGGGTTCAAAAAACTAACTCTTTTGATATATTAGGTGTTTGAACCTACCAATAATCAAATGAATGCTTCAAAAATAATAAAAAATGAGCCTGTGATGATTTTTAGGTATGTGTATTCTAATTTTTTTTAACATTCAACATCGTCTTTTTTTCGTTTATGCTTGGTATATGTAAGTTATAGGTTTTTATTGAATGATAAATACTATTTGACTATTTCTATATATTGTGTTTATTTACAGGGATTCTGATATTTTTAGAAGTGTAATTTTCTGATTTTTCTAATTTTTTTTAAAAAATTTTCGCGTCAGTTATTTTAAAAACAGACGAAGATTATTTTTTAAAAAAAATCGGGGTTTTGGCATTTGTTTTACAAAAAACTGACATCAAAACCTCAATTTCGACCCAGTTTCAGCATCAATTTTATCTTAAAATGATGCTCAAACCCTTAATGAAAATAATTTTCGGCATAGGTTTTCTAAAAAATGACGCCAAAAATCATATTTTTTACGTTGTCTTTATAGACGTCGGTTAAAAACCAACATAAAAAATAAAAAAAACGATTTTAAATTATGTATTTTCACTAGTGAATTATGTCGATAATGACTTATGCACAGCTCAATGCTCCAAATCCTGAGGAACAATAGGTTTCTCGACTTGTTAGGGATTCCAATATTGAGGAACAACAACCATATGTGCATACCGATGATACCAATCTAGGGGAACAACATATTGATGATGTTGAACCCTTTGAAATTTTATATGGTGAAAAATGACATCCCTAAAGAAATAGGATCATCATAGCATGAAAATGATAGCAAAAATTAATATGGTGAGAAATAGAGGCATTAAATTCAAGGTTGGATGGAATTCATGAGGCAATGATGTTAAACCCAATATGGTAGTGTTCAGTAGTTTCATTAGGATCATCACTCTACAATGCTTGTCGATTGATATTGATTAATGGATCCATGTTGTGTCTACACTTCAGAAACAAATTTCTGAAGAGATTAGGGTAACATTATGATATAATTTATTTATTATACTAAAATATAAAACAATGAAACGATTACTTAGTATTCATTATACCTTACAACATGCATTTATAGTAGATGACTCCGGAATGAAATTTATATTAATACTTTATAGAAAGGCACATAGAGGCTTTCACATAATTCTAAGAAGGTTTTATCTCAAATATGTTGATGAAAAAATAAACTTGCACCCACTTCATATGTACGCAAACCTGGTAAACTAAGAAGTGTAGGATGGTTTTACCGGCCTTCGTGATGTGATATCTTTTAAAGTACATTGTGGCCGGTAATTAATTATTTTACAATAGATGTATAAATCACTTTGATTAAGAATTTTTAATTTATGAAATAGAAACCAAGTACTTAAAATAAGCCACAGGCATCCAAACCAATGTACTCCTACTGAAAATAAAGGAAAGGGTATGCTCCACTTGAAAAAAAATTGGTACGTATTTTAAATATACCATATTACATTTATATGACATGAAACAACAAAATAACTATGTTCCCATATTTATATGAAGATTGATGGATTCAAATCGACTTCTATCCCACTTCATGTACAATGAAAGAGGCCTAATGTAAATAAATATGGGATTATTATAGATGAAAACACACAAAAAGTGTGGAAAATGTGTGTTAGTATGACTTAATAAAAATTTATTTTTAATATATATTAGCTAATAATGTTTACTTATTTTCCTTTTTTAATTATACATAGATAGATGACTCATCATCAGATGTACTTGATGAACAACTACTATCATAGGACATGAAGAAACCAAAAAATTATAACCACTTTAGTGGTACAAATTTTTGAATAACACCCCAAACATATTTTTATAAAAGAAATATAATAGGGGGATAGAGATAAACAAATGTATGAGATTCATGCATGATTAGCTACTCTAGAATAAAAATTTCATTTATAGTATGTGTTTCAATAATTTTTTTTGGGGAGAATGTAAAGAAAAGAAATAACTCAAGAACAACCACCACATGATGATCCCACCTACCCCCATCAGCTTTGTGGTGATCTATTCCCCTCAAAGAGCTATCTTAGTAGAGGAAATCAATATTATCATAATTTTTTCTATTAAATGTGAATCAGTTAGACACTAATACGTTTCCTACACTAATATTTTATAGGTTGTAAATGGCTGTTATTTATATGTATCAACACCCTCCCGTCATCTTGTTGCGAGGGCTACCTTGTACAATATCCTATAATATACACTACACAACAATAGAAATTACAATAGTTCATGTGATAGTGGGGATTAGCATAGATCATGAGATGAGTTTCAAGATTTCTATTTCACTTGATGATGTAGATATTCAAATGGTTGAGAAAGCTATTGAAACATTTATAGCATGGCCTTCAGACATTGTAAAAACATATCAATAAGGAGAAATTAATTTCCAATTTATTTTTCATGCTAAACCTTTAAAAATTAATGAAAAATTATTTGAACCAATTAATGTGATGATATACAGATGAAGGTAAGGGGTGAAATGAAAATTTGAATCCAAATGATCAAATGATATACCGACCAATCTAAAAGATCTTCACAAAGAACCTTTACACTACCCATTCAATATCTTCATTTACTAACATTGAGTGTTCTTGCAGATACTAGTTTATAGAGCGGTAGTAACTTCATAGTTTATTTTTAGTAAGAAATGTCTGGAGAGGCCATTATAGATTACATTATTATTGGGAATTTAAATGAAATCTTCAAGTATGATTGGCTATAAGTCTTAGTTTTAAATATATATATATGAGGTGTGTTTTAATGATTTGTTATTCCAATAACGGATCTACTATGTTAACTATGACTAAATACAATTCATTTTTTATAGGAATATATATTAATACTATTTGAAGGTATTTTGCTGTGAACATAAATATGGACTCATTAGTTCTCATGTCACATATAAAAAACAAATCTCATTGGATCAGTTCAGATTGATAAAATAGTTGTAGAAGTGGATGTATTGTTTGAAATAAAACTTACAGAGGATAGAATCCTATTATTACCAATGATGTGAGGGTAAACCTATACACTTTAATCATATGAAGTATGTTTTCATTACCTTAATTACTTATTACTTTTTTAGGCTACATTGGTTACTCATTATAGTCAATTTAGATGCTCTAAATATTTTTTATGGATTCACTGCATGGATACCTAACAAAACGACCACATGTGATGATGTTTGTAAATTTACAATACACTACATCAAAAATATTAGAACTAAACATAAATTTACATATTTTATATTATTTTTTAATAATTATTTCTTCATTATATTATGGTGTTTAAATATCCTGAAAATCATGGAATATGGAGAGTCCATGCATACAATGAGCCTATCAACTTCTACCAGTGGATACATATTAGGGTATATATAGTAATATTTCACTAGAAAAACACATATCAAATCGAATTAATTATTTTTCTCAATGTTTATGTAGTGTCTAAAACAAACCAATTGAAAATATTGTGGTTATTATATTTGAAATTTTTTGAGAGATACCATATTCCTTCAATAAATTATCACCCTTGAAGAGGTATTTTCAAAGATAATGACTATTTAATTTAAAATATTTATTAATAATTTGTGTACTTATATTTATTCACCATTTACAAGAATTTCTAAAGTCCTCATATTCACAATATGAAATAGATTTGTTTAGAAATGACTGGTCATCATACCTAGTGTCATAATGTACACATATATCATTAAGATGTGACTTACCATTACTTATTTAGTTTATTTTACCATATTTTTATCTTATTTTGTTAGTTTATTTTATTATCATCATTATTAGTTAATAATATTTTTAATTCTCAAAGAGATAAGAAAATAAATGACTTTATCAATAAGGATGATTCACTCATTCACTATGATCATGCACTATTGGATAAGAATACAAGACAAAATCATCCATACATTAATCTAATACATGATATAATCTTTAAGACTCGTATTTTGTAGTTTAAATTTAAAATTTACATTTTACTTATTTATTGTTTCATATTTATGCTTAATTTATTTTTTTATAGTATTAATAACATCAAAAAATATCTTATACAGGAAGATTATTTTTCTCAAGTATCAGTGTTTTGTTCTATATTGCTCATGATGGTGAGAGATTGGACTTCAATGATGTAATTGAGATAATAGATATAAGAAAATTGGTCAAAACATTATACATAAATCCTGAAAAGGTTAATTCCTACTACTTATTTTGTTAATTTTGTCACCTATTTATCAATTGTTTTTAAGTTAATTTCCTTGTCGTTTTTATATAATAATTACATAGTTTTTTCATGGATCTTTTTGGAAGTTGTATTTTGATTTCAACTAACTAAAACAATCCTAAAAAGAGAGAACATGGTGCTTTTAGATGGGGAATTTAAAGCAATATAGGGTTTAATCTTCCATCTAAATGTAATAATTATCTATTTTATGGGTTGTTTTAGAAATTTAAAATAAAAACACACATCAAATACTCAATAAACCACACCTAAATCTAACAAAAGTGTGCTCTATATGGAATGGACTTTATATTTTTAGTTTATAATTTACATTTTAGTTCAAATCACATGTCACATACTCAAAACTGATAAAGAAAATTCATATTGTTTTTATACTTCAATACATTTATCCATAACTCATTTGTGATTTAGATAAATTAGATTCACCTCAATCCGACTCATGATGTGACCAGTATGACTCCAAGTGTTTATTTTTATTCAAAATTGACATTAATTTTAGTAAAAAAATAATTGACATACTCAAAACCAAGAAAATGCATTCATATTTTTTATATACTTTAGGAAAAAATCATTAATACATTTTTTATGTGTAATAATTAGCCTCACCACATTCTAATACACGATGTGACCTTTATGACTCCAGATGTGTCTTTTTATTTAAAAATGACATTATTTTTAGAAAAAACGACAAGTGAAAAACTCAAGATTGATAAAACACATTTTTATTGTTTTTATAACTTAGGAAATTTATTTATAATTCATTTGTGATGTGTAAGAATCATCCAAACCTTTGTTTGATACATGGTGTACTCGGTACGATTCAAATTGTCCATTATTAGTTTATTATTAACATTTTAATTCAAAAAGTTTCACTCTCTAAAATCTACGAAAATGTGATATGATTATCTTGATAATTAATAAAAACTATTCATAATTCATTTCTGATGTGTAGTAATTAGTCTCACATCAAACCAACAAACGATGTGACCAGTATGACTCAAAGTGTGTGTTTCCCATTTGAAGTCACATTTTAGTAAAAGAACAAAAGTTACATACACAAAACTAATAAAAAATATTCTAATTGTTTTGAAAATTTAGGAAAATTATCCAAAAATCATTTTTTATTTATAGGAATCAACCTCTTCTCAATACAATGCTTAGTGTGACTGATATGACTCCGAGGGTGTCTTTTTATTTAAAATTGACATTAATTTTAGTAAAAAGGAAAAGTGATATACTCAAAACCAAGAAAACACGTTAATATTATTTTGATAATTTAGTAAAACAATCAATAATTCATTTTTTATGAGAATGAATCAACTGAAACTGGATCCAATGCAAGGTGTGACCGGTGTGACTCCAAGTGTGTCTTTTTATTTAAAATTGACACTAATTTTAGTAGAAAGGACAAGTGACATACTCAAGACCAATAAAATTTTTTTTATTGTTTTTACACTTTATGAATATTATCCATAATTCATTTTTGACATGTAGGAATAATCATTCCCTCAATATGATACACCATGTGCTTGGTATCACTCAAAGTGTTCGTCAACAGTTTAAAATAGACATTTTAGTTCAAAACATGTGTCACTAACTAAAAACTATGAAAATGTGCTTGTATTGTCTTCATACATTAGTAAAATGATTCATAATTCATTTATTATGTTTTAAAATTTGTCTCGTGTCAAATTGACACAAAACATGATAGGTATGACTCAAACTATGTGTTTTCCGTTTAAAATGAAATTATAGTAAAAAAATCATGTTATATACTCAAAACTAAGTAAATATATTCATATTTTTTCTATAATATAAGAAAATGATCCATAAGTAATTTTTTTGTATAGGAACCATACCAACATCAATCTAATTCACAATGTGACAAGTATGACTCCAAGTGTATCCTTTTATTTAAAATTTACATTTTATTAATATATTATTTAATATTTATATTTAATTTATTTATTTATCGTTTTACTATAATAATATTTTTTTCTTATATTGGTGGATTGTTTTTCTTGGGTATGGGTGGTTTGTTCAACAACTGATACCACCATCGTGCTTTTTTGATAAGAGGTCACTTCTTCCAAATACAATTAAAAATTTCTATTTTTAAATGTTTTTGTATATTAATTTTAAATGTAATTATAAAAAACATTATTTGAAATGTATATAATATAGTGTTTTTTTATTTGTGATGTAAATTATATTTCAATTAAATTACGAATTTGTATACAGGTTCATTTTCATACAAGTATATGGGTGTATTTGCTACAGTGTGATATTATTCAAACAACACACAACAGTTGTAGGGCCTTTATTAGTGCTAATTAAAGTGGAGATAATGGAGGTCCATTATTAGTGCTAATGAAAGTTTTGATAATGGGGTCACTTTATTAGTTCTTTTTTAGCACTGCTAAAGGTCCAAATTTATTAGTGTATTTTTATTGATGATAATGGGGTCCCCCCCTTTTGATTCCACTGATGAAAATAGCACTATTAAATCCTTTTTCATACTGTTAAAGAGTGTTTCTATGGTAATGATTTTTATATGGTTGAAGACAATGTTTCCTTAATAATACACATCCATATGGATCCATATATGTGAATGGTCCCATAATTGGCGATCAATCTTATACCTGAGAGGTGATACAAATGTGATGTGCATGCTAGACCACCATTTTGGAAGAAGTTTTGAGTGAGGGGCTTCATTGGAAAATATTAAGAGAAGTTTACGGTGTTAAAGTGTGTCCCCCAGTTTCAAGATGCGAGGTTCTAGTGTGATTTATTTGACGAAAGAGTTTGTTCTGTGAATTATTTTTTCCTTAATAATAAATAAAAGCTCTATTGGGGTATTAAAATATGTTATAGTTTGAAGATACATTAATTATGGGAATTAAATGTTCGGAATATTAAAATAAATTACTAATACTTTTCTATGGATATCTAGGGATATTTATGAGGACTAACCCAAGTTTGGAAACACTTAGTATATGTTTTTTAGTGTTCTATTAGAGGCTTGTAAATTATGAGCATTTAATTTTTTTTCATATTGAGAATTCCATCTTCATATTTTACCAATTTATTTTTTATTTTTAATACCCCATCCCTAATTACCTATAGTGGGTTCATTATTTTATTACATTTGTATGATCACAAGAAATAATATCCTGAAGGACCCATCAATTTAGTATCCTTGAAAAAACAAGATATAAACATAAGCTTTTCATTACATCAAGGAAATAAAGACAACATTGTATCTCCTTTGAAACCACTCATATCCCTTAGAATATCCCTATATATCGGTCATAATATACCTCTTCCTATCCTGGGGAAAATGAAACATAAGAAAGAGATGAAATCAGATGCTCAATAAGGATAAAAAATATAGTGTAAGCTATCATAAATAAGCATAATATTTTTAAATAAAGGTATAAACCTTAAATACAAGACTTTTAAACAAATATTAACCATAACATGGAAGGAATAAATCAAACAATTTCATTTAAACATTTACATGGATATTACACTTGTCAAAAAATAACATGTAATATCAATAACTAATCTCATAATGAGAGAATGCATAATGTCAGACACCATGAACACATCGTCAAGGACACCTGACAAGACCATACAAAAACAGGTAAATAATCAAATAAAATTGTCTCATGAGATATACCAATTCATTGAGGGTCTATAAAGGGCACCTCACTTAACTTATTAAGTCCATTTCATTCCTCATATGAAAAGGGTGAAACATAAAAAAACATTCGTATTAAAACTATCATACGAAATGTTAATACTTTAACCACAAACCATGAATTTTATTAACATAGAACATCCCTAGTCAAACATGTCACAAAACCTTCAATACAATATGGAGGATTGTATCATAATAAATCAACATCAATTAAGAATAAAATCTAATAAAAGATATTGATAGAGATAAAAATAGTCTAATAAAATCATTAAAACTCTTTGAGGGATATGTCCCTTTTTCTACTTTTAAATAATTTAAAATCCATACAGCTATAAAATAAAACATTTCTTTTGAAAATAACCTTGTAATAATATAAGGGAAGATTAAAAAAGTTATGGCGGCATAACAGTGGAAAATAACCGCTCATGCAGTATTAGCTAAAAACATTCATTCCTTAATTTATTGAAAAGGTCATAAAGTAACTCATTTGGAAAATGATAGAAATATTCCACTCAAAACATTTTATAAAAAGTAAAACACGGGTAAAAATGTATTTAATTTTTTTTCATAATATTTATAAATAAAATTTAAGAAACATGTACGTGGATGATAAAGATGTCCTAGTAGATACATACATATAAATAACTTCAGATAATAATGATGTTGAGAAATTAACCCTTACCTTATACATTCCTTTAGTCGAGGGTGTGTTAACCTCCTGTATAATGGTTAAGGTATGTTATTATATTATACCAGAACCATATCCATATTTATGATATCATATATGATCCTGTTATATCAATTTGTTCATAATATTCTCATATTACCATTGTTTTGGGTGTTAACTGCTTTGTTTTCCTATGAATGTTTTGTTGTGTAAGTCATGTTTGTTATGAATATGATGTATTATATATATATATATAATTATATAAAGTTTATATTTATTATTTTTACTCATCGTATAAATTTTATAATCATTCATGAATGGTTAATGTGGATAATGAATCTCAACATGTCGTCGAGACGGTAGGTCGTATATACGCACGAGTGATGATATCATTACCTTGATGGTTAAATGTTATGGATTTGGATGTTATATTAATTATATAGAATCATTATAATGTTATATTAATTATTTATAACCATTATACTCATCATTATAAACATCCAAATAAAGTAGTGTTGAATAACAAATTACACCACAACGTCGATACGGTAAGTCGTACATACACATGCATTGTGACATTGTTATTCATAGGATGGATAAAAGGAGTAACATGGTTTTAACATAATCATAATAAAATCTCAGAATTTATATGATATTATTATTATTACTTTAAAAGGTTGGGTATAACTGCAAGTGCGACACAAAACAATACATAGAAAATGCAGTAAACATGCATGCCTAGGGACTTGACCCCATAGCCTTCCCCTCACCCACCAACAATCACTTACCACCACACCACCAAAAATGATACTAGAGTTATTAATTTTTGATGAAAAAAACACAGGAGGATGAAGCAAAAGAAGAAAATAAATTTAATTGAATTGGTAAAACAATTACTTAATCTTTGAGTGTATCATTTTGATTTGCATAAAAGGACTTCATAGGAAGGATTTCCGCCCAAATTATGGCCTCTAAAATTAAGTGAGGGAAGTTGGGATGATAATTGGTTAGGGTTTGGCTGAGCCAAATGGATTTATATGTCTGAATAAAAGGGAAGGATAGGTTCTCTCTTATAAGAGAGGGGATGCTCACTTTTGGAAACTCCAAATCTATTAAATTTTTATAAATTTATTTTTGGCTTCAAATAGATCCAAAGTGAGTTATACAAAGGATAATTTGATTATGGGTCAAAATACTCTAAAAAAATGATTTTTAAAAAATTTTATGTCACAAAATTAACCACATCTTTTGGATTTAACCCTCAGTTAAATAGTTTAACTCTTACCATGTTTACTTGTCTTTTAATAATATAAGATTAATATAGTTACTATAAAATGGAAAAAAACCCCAATTAAATAATTTATTACATATGTAACATTATAATTTTAATTTTTTGAACCAAATATTTTTATTAATTTTATATCATTTAATAAAATATTATTTCTTTTAAATTATCATTTATGTAAATTTTGATACTATTTCATATTTTCATTTTTAAAAATATCAAGACAATATGATAACATATAAAAAATACTTCCAATATTTCACTTACATTTCTATGTTATCTTTAAAATTCATTTATGTCATTATTTAAGTAAAATTATATTTGTTTTAATATTTTTAATATCATTTAATTGATTCTTCCATTAATAATTCAATTATTGCCTCATTATTATGTCAAAAATTAAATTAAATTTTTTATTTCCAATAATTATGAATAAATTAAAATTATGTAGATAAACATTTTATATTTCTAAATACTATTTATATCAAACCATATCATTTATATAATCTCATATTAAAAATGATATAGTTATTAAAATGTTAATGTGACATTTTTAACTCTTCTTTAAACAAATATATTAAATGTCCTAATCTAACAAAATTGGATTAAAAAGGATCATATTTTCAACCTATGGATGATTTTGGTCTAAAAACACTTATCCAATGAAATTAGGACAAGTTTTAGGGTAATATATATTATTATAATATTATTTTTCCTTTAATTACCTTATTTATCTTTAACCAAGGCAAATAAAATCCAAAATTTACTATTCACCAAAAATTACTTTGATCCTACTAGACCAAATTTTTCATACTGATTACAATAATATATGTCCATTTTTTTAAATTCAATTCATAGAAGTAGTAAAATTATGTTTAATACAAATCCCATAGATGTGGCTAGAAGAAAGATAAAAGAGACGTTCAAAAGTTCAATAAATTTTTCTATATAATTATATTATAAAATGATTATAATTAACTATGTTGGATTAATATATTTATTATTTATCTATTGTGACTTTAAAATCAATTTACAATAAAATAATTATTTAAATAAAAAATCCATTTTTAACAACAATACAGTATATTTCAATATTCATAAAAAAATGAATCTTTTTAAAAAAATATCAAAAATTTACCCTAAGATAATTTCGATGTTCCAAATTAAAAAATGAAGTATATTTTGAAAAATAAAATTTATAAATTTCATAAATTGTTTAATACTATTCATAACCACTTTTTAAATTACTTGTTTGATATGTTATGGTGCGCTCAAACTTGGTGTTGTGTGTAGCAAAAGCTTTTGAATTATTTAAAAATAAGCTTATCGTGATAGCATGGGGTGTTTCATTCTTCCCATCTTCTAGTAATTCCATCCTCAAAATTTCTAGAATATCTTTTCATAAAAATATTTAGGTGGTTCTTCATCATAAGTATATAAGGTTCCCAAGTCGCCTCTTCTATTTTATGGTTTCTCCAAAGAAATTTAACCAGACGAGTCATTCGATTTCTCAATACTTGTTCTCTAATATTATGAATCTTGATAGGATCTTCACAATAAAATTGTTCTGATTCCAGTTCTATTCCTTTGTAGTTCAGTACATGCATTGAGTCTGGCGTGAATTTACTTAATAGTGATATGTGGAAGACATCATGAACATTGGAGATACTTGGCAGCAATTCCATATGGTGAGTTATAAATTTAATTTGTTCTAGAATTTTAAAAGTTCTGATGTGCCTAGGATTTGATTTACCCTTCTTAAAAACTGTTATAACACCCTTCTATAGAAATACCTTTAAGAAAACATTATATCCATCTTGAAATTCCAAATCCTTCCTTCGATTATCTAAATTGATATTTTTCCAACTATGAACTAATTTGATATGGGTTTGAATAATATTCACCTTTTCTGTTGTTTACTCAATAAGTTAGGGGCCTATGAGTTTTCTTTCACAAATATCAGCCTAACAAGTTGGTGTATGACATCTCTTTCCATATAACGCTTCTTATGGAGTCATATGAATACTTGAATGGAAGATATTGTTATAGGAAAATTCTAATAGAGGTAAATATTGATCCCACATACCTTGAAATTCATGTGAGAAAGAACTAAACTTGTCTTCAAAAGTATGAATTGTCCATTCTGATTTTCCATCAGTTTGAGGGTGGTAGGCAGTGCTCAAAAAAGATCAGTATCTAGGTCCTTTTAAATAATTTTCTAGAATCTTGATGTAAAACAAGGATCACAATCATAAATAATCAATAGTGGTACACCATGGAATCTTAAAAAATTATTAATGTAAAGTCTTGCTAAAAGTTCAAGTGTTAAATCTTCTCTTATAGTAAGAAAATGTGCTGATTTGGTAAGAAGATCAATAATAACACAGATCACATAATTTATTCTGGGATTATTTGGTAGAACCATGAAAAAGTCCATCATAATATCCTCTCATTTCCACACAAGCATATAAAGACGTCGAATGACTCCTCTAGGATGTTGTCTTGCAACCTTCACATGTTGAAAAACCAAGAATCTTGACACATATTAACTAATCAACCTCTTCATGTTGTCCCACCATAAATTTTCTTTCAATATCTATGCATCTTAGTGCTACCATGGTTTATAGAGAAATTTTAGCTATGATAATTATACAATAATTCACTTTTTAGCTCAGGTATAACAGGAACATAAAACCTCTTCCCAATTTTAAAAATACCATATTCAAATACAAATCCAATCAGTCTCCCATTATTCACAACTTTAATATTCTTTTCAAACTCTTCCTCATCTGACTAAGAACTTTTTACCCTTTCCAGTAAATATAGTTTGGAAACCATTTGAAAAGATAATGATGTTTCACCTTCCATGATAATTACCATATCTATATTTACTAGATCCATGAACATTGGATCCATTTCAACTCCCATTCTGTTCAGAACTCCATGCTCCTTACAACATAAAGCATCTGCCACCATATTTTCCTTCCTCGGGTGGTAGTTTATTGGGAAATCAAAATCATTGAGTATCACAATTAATCTCCTTCATATCATGTTGAGTTCTGTGTACAAGAAAATATATTTCAAACTCATGTGATCAGTATATATCTCACATATTTCACCCTAGAGATTGTGTCTCCGTATCTTCAAAGAAAATATTACTACCGCTAACTCAAGATCATGAGTTGAGTAGTTTTTTCATGAATTTTTAACTACCTTGATTCATATTTAGTAACCCTATCATTTTTCATAAGAACACTTCCATGTCGTTTCCTTGATGAATCATTATGAATCAAAAACCCATCATTCCCAGATGGTAAAGTCAAGATAGGTGAATTTACTAATATTATCTTAAATTATTCAAAACATTCTTCACACTCTTTTTTTAAACTAAATTTAACCCCTTTATGTGTGAGCTTATCTAATGGGTTTACAAATTAGGAAAAATTATGGACAAAATGTGGATAGTAACCTACTAAACCAATAAAATTGCATACCTCGGTTATAGTAATTAGTTTTGTCTATTCTTGGATTTTTGTTGTCTTTGTAGGATCAATAAAGATTCTATACTAGGAGACAATATTCCCAAGAAAAGAAATTTACTGAATCCAGAATTCACACTTTCAAAACATCTCATATAGTACATTTCTTTTAAGAGTCTTGAAAAAAATATGTAAGTGGTTTATCATGTCTTCGTAGATTTTGGTGTATACCAAGATATCATAAATAAATACACTAAAAAATCATCAAGATATTCCTTCAACACTTTGTTCATTAGATCCATGAAAATAGAGGGTGCATTAGTCAGTCTGAATAACATTACTGTAAAATCATAATTCACAAACATAGTTCAGAATGTTGTCTTTTAAATACCATCCTTCTTTATACAAAATTGATGATATCCATAATTAAGGTCAATATTTTAAAAATATTGAGCTCCATGAAGTTAATCAAAAAAATCATCAATGCAAGGAAGATGATAGTTGTTTTTTATTGTAATAACATTTATTTCTATTTAGTTAATGCACAGTCTCATTGATCTATATTACTTCTTAACAAAAATAATAGTGCTCCCCATGGAGAAACACTAGGGTGAATAAATCCCTTATTACTCAACTCCTCTGGTTGTTTGTTCAACTCTACTAATTCCTCAGTGTCTATTATCTTGGGAGTTTTTTATATTGACCTTACATCAAGGATTAAATCAATAGAAAACTCAACCTCTATCTCTAGAGGATGTCTAGGTAAATCCTCTAGAAATACATCAATGTATTATTTTACAATAGGTATATACTCAATTTAAATATTACTAGGTTTTATATTATTTTCTTCCCTAATAATTTCATTTAGAAGAGCTACAGGAGGTGGTTAAAGATAATAATCAAATGATGATGTTTCTGCTTTAAAGATAATGGATACTACATTTTCTTCACAATTTGAAACTTCATTATTCTTTCAAAAAGATCACATCATATTTCAATATCTAGTCTATACCGAGGATTATATCAATGCTGACCATATGTATGATGATAATTTCAGTGGATAACACATGTATATATTCCATAATGGGAACTTCTTGACACATCTTTGTGGAAATGAGACTTCCCTTAGGGGTTTTGACTGCAAACTCCCTAGTTAATGTTAATTGGAAATATCTAATTTTTAAAGAAAACATGGAAGATATAAAGGAATGGAGGATCCAGAATAAAATAAATCTTTATCTAAATTTTAGGAAATGATTAAATTTCCTGCCACTACATCATCAGGAACATCAACCTTAGTAGTTGTGATTGAAAAATCTCAGCCTTTCTCCCTTAGCCTTCTCTGGGGAAAGTTTTCTTGATTCTTAGGATAATCATTTTCATAATTTACCTACTCATTACAATTTTAGCATTTAATATTAGTAGATTCTTTCTTTCTCTTGCAATCGCTAGATTTGTATCCTTTTTCTCCACACTTGTATGAAACTCACATACCCATTAAGAAATTATCGGGGTGTTTCTTACCAAAATTATTATAAGGTGGAAAGTCAAAATTTACCTTCATCCGCTTATTTTATTTTCTAGTGTGTTTAACAACCCTCTTACTCTATTTATTTACATTAATTTCATAAGTCTTAGATAAATAATTTTCTATATTGATAGCACATGTTACTCTATCTTCATACGATGATAAATATTACGAGACAAATTAAAATTAGAGGAATGGTTTTGAACCATTAAATTATTGATCAATATTACTTCTTGTGTTATGAATGTAGTCTGAAGCATTCCTTTCAATCCTTGTGAATTCAGCTTCACACTTTTCAACATTATCATCCTTCTTATGCCTTATAATCATAAATTTCCTCTCCATATCCACTCATAGATCTCGGGGAAAGTATTTTTCTAGGAAGAGTTCTTTAAAATCCTTTTATTTCATATTTTATACCTCTACATCCTCATTTATGTTTTAAATTAATTACCACCATTGATCTACATCTCTTGTTAGATTATAGACTACCATAAAAAATGTTTCCAATTATTTACACCCCAATTAAAGATATTTTTTCTCTAAGGAAATTATCCATTGCTCAACTAAAAATGGATTTGTTGTCCCATTGAATATTGGAGGATTTTGTCTCATTAATAGGTCTAAAATTAATCCTCTGTGTTGTGGATTAGGCTACTCCATACAGGTAACGTTATTATTCATAACCTAAGTCAGTTGTCCTAGTAAGCTTAATTTGTATCACCGCCTCCACTATCACTATATTACATAGGAGGGAAATCCCTAAATGGATTATGTGTGTTGATATGGTTTACATTCCTTCCACAAGGTGCCATTTCCAAATAATTTAATACACTAGATTAGGTTATAAATCATAATTCATAATTCCAATCTAGTAAAATACTGAACATAATTGAAAATTTTATGCATATATAATCCATAATTATAAAAATGGTTTATTTGGGGACATATTTACTCATTAATCCTTCATAATGGTTTTTAAAGAAACTGCGTATTATTCTAATCATATCCCCTAAGAGTGTCAAACCAAGTGCGTAGTATGGCCCATTTTCATGTGCCAGGTTTCCCCGAGTCAAGCTTATAACACCTCATCAGAGTTGTTACTCCTAGGTAAATCTATGATAGAACCACTCCCACTTGTAGTATCTAGACAAAGAATTTTTTCATTGAATACTCACATTATCTCTACATTACCAAAAGTTTTTCATGTTCTTATATACTTATCCTCAAATTTAAAATTAGGGTAGTATCCCATAATTAATGTCTTTTCTAAATCAAGTTTCAAAGGATTGTTAAAATCATCATATGATAACAACTATAACATCTCAACCCCAGTTACCCAGAGTCATTGCATTATTTTATTACATTGGAATGATCATAAGAAATTAAATCTCAAAGAACTGATCAGTTTAGTAGCCCTGTAAAAACTAGATAAAAACCTAATTTTTACATTATATCATGAAATAAATGTTAACATAGTATCACCTTTGAAATAAATCATATCCATTAGACTATCCCAATTGGTTAGTCATAATATACCTCTTCATATCTGGGGGAAAATGAAACATAATAAAGGGTTGAGTTCAGATGCTCAGTAAGGATAAACAATATAGCAGAAGCTAGCATAAATAAGCATGAAAATTTAAGGTATGATATAAAACTAAAAAAATAATTTTAAACAAATATTCAGTATAATATGGCACGTATAAATCCAATAATTCCATTTAATCATTACCATGTATATTCTACTAGTATATTAATCACATGTAATATCAATAACTAATCTCATAATGAGGTAATTCATAATGTTGGTCATCATAACCAAATCGTTAAGGTCTCATGACAAGACTATACAAAAATGGGTAAACAAAAAAACTAGTTTCTGTCATGAGACATACCAATGCATCAAGGGGATATAGTTGGATCTACCAATATCTTATTAAGTCTAATTCATTCCTTATATGAAAAGGGTAAAGCATAACATAAACATTTACATTAAAACTAGCATATGAAATCTTAATAATTTAACCATCAACCATGAATGATTTCAAAATTTCTCATCCAAAGTCCAAGATATCATAAAACCTTAAATAAAATATTTACGATTGTATCATAATAAATCAACCACAATTAATCATAAAATCCAAAAAAAGATGTTAACAGAGACGAAAATAATCTAATAAAATCATTAAAACTCTTTGAGGGAGATATCCTTTTTTGACTTAATAATTTAAAAGCTAAAAAAATATAAAAGAAAAGTTTTATTTTGAAAATAACCATATAATATTTTAAGGTAAGATTCAAAATTTTAAGGCATAATAATGGCAGAAAATAGATGCTTATGCTGTATAAGTTAAAAAAAACTCTTTCCTTAATTTTTCAAAAAAGTCATAAAGTACCACATTTGGATAATGATGGAAATATTAATTTCAAAAAACATTATAAAAAGTATAACATGGGTAAAAATTTCTTTAAAAAATTTTTGATAATATTTTTAAATACAATTTAAGAAACATGGACATGGATGATAAAGATATCATAGTAGATACTTACATATAAAGAGCCTCGGATAATAATGAGGTTGTGAAATTTACCCTAACCATATACTTTTCTTTATTAGAGTGTTAATTAACCTCATTTATAATGGTTAAAGTATGTTATTAAATTATATCAAAACCATATCCATATTTATGATATCATATATGATCCTCTTATATTGTTTTATTAATAATATTCCAGTATTACCATTATTTTTGGTGTTAACTGTTTCATTTTCCTTTGCTTGTTTTGTTCTATAATTCAGAATTTTTATGTATAGGATGTCTTTTATTAATATAAATAATTATATAATGTTCATAATATTTTTTTTAGTCATCATTTAAATTTTATAATTATTCTTAAATGGATAACGTGAATAATGAATCTCACTGCATTGTGAAGACGGTAGGTCGTACGTACATATGAGCGACGATATCATTCCTTTGTTGGTTAAATAGTATGGAATTGGATAATATATTAATTATAAAAAATCATTATCATTATATATCAATTTTTTATATCCATTATACTCATCATTATACTCATCCAAATAAATTAGTGTTGAATAACAAATTACACCACGGTGTGGGGACTGTAAGTCATGCATACACACACATAGTAATATTATTATTTGTAGGATGGATAAAAGGAGGAATATGGTTGTAAAATAAAAATAAAAAAATCTAATAATATATATGATACCAAATTTATTACTTTATTATGGAAACCATATAGGAGGATGAATTAGAAGAAGGAAATAAATTGATTGAATTAGTAAAATAATTACCTCTTCTTTGATCATCTACTTTTTATTTGTACAAAAGGACTCCCTAAGATGGATTTATGCCCAAAGTGTTGACTATAAGATGATTTAAGTGGATTTTGGAGGAGAATTGGGATGTTTTTGAATAATAAAAAGGCCTTTATAGGTGTGAATAAAAGGGAAGGATAGGTGCTATTTTATAAGATATGGGAAGGGAACTTTTGGAAACTCCAAAACTATTAAATTATTAAAAAATTATTTTTCAATTTCAAAATAGTTCCAAAGTGTATTATTTCTAGGATAAGTTGAGAATGGGTTTAAAACCACTCAGATATGTTTATTTAGACAAATTTAGGATACAAAATTAACCTTATCTTTTGGATTTAACCCTTACTTAAACAATTTAACTCTTACCATATTTACGTGTATTTTATAATATAGGGTTAATATAGTTTCTATAAAATGAAAAAGGAACCATAATTAGATCATTTATGACATATTAATCATTACCAAATTTATTTGATTAAACCTAATATTTTTTTGAATTTTGTAACATTTGATAAAATATTATTTATTTTAAAGTATAATTTATGTGAATTTTTATACTATTCAATATTTTGTTTTTTAAAAATATCAAAACAATATGATAACTTTGAAAAAAATACTTCCAATGTGTCAATAACATGTATATTTTATCTATAAAATTCTTTTATGTCATTAATTAAGTCAAATTATATTTATTTTAAAAATTTTAATATCATTTAACTGATTCTACCTTTAATAATTCAATTATTCCATCATTATTGTGTCATCATTTAATTTAATTATTTATTTCCAAAATTTATAAATAAATTACCATTATTTAGAAAAAAATTTATATTTCAATATACTATTTATAGTCGACCATATCACTTAAATAACCTCATATTAAAAATTATATAGTTATTAAAATTTGTTTATAACATTTTTAACCATTCTTTAAATAAAATATAATAAATATCTTAATCAAACACAAGTGGAATAAAAAGGATAATATTTTTGACCTAAGGATTATTTTTCTAAAAAAAAAACACTTCTCCAATGAAATTATGAAATGTTTAAGGGTAATATTATATTATTATAATATTTATTTTACCTTTAATTACCATATTTAACTTTAACCATGATAAATTAAATCAAAATGATACTATGCACCAAATTTTGTTTTGTTCCTCTTAGGCCAAATTTATCATACTTATTAAATCCATGTATATACATTTTTGCAAATTCAATTCATAGAAGTGGTAAAATTTTGTTTGATGTAAATCTCATTGATGTGGCTAGAAAGTAAGTAAAAGAGACGTTCAAAAGATCAATAAATTTTTATATCTAATTATTTTATAAAATTATTCCAATAAAATATATTAGATTAATATATTTATTATATATTTATTTGGACTTTAAAATCAATTTATAATAAAATAATTATTTTAATGAAAAATTCACTTTTTAACAACAATGTAGTATTTTTCACTATTCATAAAAATTTGATACTTTTCATAAAAATACCAAAAATTCACCATAATAGAATTTAGATGTTAAAAATTCAAAAATGAAGTCTATTTTGAAAAATAATTTTTATATATTTCATAATTTGGTTATTAATATCCATAACCACTATTTAAATGGCTAGTTTTATAGGTCATGGTGCACTCGAACTAAGTATTGCGTGCAACACAAGATATTGAATTATTTAAAAACAAACATATTATGGAATATTTGGCTGTTATAGTTTTAGTTTCATTCATGAAAAAATATGCTTTTATTTTATATTCTCATTTTTTGTTTTGGGCTTATATTTTCTCTTGGGATATTTACTTCCCATATAGACCCCTTCTTAAGGATTTGGCCTTGGGTCGGCCTGTTTCAGAATCCTATGCTGACTCACTGATCTACGTGGGAACTTTTCCTAGTTGTTGATTTTTCACACCTCCTAATTGATTTGTACAATATTTTTTTCATGGGAGTATGAGTTTGCAGTCAGGCATTCTATTTATCGTGGTTTCATGGCCTTTTCTGGTTAATTTTGTTGTTTGAGGGTGTTAGGGGTTTCATGTCCCCTACATCCCTCATTGATTTGGTATTCAATATTTTTTCATATCCCTTTCCTATTTTGGATCTTGTTTCTCTCTTTATAAACCATAGATTGCTATTTCCATTCTTCTTTGTTGAAGCACAAGTCTTTTCCTATCATCCTCCTCAACTTCACCTTGTGGTTGTATTATGGTGGAAATGATGTCCTTCCCTGGTGAAAGATTTGTGGCCTTCTCAGTGACTATCCTGAAAGAAAAGATACATGAATGTGTCTTTGAATCTGGATTTCTAATGCACTCAACTTCCATCTTGAAGAGATCAGGACCACCTGAGTGATTTCCACTCCGACCCCATAATTATTTCATTTAGGTTTCATTTTTTATGAAACATATAAATCAAGTATATAAGAGTAACATTTTTCTATTATTATTGGATTTAATCCTATGTAATTTTATTCATTAATCATAATAAAATGTGTGTGTGGGCGGTGTTCTTTTCATGCACATAGGACCCCACATGACCGAATCATGTAAATACTTGTGTTCTTGTTCATTATTTTTTCCAACATCTTTATTGATTGAATCTGTTATATTTGACTATTGTATGAAAAATCCCCAATTTCCATACTTTGGTTTTGAGTGTTCCATTACTTCCAGTTCACTCTTACCCCTCACAAAGTAGTATAAGATCCATTATTGGTTCTCTTCTGGATGTCGAACATGTTTCTTATTTAAATAACCATTTATGTTTAATTTTCTTATTGTGATCTCTTCATAAATCACTTTTTTTATCTACTATATTATTTTATGGACACTATACCCTACAAAATTACTCTTTATTTCTAATCTTATAGTATTAACATTGTTTACCCTTGATATTGGTTAGTTTTTGGGGGTATAAACTTAACATTATCTGAAATAACTCATCATCTACTCTTTAGGTAAACATGTCAACAACTAGGTATAAAATAAAAAAATTTGATGGTGATAATGACTTTAATAAATGGTAAATTATGATGATAGCCATGATGGTTTAGTAGGTCTTAATTGATTCCATATAGGGGATGAAGAAACTCATTTATAACTCAAAATGAAATTGGATAGACCATTACTAAATATCAAGATGTTGTCCCAGATGAGTTAGTTAAAAGTCATAGATCTCTATTTCTTTCTTTACTATATAAAGTTCTTAAGGAATTAATATATTAATCTACCACTATTATTATATAGATTAAACTAGAAAAATTTTACATAACAACTTCTTTAGTTTGTAGGCTTTATAAAAAACCAAATTTTAACCTTTAATATGAAACCAAGTAGTTCAATAAAAGGCCATTAAAATTAATTTCACAAATTCAAGTTCTATTTAGCGGACATAAGTGTAACTATTAATGATGAAGATCAAGAAATGTTCCTTTTTATTTCTTTAGATAATTCCTACAACACCTTTGTAGGATCCAGGATGTATGGTCATGACTCATTAACCCTTAATGAGGTTTAGTCTTCCCTTCTCTCTATATAATTACACTCTAAACCTATAGTAATGGTTATGGACGATATCTTATTTACTAGGGGAATACCAAATTTTAAAGGTAAAAATAATCAATTTAATAAATATAAAAGATAATAAAATAAATAACCTAAAACTCAGTTTAATTCTAGGGATAGAGAAATTGTTTATTTGTATTTTTGGTAAACGTGGGCATACAAAGACCGAATATATAAAACTTGAACAATAACTTGAATCAAAATATCCCACTGACCAATCCCTTTTAGTGGATTCTGGTTATGACCCATTTGATATGCCATATGTGTCTAGCCACTATCTCAATAAATAGTGGATCCTTAACTCAGGCTTCTCCTTTCACATGTTCCCTTTTAGAGAATAATTTCTAGAATAGGTAGAGATAGTTGAAAGAGATATCCACTTTGGAAATAATAAGAGGTATAAGGTTGAGGGAAGAGGTTATATTTTAATACAACTATATAAACATTCCATCATAACTTTTATTAATGTTATGTGGGTTTCTAATCTTTATATACACTTGATTTCCATATGTATTCTAGATCAAAAGGTATTATATTTTGGTTCTAAAAAATGCTATATAAAAATATACAAAGGATCTATAAATATCATTAAAGGATCTCTTATTAATGGGATTTATGTTTTCATTTGAAAGACCCATTCATGATAATTATGTAGTTTTTATAACACTAATACTTGATAATACCCTACTATGTTATAGGATATTGGGGAATGCTGGATCCAAGGGTCTATAGGAACTCAAAAAGTAAGGGCTATTGAGTGATATCACACCTTCCAACCATTTATTTTGTGAAGACTATGTGAAGGGAAAGTCTAAGAGTGTCTCCTTCAATATGTCCGATTTTAATTCATTCATCCCCTTAGAGTATGTCCATTCTGTCCTATGTGGACCAGCGATGACTACCTCCCATGGTGGAGGTTCTTATTTTTTTCAAATTCAAAGATTAATTCCTGAGAAAATAATGGATTTATATTCTAAAAAATAAATATGATGTTTAAAAAAATATTAAAAACTTGAAAATGTTATTTGAAAATTATATTGGGAGAAAAATTAAAACCATGATAACTGATAATGGACTAAAGTACCTATCCATTGAGTTAATTAAAGCTTTTGAATTAGAGGGAAACAAAAAAATAAAACTATTAGTGAAACCCCCCAAAAAATTCGTTTGAAATGGTTGAATAGAACCATTTTAGAAAGGGTATGAAGCATGCCTACATGCTCATTTCTCTTTAAATCCTTTTAGGACAAGGATTCCACCATAGCTGTCCACCTTATAAATAGGTTCCCTTTTTCCATTCAATTTAAAACCCTAGAATAATTTGGGAATGGTAAGCCTCACTCTTATAACTTCTTAATGGTGGTTAGATGAAATTATAATGAAAATATTAAAATTGATAATCTTGAACCTAGATCCCTTAAATGTATATTTATATGGTGTCCTGAGGGTGTCAAAGGACAAAAAAATTGGGTTTAAAAAACTGTCTACAAAAAATGCATCATAAGTAGGGCTGTTGTGTTCAATGAGTCTTCTTCTCCCAAATCCAATGCTTCCACTTCTAGAAACAGTGATTCAGCCCCTGAATAGGCAGAAGAATCCAAGCCTCTATCCCACATTGAGGCCCTTGTCCAGTGTACACAACCTGAACCTTAGACTGCTGTACGTGATCATTCTAACACTAGTTATGGTTCATGTTCTAAAATAGAATCTCTGTCCAATAATAGGTAATATCAATTGACCTGATATTGAGAGAGGATAGATCCTAGACCTCATGCTCAGTTCATCCAATATGATCTGGATTCCTATACCGTTCATGTTTCTAATGATCTTGTTGATGATGATCCTAAAACCTAAAGGAAATCCCTAAATGAAATAGAATCTAAATAGTGGGTGCTTTCCATGGATGAAGAAACGAACTCCTTGAGAAAAAAAGACAGTTTCTCTATTATAAATAAACCACCCAATGCAAAACTAATTGGTTTTATGTGGATTTAAAAAAGTAAAGAAGATAACCTGATTTAAATAAGATTATGTTTAAAGCAAGAATATTTGATAAGGGATTCATTAAAAGAGAATGTATTGGCTATTCTAAAATACCTTAACATGTTGTTAAGAATTCTTCAATTTGGCTATTACTTTCTTTTGTTTCCTATAGCGACCTACACAATAAACTACTTGATGTTACAACTACCATTCTTTAATGTGATTTAAATGATAAGATTTACATGATTCCTTGTAATGGTTACTCTATTGAAATAAAATTAAATTATGTTTTAATTTTAAATAATTCCTTATATAGATTAAAATAAGCATCCATGAAAGGGTAAAAATAAATTATATTCCATTATGTTACATAACTAATTTACCAGGATCCAATATGATGCTTCTATATATGTTAAATAAACTAAAAATTAATGATTTATTTTATTCTATATGTTGATGATATTATTGTTATTTTAAAAAACATGAGCCACATTATAACTATTTAATAACAAATAAAAATCAAGTTTGGAATAAAATACATAGGTGCAACTAAGAAAATTCTAGTTATTGAAATGATAAGTGATATACCTAATAAACATATTTATTTATCACAATATTCTTACTTTATAAATATTATCAAGATATATTTTCTTGAATATCTAAAACCTATTAATATACCTCTTGGAAATCACTTTAAATTGAATTTGACATAAGAACCCACTAATGATGATGATATTAAGGATATGTATAAAATCCTTTATGCTAAAATTATTGGCACCATCATGTATAGAAAGATCTTTAAAAGGCTTGACATAGCCTATGAAATCTACACCTTTAAATGATTTATTTATTATCCTAAGAAGACACATTAGAACACCCTAAAATGGATTCTTTGATATTGTGCTTATAGATCGTATATTTCATTGTGTTATAGTAAAATTTTGGATACTTATGAAATTATAGTTGGATACATAGATGATGACTATATAGGAAATACAGATACCTGAAATTCTTTGTCTGGGTATGTATTTACTATTTGTATTGGTCCCATTTCCTAGAAGTGTATCATGAAGTATGTGGTTACCCTTTAAACCATGGAATCAGAAAACATTACTTTTTCTAAATCTGATAAAGAGGCATTATGGATTAAAATCTTGTCTTATAAAATCAATATCTTTAATCATATTATTAATGATTATTATGATTGTTAATTTTCTCTGTATTTATCCATGAATTATGTATTTTATCTTCATTTATACATGAATTTAGTATTCCATGGTAAATCCAAACACATTGATATTAGACTACACTTTTTAAGAGATATTGTAGAATCAAGAAATGTTTGTGTCAACTGGATACACACGGAATATAACTCAGTTGATAGTTTTACTAAATTCATGATATTTAATAAATTCAAATAATATTTTGATAGGATGAATTTTATTCCAATTATTTTACTAAAAGAGTAAGAACATGTCCAATTTTAATTTAAAATGGTGGATATTTGTAAATTATGATCATTCAATATTTTTCGTATTAAAAATTCCTTGTTAATGTTCTACCAATTTATTTTTTACTATTTTAATTCATGAAAAAAATATTATGTTATTTTATATTCTAAATATTTTATCTATTGGGATTGTGTTACCTATTGGGATGTTTACTTCCTATGTGGGAATCTTATTAGGGCCTCAATCTTTAGTCAGCCTATTAATAGATCCTTTATTGACTCAATGATCCGCATCAGATATTTTCCTAACCGTTGATCCATCATGACACCTAATTGATCTGCATCTTCCATTTTTCATGGGTGGTTGAGTATGTGTTCAAGATTTTTTTTGGATTTGTGGCCTCTTCTAATTGGGTATACTATTTTAGGGTGACAAGATATTGATGACACCTACATCCCTTATCAATTTGGTATTTGACCTTTTGGATCTCCCTCTCATGATTTGGATCTCAGTTCTCTCTTGTGAACCCCAGATCCCCATTGCTATTCTACTTCAGTGGAGCTCTAGACCTACCACATCATCCTCCTCAACTTCACCTCGTGGTTGGATTATGGTGGACACAACATCCTTCCTTGTAAAAAGAAGTGTGGCCTTCTTAGTGACTATTCCAGAAGCACATAGGTAAGATGGAGTCCTCAAATCGAGGTGTCTAGTGCACTAAACTTCCAGCTTCAGGAGATCAGGACCACCGAAGTTATTTTTACTCTAATACTATGAGTATTGTATTTATTTTTCTTTTATTTTGAATCTTAAAAATCTTGTATACTTCTGTTCCTTTTTTCTGTTCTTACTGTATTATCCTATATATATTTATTCATTGAGCATAACAAAATGAGTTTGTGGGTGGTGTTATTATCATGCAGGTATGTCAAAACAGGAATGAAGAATGTAAATAATTTTTTTCTAGTTCTTTCTTAATTTATTGTATCTTGATTGATTGATTCTATTATATTCTCCTTTTTTATGAATATTACCCAATTCATATCCTTTGAGTTTGAGTTTTCCATTACTACCAGTGTACTCGTACCCATCACAAGGGTTTTTTTATCATAAGATTATAACTGAGAGATAATGATGATAAATTATGTGTAATTAAACATATATTATTCTTCCTAATATCATAGTTTCAGAATGTTTTGTTTTCTTTGTCTTTAAAAAGGGAGAGAACTCCATTAAAGGAGGGTCTTTTCTGTACCCCAACCTATCTCTCAAGGTAGTGTTTTATTTTTTTCTAGAAATAAAATTGTTGTTTCTCTCTCTTTGAATATGATATCAAATTTCTACTCATAGAGGACAAATTTTTGAAGCTAGTTCTAGGATTTGAATCTCGAAGATTCTTAGAGATTGAAAATTCTGATGATTTTTACATTATTTTTTATTATTTATTAATCTTGGAATTCTTTGAAGGTAGTGTGGGAAATGCCTATGTTTGAGATTGACATTCCCATGGATGTAAATTTGGGATTTCAAGATCCCCATTTTTTACAATATTTTGGTCTTCTAAGAGGGTGAACCTACTGAATTCGAAGAAGATGGATTCTATTTGGAAGATTAATCAATTTCTAATTTTCATTGGAATGATTTTTTGTATACTCACCTACTTAATGATTTCTCAGTGGATTAATATATCACAATAAATAGAGAAACCCTTTACTAACATCTTAATGAAACCACAAAAAAATTGATTATCTTTTATTAGGGGTTGGAAAAGGATATCTACCTTACTCCAGCCTAAGAAACAAATGCAAGATCACCGTTTATTATTGAAGAACCATAGGTAGTTTTTTTTTTCATGAAGATGATTAGATTATGGAATAATTATTTTTTATATTTAATTATTATTATTTTATGACTAATCTTAAATGTGTTATTACCTATTCATTATTTAATGATTCTACTAACCTTTTTGAATTCCTTAAGAATCTCAAAATAACTATGTTTTTACATGTTGATGAACTTTTGGTGCTCCATGTTTTGATAGAAAATCTATGTATGGGGGATTTAGAAGAAGAATAAATCATTTCTAATACGGGGGGGGGGGGGGAATAAATTAATAGGAAGTTTCTAAACATACTAGTTTATACACAAATTTTCCCTTGAATTTAATTAAGGAAAAATAATTTTTTTTGCAAGTGGCTGAAATTGGATTTTATTACTACAGTGTCTTTGGCAGTTATAATGATCCTGAGGATGATGATGAGTTTCTTAATTTATTTTATACTTGTTTTTTATCACATTAATGGAATATTATAAGAAGTGGTGGTGTGGATAAATTTTATATTGCAATAGAGGACCTCGAACAAGAAGCTTTTGATGATGATCTTAAAGGATCTAGGTGCAACAAAAGAACCTTTTATGGGTGTTATATTAAAAATTATTTTAATATAAAAAGTTTCCCAAAACCCAATTAGAGTATTATTTGACATTAAATCTCTAATTAATTTATTTAGATAAAAATAAGTGACCACATCATCATAGGTTATTTCTTCGATGTAGATGTTTATCATTTCAAAAACCTGTTTTCAGACATCCTTCATTTAATTATAATGATATATGTGTAGAATCCATATAGTGGTGATCCACATGTTCTCATTTAATCTTAAAATGATTCTGATTGATATTTAGGTTCTATCACAACAAATTAATCATTATGTATCATTCATCATGATTGCTTCTAGTTTCTTCATGCTTAAAGTAAACTCTCTAGAGCTTATCTTTCTTGAAAGGAAGAGAGGAGGTGAAATTCAAGAAAGACATTCATTGTGTCCAATGATTCTCAATTATTGATTTACCATACACAATATACATAACCATCTTTTTATAGAGATAGGGTTTATATTTATATATTATTTAATTTCATATCAACCATAAATAATATTATAATCCTTAATAAACCCAATGCCATATAATATTAATATTAATATTAATATTTGATGGTGTACCCTAAATCACACAATGATAAATATTCATTCACCATTTTTTAAATTAATATTTTTTATCAGATTAGATCTTATTCCACTCATATTACTCATATTTTATTGAATACCTGAATGAATATTTGTATTCAATTAAATTAATATTCAATTCATGAACCAGAAAATAAATATTTATTAAATATTCAATAAAATATATATTTTATCCACAATCTAGTGAATAAATATTTATTATATAATAATGTAAGGAAATAAATTATTTATTAGAGAATACAAAATTATTTATTACCTTATGAATATTTCTTATCAATAAAACTTGAATAAAAATATTCATCTACCTTTAGAATAATATTGATTTAAATAATTAAATTAAAATAGGATTTAATTGAGATGAATAGAAACCCTTAGTGTGTGATCCAGCAGGATTATTTCTCATTGGAGTTAGGTAGGATTCCTTAAATTTGAAGATTATTTTATAGAAACATGTCAAGATAACCAATAGAAAGAACTTAATATCACAACTTTGATAACCATATATGAACACTCACTGTGTAATATAATATTTTTTCTCTCAATATGTCATAAAAAAGATTTAACATCTATGTCATCAACCTATATTCTTGATACATCTTTCATTGACTATCTGAAATAAGCCTCAGTACACCGTGGACGTAGAATTTAATTGATAATTATATTTCAATCAAATTTCCAAGATATCAATTTCCATAAAGATAGAAGGGAAAAATACTTCCTCATATTATCCATTAATAACATGTCATTTTTAATGCACCAAACATACCCTATATCCTACCAACATATGGAGTGATATTTTTTTTCAGTAAATCTATGTGTGTGATTCATGACATGAATTAGTAATAATATTATAGTCTAAGTACCAATAAAAAATCTCACAAATAGTATTATTTGATGGCATAAAAACATATAGAATTTTTACCAGCAGGTCTATTATCATAATCTTCCCTCTTTGATATTATCAAATGATAAATTCATGAGAATAAGTCTCATAATTGTATGAGTTCTCACACCTAGTATTATGTATATTGTGTTCCCTATCATAGTATGTTATCCAACTATGGAACTAATTTAAGAATATAACCATGTAAATTCAAGTTTCTAAACATAGTAGGAAAGAAATATGGCCTTATTAGTGTGATAGATACTCTAGGACATTATCACATAAATGTTATGAAAAATAAAAATCAATATGTGATAATATATTTATATTAATATTCACGCATTTGAATTTACATGAAATATAATGTACCAAGTAGTTGGTTCTTGGGCACGAACTCAAACAGACTCCAAATTTCACTATATCCAAATTCTAATGGTTGTTTATCTCTCACATGTTGAAAATTCTTCTATTGAGTATGGATAAAAATACTAGGCCAATCATGTTTCCATGTCCAGGGTTGGTAAATCCATATGTATTTTTTGAAGATTTGTATACTGTAACATTACTACATTGATAAAATTAATTAAGTAGTGATAAAACCTAGTGTTCATATTTTATACCATGTTAAAGTATTGAACTATTGATTAATACCATAGTCATATCTTATCATAAGGATACAACTCTTTCTTTTGGTATAACAAAAAATCAAAATAGGATGTTGCTAAACTACTTCTTAAGCTACATCAGAAGCCAAAACATACTCAAATATTATATATATATAAACTAGTTGTAGTAATAAGTTAATCTTTCATATTACTATATCCTTATCAGTAATTATAGATTAAATTGATCTAAATGAAGAAAAGTGTTCAATTACCTTGATGAGTAGAATTCTCACTTCTCCAAACACTAAGAACTCATCTAGTTCAACTTTTCAAAGTATTATAGGATAATTCTATCTAAATGTGTCTACAATTATGTTGGATCTATATAATATTCACATGTTATTATTTATTCATAAATAGTATAAAACATCAAAACATATCATGGGACCTGAGATAAATTCTTAATAGTTAATCTTGTGAAATTATTTTAATCAATATAATCTCACCCTATTCCAATGTGTGTTTTACTAGAATGATTATACACCAACAACAATCATCTATTGACTTGTTTCAACTTTTATTTTTCAATATTATTTTAATATATATACTATGAATAGATTTTGAAAACTCGTATATCCATTTTGTTGATCTTGTTCCCCAGAATAAGGTTGCAACATTAATTCAATATTAGAGTTATTTTATTCCTTATAATTAAAAAATGGTAAGACACATCAATTGTTTTCATATGTTATCATCATATTTAACATTAATACTCTCCACACCCCACTAACTAATTAGAAAAACATTTCGCTCATTCATTTTCAAAAAATATTATTTGATCACAATGAATGATTTCTTCATAAATTAATATTTATAATCTTCATATCTTATTGGAATTTATTTATTTCATCATCCCTTTTTAGTTATACCTAGTAGAAATATACCATAGGTTATCCTTTTTCATTCATTATATATACAACTTTAATAATGTTTCCACTAAATGAGGTGTCCTTAACAATCCTTATCTGAATATAATGATCATAGAAATATGTTTCTACAAGTAGAATTCAAAAATGGTATTAGTCATGATGAGGGGTGAATAAGTTTATACATAGAATAAACCATTCAATAATCTATAATTCTACATCTGTGTTGTCTTGTACCATCCATGTCTAGTTTCTATTGAATACTCACCTGCAATATCAAGTATTATAAATATTCAATATATAGAGTCCCTTAATCTTGATACATGGATTCCATTACTTGAATTTATAATTCTATTTAACCTTATCATATTATGATATAGTGTTATTTGTAGGAATATTTTTTCAAAAATAATAATATATTTAACACCCACCACAGTGAACATAAACCACATATTTGGTATTATATTCCTACACTATATGTGTCTTTAGAACTACTCCTCCAACTAAGATCAGTGGAGTCTAGTATTTCTATACCAACTCATGGGAATCATGAACCTTATCCCCTAGAAGAAAAGTATTCTTGCACGATCATCAATTATATTGGATTCCTTTATGGGAATATATTCCATATTTTATAGATATTAATATCCTTAGTTTCTATAAGATTTTGAACATAGATGCAACTTAGTGTATTGATGTTCATTTGAAAATATGACCAGATTTTAAAAAATAGATTCCAAAAAACACTTATTATTGTGTCCTAATATATTATTATCATATCATATTTGATATGATATCCATTAGACAATATAGTAGTCATATGGTTAGTTGTTTCACATCTATTTTCAAAATAGGTCTTGGATGGAATAATATAAGAATTGAAATATTTATAAGACTCATCATTGGTATTCCTTTAACTATCATCATGAATTTTATATATATATTGAATTATGAGTTAGGAATGACCTTTAATTTATATATATAATCAATAATTACTTGGATAAGATTTTATCTGACAAACTGACTCAGAGATTCTTCAATCTTTACCAAGTGCACTCATTTAATTTACTGTGAATTTATATAATTTCTTAAAAAAATATAATGAAGTTTTTTAATTTTCCTTTAGCATTAGAATAATTCAAATTACCATATTTAACTAAGTTTAATGTTTTATATCATTCATTTTTTCAAAAAGGTTTATTTATCAAAAACGTGATTTGTATATTGTTTGAATATATAGTATCTTATCTCAATTGAGAAAAAAATACATTAATGTAAATGAACATGTTAACTACTTTCAATTTTATTAATAAATAACTATCTTTCCATAATTGGGTAAGAGTCTTATAGTTTAGATTCACCATTTATTGTAATTTATTTTTTAGATTCAAGAGTTACTGAACCATTACTATAGTATTAAAGTACCATGATATCATATATTCCAAAAATAAATATTGTATCACTGTGTCTAGTTAGACAATGAGATAAATGTTTTGGATACACTTATTATAAACTTGAAAAAAATCCTTTGGGAAATGAAAAATATAGACCCCCTTGGATAAAATAGGAATCAACCTTTCTTAGATATATTTGAGTTCAATATATAACCTTTATATTCTTTCTCATTTCCTATATTTAAGTACATGTAGGTTATAGAAATATTTTATTTAATATAAAAGTTATGATTAAATTTTTTATTAATATAATTCAAGTAGATGCGAATGTGTTATTCTTCATTTTATTGAACTTTATTTTCCAGTGTCCATTCTTTTCACATTAGAATCAAATAACATCATTCTTATTCTTCTTCCTTTGAATATTTTGTAACCATGAAGTATGTTATAAATGATCTTATAGATTTATATTATCTATGGTATCTTTAGATTTATCTTCCAAACTTTTCACCATAAGGGGTGGAGAAATAGGTTTCAAACAATCCTTAACCATATTTTGATGTATGTACAAAATTTTCTTGAGAGACTTACCCATTTCATTTTTTCAGGATTGGAAAAATATGGATAATCATTTTGGTAATTATAATAATATAATATTAATGGATAATTTACTATCCAACTAGAAGCACACTTTTTCTACCAGATCAATATAACCTATTATTTTCAAATCATGATCAGTAGCTAGATTTCCTTCTTCCAATTTACACTGATATAGTGCATTTAAAATCATATTTATTTCTTTCCTTTCCATATCTTTATCAATAGAATGGATATGAGATATTATGGTGTAAGAGTCTATGTATTTATGCTATATCATAAACTCTCTCAACATAGTTGATAATATAATATAATGGATATAGGATGCATCCTCAACAAATCTTTGGAATGTATCATTTTCACCTTCGCTCTCCCAATGGGGTGGTAGAACATGAATAGGGGGTTCCAAAACATAATAAAAACTTCCTGATAATAATGCATCACATAATCGATTGTACCATATCCAAAAATTTGTATTTGTAAATACATACACTATGTTATGGAATGATTGAACTATTTTTGTGGTTTTTTTCCATATCCTGTAATTATAAAAGAGTACATAATTTGTACTTCACTTGATTTAAATTTATGTGATATATAATAATAATTAATTTTATTAAATATCACACTATTTTCTCAAGCCTCAAAATCCATTACTATTGAACTCAGAATTCTTGGCTGCTTGAAAATTATAGTGGAAAATATCTATATGCATCTTCGCATAACCCCAAAAAATAGTTGGTTAAGCTACTGGAAGGTGTTTAGGTGGGAAAGCCTTTTCCAACCTTGGAATTTCATCTCTAGTATCCATTGATTGGATTCCCCAATCCTAAAATCCTAACATGATTTGCTTAGAAACTTCCTCCATATTACATAAAATCTTGAAAGGGCTACCCCTCTTGGTGTAAAATGGTCGATTCAACTAAATATTTTCTTATGTAATACTTTTATAAAATTAAGTGACCCAACAAGGGTGGCTCAAACACATAGTTCTATTGGTTTCATTCCTAATAAAGTAATTGGATGCCAAGTCGTAATTAATATATATTAGATAGATTTTATTTATTATGTGTAAATTTTACCTTATTTTATATTTTAAATTCCATGTCAATATTAAATGGATTCTACTTAATTAATTAACCATATTTGATAAAATATTTACACACAATCAATTTATTTATGTTCCTGATTTTCACATTAATTAATTAATTTATTTTATCATTTTCACATATATATATAACAAATAATTCATAATACATAAATAAATAAATGACCCAATCATGGGATTATCTAATAGTTGATTTTTTCATCAGACAAAAAATAAACCTATAGCCTAGGGGGAATATCCTTTTTCTGGTATTATCATGAGTTACAACATTCCATGAATCCATCTATATATCACCTAGGTAGGTATGATTTCAATTTTGTCTTGAAATTCCTCCACACACCTTGGGGTACATCATTTATTACAAGTATATATAACTCACATGTAGATGAGGGAAAATAATGGATTGGTTAAAAGGAATTATATAAATATTCTTGGAAAAGAAGTTCATACATAATAATATAGTGAGGGATGACTTACATGCCATCAAAATTTATTTTAATAATAAATAATTGAAAACCCAAGAAATAAATTAATTAAATAATTCAAACTCATATATTGGTCTTGGTAATCTTATGAATGGCCATAAACATTCAAAAATTACACAATATTATATTGGCCAACATTCATTTCTATCAATTATTTATTTATTATGATTAAAGTTCTTATATTAATTAACTAATTGAAAAAGTAATTAATTCCATTTCATCTTAATGGCCATCCTAATTTTTTTGGATACACCCATAATTATTGAATTCATAGAAAATAAATAGAAAAACGTATAATTACATATTAATTATAATAAATAAATTGATCATTTAATATTTATGTAAAAACATTATTAAATTTTAAAACACACCATGTATCTCAATGAATAAAATAAGGTTTCAATTATATAATTTAAATAAATTAATGTAATTTAATTTTTTCCATTATTGGGAGACTACACAACATGTACCATCGAGATATACATCGTGCGGCTCATATTCTATATACCCAGGTTACATGCCTAGGGCAAAAATATGTAACTCAACCGGACTAAATGGTGTGTGCTAACTAGATACATGGTGTGTGTTCCACTTTCCATGTGACCAGGATACACATAGGGGCTTCATCATGTATCTCAATGGATTACATGGAATGTACTCATAATTTACACACTGTGTGATTTGATTTCCATGTGTCCTCACAACCTGCCAAATCACACAATGTGTTCATTTGACATGGGAATAAATAACATGTACAATATAACCACACATCGTGTGTCCACATAACTCTCCAAGGAAATCAGTGTGTATTTTATGCAAAATAATTAAGGAAATACATGAAATGTACATCATCTACACATTGTGAACATCATTAATGATCATGGTTTTTAGTATCATATTCTTTGACCATGTATTTGACCACACAGATTTAGTGAATTTCACTATTAAACCATGTGAACTACATAATGTGTACAATAACTACACAATGTGTAATCCCAAAACCAATGTTCTAGAATTTTCTAGTCAATACACTTTTTTCTATAAATATTATCTGTTTAGTTAATTTTTGTCATGTTTTGTATCTCACAGCACATCTAGATACAATATACTTGGGTATACGGTGTTTACTTCAGATACACACTATGTAACCTACTCTTATTAGTAGGAATTATAGGCACTATCTGATAAAATATTTAGTCATTCTTGAAATGATATTTTTATTTGTTGATATTTCTATGTTTATAGGGTTGAATATGATATGGCCTTAATACTTCTCATCAATATGGTTCCAGATATGTGATCGGGCCCATATTAAGTGCTCAGTAATTTACTTGAGAGGTGTTAAAAATGTGTTGTGCATGCCGGACCACTGTTTGAAAAGATGTTGTGAATGAAGGTCCTCATTGTTCAAGATTAATTGGAGTTTATGACACTATGTAGAGTATGCCAAATTAAAGATATAAGGTTCTAGAATGATTTATTTGACCAAGCAGTTTATTCTAGGAATTATTGTTTCCTTAATAAGTAATAAAGATGTAATAGAGTATTAAAACATGTTATGGTTGAATGACATGAAAATTATGATCATTAAAAATTGGGAACATTAATAGCAATTACTTAGACCTTTTGAGGATATCTATGGATATTTTTGGGGACTAAAATAAGTCTTGAAACACTTTCAATTCCATATAGGGTTGTCTGTATTTAATTAGAGGGGTTTTATTGCTATCATAAGTGTAGAAATGATAGATGTTGAAGATCAATTATGGAGCATTCCATGTGGATAATTCTTCCCATTAGCATAGTTTTTGGAATGTTTTGTATGCTTTGTCTTTAAATAGGGAGGGAATACCTTTCAGGAGGGTCTATTCTCAACCCCACTTCTCACTCTAGGTAAATTTTTCTTTTGTTATGTAAATAGAATTTTTCACTCTCTCTCTTAAAGTGTAATATCAAACATCTAGTCAGGGAGGATATGTTTATGAATCTAGTTCGTTGTTGTGAAGCTCTAATCTTTTTAGAGATTAAAAATTATGATAATTGTCCCATTCTTTTTCATTCTTCGTACACTTTGAAGGTAAATTGTAGAGTTATGATAGAATTCTTGCACACAAGATTTGTTTTTTAATCATTTATCATTAATAATTTCCCCTTATTTATTTTATTTGTTAAAAATATATATTTTAGGTGATGTTTTGTGAATTGAATTATCTCATAAAGATCACTTGTGTATGGAATATATCTTATGAAAATTGAATATAAATTGTGTTTATTTTTTCATTTTGTAAAACACTCATGTACTTGAAAAAATTTCCTAAATTTTTGTTCATTATTTTAGAGAGAGAGGTTTCTTATTAGATGAATCATCTTATATGTTTAGTGAGGTTGAGTTTTGGAGGTTAAATTCTTCAATATATCATTTCTAAGAATCAGGAAGTTGAAAAACATAGAATTAATTTTATTCTCACAAACTTTTCTTATCTTCTTTTTGTTTATTTTTTAGTTATTTCATTCTACTATTCCCATTTTCATTTTATTTTTTTCATCATTATTTAATGTTACTTTTATTACTTTCAAAATAAATAAAACATCTAAAATATTTTAAAATAATCATTGGGATAAAAATACTACTTCATATATATTTTCCCTTAGGTTATACACTATTCTATGTCTAGGTTAATATAAATGAAACACTGAGAGTTAATTAGGTTTAATATCAAAAAAAATTCATCATTTTTCGTTAAGACTATTCGTCTTAGTGATTTTTCATTTTTCTATTAATTACTACTAATTTCAAGAATGATAGACTTATAAATTATTGAATATTATTTAATGTTATAAATATCTCAGGTGTAGGGACTCATACAACCTATGTAATTCCCCCAAATTTGGACTAATTATAAATCTACTAGAGCACCAAAAAATAATGATGCGTTGGCTATTGAGCAACTGCTACATTTTTATCACATTATCAACTAAACTCAGGATAGTCAAAATAACATGTAGTAATTAAGAATCTTTTTGAAGATATGCAACTTCCCATTTTTGAAATTGGCATTCCAATGGATGTAAATATAGTATTGTAATATCCCTATTTTGAGACATTTTTAAGGCTTCTAGGTGGAGGAACCTGCTGAATTTCAAGAAGCTCGGTTCCATTTGGAAGATTAATCAATTTCTACTTTTCACTGGAATGTTTTTTTATACACACCTATATAATGATTTTACATATATGAATAGAAAATAATAAATAGAGAAACCCTTTCCTCCCATCTTAATAAAACCAAAACTAAAGTGATTATCCTTGAGAATATGTTGGAAAAGTTTACCTACCTTTCTCCATCCCTATAGAAAATCCTAGGATCAATATTTTTTATTGAATAATAGTAGGTAGTTTGATTTCATAGAGATTATTATGTTATGTAACTAGTAATTTTTCTATTTCATTTTAATTATTTTGATCATGATCCTGAATTTGTTAATACTTGTGTATAATTTAATTACTATTATAAAATTTATGACTTACTTGAGAATCGTAAAAGAACAAATCTGTCACATGTTGATGATGATTTTGAACTCCATGTTCAGAATGAAAATCTAAGTATTGGGGATTCTAAAGAAGAAGAAATAATTTCCATGAATAAGGTGTAATTTTTAATAGGATGTTACTATATGTAATAGTTTATCTTCTCATTTTCCCTGGAATTTAATTTATGATAATGAATTTTATTTAGAGGTGGATGAAACCGGTTGATATCAATAAGGTATGTTGGGAAGTTATAAAAATCCTAGAATGATAATGAGGGTTTTCAATTTTTTTAATACTTTTTTAAGACAATGTTAATGGAATATTATAAGAATATATGGTTGAGATAAATTTTATTACATTAACAATGAGGACCTCAAACATGATGTTTCTGATATTGATCTTAAAGATTCCAGAAGAAACAGAATCACCTTTAGTGGGTGTTATATTGAAATTTAATTTATAATATTGTTTCCCACAACATAAAGATAGAATATTTTCACATTAAATCAATAATTAATTTATTTATAATGGAATAATTAATTTCCTTATAATAGTTTCTTTCTTCAAGGTATATTTTTATCATTCCAAAAACCCTTTTCTAGATTACCTTCATTGTGTTGTAAGGACCCAAGTGTAGAATCCATATAGTTGTAATCCACCCATTCTCCATTATTCTCCTATTGATTCCAATTGATATATGGGTTCTAGTTTGAAAAATCAATCCATTTTCATCACTAATTATGATTGCATCTAGTTTATTCAATATTAAAGAAAAATATTTAGCGCTTCTCATTATTGAGAGGAAGTGAGGAGGATGAATTCAAGAGAGAAGTATTTTTTTCACAATGATTCATAATTATCGATTAACCTGATATAATAAACATAACCCTTTATTTATAGATCCAAGATTTATATTAAAATATTATTTAATTTTATACTAGTCTTAAATAATATTATAAGCCATAATAAACCCTTTGCCATATAATAATATTTGTATTATTATTATGTGACAATGTAGGCTAACTCGCATAATGATAAATAATATTTTACCAGGTAGTAAATTAATATTAATCATTAGATGTGATCTTGGTCAACTAACATTCCTTGGAATTTATAAAATACATGAACAAATATTTTTGTCCACATAAATAAAAATTTTATTCACAAACCAGAAAATAAATATTTAGTAAATATTTAATAAAATAAATATTTTATTTACAATGAAATGAATAAATATTTATTATATATTCATTTATGTAAACAAATTATTTATTAAATAATGAATAATTATTTATTACCATATGAATATTTGTGATCCATAAAACTTGAATAATATTATTTATCATTTTTTAGAATAATATTTCATCCCATAATTAAATAAAAATAGAATTTAGTCAATATAAATGGAAACACATAGTCTGTGACACTTTAGGATTCATTATCATTGGAATTAAATAGGATTTCCTAAATTCCAAGATTACTATATAGAAACAGGTCAAGGTGACGAATAAAAGTAACTTAATAACACAATATTGATAACCACATATGAATGCTCACAGTGTAATGTAATCGCTTTGTCTCAATATGTCATCAAGTAGGTTGTACATCTGTATCATCAAACTATATTCTTGATACTCCTTTCTTTGAATGACTAAAATAAATTTCATTACACCAAGACCATGAAATTTATGTGAAATTTATATTTCAATCAGAGTGCCAAGATATAAACTTACATAAATATGGAAGGGAAAAATATCTCCTTGACTTCTGTATTAACAACAAGTCATTATTAATTCAACCAATGTACCCTACTTCCTGCCAATATATGGAATGAATATTTTAATCAGTAAATCTTACTACATGAGTCATGAAATGTATTAATGATAATCTTAAAGTCTAAGGACCATTAAACTTGATCACAGATAGAAATATCATATGACATAGAAACATGAAGATTTCCTACAATCATATAAGTTCTCATAATCTCCCATCATTGATATTATCAAATGAAAACTTCATTAGATGAAGTCTCATTCTCTTGTGAGTACTCACACTTGATATTATATATACTATCTTCCCCATCATATTATATTATTTCATCGTAGACCAATTTTAGGAATATAGTCATTTTATTTCAAGGTTCTCATCCTTGCGGGAACTGTTATAGACTTTTCAATGAGATAGTTACTCTAGGACATTATTACATCAATGTTATGAAAAATAAAAATCAATATATAATAAGATATTTATATTAATGTTAAATTCTTTGAATATACATGAAATCTAATATATGAAGTATTTGGTTCTAGGGAACCAATTCCAATAGGCTCCCATTTTCACTAGAGCCATCTACAAATGACTTGTTAGTTTCCACATGTTGAATATTATTCAACAGAATATGGATACAAATATTGGACAAGTAATGTTTCTATGACTAGGGTTTGTAAAACCAAATGTCTTTGTTGTAGATCTATTTACTGCAATATTACTAACATGAGAAAATCACTTAAGTAGGGATAAAAATAGTTTCCATCTTTTATTCTGATGTCAAATTCATAACATCCTAGCTAATCCCATTGTACATGATTATCATAATGATAAGAATATTTCATTTGGTATGGCCCAAAATTTGAATTGGATGTTTCTAAACTCCTTCATAAGCTATATCAGAATCCAAATAATACTCAGATATTATAGATATAGCAACCATTGGTTGTAATATTTTTTATTTCATATTAGTATAGACTTATCTGTGCGACATTAAAAACATTAACTAAATGAAGATAAGTGTTAAATTCCCTTGATCGGTAGTATTTCCACTTATCCAAATAGCAAGAACTCATCTAATTCAACTTTTACAGGTACTATTGGATAGTTCTAACCGAAATTCTTTGAAATTATGTTGGATCTATATGATATTAACCTATTATGCTATATTATTCATTATTATCAATCATTATTATATATCATGCCACATGATATGATTTCCTTACACTTAATCTCATGAAGTTTTTTAATCTCTATAATCTCTTACCATAAAAATGCAAGTTCTACTGGAAGGATTATAACCCAACAAAAATTTGATCTTGAACTTTTTAAATTATTTATTCAATAATATATTAATATATGTTTTATTAATATATTTATAAAACTCATAGATCCATTTTATTGATCTTGTTCCTCAGGACACGGTTGGTACATTAATTCAATCATAGAGAAATTTTATTCTTTAGTCTTATCAAACTACTAATACATAAAAAAAAATTTCATATGTTTCAAACTATTTATCTTTAAAACTAGTAGTAATCCCACAAACCAATTAGTTAAATATTCCCCTCATTCTTTTCCCAATGAATATTCAATGTTCAATAAACATGATTTTTTAATAAATTAATTTATGTAATATGAAAATATTATTCTATGTAATATGAATATTTTATTAGAATTTGTTATAACTAGAAGATATATACCATAGGTTCTCCTTTTTTTTGAATCATATAGAAATCTTCTATAAGGATTCCACCAAATGAGGTGGCCTTAACAATCAATATCCAAATATGATGTTCATAAAAATATTATTTGATAAATATAATTCAATATGAATTTAAGTAATGATTAGTGTTGAATAATTTTATTAAAATAATATGTATTTGAATAATCTATCATTCTATATTGGTGTCATATTATACCATCCATTTATAGCTTCTATTGAATACTCACAATTAGTATGAAGTCTTAGAAATATTCAAAAAAAGGAGTCCCTAAATCTTGATACATAGAGTCCATTACTTGAATTTATACACACATTTTAACATTTTTCATATTATCATTTACTACTTATTTGTAGGAATATTTGTACCACCCACCATGGTGAACATAAACCACCTATTTTATTATATATTCATACACTATATGTGTCTTTGTAACTATTCCTACCCCTATGCTCAGTGGAGTCTAGTATCCCTATGACAACTCAATTGCATCCAAAGCCTTAACCCATAGAAGGTAAGTATTCCCCCACTATATTAAAATACATATACATTATTTATGGAAATATAATCAATATTTACTAGATTTTATTATCGTTAGTGTCCAGAGGATCGTTAACATAGATTTAATTTAGTGATTTGATGTTAATTTGTTGTTAAGTCCATCTTTTAACAAACAGTTTTCAACAAACTCTTGTGGTAGTTTTCTAATGGATTCTTATCATATCACAGTTGATATGACATCCAACAAAAAACATAGTTTTCATATGGTTATTTTTTTCAATTCAATTTGAATAATATGGCATGGAAGGAATAATATAATGTTTTCAATATATATAATACCCTTTATTAATATTCCTTTTACTATCAACATGAAATTGATATACATAAGAAAATGTATGATTAAGAGAACCTTTACTCTACCTACATGATCAATAATTACTTGGATAATATGTTCACGAACATGTCGACATGTATTTTCTTCAATCATGACCCGGTGCACTCATTTACTTCACTGAACATTTCTATAATTTCATAAAGAAATTTTAGGAAATATATAATGTTACCTTTATATTTATAATAGTTCACATGGTCATATTTAACTAACACTAAAATTTTTATGTCATACCTTTGTTTAAAAAGTTTTATTTATCTTAAATATGATAAGTAGTTTGTTTATATATCCAGTATCTTAGCACAATTATGACAAAAATACTTTAATTGAAATAAAAAATCAACTACTTTCAATTGTTTTGACAAAGAATTATCTTTCAATAATTTGGTAAGAGTATTATATTTTATATTCATCATTTATTGTACTATATTTTTATGATTCAAGTGTTACTGAACCATTAGTTTCATATTACAGTACCATAAAAACATTTATTACAAAAATAAATAATTTCTCATCAAGTCTAGATGGAAACTAAGATAAATGTTTTGGAAACACTTATTACAAACTTTAATCAATCCTTTTGGCAGTGAGAAATAGTTACCCCCCCATAGCTAAAATAGGAATCACCCGTTATTAGCTCCTTTTAAGTTCAAATTATAATTGTTCTATTTTTGGTCATTTAATTTATTTAAATACATTCATGTTGTAGAAATATTGTATTTAATACACATGTTATGAATAAAATCTTGTTGAATATACCTGAAGTGGATGCAAGGCGAGATCATGGAATTTATTCAATAAAATAAGTAATGTAAAATAAATAATAGATAAATAAATTACTTGATCATAAGCTTATCTAAAATATGATTTATTGAATATAAAATAAACCAAACTATAAACTAGGGGAAAATATCATTTAAAAAATATTGTCATGATTTAAACCATTCCACCTATCCACATATGTATCACCTAGGTTGGTATTATTTCAATTCTATCTTGAATTGCCTCCATTCACATTAGGATACTCCATTAATTACAAGTATGTATAACTCATACGCAGGTGAGGGGAACTAAATGGTTTTTAAAAGAAATTACATAAATATCATTGTACACATAGGTCCTATATAATAATGGAGGGACGGATGACTCAAAAACCATCAAAAATTTAATTAAATAATAAATAATTTGAATCCCAGGAAATAAATTAAATTAAATAAATCTAACTCATATACAATTCCTGTTCATGATAAAGAATGTTCGTAAAAATGAAATAGTTATGAAAAAGTATATTGGTTAAAATTAATTTAAATTAATTATTTATTTATTAAGATGAAAATTCTTAGATTAATTAATTAATTGAATAATTAATTAACTCCCTTTCATCATAATGATCTTATCAAATATATTGGAGATACCAATCATTATGTAATTCATGGAAAATAAATAGAAAACAAAAAATTATAGATTAATTATAATAAATAAAGTGATAATTTAGTAATTCCTTAAAACCTTTATTAAATTTTCAAACACAACATGTATATCCACAAAAAAATAAGTTTTTAATGTTGTAATTTTATAATTTAATGTAATTTAATTATATCCTTTATTGTGAGATTACACTACCTACACTCTTGATATACACATCTTGTGTCTCATTTTCTATGTAACTGGGTTACATGCCTGGGGTGGCAGTGTGTAACTCTGCCAGACTACACAACATGTGCTAACCATCCATACAACATGTGTTTCAAATTTTGTGTTCCTAAGATATATGCTTAGGTCTTCATTCAGTATCATGAAATATTAAAAGTAATGTACTCATGAGATATATGTCATGTAATCCAATTATCATGTGTCTTTCCTGCCAGCTGAAACACTTGGCATGTTCATCAGACGCGAGAATACACGGCATGTACAATCCAATTACACATCATGTATCCTACAAGCCTTGTGTCCGCATAACACACTAAGGAACTCGATGTGAATTTCGGACATGGAAATTAATTAACTACACGCTTTTTATTCCACTTAAGCATTTTTCACTTCATTAATGCTCCAGGTTGTCAATATCACATGGTTTGACCATGTATTTAAACACATGGCTTGCGTGAATTTCATTGGTAAACTGGGTGGCATACATGACGTGTACGTCATCTATATGCCATGTAATCTGACACCTCATGTGATGGTCTATCCCAGTCTACACATGGTGTGCTATAAATACACCACATGTTGTTACTATTTGGAATGTTGTGTATCCCATAGTATGTTGAGATACAGTGCACATAGATACACGATGTGTAGTTTGGATACACACAATGTAACCATGTTTTACCGGAAATAATTCTAGACACTTCATGATAGTATCTCTAATCATTATTTATCTATTCATAGTCCTTTAAGAAAATGAAACATTGAACAATGATGATTAAAATATTGATAAAATTTTAATTAAAAGAAATTAAATAAGGAATATTCTAAAAATGAAATATCATGACTACTATAAACATGACTACTCAATACTCAAACAAATAATTATAAATTTTAAACATGACTACTATAATACCACTTTTAGGTTTCAGACATAGTGAACTCTCCTTTAGTGGGTCTTATGTTAAAATTTATTTTAACTAAGAGTTTCTTGAAACCTCAATAGAGGATATTTTCTGGTTAAATTTATTGTTAGTTTATTAAGATTAAAATAATTGATTACTATGTCTTAGGTTATTTATTTTATGTTGATGTTGATCATTTTTAAAACCCTTTTCCGGATTACCTTTCACTACATGGTTCCATGTGTAAAATCCCTCTAGAGTTTATCCACACATGCTCCTTTGATCTTTGAATAAAATTGATTGATATCCATGTTATAGCATGGTGAATTGATATTCTTGTGTCGTTTATCTTGATGTCTTCTTGTTCCTTTGAGCATGAAGTAAACTCTATAATGCTTCTTATTCTGGAGAGGAAGAGATTAGGTGGAATTCGAGAGATAAGTTTATTGTGCGCAATGATTTCCAATTCTTGATTAACCCCACACAATAGACAAAACCATCTATTTATAGAGCTAGGGTTAAGATTAAAATATTATTTAATTATGTACCAGACATTAAATAATATTATAATCCTTAAAAACCACATTCCACATAATAATAATAATATTTTATGGCATGCAATAACTCAAACAATGATAAATATAATTTTACTATATTGTAAACTAATATTCATCATCGAATTCAATCTTGATACTCACTAGTTCCTCAAAATTAATTGAGTTCAAAAATAAATTTTCTTATTCACTTAAATAAAAAATTTACTCATAAAAAATATAATAAATAATTATTAAATATTCAATAAAATAAATATTTTATCCACAATCATGTAGATAAATATATATTATATATTCAAATAACTAAATAAATTATTTATTAATGAATAAATAATTATTTATTACCTTGTGAGTACATATTATCAATAAAACATGAATAAATTTATTTCTTAGTACTGAGAATAATATTTATTCCAATATATAAATTAAAAAAGAATTTAATTGATATCAACTGAAACACTTTGTGTGTGACCCTCTAGGATTCATTATCATGGGCATTAGGTAGATTTTCTAAATGTTCAAGATTACTGTCTAGCAATAGGTCAAGGTACCCAAGAGAAAAATAACAATGTTGCTGCATCGAAAACCACATAATAATTCTCATTGTTTAATATAATCCTTTTTTAAAATATCTCCTCTAGTAGGTTTCACATCTATGTCTTCAATTGATATACTTGACTTGTCTTTCATGGACTATATGAAATAAAAATCATTACATTATAGTCATGGAATTTACATGATAGTTATATTTCCATTACAAGGCTAAGATATCAACTTCCATAAATATGGAAGGGGAAAACCCTTCCTCAACTTATCAATTAATAAATGTCATTCATGATGCAACCAATGTACCCTAATTCCTAAAAACATATACCATGGTAGTTTTGTTAGTAAATCTATGTGGGATATTCATTACATGCATTAATTTTAATATTAAAGTCTAAGGACAACTATAAATGCTCGTAGATTAGAATATCTTATGATACTAAAACATGAAAAAATCATACTGGTAGTTCTATTCTCAAAATATCTCATCTTTGATGTTATAAAGTGTAAACAGTATAAGAATAAGTCTCATCCTCTTATGAGTAATCACACATGAAAATCTATTTACTATGGGCCTTATCGTTGTACGTTTTCTAACTATTGAACTATTTTAAGAATCTCTTCATGGAATTGTAATGTTCTAATCGTAGTTGGGAACTATTGTGACCTTATCATTGAAACAAAAACACTTAGGAATTATCACATCATTTTTATATAGATGAACAATTAATATGTGAGAATATCTTTATTTTAATATTCAATCCTTTGAAAATGAATTTAATTTAAATTATGAAGTTTTTGGTTCTAGGGAACCAACTCCAATGGATATTACAAACCAATGTATAAGGAAACACACTAGAATGGAGAACATTAGGTGGTTATTAGAAAAAAAATCCACACCCTATCAAATAGGTTTTAAACCAAGGACTGCCTGGTTGTTGACAGTGTAAATAAATCACCCCTTGGAGGGTTTTCTAAAGATTTATTTTTTTCCTATTGTTTGAATTTTTCATTATCTAATTTTAATAAATTTTTTGTTTTTTCTTTATAGAAAATGAAGAGGTAGTGCATACAAAAAATATAAATGAAGGTCAAATGCTAATTTGTACTCAACCATGGAATCAATAGTTTTATGATCTCACCCCAAATTTTTAGAACATTAATTCTTTCTTCATGGTAAAAAAATAAGCGGGGTACATTTTATCATATTTGATGCTCTTTTTTTGGATATTTATGGAACTTCTAACATTCTATCAATTACTAACATATATGATTGTTTTGTTTTTTATTCAAAATTAAATGTTTTTTCAACTCAAATAATCTATGTTAATATTGGTTTTTTACTATATTTTATACTTAATTAAAGTTGGGCTTCATCTTATTGGTGTTTAAATTGATTAAAACATTTTTGTTGAAAACCATTTTGATCACAACTTACTTCTTGTGTTAACACTCTAAAATTTCATGGAAATTTTGAGTATCTTATTTTAATCATTATTTTAACATGCTATTTTCGGAACTTTACAAGAAAAATTATTATTTTTTGTACAGAATAAATAAACTAATTTACTTTCTAATTTTTGTCTTGTAAGTGATGATAAGTAGATTATACATCATATTAGAAGCAGAAATGTTCTGATTTTCAGGATTAATGGGCACTCCATTCTGTTGAGACTTTGATTCCACTTCCCTTAAAATTTTATCTGTAGTAAAAAAAATGAACTATAATTTTTTAGAATCTCATATGACTATTTTTATCATTTTGGAACTAAAATTGGAAACCTAGATTGACTTATAAAAAAATTGGGGAGTACTACTTAATGAATTCAAACAAAAAATCTTCCATTGTCAAAGGAGTTTATTTTCTAAATACATCACTTTAATACTATTCATATTTGAAAAATATATTATTTTCCTGAATATAAATGGTTTAAAGAAGGATTTTAAGTGTTATTTCATGCTGAAATTAATTTCTAAAAATGTTTCTAGTAACCACTACTATTTTGACTATCTTTTAGAGATAAATTGTTTCATTTCATGTTATTCTTTGTTATTGTTTGAAATACATTTTTTTGACTTAATGTATAAGAATTCCATCTTTTGAAATTTATTCTCTATAATTGAAAAAGTAATGTGATGATCAATAGAAACCTTTTACATGCTATGCAACTATTTTTTGTTTGTGTTTAATGGAAGATACGTTTTTATGATCTTTATTGTATCCCCTTAAAACTTGGTTACAAATTGCTAAATTTATAAAATTTGGTTGAGCTTAATTTTCTAAAAAAATTTATTTCACATTGAGGATCAACATTGGGGACAATGTTGAATTTTAATTATGAGGAGGGGTATTTAATGTGATAAGATATATTAATTATTTTAGTCATCAAAATCCCTCTATTTTTTTTCAAAATTATTAATTTTTCATATTTATGTTTTCATTTTCTATGGGTAATTTTTTTAATTAAGATTGAAGGTTATAATGCTAGTTTGAGGATTTTAGTTTCTACTACTTCATGGATTCAATTATGTATATTGTTTTATTTCACTATTTAAAATAACATTATTGTCATAAAATTTTGGAAGCATGTCTTAAAATTATTATTATCTTTGAAATTTTTGGATTGAGTCAATCTCATAAGATATGAATTCAAATGGTATATGAAATGTAAATTATAATCCTGGTTGAATTTTTTATTCTTTATATTTTCTATTCATCCATTGATGGATGGAATAATTATTCATTCATTTTAATTATCTTTCTCACACATCCATTAAGTTGTATTTATTTAATATTTGTCTAATTTTGTGTGTTAATTCACCTTGAGGTAAATAGAGGTTTAAAAGTAACAATATGATGAAAATTCAATTGTATCTAATTTTTTTTCAAAATTTTTAATTTCATTCATTTTTTAAAAAAGGTAAACTGAATTTTCACCTAAAAAATTAAATTTTAGGAGGGAAACTTCATTTTCAACTTCAATGAGTTGAAGGGGGGAATTTTTTGGAAACTAATTAATGTGGCATTTTAGTTTTCCACTCTTTAGATTTATTCTTTTTCACTGGTTATTTTTTGATATGATTGATTTAGGATAATAAATATATTAAGTGTTAGATAATTTTATGTGGTACTAATTGAGATATTTTTTCCCGTATCTCTTATGTGAAATAATTGTGTTTTTGAAGTGAAAATGTTATTTTAGTAGAGGATTATTGAACTTTGTCACTTTTATAATAAAATTGTAATTATTTTAATATATTTATGAAATCAAGAGTTTTTTTACTTGAATGATTGAATTTTCCTCACATATATTTTCTAATATTTTATGATTAAATATTTTATTTTTTGATATATTTATTTGAAAAGTGATATTTTGTGATTTGGTTATTTTAATTATCATTGTTCATGTTTTGATTTCTAATAATTTATGTTGGAATAATTTTTTATCATTTCATTAAGGAATTTTAATTCTTGGATTTAATTTCTATGGAGATTCATTTTTTAGTTGATTTGTAGTTTTATATTTTTATGTTGCAATAAATTCAAATCCTGGTGTTGGATAGTTTTCATGTTACTGTAAGTCATCCTATAAGACAAATTTTCATAAGAAAAGTCTCTTTAAAATAATTCTGGAAACATACCATAATATGATTTTTAGATAAGTGTGAAACTTCAATTCTAGAATCCTTTTTATATAATTTGGGAATTTTTGAGCCTAGTAAGTTAATTTTATTTCTAGTATAAATTCTTTCCATGAATGATAATATCTGTTAGGATCGATTTAATTCATCCCTAAGTCTTCCAGGCCTAAAAAATAGGCCATTTTTTGGTTCCATCCTACATCCTATGGGTGGTAGGAAGAAGTTTCCAAACAAGCATATGTGTGAGTCACCATATTTTACAAAAACCGATGTGGCTTTGAGTTTTGACCCAATAATACACCCCTTTATAATGTAACAAATTTTTAGAGAGGTACGAACAACTATATTACATTTCAAGACCTCTTGTTTTATGTTAATAATGTACTATAAATTCTATGGAGTGGTTTGGGAGAGTTTGAGGCTCGTTCGAAACCCCAAGCTCAAGATTTTGGGAAGGAAAACTGAGCCGCACAGTTAACACACTATCAGTGTTAAATATTCCCCTCAACTGTGCAAGGAACACAATGAACAAGGGAGGCCGCAAGATTTATTTATAACCATGAAATCCAGAAACATGCCCATGAAATGTTGCAGACATTTTCTATAGAGCCATTTACCATGGGTTGTGAATGGTCAGTCAAACAGTGTGTGAATCCCATGCGAGGGTTTCTTGGGGTAGAAGATGTTGTGCATCTGATGCTTGTTTTGGCCTACCAGGTGGGAAAACAGTGTGACCCAAATTAAAGGGGTAAATTTACATTATACCCTAAAAAGTTTTAAGACATAAAAATTCTTCTAATTTCTCTTATTTCTAGAGGACTGCATGATGGGGGATGCCTTATACCACCTTTGGATAGGCATTGAAGCAATTTACTCATCCAGACTCCATTTTCATCATTGTTGGGTGTGTTGGATTCCTCTAGGTAAATTCTATACTCTTATTCCTTCCATTCATAGATTATCTTCTGATCTACTATTCTATATTGGTGCGATCTAATTTTCCCTATTTTTAGGGCTTTGAACTATTCTTCTGATTTCCCTCATTCCAACATGATTCAAGTGCCTACACTGGATGAGGAGAGTGCTACAGAACTAAGGTATGTGGTCTAGTTCATTTCTGTCAAGTCTTTTGGATTCTATAATATGCATTATTTCTGATTTCAGACTTCTCCAGCGACGCATCTAAAACAATTAGTTAATTAAATTAAAAAAATCATGATTAATATGGTCATAACTAATGATTATTCAACCCCATTGGTTGATCCCCTTGACGTTATCCACCATATGGGTGTGCCTTCCCTTAAATTCCTAATTTCCCTTACCTTAAATTGTTAAATCACCTTTGAGGTGTGTTTCCAATGTAATTCATACCTTGAAATGTGGAATTTATTAATGATAATTGTTAGCCCATGTGTTTAGGCCCCTATACCTCCTGATATAAATTGGAATGGATCTACCTGAATTAAAATATTTGGACAACTTGATGTAAATATTTGAAATATATTTCCTTGTTAAATGGAATAAAGAATGATTTCAAATCCATACCTCATAACCAAGCTGAGGTATATACTTGGATCATTATGGGATGGCTTGGATGGGATCATCATGATTTATAATTAAAAATTTTCATGAATTGTAAGAACATCAAGATTGATACACATGTCCTTATAGGATTCTATGAAAAGGGATCACTGGAAATGAGACTTACATGACCATGAACGTTACCAGTTCCCTAGGGGAGTCACCATTGATGGGATCAGTGGTATGATGGTTATACTATGCCATGAGTAATACTCAGTACCCTATGTGAGATAACTAATATGAGATCACAGTGTTATACATATTCCGGGATGAGAGTGGTGCATGGGTATACTTATTTAGGCCACCATGGATGGACTCTGTGGTGAGGGTTATTTATAAGGAACCCATGGTGATACATGGAAATCATGTTATGGATCACCTTGTATGGGCCCGATATTCAACTTATAATTTCTAAAGATGCCTCATATTTAAATTCCAAGAATACATAATTGATACTCTATGGATGTGATCACTATTCAAAATCACATGCTTGGGTTTGGTTCACTCTTGATGATTATTTCATGATGACCCTTTATAAATTATATCATACTTGTATAGGTTCATCATGTCTCAGAGACATTCATCTTAGGTTTATGTAGGTTTTGTCGGTTGAGTATCCCACACAGATCCCAATATGATGTATTTATTTATTAATCTCCTTTAATTTATTATTATTTGAACACTTATCATTTTATAAGAATGTACTGGATGATATAGACATCATTGGTGGTGTCTTTATGAGTATATCTCACACCCTGCTCGGGGAACCTTTGTTAACCAAGAATACTTCATGATTACAGGTGTTGATAAATGGAAGAATATATCTTCACATGATTTATTTCCAGTACTAGGATATAGAATGGGGGAAGAGGACTAAGAGATTTCCTGTGAATCTAGTATTAGATGCATTTGGTATTTTCTCATTTTTGTTTACCACGTGGTATATGTCTGTTACCTCTCTATCCCATGTACCCTATTTTTGTATAGATACATGACATTATCATCATCATCATTTTGTATCTATTGTTTATTTAACTTCTTTCTATTTATTTTTATTGGAATATTTATTATTATTTTATATTGTGCTTTTCTATATGATTACCTCTATGCTACACTTTAAATCATGTAAGAATAGTCTACCCAAGGATACAATATTGGACCTCACTACTAATCGGAAACCTATGGAATATGAGGAAGTGTGCTTAAGGTCTTATGGCCAACCATCTCAAGGCACCACTTAGTGGCTTTCGAGGCAGGACACTACAATGTGGTATTATAGCCTATTTTTCATTTTTTTTCTTATTGTTTGTTTATGAGAAAAGAGACTATGATGTATCATAATTTTTTTATGATCATGTGACTAGGAGTAGCTATCCCATGTACAAGGGAAACCAGAATTTCCTAGGATGGGTTATTACTGTTTTGGGTTGTGGTTGTTACTATTGTATCGATTTCACCATTGGGTGATGCACATGTTTTTTGTAATTATTATTATTGATATATATTATTATCATGGATTTCATTTCCACTTGTCCTGGTACAGAAAGGATAAATCATAAATTCATCATATTAGAAACTTTATGGCTTATATTCCATGCATTTTTCCATGCCACATTTTTTTTATGCATCCATTACCTGCTACATATTGTTATTTATTATATTTTTAAATGTTTATGTGTGTTATATTTTCTTGAAGGGATAACATAATTGGATTAATTTAATTTCATACATCAATATAATTGTGTTTTCCCTCATATAGTTATGATGAAACCTTATTTAACACAATTATTCCATGGTTGAGCCATGAATCACTAGTTTTATGGGATGAAACATTATATGATTTTGATTACATGAATACCAATTGTAGTTTATGAAGAATTTACTTCTATAAATTTGTAATGGTAGTACATTTAATCAAATCATTATATATGACTTGTGATGTCCTAATACCAGGTGTAATGTTCGGGTCATAGTTTCCTGACATACCAAATGAAATTCATAAAGAGAATGAGCCTTTATAAATTAGGAATTTTGACTTATCTAACTATACTTTGATATCATTATATATTTAAATGAGTAAAAACATAAATAAATTAAAATTTTAAAATGAAATGGTTATCACTAAATGTGGATGTCAATTAAAAAGTAAATAGTGTTTTCCTATAAACCTTGAAATTTTCACTCCATATACCAGAACCTCTATTATATGTGAGACCCTAAACTAACCTTATTTGTGGTTAGTAGATTATGTCCCTAGTAAGGGCTTAGAGGTGTGACCCATTTATAGGATGGCTTTGTAGGTGTCTTTTTTTGTTATCGTTGTTTCATATCTAATGTTAAATATTTTATGAGGGGTATATTTAGAAAATTGTAGAGATATGAAACCATGACATACTTGATTCGTATACGAGTAAGGTGGGGATGGCCATGCTCTAGAGGTGGTGGGCCCTAATCCACCAGTATTACCTATTGTAGTGCCACCTGAGGAACTTCATGTTGATCTTCCACTCGGTGTTGATTCTCTATTTAAAGATAGATTCTTCCTCCTTATGATTTATGTATAAGGAGCTCTGAGCTTACCCCTTATATGTAAAAATAGATGTGGGAATTCCAGCAACAACATCATCCCACCATCCCAGGGGATGGAGGTCCCCAGGATGCAGAATCTTTGATAGAGGCCATATTGTTGATCTTTGATCATATAAATACATCTCCATAGAGGAGGTTCAATCTCACTAAATATATCCTCCGATAATTTTCCAATAATTGGAGGGATGTTATCACTCGGGCTGGTAATCATCATGGTATGCACTGGGTGGACTTCCAAACAGGATTCTGTGGTTACTTATTTCACCATAGGTCAAGAGTCGACCACTCCAGATATTATATTTACCTTCAATGGGGCACTATGTCAGTGATGAATTACATGGTTTATTTCACCGATATTCAATGTTTTCAATGAATTTCACTTGTTATGAGATTATGACAGTGAGATGGTTTGTGGGTGGTTTGTGTACACCATCCGATTGTAGGTGAATGTGTTTTGTCTGACCATTGTTTTTTGAGATTGTAAACCAAGCTATCATCATAGAGTAGAACATGATGGATGTAAGAAATTTGAGCCAGGGAAGTTCAACTTCTATGAAGGGGGATGGGTTTTCTAGCTGCAGGAAGTGTTATTTTGAGGGTTCATGTTGGGTAAGTGACAACAAGATGACATGTGATGATAGTTACTTGATGTGTCACCAGTATGGTAGGGTAGGCCATAAGAATCCCCAATGTTTGAGAAAAATTATCAAGTGTCAAGATTGAGGTAGGATGGGTCACCTTCATCACTTATTCAAAAAATTTACTCTGATTCCTTGGGAGAAGAGATCTACATCGACACCACATCCAGGCATAGGGTAATTATCTCCATATTACGATGAGAGTGGATATACTACTGGTCAATCAAGATAAGGAGGTGGTCGTGGCTAAGGTAGTCATACATTAATGGTTCACCACCATTAGAGTAGACCTACTCAGGTTATTTAGGTTACATCTCAAGGCCATGGATCGGGCCATATTTATATAGTTTATCCTACTCATGTAGAGTAGATTCCAGAGACTTCTAAATTAAAAGGTACAATTCAAGTAGCCTATACTTTAGTTTCATCACTATTGGATATAAGTAAATCACAATAATTTATATCTACAATAATTATGGGAAATATGGGACTAGATATGGAGAAATTACATAGAGTTATGACTCTCAACATGCTGTTAGGGGTTTGATTAGAGAGCATGCACTAGTGAAAGGGGTTCCCCCTTTAGATATGTGGGTACCGATTCTTGTGGAATTTTTTTTCCCCATGAGATGATTGGATATGATGTCATTCTCGGTATGGATTGTCTAGTGACTTATTTCTCCCATGTTGATTTCTATCAATGAAAGGGTTTCTTTTACAACACTAGAGGATAACGTGTATCTTTATAAGGTTAAATGGGATAACTAGGTAAGTCCAAATGGTCCTGAGCATCATGGGGTGGGTAGGGTGATAACCCAGATGGGTATGGTACCTCCAGAGCTTCAGGAACTCAAGATGAAATTGGGAGACTTAGTGGAAATGTTCTTTATATGACCTAATACTTCACCATGGGGTTCACGTATCATTTTCAACAAGAAGGAAGATGGTACCCTCAGGTTATAAATGGATTTCCACCAGTTGAACTATCTTACAGTGAAGAACCAGTATCCACTACATCGAATAGACAACCTCTTCGACCAACTCTGAGGATAAATAATTTTCTCAAAGATTGATTTGAGGCTGGGACACCATCATGTGATGTGAGGCCATCATACATACCAGATGCAATGTTTTGAAGAAGTTACGACTTGTATGAGAATCAGGTTATGCATTTCTACCTTACGAACGTGTCGATAGTCTTTATGGATATGATGAATTAGTTATTCCACCCATATATGGATTCATTTGTGGTAGACTTCATATATGACATCTTGGTGTATTCGTATGCCAGACATGACCAGGACAATCATATTGTTATCATAATGAGTACATTGATAGAGAACAATCTATATTCTAAGATCAGTAAATGCCACTTTTTGATCAATAATGTTCACTTCATGGTTTATATTATTTTAGAGGAAGGAGTATCTATCTACGTAGAGAAGGTGAGATCTATGTTTTCCTAGTAGAAACCTATGAATGTCTTTGAAATACACAGTTTCTTGGGTTTATCTAGCTATTATAGGGAATTCATCTTGGATTTTTCACACCAAGTAGTGCCTCTTATAGTCTTAACTAAGAAAGATGTGAAATTCATATGGTTAGAAGATCAAGAGATATCCTTTCAAGAGTTTAATAGGAAACTGACTTTAGCATCAATATTTATTCTTCTAGAGTTGAGAAGAAGTTATATAGACTACTATGATGCATCCATAATCATTCTTGGGGAAGTTCTGGTCCAGGAAGATTATGGTGTGGTGTACGGGTCCCACCAGCTTAAGCCTCATGAGAATAATCACCCTACGCATGACCTTGAGCTAGCAATTATGGTTCATGCCTTACAATGTTGGATATAATATCTACTAGGTGATTGGTTCATTGTTTACACAGATCACAAAAGTCTCAAATACACATCCATATAGTGTGACATGAATATAAGGCAGCACAAGTGGGTATAATTCCTATAGTAATTTGATTTTGAGCTTGTGTATACAATCATAAAGGGGAATGAATTAGCTGATGCACTGAGCTTATGAAAAAAGACATATGTCATCCATGAGGCCAAAAATTAGTGATTGTTGATGGATTTGTTTTCTGAGATGCACCTATAGGTTCAAGAATTTCATGGTAGCCTATTGTAGGAGCTTTATCAGTGACATCCTCACTTATGAAATGGGTTCATATGAGGAAAATTTCTGATTCTGAGGGTCGTGTCCTAAGGGAGAGCATCTCATGTGAGAACACACATCTGGATTGATTTGTTGAAGAAATGATATCCTATACTTTTGTAGGTATGTATGGATTCCTACTGACATACATGAAGGGTTGATGTAGGAATAAAATGCCTCTTTTTGGTAAGTTCATCCTGATCTTACCAATATGTACTGATACATACATTGTTAATATTGGTGGCCAGATATGAAAATTTAGATATTTGGTTTTATCAATCGGTGCTCTACCTATCAGCATGTGAAGCACTGACAACTTGCTAGTCTTATACAGCCTCTATCCATTCCTGATTGGAAATGGAATGAGGTTACTATGGATTTTGTGATGGTCTTGTTGAGATCCCCTCAAGGAAATGATGTTGTATTGGTGATCCTTAATAGGTTGACTAAGGTCACACCCTTTCTGCCAATCTAAGATACTTTCTCATTTGATGAGCTTATGAGGCTATATATTTGGGAGATTTCGTGCCTTTATGGTGTTCTTCGTTCCATCGTATTAGAACAAGATGACTAGTTTACATCATGGTTCAGAAAGGGGTTACTTAAATCACAGTGTTCACAAGTACGCTTGAGTCCAGCATATATTCTTCAAAATGATGGGAAGTCTTAGAGGATGATACGTGTGTTAGAGGACATGCTTCGTGCATGAATCCATTATTTTTTTGGATCGTGGTAGAAACATATACCTCTTTTTGAGTTTTCCTATAATAACATCATTCTAGAAAATATTTTAGTGGCTCCTTATGAGGACCTTTATGGTGGGTCATTATGTTCACCTCTATATTGGTTAGAGGTAGGTGAGGTGGTGCTATTGGGTCCTAATATCATTAAGAAGACTAGAGAACAAGTCAAAATAATTTAGAAATGTATTTCTATAACTCAATATAGATAGAAGTCTTATACTAATCATCATTGTTTACCTTTTGAGTTCAAGGTGGAACATCGAGTCTTTCTGTGAGTTTTTCCTAGATTGGATCATAGACATATTTAGAGATAGGGAAATTTATTACCTCGTTATGTCGGGACTTTTGAAATTGTAGAGAGAGTGGTGCTGGTAGCATATTAGTTACTGTTACCTCAAAGGTATTTTTTCATGCATAACATCTCCCACCTATCAAAACTTCACCAGTATCGTGATGACCCATCTCATTTGTTTTACCCTATGGATATTGAGTTGGAGGAAGATGCATCCTTTTAAGAGCCTCCAATATGTATCAATGATCATGGAATAGAGGCCCTATGAGGAAGGTCATTTTCATTGATATGAGTGCCATGGAAGAATAACTATTTATAAGATGATACATGAGAGTGAGAGACTAATGTACATTATCAGTGGTTAAAACTTATCTTAGATGACTCTTTACCATCCTCATAAGGGAAATATGGGGATGAGTTGTTATAAAGAGGATCGGTTATAACATCTCATATTTTAATAGAGGTACTAACACCTATGTTGTTGTTCAAGACCTCTTGTTATATGCTCATAATGTACTCTAAAGACTAAGCAGTGGTTTGGTAGAGTCTGGGGATCATTCGAAGCTCGGAGCCCCAGATTTTGGGAAGACATACTGAATCACATGGTTAGCACATGGTTAGTGCTAACCGTGCGACTCAACTGTGCGAGGGGGTTCCCTGGAAGTAGATTCTGCACAGTTGATACACTATTTGGTTATCCCATGAAGAACTTGGTCCGATGTATTTATTTATTTATTGCCTTTCATTTTGTATTATTGGAACACTACTAATTTTATATGCATAGATTGGATTATTATAGACACCATTGGTGGTGGTCTGTTGGGTATATCTCACACTCTACTCAGATTGGCTTCAGTACTAGAGAAATCTTCAGGATTGTAGGGTTGATAAAGGGAACCATCGAGCTTCTGATGCTTTATTTCTAGTACTAAGAGGGATCACAGAGGACGAGGAACGAGTCAATGCCCGGGATTCTTGTAGTTGCTTCTTTTGGTATTTTCTCATTTTTGTATAACATGTGGTATATGAATGTTCCCTTCGTATCCGGTGTACCATATTTTAGTATAGATACATGAGATGATAGTCATCATCGTTTTGTATATATTATTTATTCATATTATGATTTTTTATTTATATTGTATGATTTATTATTCTTATATATGTTGTTTATCTATATTGATTACTGTAGTGATACACTCTAACTCATGAGAGAAAAGTCTTCCCACAAAAATTTATTGGGACCTTATTTATAGTTGGAATCATCTTGCATATATGGAGGAATGCTTGAGATCTTATGACCAACTATCTTAGAGAACCACTTAGTGGATTCTGAAGTGGATGGTTACACCCTCAAACCAAAGAACACAAAATGGGTTGTACAATATCGAGCTTGAAGATGAAAATTTGAGACCCGAGCCGCTGTCAGACTTACTGAAAAAGATCAATCTAGGACTAAGGCCGAGTCAAGCCCGAAGACTCACGATATCGATGCCAACTGAACTAGAGACAACCAATTGGTGTTTGAGTTTCACCAGAGAGGCTGAAGTTTATGATTTGGAGGGATGAAAAACCTGTTCACAACCAGGGAGTTGGAACTCTTTCTATAATGAGGATGGATGATCATCAACTAGAGTCAACAAGATTCTGAACTTGATTGAAGGTCACTATTCAAAGTAGGATAATGTTTTAATTTTTGATCATGATGATCCAGGCAGATTGGGTCTATTGTAATGCAGTAGCTGCGAAGTGCGTCCATAATCAAGCTTGTTCAAACAAATTCATGACCAAGTTGAGGAATGAGATTTATGTTTCATGGTATTTCTATGTTTGCAGGGTTGAAGATGATGGGGAATTAATACAAGCCATCTCTAGGACTACAGATATGTGAAGGAGCACGCATCAACTTCTCGGTCTTTAGCCTAAGAGGAGTTGTGAATGTGTTGTGGATGCCTGACCACTATTCGAGTAGAAGGTGTGAATGAAGGGATTATTGGGTGAGCTTGAGAGGAGTTTATGCCAGTAAGGTGAGTCCAGGTGTTTCCAGATTCTAGAGTTATTTTTTGAAACTAATTAATTTGTTCAAGGAATTTTTGTTGAATTAATAAGAATTCACTGCTATAGTCATGTACTAAAATTGTTGGAAAAATATTCTTGTTTTTTTATCAATTATCTGCTGCTACGACAGAGGGTTTAGACTTAATATAGTCTCTTTGATGTGTTTGTCTTCGAATTTTTGGGAGCCCTACTATATAAATTTCTTTTAAAAATGCTAAATAATGCCTTTAACAATGCTAAAAAAATGTTGTTAATCTATGTGTTGTTAAAAGTTGGTCTCTTTTATTGGCACTAGAAAAGTGCTTTTAAAAAGTGTCATTTATCAGTGCTAAAAATAGCTGTGATCAAGGCCGACCTGGTTCAGTGTGTTGTTAAAATTATAGTACACTGCAACATATCAAACATCATTTTTTGGAAATTAATAATTTAATTGAAATAAAAATTACCTCACAAATACAAGACAAAAAACATTATGTTATACACATGTAAAATATTGTTTTGTACAATTATATTAACAAGTAATATCACAAACATTCAAAAAAAATTAATGATTTCATTGCCTTCATCACCCCGACACCCTCTCAAAAAATCTTGATCATTGTATTAGTTGATGAAAAAACCACTCTAACTCGAGCAAAGAATCCAACTATATAAGGAAACAATATTTACATTAATAATTCTATAATGAAATAAATTAATCATAAATATGATACAATACATTAATAAAATGTCACCTTAAAATAAAAGGGTGCATATGGAGTCATATCAGTCACATCATGCATCATATTGTTGCGCGATTGATTCCTATATGTGACAAATGAATTGAGAATTGTTTTCCTAAAATATCAAAACAATGCAAATAAGTTTGCTCAGTTTTGAATATGTTCCATGTAATTTTTACTAAAATGTCAATTTAAATTGAAAACACACGCTTTGAGACATACTAGCGAAATTATGTATTGGTTTGATGTGTGACTGATTATTATATATCATTAATTACTTATGAATCATTTTCCTAAAGTATCATTACAATCAGAACGTGTTTGCTCTGTTTTATGTGAGTAACACACATTTTATGCTAAGTTGTCAATTTTACACTCATAATGAAGTCTTTGAGTCATATTAGGCACATTGTGTATCATATTGAGGTGAAACTAATTCCTACACAGCACAAATGATTTATGGATCACTGTCCTAAAGTATCAAAACAATCAAGACGTATTTGCTCGGTTTTGAGTACATGACTTGTGTTTTGAACTAAAATATGAATTTTAAATAAAATGACACACTTGAAGTCATACCAGTCACACCATGCATTGGATTGATGTGTGGTTGATTAATACATGCCACAAATGACTTAAGGTATGTTTTCCTAAAGAATCAAAACAATTTTAATGTGTTCGATTCGTTTGGAGTATGTCACATGCTTTTTTACAAAAAAATATCCTTTTAAACTGAAAACACACACTTTGAGTCATACCAGTCACATTGTGTATCCGTTTGATATGAGACTGATTCCTATAAGTCATAAATGACTTATGAATCATTGTACTAATGTATTAATCAAATCTGAACGTGTTTCCTCAATTTGCGTCGAGTGGTACACATTTTATACTAAATTTCCAATTTTAAACTCACAATAGACACTTTGAGTCATACAGGGCACATCATGTATCAGATTGAGGTGGGATTGATTCCTACATGCCCTAAATGATTATGGGAACATTTTGTTAAAGTATCAAATCAATCATAGTGTATTTTCTTGGTTTAGAGTATGTGACTTGGTTTTTGAACTAAAATATCAATTCTAAACAAAATGACACACTCGGAGTCATACTAGTCAAACTGTGCATCAGATTGATGTGCGGTTGATTCCAAAATATTAAAAATGATATAAGGATTGTTTTTCTAAAATATCAATACAATATGAATTCATTTTCTTAGTTTTGAGTATGTCACATGCCTTTTTTACTAAAATGTCAATTTAAACTGAAAACATGCACTTTGAGTCATACATGTCACATTGTGTATCAGTTTAACACGATACTAATTCCTACACATCCTAAATGGATTATGAATCATTTTCCTAAATTGTAAAGACATTCTGAACATGTTTCCTTGATATTACGTGAGTGACACATGTTTTATACTAAATTTTCAACTTTAAACTCATAACAGATAATTTGAGTCATAGTGAACACACAATGTATCAGAATGAGGTGTGGCTGATTCCAACACACCAAAAATAATTTATGAACTATTGTTCTAAATTATCATAATAATCAAAATGTGTTTGGTCATTTTTGAGTATGTGATGTATGTTTTGAACTAAAATGTCAATTTAAAATGAAATGACACACTTGGAGTCACACCAGTCTCACCTTGCATCGAATTGGCATATAGTTGATTCCTACATGTCACAAATGAATTGAGGACAGTTTCCATAAAATATCAAAACAATATGAATGTGTTTTTTTGTTTTTGAGTATTTCATGTATCTTTTTTACTAAAATGTCAACTTAAACTGCAAACACACACTTTGAGTCATACCAGTCACATTGTCTATTGGTCTTTCATGAGACTGATTCATACATATCATAAATGAATTATTAATTAGTTTCTTAAAGTATTAATACAATCCAAACATGTTTTCTTGGTTTTCAGTGAGTAACACATGTTTTATACTAAATTGTCAATTTTAAACTCCTAATAGACACTTTTAGTCATATCAAGAACACCATGTATCAGATTGAGCTGAGACTAATTCCTACACGCCAAAAATGATATATGGATTGTTATAATAAAGTATAAATATAATAAAAATGTTTTTATTTATTTTTGAGTATGTGACATGTGTTTTGAATTAAAATGTCAATTTTAAATAAAAGGTCACACTTGGAGTCGTACCGATCACACCATGTATCAGATTGGAAAGTGATTGATTCCCACATGCCACAAATTATTTAAGTAATGTTTTTTAATGTATCATCACAATCCAAATGAGTTTTCTTGATTTTGAGTATGTCACATTTCTTTTATACCAAAGTGTAAAATTAAACTAAAAACACACAATTTGAATCATACCATTCAAATCATGCATCATTTTGATGTGAGACTAGTTCATAAACTTCAAAAATGACTTATGAATATTTTTCTAAAAATGTCCAGACAATCTAAATGTGTTTGTTCAGTTTTCAATGAGTGACTCATTTTAAACTAAATTGTCAATTTTAAACATAAAACAAACACTTTGAATCATATTGGGCACACCGTGTATTGGATTGAGGTGAGACTGATTCCTACACATCAAAAATAAATTATGGATCATTTTCCTAAATCATAAAAAAATAAGAATTTGTTTTCTTGGTTTTGAGTATGTCACATGTTTTTTGAAAAAATTGACAATTTTAAATAAAATGGAATGCTTAGAGTCATACTAGTCACACTGTGCGTCGAATTGACATGTGGTTGATTTCAAATTATCAAAAATTAATTAAGGATCGTTTAATAACGTATCAACATAATATGAATGTGTTTATTTATTTTTTAGTATGTCATGAGTTTTTTTACTAAAATGTAAATTTAAACTGAAAATATGAACTTTAAATCACACTGGTCACATCGGGTGTCATTTTGATATGACACAAATTATTACATTCCATAAATAAATTATGATTTTTTTATAAATTATCAAAACAACCCGAGAACATTTTCTCGATTTTCAGTGAGTGACACACGTTTTAAACTAAATTGTCAATTTTTAATTTATAACGGACACTTTGAGTCATACTGGGCACACCTTGTATCATATTGTGGTTAGAATAATTCTTATACATAAAAAATAACTTATGGACCATTTTCATAAAGTTTCAAAAGAATTGGAATGTGTTTTCTGAGTTTTGAGTATGTGACACGTGTTTTGAAGTTAAATATAAATTTTAAATAAAAGGAAACACATGGAGTCATACCAGCTACATCGTGCATCAGATTGATGTATAGTTGATTACTACATGTCAAAAATGACTAAAATATCATTTTACTAAAGTATAACTACAATATGAATACGTTTTCTTGGTTTTGAATTTTCCACATTTCTTTTTTACTAAAATGTAAATTTAAACTAAAAACATGAACTTGAGTCATACCAATCACATCATGTGTTGGTTTTACATGAAAATGATTTCTAAAATTCATAAATGAAATATAAATCATTGTATTAAAATTTCAAGACAATCTCAGTGTGTTTTCTCTGTTTTCAGTGAGTGACACGTTTTAAACTAAATTGTCAGTTTTAAACTGAAAATGGACATTTTGGGTCATATTGGGAACACCATGTATTAGATTGATGTTATGATGATTCTTACATGTCAAAAAGGACTTATGGATCAGTTTACTAAAGTATCAAAACAATCAACATGTGTTTGATCAGCTTTGAGTGTGTGGCGTGTGTTTTGAACTAAAATGATAATTTTAAATAAAAGGACACAATTAGAGTCATACCAGTCACACTGTTCATCATATTGTTGTATGATTGACTCCTACATGTCAAAAATGACCTAAATACCATTTTCTAAAGTATCCATACAATCTGAATGCATTTACTTAGTTTTTGAGTATGTCTCTTGTCTTTTTGACTAAAATGTATATTTAAACTAAAAACACAAGATTTTAGTCACACAGGTCACATCATGTGTCTGTTTAATGTGAGACTAATTCCTATACATCATAAATGACTTTTTAATTGTTTTACTAATGATTCAAGGAAATTGAATCATGTTTCCAAGTTTTCAATGATTGAAACACGTTTTAAACTTATTTGTTAATTTTTAACTATTAACAGACACATTGAGTCATACCACCATGTATTGGATTAAGGTGAGGATGATTCCTACACATCAAAAATGAGTTATGAATCTTTTTCAAAAAGTATAAAAATATTAAGAATGTGTTTTCTCAGTTTTGATTATGTGAGGTGTATTTTGAACTAAAATGTCAATTTTAAATAAATGGACACACTTGGAGTTATACCGGTCACACTGTGCGTTAAATTAATGTGTAGTTAGTTCCTATATGTCACAAATGAATTATGGATATTTTTTATATTTTATCAATAAAATTAAAATTTGTTTTCTCAGTATTGTGTATGTCATGTGTCTTTTTTACTAAACATTAATTTAAACTGAACACACGCACATTGATTCATAAAAGTCATTTCATGTGTGGTATTGATGTGATACCAATTAATACATGTTATAAATTAATTATGAATCATTATTATAAATTATAAAGACTAATTGAGTGTGTTTTCTTATTTTTCAGTGAGAGACTCATTTTTTAAACTATGTTGTCAATTTTAAACTGATAACGAACACTTTAAGCCATACATGGAACACCATGTATCAGATTGAGGTGTAGTTGATTCCTATATGTCCTAAATGACTTATGGATCATTTTAATTATGTATCAAAAAATTATAATGAATTTTCTTATTTTTTAGTATGTGACATGTTTTTTGAACTAAAATGTCAATTTTAAACTTATAACATGAACTTTGAGTCATACTAGAAAAATTGTGCATTGGATTAGTGTGAATCTTATTCCTATACATCACAAATAACTTATAGATCATTTAACTAAATTATCATCGAAATAAAAATTTGTTTTCTCAGATTTGAGTATGTCATATGTATTTTTTCAAAAATGTCGATTTATACTGAAAATACGCACTTTAAACCAAACGTTTCACATTGTGTATCATTTTGAATTGATACTAATTCATACACATCTAAAATTTCTTATGAATGACTATCCTAAAGTATGAATATAATATGAGCATGTTTTCATTATTTTTAGTGAGTGACACAAGCTTTAAACTAAATTGTCAATTTTAAATTATTAAAGTACACTTTGAGTCATACCGAGCACACCATGTATCAGATTGGGGAGTGGAGGATTCCTACATGTTTTAAATTAATTATGGATCATTTTCAAAATGTATCAAAATATATTTAATGTTTTTTCACAATTTTGAGTATGTGATGGGTCTTTTGAATTAAAATGTCAATTTTAAACTAAAAACACACCATTTAAGTCATGTGGGACACATCGTGTATCAGATTGATGCATTTTTTATTCATATACATCATAAATAAATTATTTATAATTAACATAAAGTATCATATTAAAATGATAGAAATGCTTAATTAAAAAAGTAAAAAATAATGGTGAGAAAATACACTCAATAAGTGGTAGGAAGTCACCTCTTAATGACGTCTATGTACAATCTGACACCATGTATTATACCTATTATTTTATAAAAATATCTATTTCCTCTTATGAATATGAGGATTATAGACAATACCATTAGTACTAGACACATATAAATAAATAATGGATTAGTAATTATTTTAAATGAAATTGTAATTATTATCAGAAATACCTCTTTAGGTTTTCTAGTTTGTTGATGTAATATGATATCTTTCGTAAAGGTGAAGACATAAAAACCAAAATCTATTCCCTTAGTTTTTATAGAAACTGTAGAAATATTTTTAAAAATAAGTAATTTTTTTGGATAGTGGAATTTTATATATACCTAAATACTTTTCCATTTGTAGAAGTCGATAATATTTTTGTGATCATGTACTGTCCTCATGCAAGGATTTTGATGATATTTAAACACCACCCTATCATAACTGAATATTCATTAAAACATAATATAAATTGTATAAATTGAATTCTATTTGTTAAATGTTTTATTTAGTGAATTAAAAATTGATAAACATTATCACATGTGGTTTGTTTTTTGGGTATCCATGCATTGAATCCAACAAATAAATATTTGAAGTATCTAAATTGATGTAATGAGTATCTAATTCTCCCTAAAAAACAAAAATTAACATGTAATGAAATGAATTAAAATATATTTGATATGATTAAATTATATAGTTTTACCCCTGCATCGTGGGTATCGGGAAGAGTCTATCGTCTGTAAGTTTTATTTAAAAAATTGTGGCTAGTTTTTCCATTATTCCATCATATTGATTTAGTTCTAATATTAATTTTTGTATAGATGTGATGTGAGTACTAAGGAATCAAAATTTATGTTAATGATGTTTTCTATTAAAATAGTATTGATATATACATCTGTGTAAATTATGAAAGGTATTAATTCATAATTAACATAATAGATCAACTATTGGACAAAAAAATCATGAAAACACACCTTGTGTATATATTTACAATTGAGACTCATAGTCACACTACACCAAAATCAGCTATTAGTGGTGTTTTCTAGGATGTTTAAGAAACCTCCAATAAAAAAGTCAACAATATTTATAAGAAGTGTTTGAATAGTCACTGCTAAATATTTTAATTTTTTAAAGACACTTCTTCCCCGACACCCCCCTGTACCCCACCACCCCACTCCCCCACACCTCTCCCCCTAATCCCCACAAACTGGATCCCTCATCACCTAGATTCTCCCCCAATATGTCTCCACTGAACCCATTCTATCCCTACTCCCCCAAATCCTAGACCTCTTCATCGAACCCCCTTCTCCCTTGAGCCTCCCTAAGCTCGAGCCCGAAGCACCCCCCGAACCCTCAGTGCCATTTCTCCCCCTCATCACTGCCCGACTGTTTCTCCCCCTCATTATCAACCATTACCCATCAATATCTCCCCTTCCCCTCAATCATAGATCCTCAACCCATATCCCCTTGAAAATAATATGAACAAAGAGAGAAATATTATCCATGATATTGGGTATTGATTCTTTATCCATGATTATCTTTCTTCTGTTGAAATTTATTTTATGTTCTGTATTTCTTATGTTGAAATTAACAAATTCTTGAAGATCATCTTGTTGTATAAAACCGATGTGTCTCATGTATTTGTTTTCAATTTAAATATTTTGTGGAATAATGAATTTTGTATGTTTACTATTATCTTAATGATTTCATGATCGTTGTTTGGTTGTTAGGTTGGTCTTCTTAGATGAGTGGGTCAAGTATTTTAACAAGTATAGGTATTAAATTTCTTATATATACACCTCATCTATTTGTATAAACTTTATTCTCTCCTGAAAATTACTAGGACATTTATTTGTTTTTTTATCTGGTGTAAAAGTGAAATTTACCACTTCAGTTATACTAGTTCATTCATTTAACAACAACATCATCTATTTTAAAACCAAAACTATTTTTGGGATTGGTGGGTTCATCTGTAATACTCAGGGATTCCCATGCTAAAGAGTTGAATATCCTAAAAAGATTTTTTGATTCTAGTTTTTAGAGGCATCAAGTGAATGGTTTATCAGAGAAATGATTAGGAGAAATCTGTAATCTACCCAACATGTTTTAGAATGTTTATATCAAACAATGCCTCTAGACTCCCTCTTGTTAACATTATCTATGTAGACAATAGGAATTGTTTCAGTTTCACTTTTTTTAATAAGTTTCACTACTCACACAACTCATCCAAATCCTAACCCTATTTTGGGTGTTCCATTTTCTGATTCTTGGGGTCTATGGTTTTTGAGCCCTGAGTGGGGCTAATCCTTACTACAACAATTAAAGATAATGAATGTTCATTGATTGTAGGTTGTGTTTTAGTTTGGTCTTCCATTTTGGATCAATTTTAATTTGGGTTGTCTTGATTTTTATGTCCCAATTTGTCTTCTATGGTGTCTTGGACCTTGTTGAGGTGGGATAGTGCCACTATTTTCAAATACAATGAGTTTTAGGTAACTAGACCTTTTTTTGTGCTTGAAAATTTATAATGTTTCTTGATTGTATTTTTAATCCTTCATTTGGATATGAAATTATAATAATAATTATGTTCCAAAGGTATTTGATGTCAAAATAAATTTTCACTCGATTTCCATTTCAATTCTAAAGTTTTTCTCAAATTTAAAGTTTGTTAAAATCCAACATTAATTCTATTATCTTAGCAATTTTGTTTTTCAAATACCCAAATAACCTTTAATTAATAATTTAAAATCTTTAAGAGTGGTTTTGGTTTTAAAAGTGGGGTTATATATTATTCTCAATTTTTTATTAAATTTATATGTTTTTTAAATGACTTTTGATATATATATATAGGGTGAACATATTAACACAAGTATACATATATGTGTCACTGTGTACAAATTCACTTGAGATAATGTGAATTTGTGAAACCAGATATATGTATATATATAAATGTGAAAATTTATAGGGGTATAAAAATAAAAATAACGGCTTTTTAACCTTAATATTGATTCTTTATTTGGATTTAAAAATGATAATATGTATTGTAGAGAGACTTTTTCATTTAATGCTTAATAAAATATATTCTATTATCGGTTGTTCGTGCTTTTTAAACCTTAAGAGAAACCTGGTGTTCTTGGGTAGGCTATCCTAGAAAGGAAGAGGTCCTCCACCACTAGTAATGATAGCGAAGTATTATGTGACACCCCCATTATCTAGGGATGTGTTAGAACCCTAAATCAACTGCTAGAGTGATAGAGAATTGCTAGGTTCACCTAGAATTAGTGACACTAAGGTGTTTCTTCCATGATGCCTATTTTAAATTTCTGATTGTATGATTTTTCTATTGCTTCTATTTTACATACTACTATCCATGATTGATTTCCTTGTTTTAATTTGAATTTTTTATTACTTATATAAATATTATTATAACTACTTGGGTAGTGTTTTTTTCACATCCATTTATCTATTTTCCTACTTAGTAATATATTTTTTAAATTTGTTTTAATAAATTGTAGTCACAATGTGATATATATGGATAAAATCTAGATCACATTACTGAGGAACACACCTTAGTATGCTAAGGGTTTGGAAGAGTTTTTTTTTATTTTGAAATTTTTAATAAATACACTAATGGAAGAATAAGATGTCCATGTCCTAAATGTAAATTTATAATACTATTTAAGATACATGAAGTTTATGAACACATGACATTAAATAAATTCCTTGCTCAATATTTGTGTTGGATTTGGCATGGAGAATTGAATTTTACAGAAATTTTTATTGTTAATGTCAATCAATATAATAAGCTCCCAACTTCATCGAAAATGGAAAATGAAATGGAAAAAAGGTTATAAAATATTCTTTTTCCATTGCATGACAACAACATCAATATAAAAATTTATCAGAACAACTAGTTTAGGGTGATAAAAATAGTAACTTAACAAGTGATGTTTTTGATAATATAGGACAACCAGATCAAGATTGTAACATATCATTGGATCCTCCTATTGATTTTGGAGAGAATAATATAAGAGATAAATTCAATTAAAAATAAAATGCACTTCAAGATTTAGTTGATGATGTAAATCAATATCTCTAAGGTGGATGTTAAAAATTTTCCAAACTTTATTTTCAAATAGAGTTTCACCATATAAAATGCCTATAAAAATTAAAAATAAGGTGATGTACATGAAATTTGATTGGTTACATGATGCATTTCCTAAATTTGTGATTCCTGAGTCTTTTTATTATATGAAAAAATTTATTATCAATCTTGGTCTGAATTTTGAAAAAATAAATTCTTGTCTCAATGATTGTATGATTAGGAGATAATATTTAAAAAAATCTTATTATTCTAGATAGGATTCAATGAGTGATGTTGGATGTTTGAGTCAAAAAAATACAATGAATAAGAAGAAAAAAACACACATGCAATGGTTTTGTGTCACTTCCCTTTAAAGCCTCGATTGAACTGATTATTCATGTCATTGAATACCGTTGAGCACATGAAGTGACATTAAATAGATGATATCAAGGATGGGTTAGTGCAATATCCAAGAGATTCAAAATCATGGAAGGAATTTGATTTATTATATCTATGTTTCTTATCTTATCCTAGGAATGATCGATTGGGATTGGTTGTCGAAGTATTCAACACATTTCGGACTTTGAGAACTAGTTATAACATTGGGATAATTGTTTTGATCCCATAAAATCAAATGGATTCAACACATTTGGGAATTTGAGTACCATTTTTCATTTCTTATGTAATAATCACTGATAAAATTTTCCAGATCTATTTAAATAACCCTAAAAAATCATAAACTTATCATGATATCATAATTTATCCACAGAATCCACTCTCTTCTGGCGCTCCTCCTCGGTTAATCAAAGCTCGAATGAATGCTCAAATCAAGGCTTGAATCAAGGATTGAAGAATTCCAGGTCTCAAATTCAGGTCTCAAATAAATCCAAGGCTAGAATGTTTTCTATGATTTCAATATCACTACTTTCCCTTGGAAGATTCAAAAATTCAATCCATCACTCGTTGATTGCTTATATGGAAATACCTATTTTCATTTTTTTTATATTAATTATTTCTTTAATATCATCATATCCCTATGGCCAACGATTTTTATGGGGAATGTTTGGTGGAAAGAAGATAGGGCTGTCAGAGCATGATTAATACGTGTAAAGGAGTGTCTATCCAAAACTCTTAGCTCTTGAGTTTCCAAGTGGTGTTGGGAACAATATTTTAATTTCAATTTATTTTATCCTTCCATCTGAGAAGGGCTATAGACTATGCATATTCACTATGTTTTATAGAGTGAAATGAATTTTTATATCCATTTTAATATAATTTAATTGAACATTTGATAGAGATAAGGATCCTGATCAAGAATTACTTCTCCAAAAGCCTCCATATTTTCAATGGAATATGATCCTAATGAGATAGAGGATTGGGTAGTGAAAATTGATAGGATCTTTGACAAACACATTATTCCACCTTCTATTATAGTGAAACATGATGCCTTTATTCTTGAATGTCTTAGACAATGATTATTTGATATGATCGTCCAAGATAAATGAAATGAAAATCTAGAATGGAAATACCACTTTAGGGAAGTCCAATATTCAATCAAACCTTACAATATATTGTCCATATATTCCTATTAAAACATGCAAGTAATTTGAGAGAGAAATCAAATTTTAAGATTGCTAATTGCTTCAATTTCCCACAACCACCTAATAGAACATATCCAAGAGGATGTATCGCTATGTTCAACCCACAAGTTGTTTCATTTAAATCTATAATTTATTTTTTTAATTATTAAAAATCTAACCATTCTAATTAGTAAAAAATATATTTCAATTTTATCTTATCATCATAAAAACATCTCAACCCACACTTTTTAAGTTAGTATTTAAATGTCACATTGTCTAATATGATCAATTTTTCACTAATACAAATTAAATTTCCCCTTTCAATCATAATTACCATAATTTTTTTACGACCCTATATTATAATATGGTTCGACTAGTTTTCTATACCTTAGTAAAAATATATCCATATTTAAAATGATTACCCACTGATTAGTGCTTCCTAAAAATCACATTATTTCCTTCATCACACATCTAATAAAGACTATGTATGTTTTACTTTAATCCATATAAAAATAGATAATTCTTCAAAAAAAATTTCTTTCAAACAACTTTTAAATGAAAACATTTTATCTTAAGAAATCCACCATTTTGATAATAATAAATATCCTTTGAAATTTTAAAAAATCATTAATTAAATCAATTTACCTATCATGTGAGATGAGAAACCAATATCTTATATGAAAGGATGTTTTTTTAAATCCTTTAGGGAGACATCCGTATTAAATTTCTCTTACATTACATTCTTTTTCATATAAAATAATTATAATTATTTCTTCACACTTGTCTTTGTGTTTAGAAAAAAAACTTATAATCCTTTATATAACGGTTTAATATGTCACACATTCAATAGAGTCCATTCAATGGTTTATCGAGACTACTAAACTCTTCGAGCCTTCAGGATTTGATTTCATATAATCATTCCAATGTAATATCAGTAGACACTAGCTCTATGATTTTTGAGGTCGGGTCACTATAGAAAATAAATATGTATAATTGTAAAAAATGAATAAATTCCAAAAATATTAAAAACTAATAAATATAAAAATTGGAAAAAAATATTAAATGAAGTAATATTATGAATGAATAAATAAAATTATTTAAATTACAAAAAATGTTAACTATTTAAATTATATATTTATTAAAAATGAATTGAAATAAATTAATTATATAAATTTCAAACATATTCTGAATGTTAAAACATAAAAAACTAAAAAAATTAATATTATTCACATAAATTACAAACACATTTAGAAATATAACATAGTAAATAAATATATATATAAATAGTTATTATAAAATAATTAAATTCCATCAAATATTATAATTAATAAATTTTAAAAATGAATCTATTATATTAAGAGAACGAATATTAAAAATGAATAAATAAAATTTAATAGAAAAAAATATATAAAATGAATTAAAATAAGATTAATTACATGAATTGTAAACATGTTACAAATTAAAGGAAATATTAAAAATTTCATTTAAATAACTTAATTATATGATTTTAAAATAGTTAAGAAATACTACAACTTAATAAATAATATTGAATAAATACTAAACAAATAATTTTAAAACATATTATAAATAATAATTAGAAAATAAATATATATAATTGTTAAAAAATGAATGAATTATAAAAATAATATATCAAAAATGAATATATATATATATATAATGTGAATAATTAATATTAAAATGATTAGTACATTACATACATGCACATATACACCTGTCCTATACATACACGTACACATGTATACACATGCATGTATGTACATCCCACATACACATGTGCACCTATAAATATACATGCATATGTATATATATATACATATATATACGCACAACATATATATATACACAGACACAACCTAATGCATACATATATATGCAGATAGAAAACGATAAAATTATATAAATTGAAATATCACATATTAATCATACATATTCATTTATTTTTATATAATTTTTTAAATTACTAAAACATATATTAATATATCATATTATTATTAATTATATACATATTGTAATTAATGTATATAATTAAACATTAATTTGTGAATATAAATATGGTAATTTTATACATATTGATAATATTTTTTATTAAAAGTTTCACAAATCACATTTTCTTTTATCAGGGCTAGGAAAAAGCTGATAAAGTGGCACCTTTATCAGTGCTAAAAAATATGTTGATAAAGAGTACACTTTTATCATTTTTTTAGAACTAATTAAAGAAATATATATTAGTGATTTTACCGAGCGCTAATTAATGTTCTTCTTTTATCAATGATTTCTATTTAGTGCTGATAAAAGTCAGTACTGTATATCGCATGATCTGTGGTAGTGTAATACATTAAATGAAAGGGGGTTTGTGGAAGCTTCTATGCTAATACACCATGTGGATATGAAATATATAGGTCTAATACACAATGAAACTAAGAGAAGTTTAGAGGGTGTACTATAATGAAAAGTATCTATGATTTTTTATGCAAAATCACTTCATGATGAAGTATGCATAAGTTTCCATGAATTTATACAGTTGGTAATTTTTTTATATAAGTTTTTTTAAATAATAAAATAAACCTAGGTTATTTTTTATGAAACAAACAAGTTAGAAAGGACTGATGGCTATTCATGCCTTTGGATTTTTTTCACCCGGGATAAAGGCGTGAAGCTGCTTAGTGCCTTTTTCAGAATCTTTGGGCAATGGTGTTAAGGGTCTTAACATCTTTTCACAAAGGCAAAAGAAAATTCATTTATTAAATTACACATATATATGTTTTTATATTTAAAATATTTATTTTTTTGTTTATAAACATATATATACAAATAAACAGGATTATTAGGATTTTTATAAATTATAATTAATTGTATAATAATTTTTTAATGATATCATTATTAATAATAATTAAATTTTATATATTACTAATTTAATGAATATTTGTTTTGAAATTATTTTATTAGCTAATTTATTAGTTAAATTAATAATTATTTTATTTACCCCATTATTAATATTTATTATTATAATTATTATAAATATTTAATTATAGAATTATTATTTATTAAAAATGTATTTAGTAACAATTAAATAAATAACATAATTTATAATACTTCATAATAATATAATTAATAATAATTATGCCCATTAATGTTTTCTAGTGAAAATGTTATCTTTATATGAAATGAAGTTTGTGACATGTAAATTAGATTTTGTTTTTTACGATTAAGAAATTGTTTTTACTTTCAATAAATTTTTATATTTTTAGTAATTTCTTAAATTTTCATTTTGATTATATTTATACTTTATAATATATATGTGTTCAAATTCATGAACATGAAATAAAATAATTCTTCAAGTAGGTGACTTTGAAAGCCTGCAAATTATAAATTCAAAATTTAATCTAAATAAATTTTGACACATAATAAACATATAAAAAAATTTCAAATAAAAGAAATAATGAGATATAATTTTAATGGAACAAAAAAATGTTGTTTTAAAACATTACATTTGTATTTATATTTTTTTTTGGAATTACATTTATTTTCAATTATTTTTTATATGTTTAGTCAATGTTCTAAATTTCATTTAAATTTTACTTATACTATATTTTATGTGCTTATATTTTTTAATGATTAAATATATTGTTTTTAATCAACAATGTTTGTGTTATGTAAATTAATTTTGGTTTATTATATTGATGAAATTATAATAGATAGATAATAATATAGATGAAAGAAAACATTAGTATTTCAAAACCTTTAATTCAATATCAATCATATAAATGAATCACTAAAATCACTACATATGATTAGGCCATGTCCTAAAATATAGAGTGTGAATGGGATTCCAATACTGAGATCATCGACATAAGTGATGGTGGACTATGATGAGATAGAGGGGGATCTTCCTTAGGTGTTGGAAGCTTGAATGTTTGATGTTCTGTTTGTGAATCATCAAGAATCAGTATGATCGGATTTTCATGATGTGCATCAGATCCTAATTTAATCCAATTTTAATCCAAAGTTATAAAGTAACTAAGATTTATTTAATCCTACGTTTATCCTTTATTCATAATTAATTAATCATTACTTAGTTATTAGTTAATCATTAGTTAATCCTATGTTAATGATTCCTTAACTATTCATTAATCCTTCTATAATCACTTATTAATCATTAGTTAATCATTCATTAATCACTAATTAATCATTTGCTCATTAATATTTAATTAATATGTAATCATTAAATAATTATGCATCAATCATTAGTTAATCATTACTTTGTCATTAGATAATAATTATTTAGTCCTTAATAAACTATTAATTATTACATAATTAGTGAGGGAAAATTACTTTTTCCTATGTTAAGAATTACTGAATCCTAAATTAATCATTCTATAATCAATCATTAAGGAATCACTAATAAATTATTAATCAATAATTGATAATCCTTTAATTAATAATTATTATGTAGCCAGTTTAGAGTTATTTAATATTTAATCATTAATTAGTTATTGGTTAATCATTATTTCATCATTAGTTAATCATATGTTAATCATTCCGTAATAATTGTTTAATAATTCATTAATTACTCATTCATCATTAGTTAATCATTTATTAATAATTTGTTAATTAATAGTTATAAAGTAGTTAGTTTATAGTTAATTAATAAGTAATTATTGGTTAATCATTCCTTAATCATTAGTTATTCATTATTTAAGAATTAGTAAATATTGAGTTAATCATGCCTTAGTCATTTGTTATAACTTGTTAATAATTAGTCAATTTATAGTTATTAAGTAGTTACTTTATATTTAATTAGTTTTTAATCGTTGATTAATCATTAGTTAATTGTTATTTAATCATTAGTACATCATTATTTAATCATTTTCTAGTCTTATGTTAATACTATATTAATCATTATCTACTCATTATTTATTCCTATGTTAGACCTTATTTTATCACTAGTTAATCATCTATTAATCATTGGATATTTAATTGTTATTAATTAGTTAATTTAAAATTAATTAATATTTAATCATTAGCTAATTTTTTTAAAATATATCTTAATATTTACTCAATCATTAATTCCTTATTAATAAATAACAATTTAATCATTATTTAGTCCTTAGATAATCATTATTTAATAAATATTTAATCCTAAGTTAATCATTATTAATTCATTAGTTAATCATTATATAATCATTCATTAATCATTTGTTAATTAATAGATATTTAATAGACTATTATTAATTAATTAATAGTTAATATTTTTTCACTAATATTTATTCATCACTCAATTAATATTAATTACTAATTACAAAGTAAATACTTATTAGTTATTTTTTAGTTAATTTTATATTCATATTGATTACATTTTAGGAAGGTTTAAGTATTGAGCATGCTTGAACCTAAAATCTATTAATGAAAATAAAAAAACCACTATCAAAACATGTTGCACACCAAATGGCACCAAAACACAAAAGTGAAAACCTAATGGAATATAATAAAAGTCTCCCAAAGTCCAATAATACCAGGATTCTAACCCCCTTCACGCCACTAACCATGAAGGCCACCATGAAATTGGACCATGACAAATCATGAGATCCAGCCTTTGGGTTCAAGGCCCAAGATCAACCCTCACTTCGTTGCTATGCCCTTTTTCTACCATTCTCCCCATCTACATCCAATCCCATCGCTACCTAACCACTCGTTCCAAGCCATCTAATGTCTTCACCGCCTGAAATTATAATGGTCACCATCCTATAGACTGCCCAATGCCACACTCTTTGATTGACTTTCAGATGCATTCCATCTTACTCTGGAATCCAGTGAAATATTCTCATCATCATAGGGGATATTATCCCACCAATAATTTTCCTGAAATTCATTACATTTTGCGCACCCTTCCTAAGGGAAACCCTTACTATCCCCATCCTTTCTCCAACATCATTCTGAGTCCATCATGCGACCTATGTCCTGAGGTATCTTACAGCGCACTCCCTATGTCATTCACTATCCATGCCTCAATTTTATCCCCAAACCCCAAGCCCAAGATCATCGCACACCAAGATGGATGCTGCCCTGCCTCCATCACTAGCAATGTTTTGATGTATGTGTGTGGGGGGGGGGAGGTGATCGCTATAAAAAATAGTGGTATTAGTGGTTGTTATTTTTGATATTTTTAGTGGTTTAAACCGTTGCTACATTTTTTAGTGGTGTTAAAAAAACCATCACGTATTTCACATTCAACAATCAGCAGCAGAAATGTTTTATTTTTTGCGACAATATTTGTATGGTCATTTTTAGATCACCTAACGGTGGTTTTGATTTCATTTAGCAGGATTTTATTTTTAATAAATTCATCTAAAATGAAATAGGAGAAATGGACATAAATTTTTCTACATATATTTTTGGTGGTTATGTTTAGCATTGGTTTATGATAATCTCCTCTAAATAGATTCATTAAAATATATTTTTTGATAGTTATCATAAACCACCGTTAAATATATTTTAATTTTTTTATAAAAAATATTTATTCAAAGAATTATGCCTATAAAATCTCTAAAATAAAATAAAATAAAACATAAATACACACTACACTCATCATACATACACCATGATACATCCATAATCATATATATACAACCTTAGCCACCATAACCTCATTCAACCCATAACCTTAATCATAAATATATAAATATAAAATATATACACTAACAAATACAACAAATAACCATTATATATTCATCCCATGACCTTTGTTACATCCATATACCACTACATCATGTCATCAATAGGAATCGACCACATCATATCATCAGTTAGAATAAAAAATAGGATAGAAATTAGAGTTAAAAATAATAAATTAGAATTATAATAGATACATTGATAATATTTAAACACACCACGAAAACTAAGAATAATTATTATTTATTTCTGAATAATGTTGTGGATCATAATGATCATGGTCCTGCCTACCTCTAGTATTTTTCACCTACAATAAAAACTGGAATATTTAAGAGAAGAAATGTGAAAGAGAATAGAAACTGAATATATCTAGAATTATACATACAAAATTTGATATTTTTTTAACAAAATACAATAAATTTTAATAAAAAATTAATAATATATCATGAATAAAACTTGGAAAACATAAAAATACCTTTTTAAAATATGATTAAAAACATGGAACTGAAAAGTTGTAAGTGTAAAACAATCTAGTCATTTTTAAATCAATATGCAATGTTCATGAAATTTACTTAAAAACACACTTAAATAAATTGATATGGAAGCATGAATTACATTTCAAAAATAATTAAATAGTGGTTTTATTATAATTTCACATCAATCTGAGGTTATTTTCTATGGTTCTAACTTTTACACACATGTTTTAGTGTTTTAAAACACTAAATATGTGTTTATGCACATACCAAACAAACCAGAACTCAGAATGACGTTCCATTGGTTATTATATTTCAAAAATAATTCCATGGTTATTTCCAATGATTTTATAACCATTTGATATTTTAAGACTAGTTTTCCCCTTGACACATGTTTTTAAAGAATTTTTTATCTTTAAGAATTTTTTATTGAGTCATTTTTAGCACACCAAAAGTCATATAAATTATATATATATATATATATATATTTATGAATACACATAAAAAATAATTAAACTTTATTTTCCCATGATTTTATGTCAATATTAAGTCATTTCCTTGAATTTTTACCATTACACATACATTTTAGTGTTTTAAAACAATAAAAATGTGTTTGCGTGCATTTTTGGAAAACCATAAATTGGAATGAAATGATGTTGGTTACTACATTTCAAAAATCAATCTATGAAATTTGATAATGATTTTTGGTCATCCAATGTTTTTTCCTTGTTTTAACCTCCAACACTCATTTTTAAATACTTTGGTATCTTCAAAAACTATTTATTGAATCATTCTTGAGCACACTGCACATCAGATGGACATGTTTTCTAGACATAAACATAAAAAATAATTCAATGGTTTTTTCCCTATGATTTAAAATAAATCCAATCTCATTTTACATGTTTTTACCATTAAAAAAATGTTTTATTATTTTAAAACACTAAAAACAAATTTATGGGAATCATGACAAAACCATAACTTTAAATGACAAGAAGTCAGTTCCTATATTTAAAAAATTTAATCTGAGGTGATTTTACTATTATTTCATGTTCACCCAATTTTTTTGGGTTTTAACCCCTTGAAACTTGTTTTTAAAGACTTTATTATCATTAAAAACTATTTATTGAGTCATTTTGTGCACACCACATATCATATGGATGTGTTATCTATGAGTTCACATAAATAATAATTCATCAATATCTTTCCCATGATTTAACATCATTATATGGTAATATTATATATTTTTATCATTTCACACTCATTTTTGTGTTTTAAAACTATAAAAATGTGTTTATAGGCATCCCAAGAAAACTGTAACTTGGAATAATGTGTCATGACTTCCTACATTTCAAAAATCAATCTAAATTAATTTTTCAATTATTTCAAATCTATATAATGTGACTTTCCTATTTTTTGCCCCCTAAAACATGTTTTTACAGGCACACCACACATCAGATGTGCATGTTGTCTATTTTGGAACATCAATAATAATTAAACGGTATTAGTTACATGATTTAAAATCAATATTAAGTTGTTTTCTATGGTTTTTATAGTTACTCGCATGTTTAATTGTTTTAATACACTAAGAATGTGTTTATAGGCATACGAGACAAACCATAACATTGAAAGATGTGCCATAAATTCCTACATTTCAAAAATAAATACATTGTCATTATCATACGATTTTACATCCATATGAACTATTTTTCTTCATTTAAAACCCATGGAATAAAATTTAAAGACTTTGGTATCTCTAAAAACTATTTATTTAGTTATTTAGTGCACACTGCATATGGGATGGGACTTTTTCATATGTGTAAACATAATAAATAATTTAAAATCTATTCTCCCATGATTTAATGTCAATTTGAGGTTGTTTACTATGGGTTTGACTGTCACACACTTGTTTCAATGTTTTAAGACATTAAAAATGTGTTTAAAAGCATCCTAAACAAACTGTAACTCATAATGTAATGTTTTTGGTTCCATAATTTCAAAAATAAATATATGGATGTTTATCACTAATTTTACAGCCATTCGACATCATTTTCATAGTTTTGATCCCCTGAAACACTTTTTTAAAGACATTGTTATCTTTTAAAAACAGGTTATTAACTCATTCAAAGCACACCACTTGTTGTATATATTTATTTTTTAACATTTACACAGGAAAAAATAATTAAATGGTTGGTTTCTCATGATTCTATATAATATGAGGTTTTTCTCTACGATTTTGATCGTTAAACAAATGTTTTAGTGTTTAAAAACACTAAAAACATGTTAACAGGAATGCCAATTTTTTTTAACTTGGAATGATTTGTTATAAGATTATAAATTTCAAAAATCAATCAACAATCATTTTCTTATTATTTTACATCCATCTGATGCTATTTGTATGGTTTTGATCCCCCTGACACACATTTTTAAAGACATTGGTGTCTTTAAAAACTATTTGATTAGTAATTCCAAGCACATCGCATATATAATGAACATTTTTTCTACACATACACTTAAAAGATTAATTTAATGGTGGTTTTACCTTTATTTCATGTTAATTGGAGGTTTTTTTGAAGGTTTATACCATTACACACACTTTTTTGTGTATTAAATCACAAAAAACATTTTTACAGTAATATAGGGAAAATCATAACATGAAATGAAGTTACCTAGGTTCCTAAATTTAAAAAATCAATCTATAGTCATTGTCTTATGATTAAATGATCTTCCAATGTCTTTTTCCTAGTTTGACCCCCTAATGCATGTTTTTAAGGACATTGGTATCTTTAAAAACTATTTATTTATTCATTTTGAGCACACTCCATGTCGAACATACATGTTGTCTATGTTTTCATTTGAAAAATAATTCAACGATGGATTTACCAAGATTTAAAATCAATCTGAGGTCATTTTCTAGGGTTTTTACCATTATACACATGTTTTAGTGTTTTAAAATTCAAAAAATGTGTTTACAAGCATCCTGGGGAAACTAAAACTTGGATTGATTTTTAGTTAGTTCCTAAATTACATAAATTTATCTATGGTCATTTTCCTATGATTTTATTGCAATCAAATATATGAATTGGGAGGTATGACTCAAAGTTCTCATTTTCAATATAAAAGTATCATTTTTTAAATTAAAATATCTTTCACATGGCCAAAATGGAGAAAATAATATCAGATTGTCTTAAAACATTAATAAAATGATCCATAATTAATTTTTTGATATGTATGAATTGATCACACATCAATCTGAAACATGATATATTGAGTAGGACTCAATGTGTGTTCTTTCAATATAAAAGTGTCATTTTAGTATAAAACTTCTATCACATTGAAAAATCTAATAAAATGAGATTATATTCTTTTCAAACTTTAGGAAATGATACATATTTTAATTTTTATGTGTGGGGATTGATTTCACATCAATTGGACACATGAAGGGGGAGGTGTTACTCGAAGTGTGTATTTTCAATATAAGTTCCATTTTAAATTTTAAAACTCATTTCAAATATAAAAAACCCAAAAAAGGTAAAATTATTTTAAAAAATTATTATAATGATCTATAATTCATTTTTAATGTATAGTAATTGACTTTATATCAATCTGACACACAATGTGGTTAGTATGACTCTAAGTGATTGTTTGATTCATGGAAGTTGTATGTGTTCTCTTCAAATGTTTTAATTATCTATGGGGTTTAGAATTTACCTATGTAGGATTAAATATATGGTTGGAAATTTCAATGGGGATAGTACCTATGATCATCTAAAATAGAGACAAAAAATCATTTTTCATTACTCACTTCCACAGATCCAATTTTTTCCTATAAGAGTCATTTTATTGCACTTTTTCTTTCAACTGTGAAATTTAACTTTGTGCTTCCTGATCAATGTAACTATTCGAACCCGCACTGGGTGTAATAGAAAATGATTATGATTCCCAAAAAAATATAGCTGATGGTGTAAGCCCAGAACCCATCCCCTATACACACTCGGGATTCTCCTTCCCTAAAACGTTTCCAACTGAATTGTTCAGGTATACCGATGATGATTTTGAAGGGTTTTAATCCTCGCCTTCTTGAATTTTAACCTATTAATAAAACAATATTATCAATAATTTTTTAAATTATCCAAACTTCATAATATTATCTAATTCATAAATTTCTTATTACTATTTAATGTTATTTCATTATGATAAAGACATGATATTGAAAAATAAATTATAACAAAAAAATGCCTTAAACCCAATTAAATTGGGATGACTATATATATATCAAATGGTTCTAATAGAGATAATTGGAACCATTTTATCCATGTAAAAGTTTCCATTTAATTGGGTTTAGGGAATTTTTATTATTATAATTTATTTTTCATTAATAAGGTTTTATAGTAATGAAATAACATTAAATGGTAATGAAAATTACTTACTCCAATGTATCTAGTAGGTTTATTATAAAACATTAATTGGGATTCATATTATCTTTAAGCCACATATTTATCTGGAAAATAATGTTACCCAATTCATTATCTATTATAATATATATATACATATACAATATAGGAAAAATCTTGCCTTATAATAAAATAATACAAATAATAATGGATAAAATACAACCAAGATTGTTATTTTTCTCAAAAAACTATGTGGCCCAACAATATTAGAAAAGACTTTTTTTACACGATTAATAGTATTTCTTATAGACAATAACTACAAAAAATAGAAACTGTAATAAAAATTATAATTTTATTAGGTTTATGTTATTAAGATGCTATAAAATATTCAATTTACTCATGAGACGAATCTATATTAATATCGACAATCATCTTCCACTTCTCAGGAGAAACACCTTCAGAAACATTTGCATATGTTTTTCATGATCTCAGAGATGTTTCCTCAAATTCATGCCATAATATTCATTTAAGTTATTTTCATTTATTGTCCAAATTTTTCAGATTCAATGGTTGTGAAATGGAGTCAGGGGCATCAAAATAAAAATAAATAAAAAAACATCATAACACTAAATATGTATATTAAGAAATCATAAATATTTATAAGTATATTAATAATTTTACTCATGTATTTTAAATTAGTTATCAATTAATAATAAATTAAAAATACATTTACTTGGTTTTCACGTACCTCATTTTTCCAAGATATGGGAATATTCCTTTATTCTTTATAATTATTAAGAATGTTAACAGTCTCACATGCAAGATGCCTAAGAATATATCCATAGATTCTGGAAGCATCACTAATAGGCCTTCCAAACTCATCAAATGGAATAACAATATTGTAGTATTTTAGGTTCCATATATATGTGGTATTCATATTTATATCACTTTTATTATTTTCTTTTTCAATTTGACAAGTACATTAAAAATTTAATAAAATATATAGTTTTTTGTATAATGAAATTCATACCGGTAATGGTAACTCACTAATATATCCTAGATGGAGGGGTGATCAACTTTTGAATCACCAGATGTGAATTGGATGGTGGGATTCCAACTACATCTGGGGAAACTTATAGCTTACTAGATGTCCCTAGTATAAGAGAACCAATCAGATCCACTGAAGCTGATTGTTGTGGTGGTATGCTTTGAGATGTTGACCAACTAGGGTCTCAATTTTTTTTTCTCAAAATTCCTATATTTCAAATGGTTCATAATATATTAAATTTATAAAAAAATACATAAGTAAAATATTTTTACAAAAATGGAAAAAATATAATAATTTATATATCTATGAAAAACTTATAAAGGAGAAATTTTAATATAGTTTCATTACCAATTTACACATTCAATTATGTTTATCAACATTTTATTCATAGTTATCAGAATTCATTATGAATAGTACTTCATTTTCAACCTCTATTACAAGTTATATTATTTCAATATTGTCAGAAATATAATATTTAATGTTTTTTGTAGATGAGTTTCACTTTCACAAATTAACAATTGATCTTTATTTCCCATAACATACAAGTATCTCCACTTTATGTATGGAAAAACACTCCAAAATTCATATATTTCATCATCCACAAAATTAAACAAATTATCTTGTTAATCCAAGAAAAATGAATCATGCTCTACATGCTCTCCGGTATAGACCAAGTGAGAGAAGTTGATAGAAGTAAAATTTAATGAATATTTCATTATACCCATATAAATGATAACCCACTTGTATTTGAATAAGACTATAGAAAATTAACCATGATAGTTTAATTTAGTTATAATTTCTACAGTAACCCACTTTTTTATGAGTAAATGCATGACTATTTTGAGTTTTCAAGTCATATTCATGAAAATTTTATGAAATCATAAGCCATGAATGTTATAGACATTGAATCTCTTAGTCTTACTTAGAGGACCTCAAGCTAAAAACATTAAATAATTTGATATTTCAAATCAATTATCAACATTAATTACCTAGACAAGAAGATATAAGATGGTAATTGTATCTTAGATAAAATAAATACACATCAATAATATGAATATGAGTATATAATTACATTATGGGGGAACCATTCGATAATCTCTTTATTAACAACTTTTATTAATACCAGATCATTTAGAGCTTGACCACTTAGTCTCCTCTTTGTTTATGATCATAATTATTTTATAAATGGATCTAAAATAAGGCTATTTAGTATCACATATCTATTCTTTTATAGAAAATATAATTTATTAAGTTTAAAATTTGTCCCCTTTCTAATTGTTCATCCAATAATTTTAAATAATGATGAGTGGTTTTTAGAATTATAATTAGTGGAGTTGTTATAAACTGTCCAAAATGATTGAATCTTGTCTTAAATGCATCCAAATACCTAGAACATAACCTCAAACAATCTTTGGCTATGAAACCTTCAGTAATAAAGCATTTTATTTGAGATTTATTCATCACGTATGATTTGAAATGACATACATACTTGATAAACAAATAAGAAAACTATTAAAAACATTGTTGAATTATTTGATAAATTATATTTCAAAAAAGAAAATAAAAATAATATCAACATACCTCTGAATTGGATATATCCATCGATAGTGTACCGGTCCACCAAATTTAGCTTCTTCAACCAAATTAATAGTCAAATTAATCAAGAATATGCATAATGAAGGGGGAAATAACTTCTCCAAATGAAAAAATTTCAAAACAATTTTTTCTTAAAGTTTATAAAGATTAGTTAGATTTAAGGTTTTTCTATAAATATCACTGAAAAAGGTACACAACTCAACTGGAACTATAGTTACTTTTTCAGGTAATATATTACTTAATGCCAATGATAATAATTATCCCATCAAAATATGTGATTCATGTCTTTTCAAACCATGTAAATTTCAATGTTTTAGTACAATGCACCATGAAATGTTACATAAATATCTATATGGTGCTGTTGTATTCTTTAAATCTTGAAGGAATACATATTTATAATAATTTTTCATTGTAAAAAATGTTAGGTAGAGTTTATTATGATGAATACATAAGAGGAGGGTTAATTTTGATCCTTTACAACCATTGATATATTCAAAAAATCCCTCTTGATATGAAATGTTTCATTCCTTATCTCTTAAAGATGAGTGCTTAGTGGAAATAAATAAGGAAAATAACACAACGATGTATAGTGGTTCATGGAACAAAGATCCCCAAGTCCACTACACCAATGATCTTTCTATAAGATTGGTGATTTAAACTAAATAGGTCCTCTTATCATAAGACATTTACAACTGAGTATATGCAATTGACACCATTACAATAAAGATTATATAGGGCCTCCTAGTGCTTTTACAAGGATCAAAATTATCCAAAACATAGTATGAGAAGATGATACTCTACCGTGATAGATTCTGAGTAGTCGATACTATAATAAATCTACAGAAACTTATTTTCATGAGAAAAATATATTTTTCCCAAAGTTGTAGCAGCAACTGAAAAATTTGTTTGATCATCAATAATGTAAAATATGATAAAGATAATGTTAAATTTTGCGCATTATTTTTTAAAAAATAAATAAAGAAAAAACCATATAGGTGAGTAAACACGCATTTCTCTAAGTATATCTCTGAAAAATGATTTTTTGATATTGAATAACAATATTATATAATAAGATACTTCAATAGTGACAACAACAAAAACAAGTCAATCGACAAAATTAAAACATGTATGTCTCCAATGTGTAGCTATGAAGGTGGTGAAAAACTATTATTTACAAGAACACAATGTTTTCTTTTCAATGAATATATCTTTTTTCTATATATATTCAAAATATGACTATATCTGTATTTATATTATAGGTTGAACAACTCTTGTTCAAATAGTTCTAGAAATACCTCATTATAAGTCGTGAATATTTGAATTAAAAATCATTCAATGATCACCATAACTTACCATAGAAATAAGAATGATTTAATTAATTGAATAAGAGCATATTAATTGGTTATAAAACAAATTTAAAGAGACATTTACATCTAGTGAGAACATTACAAAAAACACAGATAATATCTTGAATTTAAAACTCATTTGTTGAATAGTAAAATGTAGGGTTCATTCACGTTGTAACAATCTAAAAAATTAGGGCTGAAAACAGACAGCTGTTTACAAAAGTAGGGTTAATGAACCATATATTTATTCCTTAAAGTTAGGGTTTCTAACAAACATAGCATTGTTGATCCATACTATTCCAATAGTATAGAGTATCTAATTCACATGCGCTATTCCAAATATTGGGTTCCCAAAACATACATTACACTTACAAACATAGGGTATGAGTAGTGTTTCCATAATACATTCGAACACATCCAAAATACATACAAAAAATATCTTCGCACATATCAATTACATGTGTATACATCTAGAATAAAATATAAATATTCTAATGAATATTAATATCCTAAAATTCACTTAAATGAAACTTTAGTATTAATTTAATTGTGGGAGTTTCTATACATCAAAATCGAAAATAAATTTTTGAAATTTGTAATCAATACATTATCAACAATATCCCCCATTTTTATGATCACAAAACACATAAAATAAATAGTAAAAAAAAAAATTAAACACATTTTATTATGCACAAATATTTACATTCTCAGATATTTTTCATAAATTTCTTATAAATTCTCAAAAAATTCCCCCTTTTGTTACACCAAAAAGATTAGAACAACATGTAGTAATAAAAACTCCATATATATTCATGCAAAAAATATAAAATCAAAAATCTATAAAAACATATAAAATATTATTCAATGAATAATAAGGGTTGAAAGTGAATATATCAAATAATTTACCTCATGGAATAACACATGGTAAATATTTAAAATAATTCTACTTATGATATATCATGATTTAGGGGAAAAAAATTCCCGGATTTTAGTTTAAATTAAAGGATTTTCAGGGAATTTAAAATAAAATTTCCTCATGTCATAATTGATCAAAACATATCAATCCTTTATTACATACAGAAATAAGAGAATCCACCCCATGTAATGAATTTTAAATATTTAATCATTAGTATCATTTTTACACATAAGGTAATCATTTATATAAAATCTTAAGATTATATACCTTTAAAAAGAAATTAAGAAACAATTTATAACACATATTTTTACTAATAAAAATATTAAAAAAAATGATATATATCAGATATTGAATTTATATAAACTATAAATATGAAAAAAAGTTAGCATGTTAGGAAGGATTATAACATTTATCTAAAATTTTAAAAATTCAAACATTTTTACTTAAATATACAAAAACAGTTTTCATTTATTCTATTATACTTTGAAAAACTATAGATATTTGATACAGTGAAGAAGATGAAAACTGTTTAACCAAAAAACTCTTTTAGCTCATAAAGATCTAACTTAGTAATAGATTTTCTTCTATATAACTCTATATGAATTAACATTTATTATTTAAATTAATCAAATTATTCTTTTGAAATCAAAAGTTCTTTTACATTATGACACTCACATTGAAATGTATCAAAAAAATATTTCATAACTGACACATCTTGTAGCTCATTATAAAACATTCTAGACTCATTCAGATCAATATAAAACTTCACTATTTCTTCATTCTAGGTATTGACATGAAACAAAATCTCTTCAGAAGAAATTTAACCTTTAATATTTTTAGACTATAATAATTTTTATTCATCATCACTTTTAAATTCATTATCTCTTTCAGAAGATTTTTCAAATTAATCCTTAAAATAAAAAACTGATTATTCTATTAATAGATCAGAAGAAGGATTACATTTTGTTCTCTTTTGAGAAATAATTTTCTCTCAACTTGAAGCTCTTGATTGATTCATCTTTATCACACTAGTTTTATAAGTATTTGAAATAGATATTTTTTAGAATAAGAAGAATAAAAAATTTAATAGGTTTCTAGAAAAAGAACCTAGGGTTCAAATAAAAGATGATACGTTGTTTTTAAAAACTTTTAGATTATTATTGACATTCTTGAGTCGAAAATACATGATAATCATTTAAGATTTTTTCTTTTGAAAATTCATTTTATGTAAAAAATATATTCTAAAAGAACGCGTTATATAAAAAATTAAAGAACATGAAATTTAAAAACAATAATTTTAAAAGATTAAATAAAGAATATAGTTTTTCATAAACCTGTTTTAATATATAATTAATTTTTATAATATCTAAGGTTCATTTTTTAAGAGGAAAATATATAAAAATTGTTTATAGAAATTTTAATATTTTATCAATTCACTTATGCAATTATATAGAACATGTTTTATCAATTAGATCTAAAGATGTAGGAAGGATTTAACAATGTAAAATAAAATATCTATCCCCTCTATATAAAATAGTTAATGCAATAAAAAAACATATATGATTATATTAATGAAATACTTTATGGGTTATTAGTTCCAGTTCTATGGATTTTTCAACAACAAACTACTTAATATTTGATCACTCCTTTGTTAAGATAGAAATTTCAATAAACTTATTAGACAAAAAGTTAATGATTTAACAATGTTGTTTTGTGGTTTATTCCTGAAAAACATTAAATACATTTTCCTTTTAGTACCCATATGTTTTTGGGTTTGATAGTTCTAGAAAATAATGTTTTATGTAACCAAATGTTTTTATTTTTTGTAGAGATTCTATTATTATAGTTAGATAATTATTTTGAATAATAATAATTCTTAACAAAATTAAATTGATGATTTCTAAATTAGTGGTAATTTTCATAATTTATATTAATATCACATTACAAAAATTTAACAATTGACATGATTTTTCAATTTGATCCAGGAACAAAATAATTCCTTTAAAATTTTGGTCTTTTTCTATTACTACCTATTCTAAGTTTTCCATTGTGAATTTTATTTTTACTAAGTATTTGATTGAAATTTTTTTCTCCTTTTATAATCATAGTAGTAGCTTGATTTTATGTGTTAGCATCATTAAATAATTCATTAATTTTAGATTCATGTAGATCATAATATATTTTGGAAGAATTATATTTTAAATCTATAATTTTTTTTGATAAACTCACTTCATCCTATAAAATAGAATCATATGATTTTCTACATTTTCTAAGATATTTTTGAAGGATTAAAATTTATCTTGTAGCATAATGAAATATTTATTTCATTCATCAATGGAATTTTTTTTTCAAAATTTTAGTTTTAAGAGTAAGAATATTGTACCTCATTAGTGTGAGTCATAAAACATACCTATTTATTTTTATGACCAGACTCAAAATTTTTATAAGATTAATAATTTGAAGTAGAAGAATTGCTCCAAGTATCTTTCATAATTTTCTGGATTTTTTATTATATAGTCAGATTCCCTTTTAACTTTAAACAAAGGATGGTTAAAATTTTTATAACCTTTCTAAATATATTCCGAACATCTATTCTATTCAATCCCTTTATTTTGTTTTATAACAATTCCAAAATTTTAAAAAGATTTGATAAATATTTATCTGAATCTATATAACATTAATTAGATGATTCATCCATAGAAGTTTTGAGAGTAGCTTCTTCATATTTGATAGGATTTTCAGATTTTTCAAGCTTCTCAGCTTCATACATCATCATATTTCTAATCATTTGTTTCTTTTTTAGTTATTTAATTGGTATCAATTTTCATATAATAGTAGATTTTATATTCATATTATAGGGTAAAAATCTAAGTACTTTTAAAACATTATCTGATCACTTAATTGGATCTCCTAAAGAAGAAAAATTGATGATAATTATTTTCAATCTCCTATCCATATAAGTGATATTTTAATCTTCATAAATTATGAATGTATCAAAATTTAACATTGTAGTATTGTATCTCATTTTTATGATCTTTTCAATTCATGTATATAGAATAGAAATACTTTGCCACATTTTATATGCAATAGAACAATGTGAAGTTCGATTGAACTAATAAATCCCTAAACCAAATTCAATAGCATTCATTTCTCATGAATTAAGATTATATTATTTTTCTTTATAATCATTAAATCTTTCCATGTCTTCCATATGACTTTCATAAGACTTGAAAACCTTTAAATATACCCATATTACATGATTTTTGAAATAAAAAATCATTTAATATTCCCATCATCCATAATTATCACCATTGAAGTATGGATCATTGATCACCGATATAACTCTCTAAGATCATCCATTTTTAGATTTCTTTTCATCTAAATCTTTAACTATGGATTATTAGATCCAAAAGATACTTCTGATATATCTTTTTGGAATCTGATCAAAATAAAACTTTCAAGGATTTCCAAAAAAGTAAATTATACCTATAGAGCCCTGTCTTTGATTCCACTTGTTAGGATGGATTGATTATGATAAAGGCATGATGGTGGAGGTCAATTTTGGTCCCTTAAAAACTTTTATATATTGAAACCATCCATCTTGATATGAATTGTTTCAATCCTTCTCTTTTAATGATGGGTGAGAAGCCAAAATAAACAAGACAAAGAACAAAGCAATGTATAGTGTTTCAAAGAGAAAATAATCCTTTTCCACTCCACCAACGCTCTCTCCACGATATTGGTGATTTTAAATAAACATGTAATCTTATCACAAGACCTTAATATCTGATTATAAGTAGTTTAAACTATTATAATAAGGATTTTATAATGATTTATAGTTCTTTTATAAGGAACCAAATTGTCCAAAACTTAGTATGAGAAGATGATACTCTAACACAACTGTATATGTGAAGCTGATACTCCAATATATTAATAGTTATTAATTTTATTTTGGAAAACAATTTCTCAAAATTATCGTAGAAACTTACATATGTATTGATCATCAATAAAATATATCTTTAAAATGATAATATTCAACGTTGCACAAAATTTATTTAAAATGAAATAGAAAAAACACCAGACAGATGAATAAACATGTATGTCTCTAAAGTATAACTAGGATAAAATATTTCTCAATCTTAAAGAATAATATTTAATAATATGATACAATATCACTGACAACAACAACAACAATAACATGTTGATCAACTAAATAAAAACATGTTTGTCTCCAAAGTGTTTCTCTGAAGGAGACAACATGCTTTTATTTACAATCACACGTATTTTTCTATTCAATGAATATATCTTTTTCTATATATATTCAAAAGATAATAATCTTATTATTTATATTGTTGGTCGAACATATCTAGGTCAAACATTTCCAAAAATACTACAAAATAAATTGTTAATATTTAAATTCAAAATCACTCAAAGAGATTCGTAACTTCCCTTAAAAATAAGGAAACTTTAATTCATTGAATATGAGCATTTGAATCGAATGTAAAAAATTATTAAAAAAATATTTAATTCTAGAGATACCATTATAGAAAACACAGATAATATATTTAATTTAGAACTCCATCATTGAACAACCAAAAATAGGGTTCCTTCATGCAGTGAAAAACTCCAAAAGTAGGGTTGAAAATGTTTGGTTGTTTACAAAAATTAGGGTTGATGAACCAAAGGTTTATTCCTAAAACTTAGGGTTTCTTCCAAATATAGGGTTATTGATCCATACTATTCCAATAGTGTAGATTATCTAATCCATACATGTTATTCTAAATGTTGGGTTTACAAGACATATTTTATGATTACAAATATATGGTATGAATTGTGTTTATAGAATACTTTAAAACACATCTAGAATACTTAAAAAGAATATATTCCCTTGAATCAATGACTTGTGTACCCATCCAAAATAAAAAATAATTATTCTAATGAATATCTATATCCTAAAATTTACTTAAAATCAACTTTATTAGTCAACTAAATGTATGTGTTTGTGAGCATCAAAATCAAAATGAAATTAATTTTTTTTTGAATCAACACATGCTCAATAAAAATAGCCTAAGGATAATTTCCATTATCATTTCACAACTAACCATACATTATATTCATTGATTCAAAATCTTTGTAAGCATAAAAGTGAACCTTCTATTTACCCTTCTCATTAAGAAATATAAAAATTAAATTATCATAAACATTTATCTCAATATGAATTACATCAAGAGTATGACATATCAAATTAAACTCCCAATTATATAATTGGAAAATTTTACTCATTTTATTTCACTTTTTTATTCTACCTTCTTAATATAATGTACCTTTTACCTTTTTCCTACATTCTTTAAAATGATTACATTTTTCAATTTCTACAGTGACATTCATTAATTTCCCAAGATTTCGAACTGGATAACAACTTTGGTGGCTTTATCAATTCAATATAATCATTGAATCAGGTCTTGTTAAACATGAATTTATGATAAGCATCATGAAATCAATGTTGGCACATAAAACACCATTTTATACTATGAGGTAATCATTAAGGTTCAAAATCAAAATTTAAATCTAGACAGGGAAAACCAGTACAAGTGTTCTAACCAAATATGTTTCCTAGTCTAGGAAATTCACTAATTATCCACATTAAGGAAGCATGATTTTTTGAATAGTTTTCTCATTGAAGCATCATATAATTCAATTCAATTATCCCAAAATTCTCACAATAATTTTATTAGATAATGAAGTTATACATCAACATAATTTCCATGAATTTTATTACCAGGAATAATCATTGATATTATTATTGATGTATTCTTCATACACATCCATATAGGTAAACTATATGGGATAAAAACGACTAACCAAATATTATAACACTATTACTTAAAGTACCAAAAGTGTTAAAACCATCAGAAGATAATACCAAATTCACATTCCTAGAATCCAAATAAAAATATGGATATAATAAATCAAACACCTTCTATGATATTGAATATTTTTGTTTTCTCATCAAGTCAACATTACCACTATCTTGAGCTAGTCATTTCATGTTTCATATAGTTTTAGACAACATAAATAATCTTGTCAAGTGTGGTTTTAGAGGAAAGTAATGCAATACCTTTTCTGGAGTTTTCTTATTCAGTTTCTTCCTAGTGTTACATTGATTTGTATGCTCATTGTTTCCAATTTAATTCCATTTTCTTATATGATGTCTTATTAATTCCTATTTATAATAATATTCTCCCCAATAAAGCATAAAATCATTAGAGAATTCATATATTTTTATATAATAATTTCCATGTTGGTCGATGATTTTTTCATCTCATGGAGTGATTCAAGTATCTTAGCTTTAATAAATTCATCATGAAGCAACTCTAAAATCATGGAAGTTCTTTGTTATTAATTACACCAAGAAACTTGATATGATAAAACATAAGTATAAAGACAACATTGAATACATGAAATACCCTTAATGAATTTATTATTGTATATCTTCAACTAATTTATAAAACTCATATTTTGGTCATTGAACTTCTGAGCCAGATTGACATGCTCAGGATCAACTGCAGGTTTTTTTGTTCAATTAAAATCTTTTATATTGTATATTCAAAATCAAAATGTGTCAATTATCAAGTTTCAAAAATAATTCTCAATAGTCATGTCACTTTGTTTTTCGTTGATAGGAAATAAAATATTTTGACTTTCCATAACATTTGATTCACCATGAAATATCCAACACACAAATAGATAAGGAAATGATTTAAGTATAAAGTGATCATATACTTCATTTTTATTCAAAAATGGATTGAATTTATAATCAATACATCAATATCTTATTCCACCATCCATTAATCAATTTTCAATTACATAATCTAAAAATTCTTCCAAACCCCTAGCATATAGAGGTGTTTTTTAAGGAAAATTAATCAAATTTTTATCCATTGGTATTTGATTGTAACCCTTTTCCTTGTACATTTAGATATAAAGATATAAATGTTAAATCAAATATTGCATTCAAAATTTAACATCCCCCAATTTTTTAATTGACCAGGGCAGGGCCGTGATTCGACATAACAAAAATTTAACATGAAAATGATTCAATTTTACATGAAAAATAGAAATGTAAATGAATAAATTTTACCCCTTACAATAATAGGGTTTGATGTTGTTGACAAAGGTTAATGAGGTAAGTAGAGTGAAATGAATAGCCTGGAGGTTGGGGATACGATCCCAGTAAAGTCTAAATCATACATGAATTATGAGAAATATAGGAGGGAGGCATGAGTACAGGGTATTGAGTAATGGGTTAGGGCTCATCATCCATTGGGGTAGTGGTTTTCAAGAAACGGGGAAGAGGGGTCATCGCCTTCGGAGAAGACTAATCAGGGGATGTCGCCACAGTCAGCATCGAGGGAGAGAGGGCCGGTGAGGGTGGGGGTCGGTAGAAGTTAATGAGGGAATGGGGTTGGGGTAAGGTGTCACCGTTGAGGTAGGGGATATTAGAAACCAGTGGTCAGCATCAAGGGGGGAGTTAGGGGGTGGGGGTGGTGGGGTGCTCAGCGGGTGGGCTGTCGGGGGTGTCGGGGCACCGTGGATCAGGGTGGGTGGGGGAGGGGGAGGGTAAATTATGTTTTTTAATTATTTAGAATAATTAATAAAAAAACCACCACTATATTTTAAATAATACACAAAAATTTATTTAATTTAGGTTTCCTAAATCATCACTAACAAACAGTCGTTAAGACTCCATTTTTTGTAGTGGATTTTTGAAGAGAGGGAGCCTAAAATTGGGTGAAGGGAGTGGGGGGGGGGGGGGGCTTTATTAGGGTGGGGAGAACGGCGTTACCACAACAAGAATCATTAACCATTTTTTTTGAAAAACACATTTTTCTGACCATTCAATTTCATCAATATGTTACGTGTCTGAAGGACATTAAAGTGGATGACACATTTGACTATTTTTAAAAAAAAATTAACATAGGTTCATTTTCAGTAAATTTTAACCAAGGATCGTTTATTATTAAAAAATTTAACCATGGGATCAAGTCGACTTCCATAGGATCCCCTATCACTATCCTAAACCATCCTTGATGACGACATGCTTGACAAAATTGGGGACATGTGTGATGGGGATAAGAAAACGTGGTAGGGGAGGTTTAAGATCAACCAAAATGAAAAACTAGAGCAATAAAAAAACTTAAATACAATACCTTGAATCAGATGTCATCAGAGCATAACCTATGTGAGTCATAGTAGGGTAAAAATAGGAATGCAGTGACCCACAAATAAGGAACCATCATATGAGGATGAAAGATGATATGAAATTAATCAATAAAGGTCCAAAATTTGTAACCATGAGACCCCCAAGACAAGATAACACCTCATTATCACACATTGCTGAACCTGAATAGGCAAACAATGAGATAGGAGAGGGAAAATAAGAAAACTTAGATTTGAGAGTTGATTCATCTGAGAGAATATCTAGGGTGAGTGGAAATAGTGAAGATTCTCTACAAGAAATTTAATGGTGCGATGAAAATCGATTCGATTAGGGTTCTTTTTAAAATATCTGGGAAGGTTTTATCAACATTTCCAAAAAAACAGATAGAGGAGTTTTATCAGCACTAAAATAACAAGCCGTGATAAAACACCTCTTTATTTGTGCTCTTTTAATGCAGATAACGATACATCTTTATCAATACTAAACAAGCACTGATACAAAGATGTATAATTAATTTTATTACTATAATTATTATAATTGAAATATTTAGATGTATATAAATATTAAACAATAAAAAATTATAAATGTATATAATTATAAATATATTTGAATTATTATATATATATTTATATAACTGTATATATATATTTAATAAATATATATAAATATACATATAATATATAAAATATATTCATTATTTAAATAAATATATTATAATTCGATAATAATTTAAATGTATAATTATTTATTTATAATAATATAAATACTTTTTTTAAAAAAAATATATATATATTTATAATTACAAATATATAATTTTATAAATATAGAAAATATATATTTATAAATATATTTATAATTATAAATATATTTATATCATTATATATTTATGTAATTATATATATATATATATATATATATTTAATAAATATATATAAATTTAAATATTAATATATTAATTATATTAATTATTTAAATTTATTTATTTATAATTATGCAAATAATTTTTAAAAAAATTATATTTACTTATTTATAATTATACATATATAATTTTATATATATATAATTTTATAAATATAGTAAATATATATATTTGAATATATTTATCTATAAATATTTATTTGTAAATATATTTTTAACATTATTAATGAATATATAATCATGATTGTATGAATGTTAAAAATGAGTGAAATCAAATTATTAAAAATTTATAGACTTTAAAAATATTGAAAAATTGGATAAATATTATTAATTATAAATATTATTAAAAAAATAAAATATGGATATTTATTGAAATGAATATGAATATATATTTAAATTATTATAAAATTGTAAATAAATATGTATGAAAAAATATTAGAAAATTATTAAATTCCAAAAAAATTTATTAAAAATCAATAAATAATACTAACTGTAATAATATTAAAATTAAATTAATAAAATTTATTAATTAAAAACATAATGTATTAAATATTCTATTTTTCTAAATGAAATTCAAAAATGAATATTAAAATTTGAATAAATTTCATAAATATTAGGTGTATACATTTCTATATAAGATTTCATTAATTGTGCAAATATTCGTGGGTGTGAAATTAATGTGTGTATATATATACAAGTTTGATATATGTTAGATGGAATAATGACATTATATAATATGAAACATCAATTAATGAAATAAATAATAATAATAAAGAATAAATTTAGAAAATTTATATATGTTATTAATTATATAGATAATTTAAAAATTTTAAAAATAAATATTTAAAAATGTTAAAATGGAAATGAATACATCTTAATTATTTAAATTAAAGCAGTATTAAAAACATTAAATTTTAATAAATTAACATGTATAAGTAAATATTTAAAATGGGAAAAATTATAAACATATTGAACAATGAAAATTTGAAAATGAATAAATTACAAAAATATTATTAAAATTTAGAATATTAATGATTAAGTAATTTTAAAAATTAATAAATTTGAAAAGATTATTAAAAATTATCAAATATTATATATTGAATAAAAATATAAAAAATGAAAAAAATTACCGCTTATAAACATAATATATATTAAATATATTATGTTAATATATATAATTCTAAATTGAATATTAAAAATTGAATAGATTATAGAAATATTATGTGTGTGTGAATTTTATAAAAAAAATGCATTAAATGTATGTTTAAAATAAATGTAAAAATGTGTTATATATGTTATATTGAAATATAAAATTACATTCAGTTAAATTTCCCTTATTCGATACAATTATTCAATATTTTTAATTAATATTACTTTTTAATTATAAAATACCTTTCACTAAATATACAACTTATTTAATGTAAATAGAAATATATTTTGTTAATATAAATCATATATTATGAAATATTATATATTTGGATATACATTTATATATAGAAATATGTATGAATATATTTCGATCTAAAAAATATGAAATATATTGATGAATAATGGTTGGGTTTTGGAAATGGGTCTGCAGGTTTGGGAGATCCCGAGCAATGGGAATTGGGGGGGGGGGGGGGTCCTGGATGGCTAGGGTTCCCAAAATATGGTGTTCTCGCATTTCTTTGGCTCTATCCTTTTTACTGGAGGTGATATCATTGAAGGGAATCTTCTATTTACTTTATCAGTTGAGGTGGGAGCCTCCAAATCTTGAGGATCAGATTCCAGAAAGGTAGTGATGGATGAGAAAAATAGATCTAGCTGTCTCGAGGAAGCTAGAAGGAATGCGTCGGTGGTGGATGAAATGAACAGGTCTTGGCTAACCCAATGATGATGGTTGTGGTGTATTGAACCCGATAGTTTTCAATGGAGTTTGATGAGGAGAATGATGTTCAGTGGTATATTTCCCAGTTGGGATGAATGATCCACATTGGATTGTAGTAGTTAAGAATGTGGTAGTTGATGCAAAACGAACTGCATCAATTGTGGCTGATATCTGATGGATGGAAATAGTAGAGACTGATATAGCGAAGTGATTGATGATGGTGGATTTGAGTTGAACGGTTGCGATGGAGTCTGGGATGAATGATTCTTGTACATCTATATTTCTCTCCCCGGATCTACTTGAAACTCATAGGGAGGTAGTGATACCCATTGGTTGGATGTGATGTGTTGATCTATGCATGCAGTGGGGACCGAAGAGTTTGTTGTGTGTAGACCTATGATTACCCAGGCATTGCCTTCAGATCTTACTGCTCGATGAAAGTATATAGTGGTCTCATCTGAAGGAAGGAATTCAGGTGGTGCCTTTGATCGTATGATTGATTATTCTTGGCATCTGGTGACAACATTTAAGGATTATTCTATTTGTAGGACCATCATGAAAGAACCATCGAACCATTTTGAATCTAATCTTTATGCCTTATCAGAACATCTATATTTGGGTAAGAACTCACTAATTGGTATGGTTTTTCTTCGAAAATGATAAAATCCATGACATCTTGAAGATTTTGTTCACATGATCTCTTTTATGTGGGGGTTTTCTGATTAGAAGTAAATTTCCTTCGGCAGAGGTTTGTTTCACTATCTATTTCTATTTGACGAGGATAGGATCCATGCATAGTCCTATGGTTTATTATTTTTGAAGCTGGGAAAACTTCATCTACATTAATGGATAATGCATTTTAATGTTTCAAGGGTTAAGAATGATTTTCCATTGGTCTATATTAGGTTGTATGATTTTAATTGGATTTTATATTATTCAAAAATATTTCATGATATTTCTACTACCATTGGTGTTTTGATTCACTTGGAAAAGAAGAAAGAACACATCAGGTATGGTCATTTTGTGATAATTTTGGTTGAAATTTGTTTGACTTCCACTCTTAATAGTAATGTGAATCTTACTACTCTAACTAATGATATAAAAATCAGTGTTGAGCATGAAAATTATCCTGAGTTCTGTCAAAATTGAAATTCCATGGGTCATTTGAATGAGAAATGTAGGATGAAATCATGTGATATTTGTGGTTTAAAGGGGAATCCTTCAAAGGACTATGATGGTAATAGTATTTGGAAGTCATCTAGGAAGTATGGGAAGACATCGTCATGGAATCCTAGGAAGTAGATGGTTGATGATCGGGATAAGCAGAGTCAAAATCTAGTGGGTGGACTGTTAAAAAATAAATGGGGTGATGATTAATTAGGAGAATATATGAACTTAATTTGATTCCCCTAGTTCATTTTCCATGAGTGAATATAAGGATGGAAATTTTATTACTTATCCTACTGATAGAAATAAGGAACCATATATTTTATCTGAACCTGTTCAACAAGTTAGTAGCTCTAAACATATTATCATGAAATTCAATATCCAGGATGGAATTCACACTATTGAGGTGGGAAAGTCTATATATGATGTTGTTGGTGTTGTGTATGGGTATTTATTTTCACCATATGATGAGAAAGGCTATATTGTATAGCCTTTAGATGCATACTTTTCAGGGAATGTTATACAGGAAGTTAGGAATTGACAATCGTATGTTTAGTAGAGTGTTGATTATCTTCATGATATTTAGAATGTCTTAAGTTATTCAGGATTATATGGTAAATGGGACAATTTTTTGGTTGATGGAAGTGACAAAGAAAAGTTGATTGTTCTACGGGAAACCACTAATCTCTAATCTACAGGGGTCAGTGATCCTATTTCTTTTAAGGAATTTTGGTTTAAAAGGAAAGGGTGAGATAATTAGTAGTGATGGTGTTGCTCTTATTCCTCTAAAAATAAGGTCATAGAAAGATTATTCTAGTCTTCCTAGGAATGTGTCTACCAGGTCATCTTCAAAGGCATCAAATATATAGTTCACTCCGGAGTAGGAAAGGTATAAAGAGAGGATCCTTGGGTTCCTTAATCAAATAAATTCACAATCAGAGTGGGAAACTACCAATGATGATGATGATTCTTATTATGATTATGTGAATGATACTGATTTTATTAATTTGTAGTTTTCTTATTTGGATGAGGGAATGTCTCTTTGTTTGAACTAATTCATTTTTTCTGCTTGTTTTGTTATCTTCTTTTTCACATTTAATAAATTGTCAAGTGATTTGGTTTCTCGCTAGTCCTTTTTTGGAATATTGATAAATAATTATGTATAAAATCCATTAAAAATGAACAAGACATTAATATGTTGTTAATTATTAAATTTTATTCATTTTCTATATTCATATTTAATATATATTATTTATTTCTATTTATAATATATATATATATATATTAAATTTATTTAGTTTTATTAACAATTCTTTCATTAATAATGTTTTTAATAATTTCTCAATTTATTCATTTTAAAATTTTCTTTTTAATCATCACAATTTATTAATTTTATATATCTGTGTTTAATATATACTATTATTAATATTTATAAAATATTTATGTAAATATATTAAATTTATTCAATTTTATTAATAATTATTTAATTAATAATTTTTTTTTAATTTTCTAATTAAATCATTTTTAATTTTTATTTGTCTAATTATTTTAATTTATTTATTATATATATAATAAAATATTTGTTATATATATATACATACACAAAGATATTTATATATATATGTATATATATAAATTTATTAATAAATATGTAATTTATTTTTTTAATATTTTTTTAATTTATTCATTTTTAATTTTTATTTATTAATTAATTCAATATTTTTTATATTTTTAATATTTATATTTTTTTATTGGAATATTTTTTTCGTATATATAAAAAATGTGGGGTCATGGATCACATGGGATGGTGGGTCGTGCCATGTATAGTTTCATATGGGGGTAGGTGGGTTCAGTCACGTAGGACTCAACCAATGTGGTTCATGTGTTTCTGGGTGTTCTTAAACCTTCGGGAAACATAGGGTGGGCCAAGGCCCACACGGGCATATGCATGTAGTCACATGCCCATATAGGTGTGTGGAGCATGTATGTGGGAGCCCATCCCCATAGCAGGATTCTGGAATTGGGACGAAACAAAATAATATATAAACAAGCGTCTGAACGTCCACATTTTAAATGTGGGACTCAAATGCATGATCATGACATTTATAAATGCTAAAAAATGTGCGGATAATTGTTTCCCTTTATCAATCCTAAAAAAGTGATAATAACGATCTCATTTATCAGCGCTAAAACTAGTAGAAAAATGAGTTTTCATGGAGGGTGAATTCAGGATACCACCAAATGGCGGTCTCTATTAACACTTTTAGAAACTGCCAAATGGAAATTGATGGCCTTTCTGACTACCCCACCCATATCTATCCATCCATCATTGCCTCCACCCCCACATAGAGTTCCCCTCTTTTTACACTAATCCCACTCCCCTCTACCATATCCCTATTGTTGTCAAGCATCGAGCCCCATCGGTATGTCACACCACCTCCACTAGTCGTCGATCCCCCATCCCACCCCTCCTCTCCTCACTATCAATCCCCCTCCCCCTTATCCTTACAACATCCCACCACCTAAGCCATACACTAAGCCACCATCCTACCCCCTCCTCTCCTCATCATCGATCCCTCATCCCCCACCTCCTCACTACACCACACTACCTTCCCCATCTGCTGACCACCATCTCGCACCCACCTATTCCCATTTTTGAGTCCCCCATTGATTCTACACCTCCACCCATCGATCCCCCATCTCCCCCACACCAACCCCCCCTCCCTAGATCCCCCCTTGCAAACCGTTCACTATCAGCACCTTGGTTGTCGACCATCCCCCTAGCCGTAGTCCCTCTGTGTGGGGTGTAGTCTATACCACAAACCTATTCCTATAAGGATCCCACTGAGTTCTATTATGATAATTTTTTTATCCTTAATCATGTTATAATGTAATTTTTTTTTATTTTGGAACTTGGTTTTAGGTTCCTGATTTCATTTGGATTTTTTTAATATATTAGATTTTTCAAAACTCTATATATGATTTTGTTTCAATTTTAAATGAAATCTAGGTTTGCATTCTATTATTTTTTTGAATGAATAAATGTTCTTAAAGTTATCTAAAATTCGTATGAAATTGGTTTTAAATTGGTATTTATATATTATTTGACTTACAATAATATTTATGATGCAATATTATTTATTTTTCAATTGTTCTGCAATTATTTTTTATCTGAAAATCACTATTGATTATTCTATATTTTTTTATCAGACATTATTCCTTTTCTAAATTTTTCTCAATAATTAGTTAGATTCATTTTTAATTTTTCATGTATGGTGTTTCTCATATCACAACTATAGGTATTTGTGCTTTTTAAATCATTTACTATAGGGATTGCCACTATTTTTTCGAACTATAAGGGTAATTTCATTGTAACATTTGATAATATGGTTACATATGTCAATTTTGATAAATTATTTATGGTAAATGACATTTCATATTATATCCAATTATTCTTCTATGGGTTTAGATGACTAATGTCCCTACTCATGATATTTTGGTTCCTTTTTTCAGCTTTTAACTTTACAGCATGCCACATCCTTTGGGATAGGTTGTCATTGTTTATGAAATATCCCCTTTGTTTTAAAAAAATCTAGAATTCCCTCCCATGATTGATGGAACATAGGTAGAACCACTTACTTTAACCACTACATATATTAGTTTCTTTGTTTTATATACACTCACCATTACTCCTTTTGAAACCAAAATGTTCCAAAAAATTCATTAAATAGTATAATTCATGTATCATCACCCACCAAATCATCTCCAAGTGTTGTTATAGTAAAAATAATGTGTTGTAAAAATGAGTAAGAATAAAATATTTAAAGTGTTGTGGGTAAAGAAAATATTTACAAATCCACTAACTAATTTATATATACATTGGTATACCTTTCAAGTTCAATCACATTACATTTGTTGAGAAAAATTATTTTAATCATCTTTCTTAAAGTTGTTTTGGTTTGAATCATTGAAGTGATTAGTCATATTAATAAAATATTTATTATTTTGAGTGTATTATTGGTGTTTATGTGCATCAAGTTTATAATTTATAATACAATTAATTATTTATTATTTTTCATGTCTCTCTTCTAAGTTCATAACCAAATACAGGTTATTTTTTAATTGATGGGTTTAAACATGTTATGTAGTTTATTTAATTGCATTTACACATCCTATTTTTATTTTATATGTATATTGTTTCCTATTAAAATTTATCTCATGGGCTATGTGGTTTTGAATAGATGCCAATGAATAATTTTTTTAAAAGTAGATGACCTATTTGTGTATGTTTTCATTACCCCTTTACTATTGGTACTAGTAATTGATGTATTGGTTGGTTTATTTCTATTTATAATTACTATGTGATATGTATATAACAAATTTATTATGGTTTTTGGGGGATCCTATAAAATAAGATATTTTTGGAACATGTGGACATAAATCACATTATGTTTAGTTGGAAAAATGAGTTTTTTATGGCTACAAACACATATATTTTGTTCATGAACCGACTTTATAGTATTTATTTTATTGAACCTCTATTCCTAAATGTAGAGAAATTGAATTTTTGATGATATTACTGAGAAATGTTCTATTGATGGTAAACAAGTAGTGTTATAGGTAAAAAATATATTGTTATCATATTGGATTTTATTGACATTTTTAAGATATATAACAATTATATATTTTGTATGATTCATATATAGTTAGTGGAAATTTTTATGTTCATTGGTGATCTGGATGTGGAAACACCTCATGAAATTTGTGTTCCCATTTTATTATTTAATGTTTAATTTTATATAAATAATTAAAATGTGTTTATTTGTTATCTACAAGACCCAAAATAATCTTATAATCATTGTTATATAAACATATTATATTGAATTCACAACATAACCTATTGGAATTGATACAAATTCTATAATAAAATAGATGTGGAAATGAAACTCAATGTTTTTCCCAATTTTCTTCTTCTCTTATCTATCCCAAATATTTCTACATCTTATTCCTCACATAAATAGATATAAAAATGTCACTCCACCTCTTTGAGCCTTCATTAACAAAATAGATCTGGAAGTGAACTTATGTTCTTGGCTCAAATTCTCTTTTTTTAGAATTTCAGATCTCATTTTCCAAACAAAAATAACTCAACCATCAGAGATATAATATATTCAACAAAATTCTATGATATTGTTCGAAACATCTAACTGAATAAGTTCCATATATTTTTGAATGAATCTTGACCATAAATAATGGAAACAAATTCCTCCCATGATTTTTTTTCTTCAATTCACTGCATGGTATCCTTGATATTTTTTATATTAATTCCACCCTCATCATACATATCATCCATACTACAACAACTTCCCTAGTGATATCTACCCTCTTAATTTTCATACCTATTGAAACTATTTATAATTAATTCAATTATTATAGAAATCAAACATTGAATATTTAGTATAAAGGTGATGTTATCACCAGATACCCAAAAACTATTTCAAATTGTTATTCATGATTAGATATAGTCCAAGAATACAATAGAATATAATCAATGAATACTACCATAATGGATTCATGATACATATGAATAATATGATTCATTAATTTTATAAACACTATGGGTTCATTTGTAAGAACAAACAACACAATCACATATTCAAACTAAACAAAATGACTCCTAAAATATATCTATTGAATATCCTCCTTTTGAACATGATGTTAGTGATAACTTGGTCGTAAATCAATTTTAGAAAACCATTTGGCTCTCAAAAATTGATCAGAAATATAATCAACTCATGGGAGAGGATATTGATTATTTATTATAACTTGGTTTAGATTATGATAATACACACAGAGATAATGATTTATACCCATTTTCTTTATAAATATAATTGGGGATGCCCTTGGAGATGTACTAGGTCAAATTTAAACTTTTCTTTCTAACTCTTACAACTAAACCATAAATTCCATTAATTATGTTGGTGTCATCCTATAAGATGAAAGTGAAATTGAACAATTCCATGGTAGGATATGATTATAAAATTACTCATATCTTTCTGGTGGAAACCTATAGAAATGAATAGGAAAATTATCATGAAATTTATTGACTATGGTTAGAAAATATATATGTTTAGTTGCATCAATAGATTCAAAAGTAACTACTATAAAAAGGTAAGAGACAGTCATGAAAAATAGTACCATGGGTCATATTCTATGTTCATTTACATCCCAATACCCTTTAAAGGGATGTTGAATTCCATTCAAATATATGAATCTAACATGTCAGGAATAATAGTCAATGTGGGATTAAAAGGATGTTAACCCACCAATTACCAAAATTAATTCATATATTTTCATTTTAAGAATAAATAAATACAAAAAAATTTCAACCCCATTTATATTTATATAATAAGATTTATATTTAATGTATCTACACTCTCGTTGGTCGAGTGGTGTTTAAGTTTCCAGCCATAAGGAATTACTTCAATATAAACCCCTATAAGATTTACAACATTATAAAAAATAAAAGAGGGGGACACATCAGTATCAAACAGAACTTATATGAGGGTATATATAAAAATAATAGTACCTCGCATTGATAATGGAATATATTGATCCTTTGTGATCATCTAATCAACACCATACTACTTCTTACTATGTGTGACTAACAATTTTTTTGGTTGTGATAATAGATGAGGTGTTGGTGTGATGTAAGAGTAAACCTAGGTTGATCAGTTCTAATATTGATTAACATTTCATCTTGATCAACCCTTATATGCATAAAAAGTTTGTGACATGGTTGATCTATGAACATAAGTTATGCTTAGAGTCGTCATGTAATAACATCTCATATGTATCAAGTTGAAACATTTGTGATGTTCCTACATTGGCATCAATCATTCCTACTTGATATTCTTATAATATCTACAATAGTAATATACCATATTGATTTCGGGTCATTCAAGAAAACTAACTAATTCAGTGGTCTAAGTTTGAGGTGCACCACCACTTTGAGAATTGGTTTCCCTATTCCGTTTGTTCCCAGCGTTTGAGTTACCACATTTTCCCATGGAGAAAAATGCACTACCTCTTTATAGATTCCTAGAAATATATATTTTTTACACATTATCTCTATTAACCATATTCATATAAAACATAATATATAAGAAATATATCTTAGAATGAATCTATATTCACAGTCCCGAAAAAAAGATGCATTCTTTTAGGTATACAATACAAGGTATTTTTGGTGAAAATTAACAATGTTTATAAACATTGTTTTATATTATATCACCATTATATTCTATTGGTTTGGAATGAATAAATTTGAAATTCAAGCTATATTTATGGTGTGATGGTTTAATTATTTATTGAACAATCCTTAATAGTTTTCCCACATTAGGCCATGGCTGAATTTAGCTTGGATAACTAAATCCCACCATTATTGTGAAAAATACTCAAGCATGTATTATGCTAACATGATATTTAGATTATCTGGGGTACCAAGGAGATTGAAAAAATAGTTCTTTTTATTGATCCACACTTCTTCCTTTTCTAGTTATGAATCCCTTAAAAAGGATGGTGGATTGTGTTTCTAAAACTACACAGAATGATCCAATTTTTGAGGTTTTTCTTTTCAATTTTCATGATCAAAAACATGAAAAGGTTTCACAATACAATTAAAAATATATTTTTTCACCTACACGTAAGGTGAAACAACATTTTAGGCATACACTAATTATGGGTTTCAACATCACCTACCTGGTTCCATTTTCTGTAACTAGAAATAAACACAACTTAGTCATCACTCTCTATAAACTAGAGGATTAGAATATCCCCAATAATCAATGAGGAAATAATGACAACTAATGTTTAAAAAAAATCATCCATTTTAACCACTTTTCAAAAAAATAAAAAATAATGTGAAGAATGTATTCATAGTGGTAAGTATCATTACTAATACTTGATATGAAACACTCATCTTCTAAACCCCTGGTGATGAGATGACAAAAAGGATAAAATATTCTTAGAAAAAACATTTAGACCCAAACCACCCTAGTAAATTGTTGTTTAGTATAAATAGTTTTGATATGTATTTTTTCTTTATATTTCCTTTTCCAAAATTTCTATATCCTTTTTTCCATCCCATGACAACAAACCGACCAAGACTAATACCATATCTAACATCCCTGCCCAACCCAATGTCTTGGGATTGGTTAGTGGTGATACTAACCTTTGGTAACACTCCAAAGATACAAAAGGATGAAAATAAATACTAATGGCCTAGTAAACAATTGAGGATGATTTCTTATGAATAAAAATAAAAACATAAAATATAAAATAAAAACATACAAACCAAAAATATGATACATGAGTAAAAAAATACTACTCAAATAAAAACGAAATAAAACTCAACATCAGAGTTCTAGTGAGAACAATAATAAATGAAAACATAGAAAAACCATTAGAAATCTTATTTTCGTAACATTAATGTGGCATCACTCCAATTAATCCAAGATAATACTCTAATCTCCACAAATTAACCTAAGGAAAAATCATCATGATGTGACTCTAAGAAATATGAGTAATTTCCTTTACCTTTTTATGAAAAATAACATCTTCATATACACCAATGTTCATATACTGGGGGTGAGTAATAATATCAGTATGATTTCACCCAAAAACACACAAACACACACCAATAGGATAATAACATGATAAATCAAAGTTCAAAAAATATTTTTATCAAAGGATAAAAATCAGAACACATTTTCAATTTATAATAGTTTAAATTAAAATTAGTGCAATTTATCTTTAAGGAAATACTTTTAGAAATAAATTGAACAAAATATCTTACTCTTTGTTACTTTCCAATTTTCATACCCATCCATATTTCACACACACACACATGCACTCTAGATGATAATGACATACTAATGAGTTTTTACTCAAATATCCACAAAGTTATCCCAATATGAACAATATCTAGGTGACCTAGTAGCACACACCACTTATTTAAGGTCATATAAAATAAAAATTAAATCACACAAACTATGAATTCATAATCCAATATCAACTCATTCCACATAAACAATAACTATAGTATGAAAATTTTCATATAATATATTTCTTGTGTTAAACCAAAAGCAAAATTTTATAACTATATTTTAAAATTATAAATCAAGGGGTTTTTTAAATGTCATTAAAAATCCCATATTTCAAAATGATAAACTAAAAGGGGTTTCTTTAAATAAAACATAAATGATTCATTTTATAATATAAGAAAATAATTCCATGAAAAATAAGCCTTCAATCTCTTGAACATGTTGGGAGGAGAGAGAAGCAACCTACCTCTCATTGAGTATTAATAAAAAGAACAACACCATAAAACCTCTAGATCTATCCTTGTAAATAACACCCATCATTAGATCCTAAAAACATCACCTTAAAATACACATAATAGGCCACAAAAATATTTATAAAATATTAGATCTTTGTCTCTATGAGATAGAAGATGAGTTGATTTAGAGGGAACAAAAAAGAATGAGGATTACCAATGATTATGAAGATCAAACGCACACTGTTTTTTTAAAATACAATTACAGAACAAAGGGAATCTACAAGGATGCCTAATATAGAAGCATAGTTCGATATCTTGGGAGAATTGAAGGGAAATGAATGTTTTGGGATGTAAATATGAGTTAAATTCTAATTTTCATATCATTTAATCCACAACACATGGTTAGGCCACAATGTTTGTAAAACCATGCACATAATATTGCCTCCAAACTATAGAGTTACATGACTTTTATATAGGTTCAATAAAAAACTACACAAACCATGTTCATTATAAAAAAATTACCCTAGTATCCACACATTTGTACCACACAATTTGAAAAACCTTGTGCCAACTGTGTGCTTCTACTATCAAAATTCCCCATTCTGTATGGTTTCTCTTGGGAATCCACACAGTAGAAAAATCATAAACCAACTATGCTCCTACTTAGTGACACCCAATATATTATTTCACATTTTCTTGAAGATAGTTCACAGTCTCTACTGGTCATGCTCAAATCGTGCACCCAAAAAACCCTCTCAAGACACTCCAAAACCATCCATAAGTTCCCAAAACTAAACCAAAGTATAATATATATTAAAACTATATAATAAAATTGTAATGTATCTTTAACTATATGTGTTAGTATAATTGTTTTTCTCCTATACATTACATAATAATAATAGTAGAAAAACATGATGAATAATCAACAGTTATGAATAAATAGACATGATTTCTCATCTTTCTTATTTTACTATTTCTATTAATCATTAATTAAATTATGAAAATGTTATCTTTTAAAAAACCCATTAATTATTAAAAACAACTCTTAGAAACTTTAATGGTTATCACACATTTTCCCCAAGTTAATGTTGAAATATTTATTGGTATAAAAAACTAGTGTAATAGCCTTGACCATGATGTGTTTCAACTCAATCAACTTATGATATAAAAACCATGATTAATATTTTAATTCTCTATAAAATATATTATTTGGGTATATCTTTAATATCAAATATTTTACTGAAACCATGTTGTGTTTTTCTCTATTTATAACTTGGTTTTCAATCAAGAACTCTGATAGTTTTTATCTAGACCCCAATTCACTAAACTACATAAAATTTACCCCTGAAAACATTTTAAAATACTACACATATAAATTATATAAAACTAAATCTTTAATTAAGATATGATAAATGCATTTGGTATACTACATTTTCAACATAACACTACACCAAAATCACAACATTAGGAAATATCATTTTATTAATAAACCATGATGTATTGTGGAAAATCATGAAATGTTATAACTACTCATGGTATCTGGTGAATTTTAAACTCTTTTCAAGATTCCTTGATCATCACCATGGTTTTTTCTCAGAATTATTCTTAATCCATTTATCCCTTCTAATATATGATGTATTTAATGCTTTGACCAAGAAGAGATTTTTTTCGTTTATTATTTTTTATTATTTATTTGAAACAAATTAATATTCAGTTAAAAAAAATTAATTATAATTTTGAAAAAAAATATAAAATAAAATGTTGTTCATACCTTATGAATCGTCATCTCAAGGAACTTGACCATTTTATACACTCATTGAAAGACTTATCTATGCACTACAATAATAAATGTTTTAACGTTTGTTATAAAAATATACATATCAATGTAAATAAAAATAATACATTGTACAAGTATCATTACCACTGATTTATTATTCAATATAAACAATTTATCCTTAATATCTATATAAAAAACATCAAACTCATCCAAGGGAACATGAAAAAGGATTCTATGGAAATTGAGATAGTGATTATGAATCTTCAATGAATAATTAGAGAATAATATTATTTACAAGGTAAATAATGATGAAATTTTAAGTGAGGAAGAAGGTAAAATTAATTGAGAATAATAGGAAAATCATATGTTTTTTGTAATATAAATTTAGAAATATTTGACGGTGGATAGTTCATATAAATTAATCAAGTTAAATATCATGTTTTTTAACCAAACCAATAATTGAGAAAAAAATTGTGTGTTAAAACAGATGTACAAATGATAAAAAAAATAATTTCATAATGGAAAATATTATCTCATGGTTTTATCTAAGGATATAAATCATAAAAGGGTTTACAATATAGTTAGTGATAAAATAATGGGGCATAAGTTTCATTTATTTAAGTATCATTGAAGTCACAATGAAAGGAGATACAATGAATATTGGAAATATGTTATTAATTTCAAATGATAGGGAGTCCTAATACATTAAAATAATTATTTAAATAAAATAGAGTCTTAGTATCATTTTTTAATCATTGATCATTTATTATAATGGAACTTATAATAGAAAAACATGATGAAAATAATTAAACGTAAAATAATGTTCTTTTTTTAATGATATGACATATAATATCCTAAGTATGTCTCGTATTTTTTAAATTGAAATGAAATTATTTAAAAAATGATGAATTAATATTTATTAAATTCACAGGATGAAATTTTTTAAGAAAATAAAAAAATGAGGTGAAACATGTTCCTCAAGTGTTTGACATGTAGAATTTGTGTTCTGTGTGAATTAAATAAGATAAATACTTCCATAAAATTATTATCCATCTTGGACAAAGTAACATTAGTAAGTCAACACATCATGATTTTGTAGAGACTCTATTTTTTTCTTGTATGACTTTGGAATAAATTTAGAAATATTTTTAGAGCCAAGATATGAGATGACGTAAGATTCTGGGGACCGTTGAGCCTGAAATTAATTTTATAAAAATATTATATATATTATATATCATGTGATTGTAGTTTTTTCATAAATAATGTAATATCTTCTGAACATATTTCAGATAGAAAATGTGAGACCATGGTTGAATTTGGAATGCATGGTTTACCCTTACTACAACCAAAAGCTAGTCGGCATTGAACGTCCAGTTAAGGTAGTTGTTGAAGATACATTTAATTAAAATAAATAAAAAGTTTTTTGTTTGTTTTATTAAATTCCGTAATTAAAATCATCAATAAATACCTATTTTGATGTTTTTTCAAGTGTTTTCCATATAACCCTGTCTAGATCTAATAGAAGGAGGATATCGTTCTTCATTGGATGATTAGGATTATAGAATGATGGAGGATCATATCATGTATAATCATTATAAAAATTGAGAACATAGTAGGATAATCAACTTAATACCTTACAAATTAGTTATTCACCAACAATTGATCTATAATCAAGGTGTGACTCATCAATTTTGGTTTTCTCCCATTTGATTAAAATTTTGGGAATGGATTCCAATATTATTTTATTGATCTGCGATTATCATCAATTTTCATAATCCCACTCAATAATTTAATTTTTCTTAATCAATTATGTATTTTTATATTTAATGATATAAACCAAAAATTATACAGATATCAATAATTGGTTGTGATCTCATCATCCTATGGTGATTATTATCTTGGTGTCATGTTCCCTTTCTCTCTCCATTCTTGGTGTTCATCATCAAAATCAATTGATCAGAAATTTAGTGATATTTGAGAATATCAATTATTGTGTGTTCATTTTTTTTCACAACATATCAAAATCATGAGTTTAGATTTTTATTTCAGAGATGCAATGAAGGAATGGCGATTACGATAGGAACACAAATTTGGATAGGTTATCAATAGTTACCAAGATGGATTGAGAAGATCACTCTGAAGGGGCATGGGTTGATGTTTCCAAGAAATGAGTGGCTAGAATCTGGCCATCGACGATGATGGAATCTAGTGGTGGTGTCGATAGAAGGATTCCCATGAACAGAGATGTGTGTTTTCCACAAATAAAATGATGGACTATTAACTGGAAAAGAATTGCTGGAATCTGATTTCAGGTAGGATATGAAGGGTGTTTCACATTATTAATATTTTTAATAATAATAACATGTCATAGTTAATAATAATAATAATAATAATAATAATAATAATAATAATAATAATATTGGTAGAGTATATTGGCATTACTAACATGAGAGAGGTAATAAACCTCATTTATGTGTATTAAATATCCTGGGAAATGGCTGGAGGAGTTGATTTATTATATTATGATTAATGATATTAAAATTGTAAAAAGGGAATGAAATTATAAATATGTTTTGTTTTACATGGGCGTGGTCTTTAGGCATGATGGAGGGATTTAATACCCATTTTATTATCATTATTAATGACAATAATAAAATAAAATGAAAATAAAAAATGAGGACCCAATGTTGGGGTGCTACATGTGACTAGGAGAAGGATGAATATGTTTCCACCCTGCTGTCCATGGGAAGAAGGAGATATGTGAGGAGTTAATAAAAAACTAAAATGGGATTTAATTTTTTAAAATTAATGTAGTAAAGGTGTAGTCACGTGGACCAATACATGGAAAAGGGGAAGGTTTGTGTGTGGATTTCATCAATATGAAATATGTTTTATAATAATAATATAAATTATTAATATTATTTATTTTGTAAAATTTGATTTGGTCATAACTTCTTCATGCGACATCAGATAAATGAGCCATCTACGACATTGAGACCCTGACATTGAGAAGTAAATTTCATGACCAATGTTGTATATTTATTTTAGCCTCTTTTCTTGGGTCCACAAAGTTCCTAATAATAAAAATAATCATATTATTATTATTATTATCATTAAAAAATATAATATATTGTAATGATTCTTAATATGGTTTCACAATGATGAACCATATATGTCATCACAATAATGGTTTTGAGTCGATCAATTTGAGACCAATATTGGGTATTATTTCTGAATTCATGGATTGGTCCCATGAAGCGAGTTTCATGCGTGTTACGGGAATTTTTTTTCATTGGGTGTCTTGTTTGGGAATGTGAATATCCAAACAATATTTTTCCCCAATGATCATAGTAGTGTGATCCATTTTGAAATCCATTTCCATTTGTGATGAAAAATTAGTGTTTTTTCATTTTCTCCCATCAGACTAATGACGAGTCTCATGCATTTGTTGGACTTTTGGCTAGATACATCATGTACATTAGGAGTTCACGATCACATCCAGGGGTACACAAGAAAGGTCTAGTACATGTCAACATCTTGGTACATGGATAGGAAGCAAAGTGGGACCACATTCCATGTGTACCCCCTTAAAAACTTTTTACTTATTTATGAAATGTATACCTCTTGTATATACTTAATTTTGATGTGGTTTTTCCCATGAGCTGCCTATCCTTAGTGTTTTATAATTTAGAAGATGACAGTGGCCATCAAAGTGGATTTTGAGATTTGGTGTGAGATGTTCCAAGAATAAATATTCTTTAGGTGGAATAGGATGGAAAAAGTGATCAAGATGGATAATTATAGAGAGGTCGTGGTTGGGAATATCCCTATTGTATTAGGGTGAGGGTAATATATAAACCTATATATTTACTGAGTGGTACCACATGACTGGTTAGGGTATGGGTCCTCTATCTACTAAGTGGAACACCCTGACTGACTAGGTTATGAGTCCTCTAACTACTAGGTGGTACCCCCTTGAATGATTAGGGTGTGGGTCCTATATCATCCAAGTGGTACCCCCTAATGGACTATGGAAATGGTCCACTATATATGGGGTTGTACCCCATGACAGACTAGGGCATGAGTCCTCTATCTATTGAGTAGTACCCCCTGACAAACTAGGGTGTCGGTCCACTATCTACAGTGTAGTAACCCCAGACACACTAGGGTTTGAATCATCTAGCTATGGAGTAGTACCCACCTGATGTACAAGTTCACGATTCCTCAAACAAATGAGTAGTACCCCTAAAAGACTAGGTTTTTGGTCCACTATCTATCGAGGATTACCCCCTAGTGGACTAGGGTTTGGATCTTCAATCTACTGAGTGGTGCCCCCTGATGAACTAGGGTGTGGGTCCTCTATCTATCGATTGGTACCCACTAAAGGAATATGGTATGTTTTCTCTATCTACTGATAAGTATCCCCACCCCAACACACTAGGGAGGGAGTACTTTATCTACTATGTGATACCCCCTAATGGGCTTGGGTGTGGGTACTCTACCTACTAAGTTGTATGCCTTGATGGAGTAGGGTGTGGGTCCTCTATCTACTAAGTGGTTCCCCCTTTATAGGCTAGGGTTTGTGTCATATAACTACTATGTGTTAGACCCCCTAATAGACTAGGGTACAATCCATTTACCTACTAAGTAGTACCCCTGGTAGACTAGGGAACATGTCCTTTACCTACGAAATAGTACCCCTTGATGGACTATGGTGTGATACATATACCTATATAGTGGTATCCCCCTGATGGACTAGGTCGTAGATCCTTTACTTACTGTGTGTTACCCCATGACACAATAGGGAATGGTTCCTCTACCTATTTGGACATTGTTTCCCCTCAACTATTTGGAACAATAGCGAGGTGTAGGTTCTCCCTCAATTACTTCTTTTGGAAAACATGTGAGATGATAAGAATTGATTATGGACCATTAAATCTATAGGGTGACTTGTCAGGCTGGGTTGGTTGATGAAATAGAGATACCCTTTCTTTCAATTCTATGTTTCATATATGATTATTTATATCTGGCTTATTACATTTTTTCCCTCTTACTTTGGGATGAGAAGACTACATCTATAGTGTATTCTATTAACCCCTATATAGTTTTTAGGGAATCCTACTGGGTATGTTTATACTCATCCCTAAATTGAATTTTCCCACATGTGTCATGTCTTATATAGATGATGGACAGGTTGGTGGTGGCACTGGAAGAGTATAAGGATAATTTGGTGTATTTGACCACGTACGATGGTCGAGGCGTAGATATCAGGGGTTAGTATCTCTCATTTTTTTTCTAGTTATTGTCACATTGGAACATTTTTATGGTTGGTTGTGTATTTTTCCCATTTAATTTTCATATTATATTTTGTTACTATTTTTTATTCCCTAGTTGTTATTACATGCAAGGTTTTTACACTAGACATTATAAGATTTTATTTTTATTCCTTCTAACTTCTACATAGTGATGGATGAGTGTGTGCGTACAAATACTTCTGAGAAATTCCTCCCATATTATTTTTTTCCTTCTTTTTCATGTCTCTATCCTCTAGACTATGGAGTTAGAAATGGGGTAGCTACGGCTTGACCTTCTCCCGACCAGAGGGCCCTGGTGGGTTGGGTCATGACAACTTGTTATCTGAGATGGTTCGACCATGGGATGGTGTTTGGGTTTTTCCCCTTATGAGGTTTGGTTGGGAACATAGGTAAATGGATTCAAATTGTCACGAGTGTGGACTTCAAGTTAGGGAACCTAGTATTAGCATGATAGCTGACATATCCATTCACCAGTACTCTGACTACCTTCTTTTTGAATCAACATACAGATACAATGGGCATAAGGAACATTAGTACATTAATCATATGGTATTTATTCCTTTTAATATCCTTCATGAGTCAGCTCCCAATATATTTATATACATAACTATTTGACCATATTACATCTTATATTTAGTAATTTGTTTTCAGGAAAACAACTAAAAATGTTTCGAAAGTAGAGTTGAGAGTCTGACCAGATGAGCGATGAACCCTCCATGAAGAAGATTGGTCATGAGGTAGTATTTTTTTAGTATTGTTAGCATGTGGTTCTTTCACTTATTAAATATATTATTGAACCATATCTAGTGGTTTAGGTGGATGTATCATGTCATACTATGTCGCAGATATATCTTTTTGTGTTGGATGATGATATTCCACATTCGAGAATGTATCATATGGTTCCGAGGTAAGGATAACCTAAGATATAGGGTTAGTAGGACCTATTGATAGAAAGTGTGAAACGCATGTCTAATCATAGGAGGTACCATAATTCATGGATACATCTAGGAAAAATTGTTACTATGAGGTTGAGATGTTTCTATGCTTATGATGGGTATATAAATATCATGCATTTTTTTAATACCCATCATGCAGCTTCCAGATAGGTGGTCAATGAATTACTAAGGAAGATGAAATGGCTAGATCAAGGAGGCTTGTAGGGAAACATATGTGATAGAAGAGTCAGGTGATATGTAGGAGTTTGTTGTAACTTGGGTTTGATGGTTGAACCACCACCTCCAAGTGGACCACTCCAGGATTAGGAAGCTAATGTTCAGAATCTCAAATAGTTGCATGTGCTGGAGGTTCTTTACCCAAAGTCTCTTGGAGGGTTTTTAGGTATAATATGTTCTCCTTTTACTTTTGTTGTATTACTATTACACACAATTACAATCCACTATTTTCCTCCATTGTTTGAGTCTTTTATAGGGATACATGATGACTTGGTAGAGACCAGTGTCGGTGATGTTTGTAGTGACATAGGACATGAAATGAAGAGGGATAATTCCCTCACTGAGACATTTTCCTGAGATGCAATCCAAATTCGATGTGGGTGAGTCAGTGCCACCCAAAGTTGATAGTATTAGGATATGATCAATGATTTCTTATGATTTGTGTTTTTGAGGCTTTATAATTTGATAGAGTATTATCTCAAACCCTGGTTGTGGGAAACAATTCATAAAGGGAAAGGGTGAGTTCCACGAAGTAGGATCTTGTAGAGGCATTGAGTGCAGTTTGAGGTACGACAAGTGTCTTCACTACCCCATTTTCTATTTTCTCCTAGAATCATGAGCCCATTTTTTCCAAATAATATCCCTTGTTCGATACATAGTGATACCATTGGAGCCTTTTTATATGACCCTTGTGTTTGAGTCTCCTTTACGGAGGATCAATGATCACACACTTCTAAAAAAAGTTTGACATAACTATGAGAGAAGTGAGAGTGCCTCACATTGGATATCATCACTGTGTCAGTGAGAATTTATGATGTTTTCCTCAGTATGAAATAGTTCCCTACCATCCATGCTCAGTATTTATCCATCAGTGAGTGTGGAGGTGTTTTCTACTTTTTTGGATAGTGGTTTCCTCCTTTGATAAGGATTGATCCCATTTAAATTAGGATGCGATCATGTGTTGGAGTTTTTGACCAAATTATTATTAGATGGATATTAATACCATTAGAGTAATGGATTCTATGAGATTTTTATTTCCTATTGTGGTGGTGGAGTATGAGGAAATCATTCATAGGGATGTGTTAGGTTTATTTTCACACTAAAAGTTAGTTTTCTATAAGGAATAGATCCAGGGATCACCCTAATATTTTTTTTCAATAGAATATTAGATGAAACCTACTAAGCATCAAAATTTGAAGGTATAGTAGAGGTTTTGTAGATAAAGTAATATTTTTAAGACCTAGTGTGTTCACCTAGACTGCCCATGGTTGTTCACATGAGTGGTGAATGATTTCTTAAAGTTTGGTATTAATTCTGGTCACATGAACCAGGTGATGTGAGGAAAAGTATCCACTCCCATGACTCTGGGAGTTATTTAACCAGTATTTTGAGGTGAAGTGGTTTTAAAAGTTATATCTTAAGATGTGTTATCACTATCTCCAAGTTCAAGAGGTGGATGTACCAATCATGGATTCCTCTACCTGTTGTGGTTTCTTTGGGTTCTTGGTGATATCCTTTAGTGTGTTGAATTACCCAGTGGAGTTCACAATACTTATGAGTCAAATCCTTAACCTTTCTTGGGTTGGTTTGTGTTATTCTCTTGCAATGGTACCATCATGTACTCAGTGTTAGAGTTAGAGAATACAAGATATAGGAGGTTGGTACAATTGATGGTTGTGAAGTGGGTGCATTTCATCCTGGGGTGGATGAGTACTACCTAGAAAATGACAGGAGTCCTTTATGGAATAATAACAATAGTCTTTGATGTTTAACAAGTATATAAACTATTCTGAGATATCTCTACTTGTAAAAGATCACAATGATTTTTCTAGGATTAAAGGATATATATAAGGATCATATTCATTTTTTCCTATTGTTTAATTGGGTTAGCATTGTTTTGTACCTCTTAACCTCATAACCATATTAGTTTTGGTTTCTTGTGTTCCACACATGTCGTAGTTGGGTAGGTATATTCCCAAATAACTAGATGATATCGACCTAGGTAAGTTAGGCCATGAGAGTGGAATTTCCTTTTTCATGGAGTTGGCTTCATTTAGGACCACCATAGAAAAACCCTTCAGGATCAAGTGTTTTCCTTGGGTGTGTTTTTGTTATATGTATAGGAAATCATCGAGGAAGTTCATGGGAGAAGGAGACCCAGTTGAGAGATCAGTATCTCCTCCTTTTTGCATAGTTTTTTCTTAACAAGTTTAAAAAATTCTGAAGAATGAACTAATTAGAGGAAATATTTTACCTTTTATGGATTTGAAATATATTGATAATTATTTTCGAGGATAGGCGTTGAGATGAAACGTGATTCCAAAGGTCGGTGAGACTGAAATTAAATTTATAAAAATATTAAATATGTTTTATATCACACACACACAATTTTTTAGACATAATTGAATATCTCTTGAACTGATTCTAAGATAGAAAAATTGATAGCATAGTTTAGTTTGGAATGTGTGGTTTACCCATGGCGTGACCCGATGTTGGTTAGTTCCAGAAATTCGGTTAAGATAGTAGTTGGCGTGTATGTTTAGTTAAAATAAATAAATAAATAATTTTATTTTAAATTTCATTATTAAAATACTCTATGAATATCCTATTATGGTGGTTTATTAATGTTTATCCACATCACCCTTTCCAGATCTATGAGGATTAGGACAACGTTATCCATTGGTGGATCGGGATCAGAGAGCGATGAACAATTGGATTGAGGATAATCATGAGATGAATTAAAAACATAGTGAGATCATCACATTAATAATTAGTAGATATGTTCCTCCCTAACGATTAATTCATAATAAAGAGTTTCCTCTTCAATTATAGTTTTTTCCATTTTTATTAACTATTTGAGTATGGATTCATATCTTCTTTTTTGGTCATTCATTATCTTCCCTTCGCAAGAGTTTGTTCAATAATTTGACTTTTATAAATTAATTATTTATTTTTTTATTTCATATTTTCACCCATGATTATATGAATATTGATCATTTTATAAGATCTTATCATCCATTAATTATAATAGTATTAGTGTTATGGGCCTTTATCAATCAACAATTGGCACTCATCATTGGTAATTGATCAACCAGTAATTCAATGATATCCATGAATACTGATCATTGTGTATTATTTCTTTGACATAATGGATCATGGTCATGAGAATGGATTTAGATTTTTGAGACATAATGGAGGCAAGATGATTATTATGAAAACTAAAAATTGGACCAGGTATTAGTGGTTACAAAGTCGGATTCAAAATATCTCTTCGGAGGAGCATCGATTGATGTCTCTGAGCAATGAGTGGTCATAATCCTACCACCGGTGATGATGGTGTCTGGTGTTATTGTTGATACCAGGGTTCCCATAACCCATGACATACAGTTTATAAGGATAAAATTTAAGGATGATTTTATGATAAATAATGGCCATAATCTGATTTCCAACCATCCATTGAGGGTAGTGCATTTTATTATTATTTTTAATAATAATAACTTTTGAAAATTATTATTATTATTATTATAAATTAATAACAATAACAATAATAATAATTATATTATTATTATTATTATTATTGGAAGATGATAGTGGGGAGCCTAGAATGAGGGAGGTAGAAGAATTCATGTACTTATTCTACACATCTTGGGAAGTGGATGGAGGATTTTGGTAATTATATTATTATTAATGTTAATAATTTTATAAAAAAGAGTGAAAATATAAAAGAGTTTTTTTCCTAGGGCGTGCGCTTTAGGCATGATGGTGGGATTTCATCCCCATTTTATTTTAAATATTAATGATAATAATATAAAAAAATAAAAATAATAAATGAGGATATAGGGTTGTGTTGTGGAATGAGGCATGGAGAAGGATAGTTAACTTACCACTTGGCTATATGTGGAAATAAAGAGTTATCTGAGGAGCTAATAATAAATTAAATGGTATTTAAATTTTTAAAAAGAAATTAATAAAGCAGTAGTTATGTGGACCCATGTAAGTATAAGGGGAAGGTTTGTGCATAAGTTTCATCAATTTGAATTATTTTTTATAATAATAATAATATAAATTATTATTATTATATTTTTGAAACCTTGATTTGGTCATAGCTTCTCTGTATGATATCAGATTGATGAGCTGTCTATGACATTGAGACCCAAATATTGAGATGATAATTTCAAGACCAGTATTGGATATTTAATTCAAACTCATGGATTGGGTCCAAAAATCTCCCAGTTATAATAACAATAATAACAATATTATTATAGAATCTAGTATCTGACCTAATTATTTCATACCATGTTTGAATGAAGAAATGTTTATGGCATCATCATTATGGTTTTGAGGCTATGAATTCAAGTCCAATTTGGGGTACCTTTTTTTGGACATGTGACTTAGACTCACAAATCCACATATGTTAATGTTATGAAAAAATGCATTTTTTCATAGGGTGTCTAATTTATGAAAGTGAATAACTAATCTCAAATGTTTTCACGTTAGGATCACAAGAGTGTGATTCATTTTTCCATTCATGGAAATTTATAATAACATATCATTGGTTTGAATTATTCTTCAGTCGGACCAATTATGAGCCTCAAACATTTATCTGTATTTTTTTAGATACATCGTTTACTCTGCAATTATAAACACTAAAAAAAATTTGATGTTTTTCAATGGTTTAGTAAAATGACAGCAAAAAAATTGAAATGATTTCATGGAGGTTTTTCAAAAATCACCTCTAAATATTATATTTTTATTAAAAAAAGTCATGTCCCCCTGACCTCGACTCCCTTAAGCTCCCCCTCCCTCCCAACACTGAGCTATAACACTACTGAGATTCCCCCCTCACTAGTGTTTGGGTATCTCTTAGGCCCTCTGAGGATGAACCCCCAGATCCCTTATCATGTTGTGGTCACATCCCCTTGACTGGTCACCCCTTCTTTTCCCTTTCCTGATCCATCACCCTTTCCCTCTCCCTCTCCCTCCCAAAAGTCATTACATTCACTCAACCCCATGTAGTAGATGTGGTCAATAATGAGCCCCCAAATCCTTTTCCTTATTGGTAATCCCTCTTTTATTGGTATTTCTTTCTTCCCCCTTCTTCTGTTTCCCCCTCTCTCAATTTCCTATGAATTATTTCTTATTTTTCAGTTTATTTGAACCATTATTAGTGAAAATAATGGAAAAAGATAGGTTTCTCAATGAGAAAACCATTATATTTAGAATCAACAGTTATTTATTTCTTTATTCAATGTGATAAATGATTTAATTATGTAAATTATTTTATTTATAGATTTCATGTTAATGGATTATAATTATCTCTTGAAACTCACTTGGATCAAATGATTTTCTTTTTTTTTTGATCCTGTTTTTTATTAAAAATCTTTATGTACATGATTTTTTTTATGATCTTTTTGAAAAATAAATTGATTATTTAAGAGATATTTTTAATCTACAATAATTTCAAATGAAGATGTCCATGTGTTTTAATGATTTTTTTTTTAAAAATGGTCTCTTTCACTTTCTTATATTTTTTCTAGGTTACAAGGAATATTTGAGAGACTTTGATGTTATTTTTATGATTTGTTTTTTAGAGAGGATTTAGTAACTAAAAATCTTTAAAAAAATTAAAGGAAAATTTTCATTTTATAAAGGGAATTTTCTGATGTAAATAGATCCTTGAATTGTGTCTATTCTTTTGGGTTGTATAAATGAATACAAATTTCACAGTTTGGGGACTTGATTTTATATATATCATTCTATATGAAAATGAGATTTTTCTAATATGGTTGAATTTTTTTTATGTGATTCAAGTGGAGTAGTGGTGTCTTCGGTCATGTAAATTTTTGTTTAATTTGTTTGATTAAATTAAATTTAATTAACTTCTGATATTTCTAGTACATTATAGTGTATTTTTGTTTTCTGTTTATTTTTTTATATCTAGTCTCAATCCATTTATGTTAGACTTTTATTGGTATTAGTATTCTTGATTTATTATAATTATATTAGGTTTTCATTGATTCATCTCACATGATACTACATCTCTGATGGTAATATTTTTAATGAGGTTTAATTAATTTATTATTTGGCTAGATGCATTCAATTTAGTTAAATTATTTTATGTTTTTATATATTTTGGATTTTAATAAATACTAATATGTGTTTAAACCATATAGAGGGGTCAAGAAGATTTGATTACATCGATTTTATATCTTAAACAGATTAAATGGATACTTGAAAATGAAGGTATGTATCTATGAAGTTCAATTAATATTTTCAAATTATTTTTAGGATGCCTCACCTAACTTGGTTTCCAATTAGCCTTTTTGAAAAAAAATTATATGGGGTATTTTATAACATAAATAAATAATATACACCATTTGAAAACTATATACCCAACTATGAAAAGTTACAACCCCATTCATCAAAACAAAAAGTTAGGGTACTTTGTTTTACTACCCCATTTTATTTACTTTTGTACCTAGAATTTAAAATAAGTTTATTAGAAAAATAAAGGTAATATAATGTATCAATGATTACTTTATCAATGGAATTAAATATTTTCTATAATTTTCCTTTTTACTTAAAATCGTAATTTCATAATATAAATAATTTTTACTACAAAAAAAATTTAAAAACACAATGTGATTTATAAAATGTATATAGGGCGTTTCTATACTAGAAATTAATTTTATATTTTTTTGACTAAACATGATTTATAAAGTTGTATTTCATATATTTTATCAATTTTAGTTCCATATATATCAGTTTTATAGGTGTATGTCATCATAATAGATATTTTATTTCTTGATTGTGATTGCGATTTTGAGTTATTGATATTTTCATTATATTTTATATTATTTTAATGACTGATTTTAGTGATTTTACACTTCAATACATATCTAGAATATAATTGTTTATGAGTTAAACTCATATTATAAATCCAAAATCCCATTTTATAAATAAATATGTTGTTTTCATCATGGAAATCAATAACCATGAGGTGGCTTCTGATTTGGTTTGGAATTTTTAATTTTTCATGTCAAGTTATACAAATGAGTTATTATTGAATATCATTAATTAATTGGGATGTATTGTAATAGGTGGAGATATATCATATTTGTGATTTACATGGTGTGTTTATTAGACAACATATCATGATTTTGTGATTCTTTTTATAGAATCTATAAAACATTTTATTTGAAATCTTGTATAACATAGTGGTAAATTAAGAGATAGATGTGATAGTAGTTAATATTATGCATTGGATATTATTTCATGGTGTTCCATGGAAAAATGAAATTAATAAAACAAATGGGGTATGAATTGTTTTGATTTTAATTTTATTTCCTTTAAATAAATGAATTCCATGGAGGAAGAATTTCAGTGATCCAAGTTGACTCTCAGTTGAAATTCCCTTGGAAACACCAATAGATGATGATACATCAATCATCCTCCCTATAGAATCCATGACACCATCCATCTGCCGCTCTTTATAATCTCTCACACCCTTTATTCTGTCAGTGTCTAACACACCCTCCATCAGCATCCCACCATCATCTGATATAATGGCTCTTGATTCAGCTACTTTAGTAGTGAATGAATAGTCATCTCATTGGGATATTAGTTGTTGATGGTTATAGGAAAAAAATTTAATGTGAATATATTTATTGCACTTTTTTACTACTAACTATTATTTTCCTAAAATATGTAATAAAATTAACTATCAAGAGAAATATAAATAGTTTTGATGTCTGGAATTTGAAAGGAATGAAGATAGTTGTCCCCTTTAACTGTTATGGGGTCCCCACTAATTATTTTGTAGGATTACTTGGCTAGATTCTATCCCAGCTGGTGGTGGAGTCAGTTACCCTTCCTGTTTCCTATGTAGATTAGATTCATGTGCCACAGACTTGGGAAAATGTTGTTTTTGATTCATAGATAAAGGAAATTTCAATAAGTAATGGTTTAATTGAAAGTAATTATGTTATTAAATTATAATATTTTAAAAATGAATCGCTTAGTATATATAATTTTCCACTTTACTACTCTTGATATGATCATACAACAGTAGACATTGAAAAATTTAGGTAAGAAATGGAAGGATTTTAAATGGAGGTTATGGAATGAATTCAATGATACTTCATTGAGTGGTCAAGATCTATATGATAAGGTAACTGAAGGGGTACCTATAGAGCAAAGTAAGGTTTTTGTTAATAACCATCATCATTATAAGAACATGGTATTGAAATAAATATTATTATATTAATATAATTTTACATGTATAAATGAATATGACAAGTATATGAAATTTTATACATTACCATTAAATTACATGTTATTCATTTTAGGATGTTTCAAGGAAAAATGCATCATGTTCAGATAAAAAAATCATCTATCACACTGCTGGGTCAAAGATTTTTTCCAGGAATAGATCTAATCAGGTAATATTTTCATAATATTAAATATTTATAAAAATTATATCTATTTAATTTATTAAATTGTTTATTTATCTTTCCTTAATTTAATCAAAGAATTTAGGGCACCAAGTCTATTGAACAGAACTATTGTTGGATGTTCATACAAAATCAGATGGGAGTTATGTTTATGAGTCTGATATAGAAGTTGGGGTAAAAATTCTTCTTCATTAAAATAATTTATTATCAGTTTTCACTATGTTAATATGAATTGATTAAAATATGAATTTCATCAAATATGAATGATATTTATTTATAAGAAAAAATAAAATAACTATGGGATTCCAATCCCACACAATCATTCTCGATCTCCTAGGATAACCCTGTTGGTCAAGTCTGGGGGATGGAGCATCCTAGTTGAGTGTGCGGGATGTGTTTGGGACTATTAACATATGAGGTATTTGGAAGACCATATAGGATTATGGAAGTATCTTCTCTTAGTTGTAGTGATTCCTTACCTTGATATGGACAGAGGTAGTTTGTTGCAATGAAAATCAAAATTCCGGAATAGGGGGATCATATAATGATTCAATATGAAAAGGTTGATGCACTGTAGAAAGAATTGATTGAATTATATTAGAAGATGAATGGATCAATCCCTATTGATATTGCATCGATGAATGGTAGTGAGGAGTAAAATCATAAAACTTTAAAATAATTTATTATACAAACATTTATTGGTTTGAATTTTAAATTTAAATATAAAAAGTGTTTAATTTTCAACACAATTTTCATGTAGGTGCCGATAGTAGCAAGTGGATATTGAGATGGAGATGGAGAGGATGTTGATGAATTTTCATCTGGTAGTGACTAGGGTTCACTATGGATTTGGTGATGATTTTTAACTAAATATATGATGGAGTCTTGAAACATTTCATTGATAAGATTTTTTTATCTTAACAATTGATGGTCAAACAATAATTCTTCTCAATAGACTTTTGTAACCTGAAAATAAAATTTATATGATATGAAATTTCTTATTTATAATAATGTTATAGAAATATTCCTTCATGAATTATGTATTTTCTTTAACATGTTATCCATTTAATTCTATAAGGATTTACACCACTTCAAAAATCCTGATGTTATTCCAAAAAAATGTTTGGATATTATTGGGTTATATCAGATTTTTCTATGGCACATATTAAACTCAAGGTATGCTTCATAAAATCTGGGAATTTGATCATAGAATTTCCTTCCCTTTTGTTTCTACAATAATTTTAGCACAAAATTACCACTATAACACTATCTTTGATAATCATTTTCATATTTTTAAGATGAAATGTTCAACCTTTTACTTGGATGTTGATTCATTTATTTCATCACCCATTATTTAAAATGATATATAAGGGTAGTCATGGATTATTTATAGATTTTGTCCTTTTCCATGATTACCTACACTTCATTAATATGTTCATTAATTATATCACATTGCTCACTCATTTTCTGGTTCATTTTTGGATGGTTTCTAATAAATCTCTAATGATATTAGAACATCTTCCACCTATGAATTTCAGTAACTATACTTCATTTTTCATGGTTAGAATATATTCTTGTTTATTTCACCAATAATATCTAGATTTACCACATGACATAGAACCTATTGGATATAATACAACTTGTATGAACCAAATACCCCATTGGGCTCTCAATTGTTTTTAGTGGTTTTGAATGATTTTATATAGTGATTGATAAAATGTAATATTTTATAAATTATTTCCAAGGGATATAGGCTTATTCTATGTGTTTTCTAAAATAGAAGAAGGGGTTTTATGTGGATTATTATTGTTTAATCAATGTTTTTGTTTTCAAATACGCTCATGTGACATTGTTAATGTCTTTAGTTGTTGTTTGATATCGGTTCTTATTTATTGTGGACTTTTAGTCATTTATTTTATTTTATCCCTTGGTTTTAATGAGTGTATTAATATGTATTCCATATTAATCTCTTTGGTGCTTCCAATGAATATTGATATATATATATATATATATATGTGTTAAAAGTAATGAATCTGGTTTGGTTTAGAGATTTCCAACTGATTTTTTTTCTTGTTCGACTATATTATAGAATTAAATTTTGTAGTTATTTTTTTTAAAAGTGATATACAATAACAGGTTTACCAATTTACATATATATATATATATATCAAATTAATGTTTAGTAGTTGTTTATACCGCTAATATATTAGGTTGAAATTTTTTTAACGGTGGTTTTTACATCTTTAGAGGCAGTTACTACTCCAAAAAATGGAAATAATATTTTGATGATTTAAACTAACACTATACTCTCGACATTTATCGAGAGAATAAATCACCACTAAACAAAGTTTATATGATGATTTCCAGAAACCAACACTAAATGGTTGGAAGTGACGTAAGTTTGATGCCGATCCCAACCATAGCGGTGGTTTTTGGAAACTGTTTTAGAACACATATGGAGGTGGATTAAACCATTAATGTTAGTTGATTTTGTTGTAGTGAAAGGCACTTTCAGAGGTACACAAACACGACCAAGTACCTGGCTATATCTATGTACACGACTAGGTAGCAGTGCCAGACCACACATATTGTGGACCCCCTTACATGTCGTATACTCTTATATGAAACTTATACCTCTCATATACCCTTCATTTTGAAATGGATTTTTCCTACAAACAACCTATCCTTTGTTTTTTTCTCATAGAATAGAATGGGGGCCTCTTTAGTGGATTTTAAAATACAATGAAAGATGTTTTAAGTGTTGCACTTTTTTAGGCGTCGGTTGATAACAACATTGATTGGGAAATATAATCTATGAGAGGTTGGGGTTAGAAATAATTGTATTATACAAGGGGGGAGGGTCCCCCATATACCTCTATCTATAAAATGAGTGGTACCCCCTGACAGACTAGGGAATAAGTCCTCAATATACCTAGTGGTATCCCCCTCACGGACTAGGAAGTAGGTCCTCAATCTACTAATTGGAACCCCCTAACAATCTAAGGTGTGGGTCCTTTATCTACTAAGTAGTACCCCCTGATAGAGTAGAGAATGGGTCCTCTATCTACTGAGTGGTACCCCTTGAAAAAATAGGGTGTGGGTCCCCTATCTATCGATTTGTACCCCTCCAACACACTATGGTGCATGTCCTCTATTTACTTAGTAGTACACCCAGACACCCTAGGGTATGGGTGGTTGAGTGAATAAGGTTTCTGTTTGAATATTACATTCCTCTATGTTTTGAAAATCACAAACACTTTATCTTAAGATAAATCATATTTCCCTAAGGATAATTTTCTTTAGGAATGCTTCCCTTCTCTAAGGAAAATTTTATCCTTACATTTATTTTTACTGTCTCATTTTATAGTCTCTATAAATCAAACTCATTTTATTTCTAAATAAAAAATTTGTATTTGTATCTAAAACCTCGAAATCATATAATTCCATGGATATAGAGTGTTTTGTTTTCATACACCGAATTCTCTAAAATTCAAACTCTAAATTCTCTCAAATTCAGACTCCAAGTTCATTAAAATCCAGACTCCAAATTATATGAAATTCAGAATTGGAATTCCATGAAATTAAGACTCCGAATTCTTAGAAATTAAAACTCTGAATTCCTCATAATTCAGACACTAAATCACTCAGAATTCACACTTGGAATTCCTTATAATTCAGACTCCGAATTCCCTAGAATTCAGACTCCAAATTACTCAGAATCCAGACTCTGAATTTCTCAGAATTCAGACTCCAAATTCATCATAATTCAGACTCCAAATTCCTCATATTTGAGACTCATGTTTCTTTAGAATTCATACTCTGAATTCCTCATAATTTAGAATCTGAATTACTCCGAATTTAGACTCCGAATTCATTAGAATTCAGACTCCAAATTCTTCAGAATTTAGACTCTGAATTCATTAGATTTCAGACTCTACAATCTATAGAAGTCAGATTCTGAATTCTTTGTAAAACAGAATCTGAATATCCATGTCTTATATATTCTGATTGTTTATATGATTATATTCTGAATTCTATTTTTCTTTAGACTACAAAAATTACAAATTTTTTTAAGCAACTTCATTTTCCTAACACATGTAATTATTATAAAACAATGTCATACAATATGTTTCTAACTAACCGTTGTTTGAGTGACACATGTATATGTCCCTATATGATTTAAGGAAAAATATGATATTTGGGTTAGGGATCCGACCACTAGCATTTTTTTATAAACTGGAACTCATTTGAACAAGATAAATACCATTCTATCAATCTAGAGATTTCATGTTGTGATGTGATTTCTAGAAAGACTCTCATGCATTGTGCAGATCTAAACATCTTGTTCAGCTTGCTTTGTGCGACTCTGATTTTTGCTGAGTACAATCGATGGATTCTGGGGATAGAAAGATAGAGGTGCTGACTACCTTAAAGATGGAGAGATTACAGGGATAACAAGACATATTATGATATTCCTATCAAGGGCTTACCCTGGTGTGGGTAAGATAGAATTTTTTGATTGTATAAATCAAGGGAAATTTATACAAGGTTTTTGGATACACTACTCCTGGGGTCAAAATATTTCATACATGTTACTTTTTTTTGTTTGAAGTTTTTATTTCTGATTTATTTTGATAATGGAAGAAAGTATAACTTTCTTATAATTTCTTTTACTTTACATACTCTCATAAATAAGATTCTATACACTTTAAGGTAGAATCATCCTTTAAGAAAATTGTTCTCAAGTTTCATTTAGGGATTCATATTTCCAGAATATAAGAAAGTATATTTTTTAAAACTAAAAGTGGATTTTTGAATTTACCTTGTTTGACTTTGTTGAACATAGTTTTCCTTAAGGTTAAAAACTAATATTTTTAAATTGACAATTCACCCATCTTGTAATTGAGAATCTACATACAATATTTCAATCCTACAATTGGTATTGGAGAAGGTATCTGAAATAATTATACTCATATATATGATTTCATGCTCAAATTTTACTTGTTCTAAATTTTTATTGTAACGACCCAAAGTTTAATTAAGGTAAATCCATCTTAATCTACTTAAATGTCTCTTTATGTTTATATAAAATGTCAACTTTCTTGGTTTTATGTTAAGAATTTTGACCATTGATAATATAGTCGTTGAACAGTGATCACATGATTAGTATAAATATAGGACTTTAAAAAATCTAATTTACTCAGACAAAGGAAGCGATGGCCTCATCCAGTAGAATTGCCCCATACGAAGCCCATTTTTCAGAGCTTGGAAAAGAGGTGGCATCCTTGGGCTTTGCTCATGACCAAGCCCAAGCTGAGCTTCACCATGTCAAGCTCTAACGGGACCGTCTACGTGAAAAGTGGAAGTTGATAGAAATTACCACTTGAGCGATGTTATCCGAGCCACCCCAAGAGTTTGTCACCATCGCACACCTTAAAATTAGGTCTTATGTGGCTGTTTTAAGGGGTTATGTAACAAATAAGTAGTACTATGTTCATGTACATTATTTTTGTATATAATAATGATTATAACTTCTAGTCCTTTTTGATACATTGTAAATAGTTTTTAAGGTACAAATGGTGTTTTTAGTTATTATTTAATTAAGAAATATATTTTATTAAATTAAGGTATTTTTGAATTAAATAATATTTTTAATAAAATAATAATATTATTATTAAATTAATTTTTATTAAATATAAATGATCTTATAATTTTATGAATGCAGTTATAATTTTTATTAAGGTTTGAAATCCATTTCTGTCAAAACCCGTGAATTTTCGATAAATGTCAGTTTTTATGTTAAAAGTGAAAATTAACATATTTAGAAAATTATTTAGATAAAATAAATGTTATTTCTGGAATCAGGACGTCTAAATTATCCAATGGTGAATTTTTCATAATTTTCTGAGACAGTCAAATTTTTGGGTAAAAATTAAATACCGTTTAAATATATAATGTGTTTTATGCCATCATAATGACGCAATAGTGATGTAATAAAATACTATAATCTTTATGTTCAGAAAATATATATTTTAGCATTAAAATAATGTGATTTTTTGTTTTTTTGACTTACTTTTCAAAGAATTAATGGACCCCTCAAGACTTATTCAACACCTTTCCTTTTTAAATTAATTTCCATGGGAGTGTGACTCACCTCTACATAAGCAACCCTAATATTTTAATAATTTAGGACTTTGGCCTTATAAATTATTGTTTTACTATTCCCTTTTCCAAAAACTATGGGCAAAAACCATGGGATGGTTTGTGGTTTGGATTAATTTAATGTAAGGGGACCCAAACCTAAATAATAAAGAATTCCCTCACCTTTCCTATATAAACCCACCCAAGCTCCCACATCCTCCTCACTCAAAGCCCTTTTAGTTCGTCCAACCTCTACCCAAATCTCTCTAGAACCCTCCCAAGGTTTCCCAAGCTCCCAAGAAGCCTCTCAAAAGCCTCTCTCTAGCCTTTGGAAGCACACTTCCAAGTAAGGGTTTTTTCTTCCTTTCTCATTTTTTTCAATTTTTCCTTAAGTTGTTTTTCCATTTTAATTTCAATTATGAATGTCGGGGTATGGTTTAGAACCTCCCTCATACTGCCCTCTTTTTGTTTGAATGATTGGATACCCCTTTCTCTCTCATTAAATTCCTCCCATGTACACCCGTTACTATGCCGAAATTCCGAAAGGAACTTCTCTCTCCTCTTTTACATTCAAGCAATAATTTTGTATCATGAATCTAAATTCCATTACGATTGTTGGGACATGTATCTATATGACCTACTTACTTTCCATTACATGTAAATATTATGAGTAACCCCTTTATCTCTCATCAACCATTTTTATGAATTCTTATGTCACATCGTTACGCTGCCAAAATCACACCGATTTTCTAAGCCAATGTCATTGTGTAGTGAATACCATGCCCATTTCTCCATCAAGGGTATTCACCTTTATGCACATTTAATTATTGATTATAATGTTTCATGTATTAATTACACATTCCTTTATCATGGAATAAATGATTATGTTTAATGAATCCATGTTTTATGATCCATGTGGCACACTTATACATGAAATGAAATGTTTAAGAAGGGTGCCCCCTTATAGCGCTCCAATGCATTGGGCAAAGAATAGTATCATGATACGTCATGTGCAATGAGTGTTGACTCATGCTAATTCTAGTTCAACGAGGGTTTACTCGTGCTTCATGTGCAATGAGGATGTACTCATGCTCTATGTGCAACGATCCTTGGCTCATGCTAATTCCATGTTAAGTGTTGTTGTCACATTTCCATGTTATGATTATCATGATTTATCATGACTTTATGTTCATGTTTCTCTTGTGCTCTATTGATATGCCTAATGTCTAACATGAATTGTACTCCTCATGTTATTCCATGTGTATTCCATTACTGGGCTTTATAGCTCACCTTTTCTTATGCATGTCCTCAGGTTATCCCATGCAATGCTAAGTACGAGGGAATGTAGTGGTCATGTAAAGGAAGTTTTCAATAAAGATGTTGTATTTCATGTTTTAAGTTTTTATGTAATGATCCTAAGCCCTAAAGACACTAAAACTCTCGATCTTATTTGTTGTATCAAGTCAATTTTTATGTAACAAATCATGTTTAAGTTTGTATTAAAAGCAGGGTTGCCATATTTATAGTTTAACTTTTCTTGTTCATGATTTGCTTAATGATTTTTATCTTTGTTTATAAAAATTTTATATTAACAAGTTCTTTTGGAAAAGATATTTTCTAATAGATTGGAAGGTATGAATATTTGTTATATTGATAATCTAAATACCACCAGACCACCAATTTTTGATGGTAATGATTATGAGTACTGGAGAGACAGAATGAAAACCTATGTCATTTAAACTGGATTAGAAAAAAAAATGCTTATAGGTGACTAAAAAATTCTAGACAAGGAAGTTGGAACCTTTACCCACCATGAAAAATCAGAATAACAATTAAATTAAAAGGTGTGAAACACATATTTTTGTTCCTTGACTAGGAACTTATATAATCAAGTATCTTCTTGTGAAGCTTTGAACTACAACTAGAAGAAACTTGATGTTACACACTTTGGAACTTCAAAAGTGATTGAGACTATAAGAGCTATGTTGAGAGTAGAATATCATGGTTTTCTATTTCTTTATGGGGAACATATTTGCAAGGTTCACCAACAATTTATGACCATTATCAGAAGTCTAAAATATATGGGAGAGAAGGGTCTTGATGATGAAGATTTTGTGGACAAGATAATTGACATAATTCCAAATAAGGGGAAATAAAAAAGGACAAATATTGATGCAAATAGGAAAGTTTTCCAACATTACTATTAATGAACTTTTTGTAACCCTTATTCAACATAAGACTAGAATAAAAAGAGATGCTGATATGAGTAAGAAAAAGAATGAAAATATTAGTGTATCCTTTACTACAACTAAATTCATGACTCCGGAAAGGGTTACAGGATCTAAGTCTGATAAATTAACTATTCTATCTAAGTCAAGTAAAAGTGAACATTATGAAAATGAGTTAGCTAATCTTGATCAAAGTGTAAACAATATAGTGGAAAATAAAGACTTTTAGTATATATATAATAATAATGAAATAAAGGAAAAGAATGAAATGGAATTCACTTGTTATGAATATAAAAGAGCTGAATATATTAGGCCAGATTTACCCATGCTTAAGAGAAAATACAGGAAGGAAAATAATTCATAGGGAAATAGGGAGAAGTATTACAAGGATAAGGGTAAGAGAGTTTTTAAAGAAAACGACACCTAGAGTGCCATTAGTGGTGAATCTTTTGATGAATCTTAAGATTATGAATCTTTTGGTCATAATAATATTGGTCTACTAACTAAACTACCCTTTAAGAATCATTGTCTTATGGATAAGGTACACACTACTAAATCCTTAACCAATATGACTTTAAATGAAATTTTTTCTAATGATTAATATTATGAACCTTTAGTTGATGAATCTTCTTCATCATAAGATAATACCTTAACTTCATTTGAATAAGTATCTATATTTTCTAAACTTATTAAAAATAAAAATTATGAGATAAAAAATATGTTAGAGAAAGAGAATTATAGAATTTATCTTTTAACTAAAGAATTATTATATATTTGTAATGATCATGATCAAAAAACTTTTTACTTTCAAAGTGTTTCTAATAACCTGAAGGAAGTTAATTATGAGAAGGATAAAATTTATATGGTTAATTGAAATGTTATTTCTAAGAAAAATATTTTAGAGGCTAACTCTACTTCAAAAAATAATAACCTTGAGAACAATAACATGGTTATTAAACTAAAGTCGGAAATATTTTCCTTAAGGAAATTCCTATCAAACATTACATCTATAAAGGATATCATTGACAAGATGTATTCCCTATTTTTTACTTTATGTAATCATTCTGGATTTGGTCGTACTCATTTGAAACCTATTTTTAGTAATAATTATTTTGTTCCCGAAAGTTCCCTATTTTTTACTAAATGTCATTATGGTGGAAATTTGGATAAACAAATTTCTCTAAAAAATAAATCATTAGGTTTTCATAAAGCTTATTTTTTTAAGAAAATGTGGATTCTTAAAACCATACATTCTGAAATTTACAAATCTATGAATGTTTGGATTATGAAAGTAAAACACTTATATTTTTACAAAAATAAATAAATCACATGTAGAAATACATTGTATACATATAGAAGATGTTCCCAACATATGACTGGTAACAAAAACGTCTTTGAAAATATTATCAAGAAGAGAGGAGGAAAATTAACTTTCAGAGATAATGCTCAGAGAGAAATTGTCCGCACATGTAACATTGTTCTTCTTGAAAAAACAATGATTTTAAATGTTTTATTTGTTAAAGGTACTAAGAAGAACCATATTATCATAATCCAATTATGTGATGATAGTTACCTTGTAAATTTTAGGAATGAAAAATTCCTTGTACACAATTCCAAATAAGAGCCTATTCTTTCTGACCATAGGCAAGAGATTGTATACACACTAAACATAGAAGACCTTAGGATCCAATCTATACATTGCCTTAGTGCAATGGAAGATAAATCTTGGTTATGGAATAGAAGGTTAGGACACTGTAACCTTGGGAATATATAAAAACTCTCAATGAAAATAATTGTTAAGGATCTACCAGAGCATAGATTTGATTCATTAAGTGATTGTGATCCCTGTCAAAATGGAAATAAACATAAATCATGTTTTAAATCAATTGGTGAAGTCTCAACATTGGATTCATTACAATTAGTTCATATGGATCTTTGGGGTCTAACATAAACTAGAATTATTGGATGTAAATATTATGTATTTTTTTAGATGATGATTACACTAGATTTACGTGGGTCTATTTTCTAATAATTAAATATGTAGCATTTTCTTTTTTCAAAACTTTTAAAGACCAAGTTAAAAATGATAAAAAATTTCCTTTGAAAACTATTCAATGTGATCATGGAGGAGAATTTCAGAATTCAGATTTGGATACTTTTTGTATTAAAAAAGGCATTACTCATACCTTCTCAGCTCCAAGAACTCCTCAAAAAAATATTTTTGTTGAAAGAAGAGATCGAATTATTCAAGAGATAACTAGAATCATGTTGAGTGAATATTCTATTGCAAAAAAATTTTGGGTTGAAGCTTATATTACTGCTTATTATACTATAAATTGAGTTTTAATCATACATTTTCTTAACAAAATAGCTTATGAATTATGGACCGGTATAAATCCTATATTTTATTACTTTAATTTATTTTGTTGAAAAGTATTCATCGTGAATACTAAATATAACTTACATAAATTTTCACCCAAATCTGATGAAAACAATTTCCTAGGCAACTCCAAAATTTCTAATGTTTATATAGTTTTCAATAAAAATACTTCTCTTGTTGAAAAAACAATGAATCTTAAATTTTATGAAACTTATTCTTTTTTTAAAAAAAACCCCAACCTACTTCCTTAGATGTGTTTTTAAAAATTGATTGTCAACATTTGATAAAATACTCTTATGATAAGGAAAATTCTCAAGAAAATATTTCTATAGAGTTTACCCTAGTATATTTTCTATCATATGTTGATGAACATGTTTTAAAAAACCTAAATTAGTTGTATCTTAAGAATCATCCCAGTTATAGTGTCATTAGTGAAGTAAATCAACCTGTAAGTACTAGAATTTCTTTAAAAAATGAAGTAGAACATCTAGAATTTATTTTTTATTAGACCCAAAATTAATTGGTAAATCTTTAGGTGATGATTATTGGATTAAATCCATGCAAGATGATTTAAATTAATTTGAAAGGAATAATGTCTGGACCATGGTTGAAAGACCTAAGTAAACCTCTATAATTGGATTAAAATGGATCTCCAGAAATAAGTGTGATGAAAATAGAATCATAGTAATAAATAAAGCTAGATTAGTTGTTAAAGACTATAATCAACAAGAATAAATAGACTATGAAGAAACCTATACTCTTGTAGCTATAATTTAATCTATTCGCATTTTACTTGACTTTGCAGCATTCATTAATTCCAATCTTTTGAAATAGATGTGAATTGTGCTATCCTTAATGGATATGCCCAAGAGGATGTTTATGTTGAACAAACTCCTGGGTTTGAAGACAAAAAACATCCTGAACTTGTTTTCAAACTTACCAAAGCATTATATGGACTTCAACAAGCCAGTAGATCCTTGTATGATAAATATATAGTATTTTTTGTTACAAAACAATTATTTGAAGGGAATTGTTGATCCAAATTTTTATTAAATAAGGATATGAAAAATGTTTTGATTTTTCAAATTTATGTTGATTACATTATATTTTATTCAACTCAGCAATCATTGATTGATTTGTTTGCGAATCTAATGAAATATGAGTTTGAAATGAGTATGATGGGTGAGTAAACATTTTTCTTAGATTTTCAAATTTCATAAAAACTAGAAGGATCTTATATGTCACAACATAAGTATATTAATGATCCTATTAAAATGTATTGATATGACAACAATAATATTATAAGTACTCCAATTGGTACCTCAAATTCTCTTGATCTTGATGATGCTGGAAAACCAGTAGATCAAATATCATTTAGAGGTATGATGGGATGTTTACTATACTTGAAATATATTCATCCATAATTATTTTTTTTAGTATTCTTATTTAAAAGATATCAATCAAATCTAATGGAATCTCATTTAAAATTAGTGGAATGAATTTTCCACTATTTAAAGAGAACTATGGATTTAGGACTTTTATATACTTCTATAAATGATTTTATTTTAAAAATATTTTTCGGATGTTGATTTTGGTGGATGTAGAATGGATAGAAAATGTATATTTAGAACTTTTCATTTCTTAGGAGATTCATTAGATTCTTGGTGATGTAAAAATAAACACTCAGTAACACTTTCCGCTGCTGAAGTTGAATATATAGTAGCAGGAAGTTGTTGTGCTCATGTGCTGTGGATGAAACACATAGTCACATACTATGGAATAAATTTTTCCAAAATAAAAATATTGTGTGATAATACTAGTTCCATTTACCTATGAAAAAACCATGCACATCACTCCTGTGAAAAAACAAATAGATATTAGGCTTAAATTTCCATGGGATCACATAATGAAAGGAGATATCATTATTCAATTTATTAGAACGCCAGGTCAACTTGATGATCTTTTTACAAAATCCTTACACTCCAATATATTAGAATACATTAAACAAAAGTTATGAATGATAACCATATAGTAAATTTCCATATTAACTTTTTGTTGAAACCTATATCCTAACATTGAGAAATCCTTTTAATAAGGGGAGTACATTTTCCTGTAACCAATATTTTTAATCATTTTTTTTCTTAATCAAAATTTTCCATAATTCTAGAACACAAATTTTCGTTTACATAAATTTTTTTCAATTTAAAAAATTTCCATTCCTTCATAAAATTTTCTGGAACCTAATGTTCTTCAACCAGAATTTTCTTCATTACTAAAAATTTTCCTAGCAATCCGGAAGGTATGTTTCCTTACATAAATTTTCATAATTGATTTTTTTTGGTATTTTAATCTTTTTTAAGGAAAAACATTTTCAGATTCACCTTCCTTAAATATGAATTTTTCCCTTAAAAACCTCAAAAGATCAGAATCTACCAAATCCTTCTTCACCTTTCATCTATACTGTCAGATATGATCATTCTTGTTTCAACCATTTGATCAATTTAGGAATTAAAACAATTACCTCAATGCCTATAAAAATCCCCCCTATACTTTGTCCCACATCAGTTTTCAAGAATTTTCGAATCGAAGCTCTGCCACTCTTCAAAAGGGTTGTTCCACATTTCTGAGTTTTCTTAGATTATAGATGTCCTTGGAAGCTTATGCTTAGAAGAAAATTTCTTCAATAAATGAAATATTAAAAAGGAAAATTTATAGTGAAATGTTAATAGAGCTGAGGTTCTTTTCAACATATAATTCTATCATTATGCAAAATATTAAGATTAATGGATGAGATAGTCTCTATGTAGCCAAACCGAAAGGACAAGATCTGGTTTATCAGAAGCTTCATGTAGAGTTTTACGAGACAATATTTTTTTTAATGAAGGTAGATGAGATAACATTTCATTCAAATGTTATGGTAAATCCTATTCCCTTTCTTTCAACATGGAAGTTTGTATCATTTGAATACCTTTTAAAAGAGAAGTGATTTTCTGCACCCACAAGATACCAAATGAATTTGGATGTTTTGATAAGGAGAAATCAATAGAATGTATTGGACTCAAATGACTAAAAACAAAGGAGATAAACCATATCTCAAAAAATTTCAGGATGCTAGAGTTATGGGTTTAGGGTTTTCTAATTCCGAGAAAAGGAGTTAAGGACTCCTTGAAAAAATGTGATATCTTCATTTTGGTTTTTCTGGTGAGCTTGAAGAAGATACATTTGGTGAAGTAAATCCTGATAAAGATTACTAATATCAATAATGGGACCCTAAAATTAAAAATTATCATATATCTGACAATTCTATCTAATATAATTTTCCTATGCTTAGACTCATTCAAAATCCCTTGTAGTTATAAGTTAATAACTTTCATGATTTTTCAACTGAGTGATGATACTTTGAGGAGGATGAATATTGGTATCAATAGTAAATCAAGAGAATTTAATGATTTATCAGAAAGTGAGTTCGTAGACTTAGATATTGAGGCAGAAGTGGTAGAGACTTCCAAGAAGGCACCGAATAAGAGAATAGAGAAGGAACCATAAGTCATAGAAAAACCTACAGTTCAGAAAACCCAGTCCGCACCCTAAAAGACAAATAAGAAAAAAATATTTTCCTGATGAAGTAGTAGATAATTTTGTGGAAGATAAGAATAATAATAAAAAATGAGATCCTAGTTTTGGCCTAGATCTTACTGAGGTAAAGTCCCTGAAAATTAAAACTACTAAAGAGCTAGAGAAGAAATAAAATGAGAAGAAACAAAAGATGAAAATATTTGAAGATGATATTGTTTAACCACTTCTCAAGGATATTGAAAAATACTCTGAACAAATTCATTTACCGGAATTATTTCTCAAAGAACCAGTACCAGTAGAGACTTTGGGAAAGAAAGTCATAATTCCAGAACCTGAAGTGGAGGAAGAAATAGTTTAGGATGATGATGTAGAAGAATAAGAAGAGGAAGAAAGTGATGAGAGTGATGATGTAATAATGCAATTCTAAGAATATTATTAGAAGGAAAGTCCCATGGAAAAAATTTTAATCTAGACTTCCCAGGCTGAATCAACCAAATTTATTTCTCAAGGAAAAGAGTATGAGGGTTAGGAATAGGTTAATAAACCTTTTTATGATGAAAGTATAAATCATGACTTAATTCAACCTAATGATGTTAAAGGAGATGCTGAGAAGTGAAAGGTTGATGAAGATAAAATCATCCAAGTATCAGATAGTGATAATGAATCCTCAAAGGCTATGGAGACCATTTCTAGAGTTGATAAAGGAAAACCGGTGATAGTTGATACACCTAAGTAAGATGTGGTTTCTTAGAAGTATGTTGGTGGATCATCCAAAAGAATGGATCCTGAGATAGAAAAAGACTCATAACCTATAAAAAAAATCAGATTTGGAATCATCTTCTATGGGTCAAGACATTGTAGTACAGTCGCATAACAAATTAGTCGACACTATCCCCTTGTTTCCGAGTATGGACTCAAGGTGTCAGCTGCTTCAACACTGATTCAATCAGATGTTGGATTCAGTAATCATTCTCATGAAAAAATTCATCAAGCTTGAGGATGATTTCAAAATATTCAATATTGGGTATGATGCACGTAGAAGGTCTTGTAAGGAGATTAAAAATTGATCCAAAAAAAAAATTTAATATATAATAATTCTTGATTATTTTTTGGATTAAGTAAAGGATTATTTTAATAGAACAGATAAGAGGATAAAAGATCTTACAAAAAGTTTTACTAAAAAGCTAAATATAGAACAAGTAAATCATAATAAAGAAGAAAAATATCTGAATGGGAAACTGATTTTAATTTCTTTGAATTTGAAAAGTGGAAGGGATTATATAATAGAGTATGAGGAAAAGTTCAGTCAGTTAGAAGATCTTTTGAAGTCTCTCACATAAATCCTTATGTCTCAGGACTAAAAGATCAAGGATCTGGAAAAGAAAAATCAGGATCAGAAATTGTTTCTCAAGATCTATGAAGAAGATCATAAGGAGATTAAGTAGCTAAAGACCATCATGAAAAAGATCATGTTAAAAGAAAAATAAGAATGAATATTTTTCCCTTACAATTCTAGTATTTTGTTATATTTCTTTTCCTGTACCAATTTTTACATTCATAATGAAAATTTGGTTGTTCTTTATTTGTTTTGTTATATAGTTCTAATCTTTCAGGTATCATATTTTTTTCCATTCCCTCTATTCCATTTTGAAAATCGCAAAGGGGGATAAAGGAATTATAAAAAGTATAATAAGTATAAAGAAGATAATTACCAATATAAGGGGGATTTTATGTAAGGGGGAGTTTACTTAATGAAGTCTTTTGTATGCAATAAAAATTAAAAATTCTCAATGTAAATCAAGAATACGATCCTTAGGGATTTCAAAACCTTAGGGAGAGTTAGTCATATTCATCATGATTCACAAATTATGAGAGATAAGTTTTCTTTTAAAATTCCTAAAGAATAATATTTTTCCTTATATTCTTTTTCCTAGGGTTATTTGAGCATTCAAAAAAGGGGGAGATTGTTGAGTCAATAAGGTTTCCTAATGAATTTTCCATTACTCTATGTTTTGAAAATCACAAACACTATATATTGAGTAAAATCATATTTCCCTATGGATTAATTTCTTAATGAATGTATACCTTCTCTAAGAAAAATTTTATCCTTACCTTTTCTTTCATTTTCTCATTTTATAATATAACTAAATAAAACTCATTTTATTTTTAAATCAAAAATTAGGATTTGTATCTAAACCCTCAGAATCATATAATTACTTCAATATATAGTTTTTTTCAGTGTATGAATTCTATAAAATTCAGAGTCTGAATTCTATGGAATTCAGACTCTGAATTCTATGAAATTCACACTTTGAATTCCTAGAATTTTTGACTCAGAATTCCCATAAATTCAGAATCAGAATTATCAGAAATTTGGACTCTGAATTCCTCAGAATCCTGAACTTGAATTCTTTAGAATTCGGACTCTTAATTCCTTAGAATTAAAAATCGTAATTCCTCACAATTCAGATGTCGAATTACTCCGAATTTAGACTCCAAATTCATCATAATTTAGACAACAAATTCATCATAATTCATACTCCAAATTCATCAGAATTTGGACTACAAATACCTCAGAATACATACTCCAAATTTCTTAGAATTTAGACTCCCAATTATTCAGAATTTAGACTCTGAATTCCATAGAATTAATAATCTGAATTCTTCAGAATTGAGACTCTTAATTCATCATAATTCAGACTTTGAATTCCTTAGAATTAAAACTCTGAATTCCTAAGAATTCAGACTCTGAATTCCTCAGAATTCAGACTCTGAATTATTAAGAATTAAGAATATGAATTCCTCATAATTCTTTCTCTGAATTATTTGGAATTCAGTCTCCAAATCTATAGGATTTAGATTATGAATAATTTATAAAATAGAATCTCAATATCCATGTCTTATTGATTATGATTGTTTATATGATTAGACTCCAAAATCAATTTTCCTTAGACTCCGGAAATTCAGAAATGAGTTAAGCTAATTTATTTTCCTTACACATGTTATTATTATGAAACGATGCCATACAATCTATTTCTAACTAACTATTTGTCCAGTGGGACGTGTACAAATCCTTCTGAGATTCAAGAAGAAATATGACCTTCGGAGGAGGGAGTCGACTGTGGGAGTTTTTCCTATAAATAGGATCTCATCTTAACGAGCTCAATATCATTCCATCCATCTAGAGATTACATGTTGGGAATTTATTCATAGAGATAGAGACTCATAATTTTTGTGGATTTGAACATCTTTTTCATATTTCTTTGTGCGACAATAATTATTGCTAAGTACAATAGAGGGAATATATGGATAGGAATAAAGAGGTGCCAACTTCCTTAAGGATCGAGGACTTTTAGGGATAGCAAGTTAAATTCTGATATTCCTATCAAGGGCTTACCCTTGTGTTTGTAAGAAATACTTTCTTGAATGATTAAATCATGGGACCTTTATCTAAGGTTGGTGGATACCCTACTCTTTGGGTGAAAACATTTCCTACTTGTTACTTGTTTTTGTTTCCTATTTTTATTTTTTATCTATTTTTATAAAGGAAGAAAGTATAACTTTCTTATACTTTCTTGTATATTAATTACTCTAATAAATAAGATTCTATACATTTAAAGATAGAATCACCCTTTATGAATTTTTTTATCATGTTTCATTTCCAGATTCATATTACTGGAACCTAAGAAAGTTATTTTTGTAAAACTAAAAGTGGATTTGTGAATTTACCTTGCTTAACTTTGTTAAACATAGTTTTTCTTAAGGTCAAAAAGTAACGTTTTTAAACATACAATTCACCCCCTCTTGTAATTTAGCATATTCATACACTATATCAATCCTACATGGGTCATATATGTACGGAGTGGTACCCCCTAACAGACTAGGCTTCGGGACCTTGACCAACTGAGTGGTACCCCTTTATAGAATACGGTGTGGATAATCTATCTACTGACTAGTTCCTCTCTGATGAACTATGGAAGGGGTCCTCTATCTTCTGAGTGGTACGCCCAGATGGACTAGGGCATTAGTCCTATATCTACTAAGTGGTACCCCAAAATAATGTATGGTTATGTTCCTCTATCAACATAGTTCTACCTCTTGATGCACTAGGGTGTGGGTCCTCAATCAACTAAGTGGTGCCCCCTAAGGGACAAGGGCATGGGTCCTCTATCTATTGAGTGATACTTCCTGATGGAATTAGGCATGAGTCCTCTATCTACCAGGTGGTACCCCATATTAGAGCAGGGCGTGGGTCCTATACATACTGAGTGGTACCCCTCTAACATTCTAGGGTTTGGGTTATCTACCTACTAGGTGGTATCCCCCTGATAGACCAGAGCATTGATCCCCTATCTATGGAATGGAACCCTCTAATGGTCCAGGGCCGAGGTCCTTTATATAAGGAGTGGTACCCCCTAATAGACTAGGGCACAGGTCTTTTACCTACTAAGTGGTACCCTCAGATGGACTAGGTTGCAGGTCCTATAACTTCATGGAGATTATTCAACCTTGAATATGAGACAAAATTGTGAGATGTGGGTTCTCAACATGGTTACATCTTTAAGAAATCATGCGAGATGATGGGAATCAATGATGGACCATTCAAGCTGCAGGGTAACTCATCGTCATGGGATGGGCTGTGAAATAGAAATCCCCTTAAATTTTCCTTTTAGTATCTTATATGAGAATATACATCTATTTAATTAGATTTTCCCTCTTGATTTTGGATGAGACCACTATTTCAAACATTTCTTATATTGATCCCTCTTAAGTGTTCGGGGAATCCGACTGGGTATGTAAATACTCACCCCTGCATTGAATTATTTTACATGTGTCATGTCTTATGAAAACAACATACATGATGGCACTAAAATTGTTAGATATTATGGATACATGGGTGAATTTGATAATTTACAATTATTAGGGATTGTAGATTATGAGTTGGGATCTCTCAACTTTCTTTTTTCCAGTTATTGTCAAGTTGAGACATCTATTCTGGTTGGGCATGTATTTTTACCCTTAACTTTTCAAATTATGTTTTTATACTGTATTTTATTCTCTAAAGGTTATTACATGCATGTTTTTTTCCTCTAGATTTTACAGTATTTTATTATCATTCTTATGCACTTGAGTATGAAGATGGTTGGGTGTGTTCATAAATGTACTTTAGGAAATGGCCTCCCATTTTAATTTTGTATTTTGGTGCTTGGTGCCAGCCCCTAGCCTTTAGAGGCATCCTATAGGTTGTTGAGGATCGGTATTCCTCTAACTAGTTAGGCCATGGGGGTTTGGGATATGATATATTTAATCCATTTTATAATATATTTGAGAAGGCTGAGATATTTTATTTTTAATACATGTCAAAAGGGTAAAATAGTGAATGCTTTATATAAATAGTGGAGACTCAAACTATTATCCATTAATATATTGTACATTCTATTATTTATGGACCTTTTAATATAATGTATATAAGTGGATATATATACATCATTTCATTCAATTTCCATTTCACTAAAATTCTGTGTATTATGTTTGTGAAGAATAACTATAATTATCTCAATATTTTTAATAATTTTAAATCAAATAAATAAAAGTAAGGTGGTCTTTATATAATGATATTTCAAGTAGAAATGGGTGTAAATTATATTGGTAGAATCATTAATGATGATTTTGAAATAAACATAATTCAACATGAATATAATTTTTCATTTAAAACACAATATAATAAATTTCTACAATATATTAACTGAATACTTGCTTAAATATTAAATATAATCCGTATAAAAGATGATACGTTAAAATAGAATTAGAAAAATATTATGATTATAATGGATTGCGTTTAATTTTTTTATAAATACTATTCATATTTTTCTCTATATAATAATTTTTATAAGAAGATACCATGCTTGAAATGCTTTTATATATTTGTAATTTTGTGCACCATCAAAGTATATTATATAAATTTTGGAAATCATGAGTAGTATGAATATGGGAGAAATTGTCTTGGGTAGTACACTGAATGGATGTGGATTTCATTTTCTAACAAAATTTTTATAAGAATGATAGATGGTGTTTATGTTTTGTTGATTGAACCTTATATACATGAGTATGAAAATGGAGTGGTGAATGAAAATATGGATGAAAATAATGTTGAAATAGCAGAATAATATAATGAAAATTACGAGTATATTTAGTATTTTGATGATTATTATAAAATAAAAGAATATATAACTTTTTATATTGTATTTAATCATCAGGATAGCCACACATCATAATATTAAATATTGGGAATAAATTTTCTTACTAAAAACATCATTATATTTTTTGGATCCTTAGTTGAAACTAAAAGATATATAACAGTAAAATCACAAAAATCAAAACTATATCAATTCAAATATATAAATGTAGATAAATCACTAAAAAATAGAGTTTTTATTATTGAAATGAATAATTATTTAGATTATATTAAGAAAAAAATATAGAATTTTTTTTTTCAAGTACAAAAAATAATATCATTAGGAAAAGTGGATAGTTTAAAAAATATTGAATGGGTACGGTAAAGTAGTGTAAACCACGGTAATTATTTTAATATACATTATTTAAGGGAATAAATATCAATGAGATATATTTATTAGTATATTTTTTAATAATAACTAGGATCTTCATTTATTGAGCATATCATAGGAACTATATAATATTAAAAATGGATTTAAAATTAGTATTCCTTAAGGTTGAGCATAGAGAGAGGGTGTGAATCTAAAAAATTAATTTAAATTTAAATAATTCATTTTATGGTTTATGGTATGAAACAATATATTAATTTTTAATGACACAGACCAAATACCCTAATCCCAAGACCTGAACTTGATTTCCACAAAGATACAAATTCATTCTCATAATTCTAGATGTTTGAAAGTATTTATGATGGATATCATGGAACCATTGGGGAATTATTATCCCATAAAGAAAATTAACAACAACATAAAGATGAAATTATATTTTATTTTAATCCTAAATACAACTATTAAATCCTCCTTCAATGAAACAAAGTATCAATAAAATTTCAGATACATGTAAACCCACCAAAATTCAAAATGAAATATAGACAACCAACCCCTACACATCTATGAAATAAAAATATTATAATTATGCTGAACCAAAAAACATACCATCCCACCATGGTCATTACTTCTATGATCCATCTTCAAACAATATGGGAGACTCCCATTACTTTTATCATATAAACCACATATATATATGCAACATGGTGTGTGGGTAGGGGTGAGTGACGCTTTAGTCAATAGGATTTCCCCAAATCAAACCCATGTATTCCCAAATTTTATTTATTACAAGCCATGTAACCACTAAAATTTAGAAAAAATATAAAATATCTATTTATTAAATTAAAAATCTTATTGAAATATTATATTCACCAGAGATTCCATCAGTTCAAAGGTACCAAATTCTTTCATGTTTATAAATTAAACCTTAATTCCATAATTTAAGGCATCATGATAAATATAAAAGTAATAAAATATAAAACCACCTAGAAACCATCCCAAATAAAATCATAGAGCACCATCCATGAATCATCAACGAAGAAGATGAATCCATATATGTCATTCCACCCTGATAATGGAAATTTACAAATAGGTGGTATGGTTTTTTAAAACCTTGTTTTTGTTTATGTTCATGAATTCAAAAAAGTTCCCAATAATTTTTTCCCAAAATCATTTATAAATCCAATATTATTGAAATCAATATATCTTAAATTCAAGTCAAAATTAAGATATAATACTTTTTTCCAAAAATCTAACACTATGATTTAAAAATACACTATTCATGCCTTTCATTAAACTTCCCATTTTTCATTTATTATAAATCCCAAAAAACAATCATTTTTTCAAATTAATTTCATACAAATTATTTTATAAAATATCAATTTTAATCAAGAATATGAATATTACAACAATCAAAAGTAATGGAATCATAAAAAATTAATTAATTAATATGAGCCACCAACAATACATATTTTCCATAGGATTCTCTACAAACAATAAAATTGATTACCAAAATAAGTAAAGCATCCAAAAAATATCATCAAAATTCTCCATGAACCATATTTTTCAAATCCAAATAATTTAGGTTATGTTATTATGGAATGTGTACATTTGGCATGACTGTGTACATATTAGGAATGTCCCAGGTAAAAGTATCATGAACTCTATATGAATATTTTCTTTGAAATACAAAACATCCATCTATTTTCACATACCCAATGCCATTTGAAATAGCCCAGTGTAACTCACTACCTAAGGAGTATAATAATAAGAATTGGATGTTGAAATATAAAGAATGACGTAGCCTTATAAAATTTGGTATGGCCCCAATCCATTTTCCAAATCCTTGTTCCAAATGAATTAAATCACAAACATTATTCTTATAGGGATAAATAGTCATATTTAGGGTTTTAGGGCCTTGGGATGGATAATTAAACAATTAAAGTGTGTTTTAACAATATGTATAGTATCACTTAAGAACGTGACTTAGACCATCCATCAATAACCCATCTAACTCATAGTTATTTGATTTCCTATCACCAATATTCAACCAACACCAATGTAAAATATAGAGTGATCCATGATGGGGATAGTAAAATACTATACTATATTTATAAACCATATTTCTTTTAAATTTTTACATCGATATTCCATTCATAAATCTCTCTATAATGGATTTATATTCATTAAATTTCCCTCCATGAAAAATCATAATCTCTATCTCTCTCAGTTACCACTCTAAATTGAAACCACTAATATTCCATTAATTTTCCAAAATAAAAATATTATAGTTTCAACGTATTAATTTAATCATACTATTTGATGAAATAAACTACTTTTAAAACTCCATGACCATTATTTAAAATTTAAAATCCAAATTAAACTATTTATATCACATAAAAAAATAAACTCAAAATTATTTCCATAATAATTAAATATTATCCAAAATAATAGATGTGAAAATTTTATGAACCATAATAATTTTAATCCCTAAAAATGCTAGAAATTAACTTTTACTAAAAAATATACAAACATATCAAATTAATGAGACCTTAACTTACCTATTTCCCCATCTTAAGATTCATGAGTTTCTATAATTCTCAAACGTAAGTGATAAAAGTTCAATTAAAAAACTTTTCTTGCCTATCAATAATCCACAAAGGCTTTTCAAAAAATCAAATGTTATGTTTTATGTTAATAGATTACCCCTGGAGAATATGATATAGATATTGTTGATACTTCCACTACTATAAAATATTAAAAAAATAATTCACAATATATTACTTACAAATAAATCCAAATAATAATAAATGTTCCCAAATATCTCAATAATTTAATTTGGTCTTATATAACATGATTTAATTTTTTTTCCTGATATATCGATTCCCCAACCATAGTGTCACTAATAAAAAGGATTTATCACGGGCTATAAACTCTTGTATAAGTCATTTTGAAAGTTTTAGTAGTCATGATTATCTTCCTTATTAAATGAATATGGGTAAATTTCTATTTCAATAATTTCTTCCCAAGATAGAATTATCTCTCATCTCACCCCAAAATAGAAGTGGTTAACATCGCCTAACATACATAGCTTTGAAAGGATACATCTGTATCAATACCTTATATCTATATATATATATATGTATATATATATTCCACTAATATAATATTATCCTATCAAAATATTCTAAAATATAAATCATAGTCTTAAAGAATGTTCTCCAAAGTATTTATAGTTCATTCCAATTGGTTGTACATCAATGGATAATAAAATATACTCATCTCTAATTGATTACTCATTTCCTTTTGTAATGCAATTCAAAAAATTAATGTAATATGGGGTTCTCTATAGGATATAATGGATGAAGGAACTAAATTAATCATCATTATTTCTTGTGAAGTACCCAAATGTATCTGTTAAAGACAATATATATTATAAAAAAATTGGATTTGGGGTAGCTCGGTCCCCTTTTGATGTTGTTTCTCCAAATGCTTTCAGACCATCCTAGGCACTAGGCCATCAAATTCATAGGTCAAGATCTACAGTGAGGTCTTTGGGGGGTTCAGGGGTCAATGTGACCCTTCTCTAATAGTCCAAGGGCCAAAGGCCCCCTTCTCATTTTTTTGGGGACACTATAGAAACTATGACCTATGTAGGAGAGATGAATTAATGAAAATTATAGGGCACTATAACAGTGTTGAATTTGAAACAACTATTGTAGTAGGTTGGAATTTAGAGTCAATAGTAATGTGGAACATTGTACTAACAGCCACCAAAAAATTTATCACTTTTGACTTGGGTGGTTGCGACACCGTAGTGTCACAAACATCCATCCACCTTTCATGGTAGTGATGCAGACATCCTGTGCGGTTCATGGAATAATGCATTGTCTTCCTCCTTTTATATCCCATTTCGGGATAGGGTTTCTAATTAAGAATATATAAGATGCTCCTTTTAAATTTTTCTCTTGGTTATTTTTTGTGAAGTTTTACTTCCTCTCCATAGATGTAGGTATCATTTCCCAACCCATGTAAATCTTTGTGTCTCGTGTGTTTATTTCTTTTGTCTTTTATTAATCTACAAATCATTTCTATCACTACATATTCAATCATTTCCACATCCAAAACATGATTGTGTGAATCTTTATAATGTAATATAGAATGATTATTAGTTTATTTGGGGTGTTAGAGAAGGTTTTGAGTAGATTTTAGAAGTGTTGGGTCAATTTTGTAATTTCATATTTTAGTGAATTTGAAAATGTGTGAACTTCACAAGGTTGATCCTAAAAAAATTTAAATTTGGATATGAGTAGAAGTATGAGAAAAATGATATATTTAGGAACATTTTAAGGATTATTGTTGAACTTTATAAGGTTCAATCAGTCTTTATAAGGTTAACAGGAATGGAAAAATATAAATGGAAAACATTTGAAGGTTCCTTTTGAGACTTCATATGGTGGTTTTCTATATTCATAAGGCTATTGTGAGACATTTCAAAGTTCATTTGGAACTTCCTAAGATTCAATCTAGAAATAAAGGTAACATCACAAGGTTCCCTAGGATCTTCTTAATTTTAAAACTATACATTATAAGGTTAAATCCTAAATATGTTTAAGGTAGATATGTCAACATCATAAGGTTACTCAGGTACATAGTAAGGTTCGTAAACCTTGAAAAATACCTATGAATATTGGATTACATTGAAAAAATGATGAATCATAAATAGAATTAAAATATTAAATATCTTTAGTTACTGGTCATAAGTTTGGATACAATCTTAAATTCTTGATAGTTTGAATAATGTATTAAGAAAAGATTATGTGGAGATATTCATTGGACTAAAAAATTAAAATATTTTTGTTTTAATTCATGAATAATGTTGTTATTTTATCTAAATCCATTGACTATAAAATACCACTTCTCCAAGAATTAATGAGTGTTTCCATATTTTGTTATATAAATATTATTCTAAAATTTCCATGAACATAAAGGAATAAAATTAAGAAGGAAAAATTATCTAGAATTAATAATTGTGTTTCTATACTATATTGAGTTGAAGAACTATTGTATTAAATAGAGGATGTGGGGGAAGAGAATAATAACTACTACATCTTCATTGATCATTTATGGATTGTAATGAGATGTTTTTGATGATCATTGGTAGGATTTATTTTAGGGATTCAGAAGAAAAATGTGTTCTAGTATGAACTAATACACATGTTGGGAGTTTTGAAATATTGAGAAGGTAGGATGACTTGTAGGATTCTCTATTTTTATTAATCTCATTGATAAAGATTGATCTTGAGGAATAATATATAATACTTAGAAGCATAGATATCTTAAAATGTACTAAATATCTTGTTATATGAAGTGCTTGTTGGGGGATTGGTGGTTCTAGAATAAACAAAGCCTTATTTTATTTGTTTCTATATAATGATTCATGATAGAATTACTCCCTATTTCACTAGAATAGACAGATGATGAGGTCAATGTAAAACAAACTGAAGATATAATTTCTAAATCAATTTAAAACTAGTAAGTATTAAGAATTGTCAAACCATAGATTTTAATTACAGTTAATTCAAGTATAAGTTAAAAAAACATTACAAAAAACAAGTAAAGCAATAACCAAATAGATGAATTTTTTTTAAATGGAAAATGTGTAATGACGATGAAATGAAGGAAAATATGAGAGAAAAATGTGAATAAAATGTGATAGAAATTTACTAGGGAAGAACTGTTAATGAATTAACGAACAATATAGATAAAAATTGATAAAAATTATTTCTATTCAGGCTCAATGTGACTCATAATTGTGATAAATCAATGATTAATTAATTTAGAATATTCCAGTTGTCACTAGGCCATAAATTATTCCCAAATCCCTTATTCTGATGAATTTATTTTAATCCAAAATTTGAATAAAAGATTATTCAAATAGGGAAAAGATGATTATTAATATTTTCTAGGTTATGTACATTGGTTGATACTTTTAGGGAAACATATTCATTGTTATTCACTCATTATATAATCAAAAAATATAGAGTAGATACTCATGAAGAATGTCAAAATAAAATAATGAAAATAAAATTTCACACTATAACCATCTAGTAACTTTCCACCTGAGTCTATCAATTTTTTTTGAAAAAATAATTATTCTATAATGAAAGAAAACTATATTCTCTTACTCACAAATATAGGTAGATAATTAGAGGAAAAAATAATACAATAAGAGAAAACCCCAAGAGTAGAATCAAACAATCATAAAGAACAAAATCAGAAAAGTAAAAAAGATTCAATTCATTTTCAATCTCATCCTCTAACAAAGTTTAGTTACTCATTTTTTTAAAATATGATTCCTTGGAAAAAAATGACCAAGGCACAATTATTATAAAATAAAAAGTTTACATAAGTATGAAATACAGGATCATATTACACTATCATTCATGCAATGGAACTAAAACATCAACAAGGTCTTCGAACTAGGTAATGTATTGATTTAGACCCATGTTTTCCCGACCATCTTACACTGTGTTTTCTTATTAATAAAAATGTATGATGAAATAATTCAGTTCGATAAGTGAATAGGTGCAGCCCATCCAATGGGTAGTAATCAACTATGATAGATGTATTATTTCATTCCAAATACCCTACATGATGGTAGTAAAATAAATTTAAATCTAGATATTTTTCCAAAAAGTATTTTGGCTAAGGCAATAACATGAATTATACTCATCATATTTGCCACAAGAGAGGTGGTGATGCCGCATCTACCCATGAAACATCAAATGATATGACTGAGGTGATTCCTAAAGATAACACCACAACCCACAGGGCCCTAATTTCTATTGGAGGAACCATCAATATTTACATTAATCTATCCAAAAAGAGGAGCCTTCCAGAACACTTCCAGATAGCGATGAGGTTGACAGTAATTTCGATTAATCTGATGACGTCGCATGATTTCAAAGTCAAGCATAGTGTTATAGAAATGTACAGTTTTCATTAATGCAGCTTCCCATATGTAAATGAGGATCTTATTTTAGTTACACATGCTTATAGAAACAATAAAAATATTTAACAAATAATTATAAAATAATAATAAATTGAAGATAGGAAAAATTTATCGATCATTTTCTATTGAATTGTTTATTATCTCCTATTATGGATTCCTTTATGTCATGAGCCTTTAGCGACACCCAATATTCATTGAAATCATCTATAAAAACATTTGATTATTATCCTTGTGTGTGTGGAATTAATTCCATTTTTGAAATATTAATTCACTTCCCTTCTTAATGAAAACCCCCCACCATTTAATATCAACACCATATATTCTCTATAGGTCATCAGATTTTCTCCATTTTTACCCTTTGCATCTTTAACCATTTCTCTAAAACAATTAATTTTCAAGACTTTTAGAAATGATACCCCTAAAGTCTCATTTCCCTTTACTCCATTTTTTATCAAGATTAGGCACCCATCCTTGATCTAGCTTCATCTAAATACACAAATGTTCTTATAGAAACATCCATTTAATTGGAGAATTCATCGTATTTGGTTCATCAAACTCAATTTTACAATCTGATCATCTCACCACAGTGTTTCACCCATGCATCACCCCATCCCCCTCCTCTATGGGTGAGGTTAAACCTTACAAATCTTCAAATGATGTGAGGTTCATTAGTTTTCCCCTATTGTGGAATCAATAAGAGAGTGACCCCAACTCCCGACCAGAGTACTGTTAGGATTGACACACACAATACTCCACATTATCAGGGTGAATACATCTATTAGATAGGGACAAACCACAAGAACCACAACCTTGATGTTCTTGTGTATATGGGATGTGACCCCCATGACTGGTTCATGAAATTATCGCACCACTGTTCCATGTCGTCCCTCATACATGTAGGATCGCATCCTTCTATGTGTCTGTGAAATGATCTGCTTCAAACTAATCAGCTACCATGCTTGGCCAAAGTGATGCTCTTTCCTTGTCATTGTAACTCTGGTCCACCCTCTTTTTATGTCACAAACGACCATGTTCCACCCAATCCCTCTTAATATAAACCCACCTCCACAAAACCCACCCTCTATTGTGGTATCTCTGCCTCTAACATCTGATGAGTGCAACCATCTATGTCGTGTCACCTCCACAATGACACACTGAGACCCCATTCCCACCACTAATGTCGAACTAGTAGCATTCCACAAATATCACAAGAAAAATTCCCTCTGATTAAACTTTTGGGGGGTATTGTAGGATTGTGATAACGATGAACACACAAAACCAAGAATAAAATGAAGAAAACACAAGAATTAAGGTCATTTATCAAGTGATGCCTACGTCAGTGGGAGAAGGGGGAATATTTTTTGTTTCTCTATTTTATGGATAAAAACATTCATAGGATCACACAAACACACCTTAAAGATCATGGGATTTGATCCCCAGTATAAAGTGGATGTAAAAACATCATTTTTCTCTGGTTTTTTGGGTAGCTCATCTACCCATAAAGAATTTTTTTCCTGACTGCCAACTACATCAAGGAGGGATGCAGCCACTATGGTTGGTTACCCACAAATTGAGAAAGTATCTTTCTGAAAATGTGTTGAAATATCTACACATTTCTCCCAAATTTGGGATTTCCCCTATAAATCTTCCCCTCGCAACCAATTTGGGGTAGAATCTTGACTTTTAGTCTCCTTAAAAGGTGTTGAAAAACTCATCAGAAAATTGAACATGCTTCTTTTAGGTGGATGACAAGTCACTTCACTATCTTCAATCGATCTCAAGCTAACTACAGTCCCCATCAAATGAAATAACCCTTGGGACTCCTTCCTAGTAAGAATCACTACAACGCCATGTGAGACATTAAAAACACCACCCACTATAGAAATTTTCTACCCTTTCGAATTGATCCTAATTAATGATACCAAGTTTTGTATCATCCTCAGAACAAATATCCTGTTAACCAATTTTCATACTACTCCATCATTTTCATTTAATTTCACCATCTAGACTCCTCTAACATTGGATATTGACCCATCACCAAGTCTCCCTGAATCTCATACCTGCTGAAAAGTATAAAATGCACCTTTTTTCAAATATATGTTTACCAAGCTACCCAAATCTAAAACTCATCTATATTGCATTTTATTTTGAGCCTAGTCGTTCTTACATTTTAAAAATGGACATTCCTACTTCATGTGAATTGATAAAACACTATTTTATTGAATATTTTATTGATAATAAATGATATAATTTCCTCACATTGTGTTAAATATGTTTATTTATAAAATATTTGGGATTTGATCATTCATTTGAAAATTTGGTGAAAATTCCAGTTTTACCCTTAATAGTGCACTGTATTATTTCGAAGATAAATATTTTTATATTTATTATTTGAATTTGAAATTTTGTAACAGTGTTCCTAACTTAATTATCTACAACTTTTATTCAGGACACTAAAGCTAAAGAGTTGATTTGGTTGTTGAAATTGGGCCATGAAGTCAAAGTTGGGCTGGGCTCGCCAGAATGGAGAAGGTTCTGTATTTGGGCCATATTCTCTACATACGGGCTTGGATTGAGCCCAAATTTTGAGAAAAGCTCTGGGACATGATGTGGCACAAATCATCCTTCTGGAAGGCCGGTCAATTCACGCGTTTTGGAGGTCAAATGGGCGGTGCAAGTTTCATTAAAATATTTGGCCGAGATTTTGCATTCACACTTGAAACCACTTTAAACCTAGCCTCCCCTCCACTCTATAAATTAGTGATTTTCTCATTTGGAGAGGCTGGTTCGTGCATTGGGAGATTGGAGGCAGAGGAGAATTGGTTTCAACCAAATTCTCCAACCATTGTAAGAGAGGTAGCTCTTGAAGCAAGGATCCTCTCATCGAAGCCTCCTTCTCTCCTTCATGTTGTAATTGTTTTGTTTGTGTAATAAACTTCTTTGTTCTTCTTTTATTTCTTCTCTTTTCCTCTGTTTTATTTAAATTTATTCTTCTCTTAATCTTCCTCTTGGGGCTGGAATTCTTGAGTAGAAGCGATATTGGGTTATACCCATTATAAACCTTTGCACATGCAAAACGCTTCTACGATGATTACGCCACCCATGGAAGAGTAATTTTTAGTGATCGATCTATCTTCTACCCTCTTCATTTAATTATTTTGAATCATTGAGCCTACTGTAATTCACTTAATATGATCCATGAATTATGTTTTTAAATTTTAAGAAACTAAGCAAGCAATTGAACAATTAATACAAAAACACGCGAGGTCGAGATTTTGTGCAAATTGTGAGAGTGCGAGCTTAATCGGTAATACAAGACCACTTGGGATAAATTTGTAGAGTTCAAATATAATCCCTAAACACAACTCATCCTCATTTCCAGAATGGATTTGTGCTCTAATTAACCACTGACCATAAGCTAACCTTAGAACAACAATCAAAGCAGGGTTCTGCGATTGCATGTTCCGAAGCTAGCCTAGGGTTTAAGTAATTCCATCTTTGTGGTTAAGTTAACTCTTGTAGGGTTCGAGGGTTAACAAATTAGAGGATCATAATTAAGTGGATATTCATTTAAATGATAATGATTAATATGTAAATGAAGAGGTAGAGTTAGATCGATTACGCCTTTTAAAATATTTTCTAAAAAAAACATCTTCTTGTTGTGTTATTTTAATCGGAATTCATTTCAAAACTAAAAACAAAAAAATACAATCTTCTTCCAGCAAACTTCTTCTAGATTCATAAACTATAAACAACCCCCATCCTTTTCTAGTAGTGTTTTTATTCTCTTTTATTTAATTTTTAGAATACCTCTAATAAGATGTTTTAATTCACTTCCTCCTTTGAGAGACGACCTTGGTTAGCCCCCTATGCTACACCAAGTAAACTAAACAGTAGCTTCATAGAGTGTTGTGCTTGGAGTTTTATCCAACGTAACTCACTTTTGAAGTTCTTTTGAGAGCGCGTGCGACAACGCTCTTTCAAATTGGCGCCGTTGCCGGGGAGGCAAGTAATTATTTCAACCAACTAGAGGTATTTATTTTATTTTACATTTTATTATTTTCCTCTCTTCTTTCTTCCTTCTTTACCCAATCTGATTTTTCATCCTCTTCTTTTATTTTCTCCTACTTCTTTGTGGACCATCAACTCAAACTTCTCATTTTTATTTTACTATGGTCCACCTTCTTTCTTTTCATTTTTATTTGATCTATGACACGAACTAATCCCGAAGATCTCTTAGATCTTGACCCTGAGATTGAACGTAGCCTTAGGGCACGAATCAGAAATTCTCAGTCTACGGGAAGTTTCAACATTCAACCAGTTGGAGAATTACTCCAATATCAGAACATTGAAATTGGAAGCAATTCAAATTCAACCATAAAACAAGAACCAATGGCTGGAAATAATGGAAATGAACTTAATAGAACCATTCGAGAATTGGCTGCACCTGATATTAACTATCAACCAAATTGTATTGCATACCCAAATCTCGAATCGGACTTTGAATTGAAATCTGGATTAATTCACCTTCTTCCAAAGTTTCATGGCTTATCTGGTGAGGATCCCAACAAACACCTTAAGGAATTTAATGTGGTTTGCTCAACTCTAAAACCTAGAAATGTCTCTGAAGATCAAATCAAACTAAGAGCATTCCCATTCTCACTTGATGGAGCTGCGAAAGATTGGATGTATTATTTACAACCCGAAGATGTAACTTGTTGGAACGATTTGAAACGTCTTTTCTTGCAGAGATTTTTTCCAGCATCAAGGACCACATCCATTCGTAAGGAGATCTCGGGGATCAAGCAAGCCCAAGGGGAGTCAATGTATGAGTACTGGGAGAGATTCAAGAAGTTGTGTGCAAGCTGTCCGCATCACCAAATCAGTGAGCAATTACTCATCCAGTACTTCTATGAAGGACTCACACCCATGGAGAGGAGCATGGTGGATGCTGCAGCTGGAGGAGCATTGGTGGACAAGACACCAGTAGCTGCACGAGCATTGATCGACAAGATGGCCCAAAACTCCCAACAATTTGGTGATAGAGGTACACCACATGTTCGAGGAGTACATCAAGTAAGTCCTTCTTCTCTTGAAAGTCATTTGATTGATACTAAGTTAGAAGAATTGACAACTATGGTGAGGCAGATTGCATTGGCACAAAAGACATCTCTACCCCCTCCTTCAAGGCCTTGTGGTATTTGCACTGAGACAAGCCACCCAACTGACTGTTGCCCACAACTCCAAGAAACAGAAGATTGTGCAGCAGTGTTCCCTGGGAGACCATATCAGCAGCAGCAGCAACAACCATATCCCCAGAAGAAGTTTGATCCAACATTCAACCAAGGGTGGAAAGATCATCTGGACATGAGGTATGGCTCTGGACAACAACAAAGGCCCCCCTTTCAACAAAACTTCCAGCAGCCTCCACCTTACCAACAGGGTTTCCAACAACCCCAAAGGAGATTTGAAGCTCAAACATCAACAAGTCAGCAACAAGGGAATCTCCAACCCAAGGTAGACTCTAACACTGATGATCTTTTGAAACAAATTGTTCTTAATCAACAGAATGAGCTGAAAAGTCAAGGTTCGGAGCTGAGGGAGTTGAAGACTCAAATGAGCCAGATTGCCACCGCCCTCCATGAACTTGTAAGTAAGAATTCTGGAAATCTACCTTCCCAACCCACTCCAAATCCAAAGGGGAATGTTAGTGCCATAACATTGAGAAGTGGGAAGCAAATGAACGATACAGCTGTACCTACCATTCCACCGGGATTCACCTCAACTTCAGAGAAGCCACATTCCATACCAACTGATGAACAATCCAAGGAGAAAGATAAAGGTAAGAAAAAGATTGATGATGTTCCTCCTAAACCACTTCCTTTTCCAAACAGGGTTGTTCAAATCAAGAAGATGGCTGAAGAAGCAATGCAAAAGGAGGTTTTGGACACATTCAAGCGTGTGGAGATCAACATTCCTCTACTCGAAGCCATTAAGCAAATCCCAAGGTATGCCAAATTCTTAAAAGAACTTTGTACCAATCGAAGAGGGCTCAAGGGAAATGAGAGAATCAACCTTGGAAGGAATGTCTCAGCACTCATTACACCAACTCTAGCAATGCCAACAAAGTGCAAGGATCCCGGGACATTCACCATCCCATGCACCATAGGGGAGTTTCACTTCTCTAATGCTCTTTGTGATTTAGGAGCTTCAATAAATGTGATGCCTCACTCTGTTTTCTCTTCATTGCAGATTGGTGAGCTCAAGCCTACAAGGGTAGTGGTGCAGCTAGCGAATAGAGCTACAGCATATCCGGCTGGTGTCCTTGAAGATGTGTTGGTAAAGGTAAAGGACATGATCTTCCCTGCTGATTTCTATGTACTAAACATGGAATATGACCAGGTAAGTTCTCATGCCCCTATCATTCTTGGTAGACCCTTCCTCAAAACTGCTAAGACCATTATCAATGTTCATGAGGGTACTCTTTCCATGGAATTCGGGGATGAAATCGTGAGGTTTAAAATCCTGGATTCTATGAAGTACCCACCAGAGGAACACTCAGCATTCTTTCTCTCTCATTCTGAGTCTCCATGTGATAGTCCCTCTATTTTTGATTCCCAATCTCTTGGGGACTATTCACTTCTTAATGAAATAATGAGTATTGGGTCCAACTTGATGTCTCATTCTACTTCATCCCCTTTAATTCATGATCTTTCTGATCTTGGGATTGGTTCATTTGTCCAATCATATTCGAATTCTGAGCATGTATACTCTGATTATGATATGGCTGCTAATTTTTCTGATGGATTTGATGCATTGTTCTCTCATTCAGATGATATGTATGATTGTGCACAGATGTCTACGCCACTCATGCTTCCATCCATTCAGCAGCCACCATCACTGGAACTAAAGCCATTGCCACCAAATCTCAAATACTCATACTTGTTAAGTGGTGAAAAATTACCTGTTATCATTGCTAACAATCTCTCTTTTGAACATGAAGAAAAACTTTTGAATCTTTTGAGGGAGAACATCAGGGCAATCGGGTGGACCTTGGCTGACATATCAGGTATTAGCCCCTCCATTTGCATGCATAGGATTCTTTTGGAAGATGGAGCTAAACCGGTGAGGCAACCACAAAGGAGACTCAATCCAACCCTTCTGGAGGTTGTTAAAAAAGAGGTTGAGAAATTGCTCGAGGCAGGTATAATCTATCCCATTTCAGATTCTCAGTGGGTAAGTCCTATTCAGGTTGTGCCTAAGAAAAGTGGTGTTACTGTTGTTAAAAATGAGAAAGATGAGTTAGTTCCAATGAGGGTACAAAACAGTTGGCGCGTGTGTATTGATTATAGGAAACTAAATCATTCCACTCGCAAAGATCATTTCCCCCTCCCATTTATTGATCAGATGCTTGAGAGACTAGCTGGGAAGACACACTATTGTTTCTTGGATGGATTTTCTGGATATTTTCAGGTTCCTATAGCTCCGGAGGATCAGGAGAAGACTACATTCACCTGTCCCTTTGGGACATTTGCCTATCGGAGGATGCCATTTGGACTTTGCAATGCCCCAGGTACCTTCCAGAGATGCATGGTGAGTATTTTTTCTGATTTTATTGAGACCTGCATGGAGGTATTTATGGATGATTTTACAGTGTATGGATCTTCATTTGATGAATGTCTAAGTAGTTTGGAAAATGTGTTGAATCGTTGTATTGAGAAGAATCTAGTCCTGAACTTTGAAAAGTGTCATTTCATGGTAGAGCATGGCATTGTCTTAGGGCATGTAGTGTCAAAACATGGGATAGAGGTTGATAGATCTAAGGTAGACATCATTTCATCCTTACCCTACCCTTCATGTGTGCGTGATGTTCGATCATTCCTTGGACATGCTGGATTTTATCGACGCTTCATCAGAGATTTTAGTAAGATCGCTCTACCCTTATCTCGATTGCTTCAAAAAGATATTGACTTCAATTTTGATGATTCATGCAGGGTATCATTTGATGAGCTAAAGAAGTGTCTGACCACTCCACCGATCATACAGCCCCCACGGTGGGAGATTCCTTTTGAGCTTATGTGTGACGCCTCCAACTTCGCGGTTGGAGCTGTCTTATCTCAGAGGGTGGAGGGACGTTCACATGTGATCGCCTATGCATCGAGGACACTAGATTCAGCCCAATCAAACTACACCACAACAGAAAAGGAGTTTCTTGCTGTTATATTTGCTTTAGATAAATTTCGTTCATATTTATTGGGCTCTAAAGTAGTTGTTTTTTCTGACCATGCAGCTTTGAGGTACCTCCTAAAGAAGCCAGATGCAAAGCCACGACTTATCCGTTGGATGCTCCTTCTTCAAGAGTTTGACCTTGAGATAAAGGACAAGAAGGGGTCAGAGAATTTGGTGGCAGACCACATGAGTAGGCTTACTCACACACTAGAGGGTGACACCTTGGACCAGGTACCACTTCGGGACACTTTCCCCGATGAGCATCTCTATACCATCTCAGGTAAGCATCCTTGGTATGCTGATTTAGTTAATTACATTGTTGGCTCTGAAATCCCAGTAAATTTGAAGAAGCATCAAGTCCAAAAATTAAAAAGTGAGTCTAGGTATTATGTGTGGGATGATCCATACCTCTGGCGCATGTGTAGTGACCAAGTCATTAGGAGGTGTGTTCCCGATCATGAGTTTGAGTCTGTTTTGCATTTCTGTCATACACTTGCTTGTGGTGGACACTTTGGACCCCAACGGACAGCTAGGAAGGTTTTAGACTCTGGATTATATTGGCCTAGCTTGTTCCATGATGCCCATTTGTTTTGTAAGTCATGCTCTCGTTGCCAACACACTGGGAACATTTCTAGGAGACATGAGATGCCCCAACAACCCATACTATTTTGTGAGATTTTTGATGTATGGGGCATCGACTTTATGGGTCCTTTTCCTAGTTCATTTGGTTTCTTGTATATCCTTGTTGCTGTCGATTATGTGAGTAAATGGGTGGAGGCCAAGGCCACCAGGACTGACGATTCTCATGTTGTTGTGGATTTTGTCAAAGCACAGATTTTTTGCAGGTTTGGAGTACCAAAGGCCATCATCAGTGACCAAGGGACACACTTTTGCAATAGGAATTTTGCTTCCCTCCTTCGGAAGTATGGGGTGACACACAAAACATCAACACCATACCACCCCCAAACAAATGGCCAGGCTGAGGTTTCAAATCGTGAGTTGAAACAAATCTTGGAGAAAACCGTGCAGCCAAATAGGAAGGATTGGAGCAAGCGCTTGGATGATGCATTGTGGGCTTATAGGACAGCATACAAGACCCCCATTGGTATGTCCCCATTTCGGATTGTTTTTGGGAAATCGTGTCATCTCCCCGTGGAAGTCGAGCATCGGGCATATTGGGCTATAAAGAAATGTAACATGGATTTGGCCCAAGCTGGAATTCAAAGGAAGTTGCAAATTCAAGAGCTTGAGGAGATTCGCATATCATCATATGAGAAATCAAGGCTCTACAAGGAAAGATCAAAAGCAGCTCATGACAAAATGATCCAACAAAGGGAGTTTCATATTGGAGAGAAAGTCCTTCTCTATAGTTCACGACTGAAGTTGATGCCTGGTAAGTTGCGTTCCAGATGGTTAGGTCCTTATATTGTGTCTAATGTTTTTCCTTATGGTGCAGTGGAGATCACACAAGAGGACACTGGAAGGAGCTTTACAGTCAATGGGCAACGTTTGAAGAGATACATTGAGGGACATCCTACTGATGCAGTGGATTTTATCACACTGCATGACCCCATCATCACTTGATCACATCAGGCTGTTCCTAACCCTTTCACTTTTATATTATTTGTCCTATTTAAAAATTCTGCATTTCATGTGCATATATCATCTCACGGGTTCACATTGAGGACAATGCAATATTTTAAGTGTGGGGGAGGGAACCTTTTAGTTTAGTAATTTCAATTGTTTTCCTGTTAAAAAAAAACCAAAAAAACAAAAATTGTGTGTTTTTCAAAAATTGTGTGTTTATTTTACAATTTTCTGTGTGTTTTTGAAACTTTTGAGCTGAAATGATTCTCATCACCATTTTTAAATCCATATCAATAAGTGAAACAATTTACCCCTTGAAACTAAGCTTAAATGAATGCTGAAATGACTTTGTTTCAAGTTCAAATATTTAGTAATTTCATGCAAAGTACGCTGAATTTTGAATCCCATGCCAATCTCACTGTCTTTATATTTGAAATCACTTTCCTGTGAGGCTTCTAAACCATTATTTTCATATTCTTTACATTCACCTCACTTCTTGAGAGAGCCAAACCATACTTGATTTAACCAGAATTTGATCTATTCCTGTCAAAACTTGAGGGTTTGAGGTACTTGTGTTTAAATGATTGAGGCATTTGTTTGGTATTAAAACCCCTATTTCAAATAATCCTTTTTTATAATGGCCTACCTTGAATATTTAATCCTTGTAGCCCTTAGAAGCCATGCACAACCTGTTAGGTTAAGCCACATTACAAGCCAATTTTCCCTATCCAACCAACTCTTGAAGTGAAATTGCATAATCTAGTTGAGCTTAAGTGTGGGGGAAGCTGTCTTATGTTGTGCCACCACATTATGTGATACTTTGGGTGGAAAATTAAATTCTGAAGAGATGTGTTTGCTGCTAAAGAAAGTCATTATATTGAAAGTTGTGCCTTTTCTGGAGCTTTCATGACAAGTGAAGCTGTGCCTTTTCTGGAGCTTCTAATTGAGGTGGAAAGTTGTGCCCATCTGGAGCTTTCAAGAAAATCATGTTTTAGAAGATTGACATTTTTTATGCTGAAATGATGAATGGTGTAAACCTTTCATGACTTTTCATGATGATGGAGCTGAATTGATACTATGGGGATTGAAGAGAAGACCATATTTAAGTGAAAATTAGATTAATGCAATTTTGCTTTAAAAGAGTCAAGCCCTCCTCATTCAGCCTCAGAGTTTTTCACATCTTAATCCTACCAACCGAAAGCCACAGAACAACCCTGAAAAGTCCTCATGATAAACATATGTCCTTGACTCACATCGGGTAGCGATGTAGGAATCTATCAAGCCTATGGTGACCCTTGTATGAGTTTGGATGAGAAAGACATTGCAAAAAAATTGATATTTGAGTGATGAGAGAAAATTCAAGCGAGGTAAGTGTTTTGTGCATGGGTGGATAAATGAAGTGGAAATATATTGAATGATATAAATGGAGAACCTGAAATAAGGTTTTTTATGAGGCATGATATCTTTTTTATTCTTGGTGTGAAATTGATTGATCTTAAAGATATGTGTTTTAAAATTGGTTTTGATTTGATATTGATGTTTACTTGATATGAGGTTTTGCCCAGGTGTGCAAAAGGGTAAGTGTGGGGGAGTTGATAAAACACTATTTTATTGAATATTTTATTGATAATAAATGATATAATTTCCTCACATTGTGTTAAATATGTTTATTTATAAAATATTTGGGATTTGATCATTCATTTGAAAATTTGGTGAAAATTCCAGTTTTACCCTTAATAGTGCACTGTATTATTTCGAAGATAAATATTTTTATATTTATTATTTGAATTTGAAATTTTGTAACAGTGTTCCTAACTTAATTATCTACAACTTTTATTCAGGACACGAAAGCTAAAGAGTTGATTTGGTTGTTGAAATTGGGCCATGAAGTCAAAGTTGGGCTGGGCTCGCCAGAATGGAGAAGGTTCTGTATTTGGGCCATATTCTCTACATACGGGCTTGGATTGAGCCCAAATTTTGAGAAAAGCTCTGGGACATGATGTGGCACAAATCATCCTTCTGGAAGGCCGGTCAATTCACGCGTTTTGGAGGTCAAATGGGCGGTGCAAGTTTCATTAAAATATTTGGCCGAGATTTTGCATTCACACTTGAAACCACTTTAAACCTAGCCTCCCCTCCACTCTATAAATTAGTGATTTTCTCATTTGGAGAGGCTGGTTCTTGCATTGGGAGATTGGAGGCAGAGGAGAATTGGTTTCAACCAAATTCTCCAACCATTGTAAGAGAGGTAGCTCTTGAAGCAAGGATCCTCTCATCGAAGCCTCCTTCTCTCCTTCATGTTGTAATTGTTTTGTTTGTGTAATAAACTTCTTTGTTCTTCTTTTATTTCTTCTCTTTTCCTCTGTTTTATTTAAATTTATTCTTCTCTTAATCTTCCTCTTGGGGCTGGAATTCTTGAGTAGAAGCGATATTGGGTTATACCCATTATAAACCTTTGCACATGCAAAACGCTTCTACGATGATTACGCCACCCATGGAAGAGTAATTTTTAGTGATCGATCTATCTTCTACCCTCTTAATTTAATTATTTTGAATCATTGAGCCTACTGTAATTCACTTAATATGATCCATGAATTATGTTTTTAAATTTTAAGAAACTAAGCAAGCAATTGAACAATTAATACAAAAACACGCGAGGTCGAGATTTTGTGCAAATTGTGAGAGTGCGAGCTTAATCGGTAATACAAGACCACTTGGGATAAATTTGTAGAGTTCAAATATAATCCCTAAACACAACTCATCCTCATTTCCAGAATGGATTTGTGCTCTAATTAACCACTGACCATAAGCTAACCTTAGAACAACAATCAAAGCAGGGTTCTGCGATTGCATGTTCCGAAGCTAGCCTAGGCTTTAAGTAATTCCATCTTTGTGGTTAAGTTAACTCTTGTAGGGTTCGAGGGTTAACAAATTAGAGGATCATAATTAAGTGGATATTCATTTAAATGATAATGATTAATATGTAAATGAAGAGGTAGAGTTAGATCGATTACGCCTTTTAAAATATTTTCTAAAAAAAACATCTTCTTGTTGTGTTATTTTAATCGGAATTCATTTCAAAACTAAAAACAAAAAAATACAATCTTCTTCCAGCAAACTTCTTCTAGATTCATAAACTATAAACAACCCCCATCCTTTTCTAGTAGTGTTTTTATTCTCTTTTATTTAATTTTTAGAATACCTCTAATAAGATGTTTTAATTCACTTCCTCCTTTGAGAGACGACCTTGGTTAGCCCCCTATGCTACACCAAGTAAACTAAACAGTAGCTTCATAGAGTGTTGTGCTTGGAGTTTTATCCAACGTAACTCACTTTTGAAGTTCTTTTGAGAGCGCGTGCGACAACGCTCTTTCATGCATGCATCTTTTGTAGTAATGACACTGCACTTTTCCCCATTCAATTATCCCATTTGATTGTGAAGTTCTCATTGTTATCCTGATTTCATCATCTCCTAATGATTCAGTGATGTTCAGAACCTTCTCTTTATCTTTCTCCTTCCCAGTAACATGCTGTTTTTGATCTTCACAGTCACAATTATAGTGACCCATTCTCACTCCATAAACACATGATTTCTCTAGGATCACATCCCCTCAATTTTGGTTTGAATTATTTACATCATGACTTCTGATATCATCTCTTCCCTCATTGATCATCTTGCATTACCATGATTTTCTTGCCCGAATGTGTCATGAGTCTTCAGAATGCCTCCAAATATTTAAGTGACACCATCACCTCATCTAGGTTCAATGATTCCTTACCAATAATGAATGCAGTCATAAGTATATCAAATGGTCTTGGTAGAGATGAAAAAATTAAAAGGTATTTTTCTTTCTCTTTAACCTTCACATCGATCTGCAATAAATGTGTTAGGATCTTGTTGAATTCATTTGTATGATCCCAAAAATTTGTTCCCTTGTCCTTTTGCAACTGGTACAATTTCTTCTTTATGAGTACTTTTTTGGTGAGATAATTCTCCCTATACTGCTATTCCATCATCCTTGAGATCTCATTTAGTGAGGTATCATCCAACACCGAGTAATTTACATAATTCTCTAGACACAGTCAATTGTGCTGATGACCCACATATCGAGTTCTTTTAAATAATCGTCACTGGTTCTATCTAGATTTTCTCTAATCCATGGTATAATAATTATATGATGCACTAAAATATCTTTCACTATCCTTTTCCACAATCTGATTTTCTTCCAACTATTGAACTTATCAATATAATTTTTTAGTGCTCTACCACCATCCATCATCATTTTAATAAACCACGATTACCACCCTCAATGCATAACCCATTTGATACTACATGTCATGGGATGAGCATCTCAGTACAATGGTTCTACAGTGTGGCACCCCAGCCCCCTCCTCAATGGGCGGGGTTCATCCATCCAGATCATCAAATGACGCGAGGCTCACTGGTTTCATCCTATCATGGAATCATTATGATAGTGGCCTTATCTCCCAACTAGAGTGCTCTCAAGACTGACACGCACCATCCTCCACAATGTCGGGATGACTCCTATCTTTTCTATAGTGAAAACCCATTTGAACCACAACCTTTATGTTCTTTTTTGTGTGGTATATGAACCCAAAAACTGGTTCATGACATTCTACCAACACCATTCCATGTCTGACCTTATGTATGCAAGATCATGGACTTCTATGTGTCCATGAAATTTTCTGCATCCAACTTACCAGCTACTTTGCTTTTCCAAGGGGATGCTCTTTACACATAATTTGCATTGTGGTCCACCGACATTCAAGGTCACCAGCCACTGTGGTCAAACCACTCACTCTAGGTTGAAAACCACCTCTATGAAACCCACCCTTCAAAGTGGCGTCTCTTCCTCTGACATCTCAAGAGAGTGGCCATCTCTGTCGTGTCGCCTCCACAATGTCACCTCGGGACTCTATTCCCACCACTAAGGTCTTAATGGAAGAATTGTGAAAACATCCTAAGGCAAAATCACTATGATACCAATTTTGGGGGTAGCAGATGTTTGTGACGATGATAAGGACACACAACATAGAAGAAAATGAAGAACACATAACAATTATTATAGTTCAGAAAGTAATGCCTACATCCAAAGAAGAAGGGGGCCAGTTTATTATTACTCTTTTCATTGGATCACAACCTTTAGAGGATCACACAAATAAACCTTACAAGTCATTGGATTTGGCCCCATTATAAATAGAATAAAAAAACATCATTTTTATTTGGTTGTTTGGGTAGCTCATGTACCCAGGAAATATTCGTTGCCTGGATGCCAATAGCTTCAATGATGGTTATTACCACTGTTTTTGGTTTCCCACAAAAATAGAAATCATCCTTACAAATTTTTTGGAAGCTCTACTAATTTCTCCAAAATTATGGGGTGGCCCCACACTTAGGTACAATTCACAAACATGAAACCATCCAATAGTCATATCGTGGAAGTTTTAGTCAACAGTGTTATCATCATCTGATATCCATTCATCCACTCACAATGACCGTACCTTGAAATATTATCCAATGGAACCCATATAAATTTCATATAGTTCATCGCTAAAAGAAAAGGAATCCATAAAAACAAATCATTATCTTGAAATTCAATTTTCATTTGGTTCTTCACTACTTATCTAGAGCTTCTTAAACACACTTCCTTGAACGAATCTCATAATCCACCTACAACAAATGAAATTCAATCAATTATTGATAACCATTATGTAATCCAACTTCAATAAGTTTCATTTTTATCTACATTTATAGGTGAATATTAATCCATTGGGAATACAAATCTAGTGATCAAAAAATTATAATTTGTTGACAATGATCCACCATCACAACACAACTTTTTCTTCCAACTCAAACTCC